>OY970765.1:18210368-19410368 GCA_963853795.1 Xestia rhomboidea
TGACCAGGTGTATGAACGTGGACGAGGTAAAAGCAGTATGTAAGGATCGTAGCCGGCCTATCCCCATTGAAAAAAGGCGTGAGTTTACCTGGTATGGGCAAATTGTAGAATTGGCTTCGCTACAAACACTTCCATTTTAAACTGCTGAAACTGTGCCAACTGTGTGGTTTCGGCGGACTTCTCTGCCAGTCCACAATTTGGCCGTAAAAGTTAGACTGATGTTTTTGTTAGGCGGGTCAGTAAATTATGGAAAAACATGCGCTGCTAACACCGCAATTATATATGTATTGACAGTTACATCTATATATCTACAGATTTGATAAATAAAACTGTATGTAAATCATATGCATCGAAACCTTTAAAGTGCATTTAAATCCTCTTTTAATTCCAGCAAATAACTTTATCAAAGTGACTAAACTAAATGTAACGATCTAAACGGAGCACGATGCAAGGCGGCTCGTGTAACCCCGGCCTTATTTACTTTCTCGAGAGGCTTGTTTTTACAATGGCCCAAGTTGAATGTTATCGACTTTTTGACTTCTAACGACTATTTTATACAACAATATGATAATTAAGGAAACTTGGTTGCTTTTAAATGTTCTGTGACGAGATATTGTAGAGGTAATGTCGAGTTTCAAATTATAAAGTACGCTTTTTCTATTTGGGGTTGTGCTTTTGTTGCGTTTCGATGATGTCTTAATGTACTGGTGGAGGGTGAAAGTATTATTTAGTTTTTCTTAGTTACTTGTTTATGAAACCATACCATGGTAAAATAGATGCGTCTTTGCTGGATTCTTAAGATGCTATACCAAATTATTCCGTGTCTATCTTAGTATAGGCTAATGATGATGGTATCTAGCCGATTTAGGCTGCATTTGATGACTTTTTAGGGTGGTTGAGAACTTAGGTGTGCTGACCATTCATGTGCTCTTATTTAACTATGGGATAGGAATAGGACGCATTTTGTAAATCATAAGCTTCATATTCACCATTAAATGTTTCGGTAACTTTAATATAATTTTAAAGAGAAAAATGGGTTACAATAATGGACTATGAGTGTAAAATATATATTTTATATTTAACAGCAACCTACAGTATAATACAGGGTGATACACAAATATTATGCGTCATAGTAGTAATGATGCAGCGACTATGACACATCGAGTCCGGGAGACGCGTCACCCGGGTTTAGTCTGTTCACAGATCATTAGTTATGTACTGCATAGTCACACGCTAGGTTATATTGTTAGGTAGAGAGTTTGTTATTGTGTATGTTAAGTTTCTGGAAGGGTTAGACATCAGACCGTCTGACGAGAGGTCATGAGTTAACCCACAGAATCGAGCCATTTTTCTTTCGTTTCGTGTGGTTAGTGTTTAACCTGGTGTCTAAAGTTTTTTGCCGTCCATGGGTCTCTGATTTGGCTTTACGTGCTGTCGAAAAATATCTCTCAGGCATGCTGGTTTGGTTTCTTCGCAATGTTTTCCATCACCAAAGTAAGTGATAATTATACAATATGCACACAAATCAGAGGTGCATGTCTTGGGGTCGAACTTGAGACCTATATTACTTGGCAGTCTGACCGTCACATGACTATAGGCTGTCACTGCAATCGAGCCATACAAACAATTTAGCTTAGGTGGTAAACATTTCTTTGGAAACAATCTTGGACCCTGTCGGGCACAGCGAAAGTAAGATAATGCGGAGAGGACTTATCATTTAAGTATCTTATAATCTAACTTATTCTAAAAAACATTAACATTACAATAAACATGTATTTTTCAAGTTTTAAGGATATCATTTAAATATTCGTCGACACTGTAATAACATTTGGTCAATAATAACTTTTTTAACTTATTTGTGAATATATGGAGTTTTTTCTTCTTCTCTTATGGATTCGGGTTACATATTGTTGTATATTTTTGTTGACATAACCAGAGGACTCGTTAAATGTATTTTAAGTTAAGAACTTAAGACATAGTTTCAGTTATCAATTTTATATTTAAGAAGCCGTGTAAGTAAACCGCCAAATGTTGAGAGATTAGGAAAAGACTTAGCATTGAGTGGCCAGAGGTTGAAGTAGAACTAAATCTTAAAGTAATGTTATTCTGCGGATTTTTGAAAAGGTATTATCTTTACTACAGCCTTATCTTCAATTTAATTAGGTAAGGGTGTCGATTCTGTTGTGCACAAACTAAACTTAATTTAGGCTATTGCTATCTTTTACTAAAAGGCAGTGCGAATAAAGGACGGCTATAGCTATGAACTAAGTTACAGATGTCAAACTAGTTTATGCCTTGTGCTTCACCGTGTTTTTAGTCAAGTTATTAGTTCCAATTGAATTTGACAGCCCTAAATTACGTCCGTCTTTTTCTCGTTTTATTAGAGAGAAAAAGATAGCAATAACCTAAATTAAGTTTAGTTTGTGCCCAACAGAATCGACACCATTGTATGAACAATGGTTTTGAACCATAGCAGGCATTGTATCAATAATTTACACTATTATAAAGTTTCAGCTTAATAAACTTAAGCGACAGAAACCCATCACTTAACCACTACACTGAAAGCTGGTCCCCAAGATATCACTCTTCAACTTGAAAGAGATACCCTCAAAGCTACCGACGACCGTCCGTCAAAGATCATTAGTTACGTTCCGTTATTAATTACCACTGCACACGTCATGAGTGGTATAGCGGTATCGAATGGACCAGTGACGGAGTGGAATAACTAGGGTTACCACGGGGATTTGACCGGGTAAGTCCGGTGTTTTGACCCCTAGTCAGGATTTTTTATGGCCTTGTCAACTGTTTAGACGTTTCAAATTCTACACTAATATTAAAAAAGGTAAAGTTTATGAGTTTGGATGTAATGATAATCTCCGAAAATACCCATCCTCTTTCTAGAAAGCTGCAGTATTGCCGATTGTCATAAAATGACAAAGAAAAATGTTTGTGTCATATAAAAAGGGCGGGACATACCTGATCATAATGTAATTATTTAAGACCTGTATTATATACCTACCTATGATCCACATAAAGATATTGATTGATTGAAAATAAAATTTATGGGATTTTATGATAGACAAAAAAAAAAGGTTAATACTAAAAAAGAATGTCCGGCTTTTTGTCAGAACTTTTCACTTTGCTACATGCTACCATGTACCGATATTCTAGGGCTACCCCTAGAATATCGGTATCGGATGGACTTGTGGTTGAGTGACCGACTGAGGGATGTTTCAAGTTATGTCTCCATTAATATGAGGAGTGGCGTAAGAAGAGCTTTCATTGAGTGACGGTTGGGGCTACACTTTTCATCGTAAACGTCGAACCTGGAACGTTTTATGATTGCGCATCTACATAATAATATCACGCCTGAAATCCCCAAAGGGTTAGGCAGAGGTGTACCTAATAAAGGTGGGTTACGCTCACATTTCGCCAGTTATGTTTAAGTCCCATGTAATAGGGGGTAAGCCTATTGCCAACAACCGGGCACATATCTAGACTCACTGATATTTTATTAGAAATTCCTGATGGAAAAACCCAATAAATAAATAAATATCGCTGGACACTAACACACAGCGCCATCTAGTGCCACACTAAGCAACGAGGCTTGTGACGTGGACACCAGATAGTTGATATACTACATATATACTTTTTGTTTGTAAATACATACTTATTATACATATAAACATCCATGACTCGGAAACAAATGTCCATGCTCATCACACAAACATTTGCTCCAACCGGGATTCAAACCCGGGACCCTAAGAACGTAAGGCAGCCTTACTACCGCTGCGCCATTCGGGTCGTCAATCAATCAATAACACTTTACCCGAAATGAGAATCGAATTTAGGACCTCATGCTAAGTAGTAGCGCTAGCGACCACTAGCAGATTCAACGAGCAGATTGCGTATCTATAGGAGACATAAAGTTTGGATATGTAGTACCTATGGCTAGAACAAACAGAAAAACAACACCTAGAGTGTTCTCAAATCACAAATAACAACATTGTAGTTATCTATTTCTTAAACGTCTTACAGACAACCTGCTCCGGAGTGGGAGCATAACACGAGTTCAAAGTGATGAAATAAGAAGTGAAGTATTTTTAAAATGACATAGTCGCTATGTCTTTGTTTATCATTGAAAAAAAAAACCGTTTTCATGTTATAATGATAGTGATTTTTCGTAGTGAGTTGATGATAGTGACTTTTCCTAAGGTTTTGTTTCGAATTTCGTCATTATTGCTAATGGGAAATCGTATCGGGCGCTTGGCATAAAAGAAAAATCTTCTTAATCCAGTTTGATAGTCCTGTATTTTCGTATTGAAAAGTCCACTTTTATTAGTATAACAAACTGCATCGCTGTGAATACTCCATTGTCTATCACCGCCATATTAATTAGTGTTGTGCGCGTCATCGTATCGGTCGGCACATCACTAGTGATGGAGCGGTATTTTATTAAACAGCGCTCAATTAAATATCAGAATCGAGATGATGGAGTGATTGGGAATGTTTTTTGAGTTTTTTAAATGATGTTTTTACAGGATTTTTGTTTATTTCAAGAATAACCTAAATATATTCTATGCAAAATTTTTCGAAATACACAATAGGTGAGTCAACCGTAAATAAATGGTCCTTTCTGAATTTCGTTCATTAGTTACTACAAAAATCTGTGAAACGATCTTTAGGTACTTTAAACGGTAGGTCTTTGGACCGTAGTTATATCGAAAATAGTTGGGATAAACTTAGGTATTATGACCCAGCATAATAAACAGTCCAGATGTTATATTCAGATACAGTAGATATTGGTTAACGTTCAAAAATCCAAACCAATAATAATTACTTCTTTACTTATTCATATTTCAAAAATAAAAAAATAATAACCTAAAGAATTAAAGCTACTTTTAGAATAATTAAAACGAAATATTTAAAAAACTGGCCAAGTGCGAGTCAAACTCGCGCATGAAGGGTTCCGTACTATCGTATAATTTATTTTTATTATTTGTTGTTATTATATAGCGGCAACAAAAATACACCTTTTGTGAAAATTTAAATTGCCTAGCTATCACGGTTCATGAGATACACCCTGGTGACAGACAGACAGACGGACAGAGGGACAGAGGAGTCTTAGTAATAGGGTCGCGTTTTTACCCTTTGGGTACGGAACCCTAAAAAAGGAGACTAATTTATGTAAAATAAACTACTACTAATAAATAAACAACATAGGAGTCTAAGTACTTCTCCACATCGCTGTCATCTGGAATGTGCCCAGCATCTACCTTACTTAGAAAATAGTCTTATTTTTAGCACCATAAAGATCTACAATGTGTATTAATAAATGGGTAAATAAAACATTAATAAACCTACATGCAAGTGCGTAAAAACAGCCAACAGCTATTGCACGTTTATCAAAAGGCCACACGCGTCCCTAACAATAGGCCGGCTACACAAAAAGGCTATAGTTAATCACTGGCCATGGGAAACAATAACATATCCCTTGGGGTTAATAATAGCCGACCCAATTAATATCATCTCTCTCACTGCATTCTTCGACCTGAATAGTAATTATTTTCATTGATAAGTGTTTTAGGTACAGATATTATGGTTCAAGCAGCGTTAATGCTTTTATTTGTGTAAAAAAACCTTGTTTAAAGAATCAAAAATAGGGGGCAATCATCCTGCCTTTCCGTTCCCAAGTATGTTGAGATCAGCTTCCAGTCTCACTGAATGAAGCTGAATACCAGTACTTCAAATGGAGCAACCGAGTTACTGGTGAGAGTGGCAGAGGACAGTGGAATTCCACCAAAACCTTAATTGCTAGACCCAAGAATAAAACCATTGGCTTCAGCGAAGAAGATTTTAGGTTAAGGTCCCTCCATAAGTGAACACTCTGACCTTGGTGACAAAAAAAATACTAGTCAGTGAAGTTAAGAACAAGGCGTTTTGTTCAGGATGCGCTTGACTAAAATAATTCTACCAAAAGACTAGACAGTAATAATTCTTCTTTTCAGAAAAGCAATCTTCTGCGTTTAATCTCTCTTCTTGATTAGCTGAAACGGAAGACCTACCAAGAGTACAATTTAAAGTTCAACGTTATTATATTCAGGAAACGAACAGCGCAATATAAAACTGTGGAACATCGTTGACTGGTAGCCTGAACTGAAGTCAAAGGCAGGTTATTATTTTATAACTTAGTTCATCTGTATACAATGTTCCTGTTTTAATAATGCAACTATTTTCTTAAAGGCGGAGTTTTTTTGAACGTGAATTTAACGATGCGCGTGGTCAAACATGGATGGTTCTGCGTTAAATGGTAATTTTGTTTATAATTTGAATGTTTGATTCGTCATAAAATACTTACTAAAGGTGTTATTGGAATTCTGTTAAGAATTAATTAAATCTTAAGTCCCGCTTTCGATTCGAAAAAAAAATTATTAATATTTTATTTTTTTCTGTTACTTATTTTTATTTACCACCCTCTGTTTTACCAGCCATAAACAGTATTAGAGTTATTCTCTTAAAAAATATCTTTTCAAAAAATTTACACCATAAACTTTAATTATAGTGAACTAAAGATAATAAGGCCCACCACGAACGAGCCCCGCAGAGTTCCATTTTGTCACGACGAGGATCGACCGTCGTGTTCCATTACGCTACGGAGAGGGACAAACCATCAATGTTTACGTGACCCTGCTTTATTAAAATTCTGGGCTCCAATCTCGTTCTTCCGATTTTTCTTTATTCGACAAAGCTATGGGGAACTTAATTAATTTCCACTACGGTTCACTGGGGTCGTTCATTCAATATTCTTAGTCAAACAAGTGTATTGAATTTACTTTTTGAGGATATATTTCTTAACCTCCGTTCATGATTCGCCGTTTCGGTCAGGGGTTTTTGATTTTATTTGGACGTCTTATTTGCCCTCTGCTTTCCTTTTGGTTGCAATAACAATAGGATGAAGATTTTATTAGTTGGGTTAGGTATATTTAGAAATAGACGGAAGAGAAAACAAATAAAAGTATCAGAGCAATATTGGGTAATAGAGCCTTAATAAAATCAAAATGATTTTTAATAAAGGGATTTTAATAAGGATCGGAACTCGTTTAATATTTGGCTATCTATTCCAATATTTAGGTTGCTGTAAAATAATACAGCCGAGCTACGGGTCTAGCAATATCATATGATGAACAGATTTAAATGGCAATACGGAATTTTATTTCCAACGGATATTGGATGAAATATTGCAAAATTATTACCTGTATAAAAATATACATAACTAGCGGACGTCATGCGGTTTCACCCACGTAGTTCCCGTTCCCGTGCGAATACAGGGATAAAAAGTAGTCTATGTCACCCGGGGATAGTGTTGCTTCCCAACAGTGAAAGAATTTCTCAAATCGGTCCAGTAGTTTTCAAATTTCTTCGTTACATACAAAAATAAAAATCTTTCCTCTTTATAATAATAGTATAGACTAGGTCAAATTATATTTTGCAATATTAATTTAATTTTCAAATCAAAACCCGAAATATCATTTAAATCATTTATGACATTTAACCCTAGCTTCTACTGCAGCGGTCACCATGGCCTTGTCACCCTAACATTCATTAACGCAAAACACGTGTTCCCTTGTAAAACATTACTAAATGGCTTTCAATAATTAACGTGACACTCAGTTGGAACTCACAAATTGTTCGAGCACGACACGTCATGATTTCGTCTCGTCGTCGACTTAATGAGCAGAAATGCCGTATTGCGAAGCGTATGATGCTTGTAGGGTTGGGATTTAGTGTAGTAGGTGGCATCACATATTTTTTTTTGGTTTGGCCTGTCAAAGCTCATTGTAGATGGTGTTACTATAGCTAGGTCTCAACCAGACCCATGATGTCAAGCTATTTTGGAATATAAAATGACATTCACAGATTTTTAATCAATGACGTTGCTTGACATTTGCTGCGTTAGCGTCTTTAGCTTAAAGCTGTCGTTGCCATTCCCATTGTTACAATTTTCGATAACTTAAGAAGTCATGCATGACCTCGACACTAGACGAATTAACATAATACATTTTCAGAAAAAGTCATAGACCTTCTATAATGTGACTCAACAAGCAACTGTTTTTGGTTTGTAATTTTTTTTGGACTTGTACTTGATTTGTTTTATAATTATTTTGTTTTTTTTAGACTGGCTCAACCCTACACAGGTGCGTAATAAGGCGGTAAACTGAGAGGTGATCAAGTGAACGAGGCGCGCCGTGACGGATCGCTGACGGCGACGCGACGTTTTTAAGCATTCACGATTCCGTACCTACGATTATCGCGAGTTACTGCGTTTTGTTTACAACTGTACTTTTAGTTGTGAAGTTGATTTTTTTAAGAATTAAATTAAAAAGAGAGCATTTTTACCCCGTGATACCATTTTAAGAGTAGAGGTGGCCGCGGTTGAAAGTCATAGATTCGAACTCAGACAAATTCTCTCATCTAGCAATTTACTTTGTGTAAATTATATCATCATTACCGCTCCCAAAACGGTGAAGGCAAATATGGTGAAGAAACCAGTATGTTCTCAAACAGAAATAATTAAAACATCGCGAACATCGACCCACACACATTCTTGACCCACGCTCTTTTACAGAGAGGAGACCAGTGACAGCATTAGAAACATTATAGGCAGATAATGAATTCAACTAAACCGTTGTAATTAGTAGTCTAAATTAGTGGCAAGTATTTCCGTGTAAAACTTCAACAAACTATTCCTCAATTTGAACACGTATAACTATATTGAACAACGACCTGGATATATGTGACATCGGCCCAACATTTACCACATTGGTTAGATGACAAGCTAACCCCAAAATACTTGGTAGCAGGATAATGATAGTGACGCCGATAGAGTAATAGTTTCGAGTTTATTAGTTGTAAGATTTTCAATCGTGCCGCTGGGCGATGAGTTAAGTTAGTCCGCAGAGTTCCTCAGTTGTTAACTAAGTTCAAAATTGTTACTGTATTCGATATCGGCTGATATTGAGAGCCGGAGTTTCTGTGTTCTGTGTTTAAAGACAATGGGTGACATGTTTATTCAAATGGTTGCTATGACTATTTTTTTTTAAGAATAGGGTTAGTCAGGAAAAATAATTATTTTTTTAATGCACTTCCTCGAAAACTGGTTCTTATCACACCACGATTAGGTTCAACATGCAATGTATTTCACACTCGTGGAGTTTTTCACACATATCTGACTTGTGCTAAATAAAAATTTCGGGTGTGAATTCATGTATAGATAACCACCAACCTAAACTATCCGCATATTGAAATCACAACTGTTGATCTTTGACAGTTGTATTCTTTCTTCATCTCTATCACACTCAAAATCTACGGAACCAATATAACCGGGCTTTCTTTATTTTTCGTTTATATCTTCCGTAATTTTCTCTCTTCCTGGCCCGATTATGTAAATCATCACCTACTTTCAACAATGCAGCTCAATTTGACTAACAATCTCCGTACAAGCGTACATTTAATGAAAAATGTAACGTTGTTTAATAAAGACGCTCATTAAATTTATGGCGAGCATCCTCGTGTGAAATAATTACAATACATGGTTAACGTCACGACGTCGACGTTGACGTCGTGTGACGTCATAAGGCGTCGCGCGCGCCATGGAACGTACTTGTGACGAAGATAAAGCAAGTTTGCTGGTAAATTGTACGTTGTGCGTTTTAAGAGCTTGAAATGTGATAGTAATGGGGTGAATGATAATTATATTTGTCACGCGTTAATCATTTGGGTTTGGTGACATTGGCAGAGGGCGCTGGAAGGCTGCAGGCAAATAAAAATACAGTGAAACGTGATTTACCTAATCTTTATTCCGAAAATAATGTCTTGCCATACGCAAATAAAATTAACTAATTAATTTCACGCTACTAAGAAACGGCAATAAAATTCTGTAAACATCATCAATAAATAATAATAATTCAATAACACCAATATATCGGTATTTTGCGTCCATCAATTCAAATAGGCGGTGACTTAGCTTATAGGGTGACGTTTATTCGCGTCACGGTGACGTAGCGAATCGGGCGCGCTCGGGCATTTTCGGCCGTTTACGCCGAACACGCGCTGACGTGAATTAATCGGCAGACGTTTTTCGCGTGAAAGAGGCTTAAGGACCGGCAGTCGCGTTGTTTTGTGTTTTAAAGAGGGTACGATTAATGTGAATCATTTCTTTTGACGCGCTTATTGTTGGCGTTTCTTTTTAAATGAAGTGTATAATTGTCTGCGAGTGTACTCAAGACATTGGGGAGGCAATTGGATGTTGATTGAGGATGTACATCAAGTGTATTCGCCTTTGAGAACAAAGAGGTTGCATTTTATGGTGAAATAAGGAAAACATTTGTGTTTTGTTTGCCTCTTTATGTAGAAAGTAGAGGCAAAGTTAACTTTTTGAAACAATCGCATTCAGCGAAAAAGCTTTGAGTTTGAAAGTCGAAATTCAAAACAAACTTAATTCACGTTTATGAACTCTAACTCCTCTAGTTATACATGTATGTCGAAGCAATGTTTTGAACTTCGTCTTGCAGATTCTATTCATCAATGTGACTTGCTGAAGTCTTAAAAAACTCGTGTATTTTTCCCAAGTTCAAGTTTGTAAAAGGCTATTCTATTCTCGGCACACCTCATTCCTTGGTCAATACGGCCATACAAGTTTATTATGGACACTAGCTCACAGAGCCATCATTACGGCGATATTGCTAGTAATGACAATGACAGATAATAAATCGCTTTCGCCTATCCCCTGGGACATAAGGTTTAATGAAATCGTTGTTCGATGTTAAAGATGTTTGTTTACATGTATCTGTATCTTTTGTAAGTTTATTTGTTTACGTTGAGAGGGAATTTCGTTTATTATGGTTTAGTTTTAGATTTAAATTAAAGCTAATAGAATTATTTTGTGAAAAGCTCTTGTAGTTTTGTGTTTTTAATTTTACTCAAAGTTGAGTTTTATTTATTGTAACTTTATGCAAATTATGGAGGTTATGTAGACCGCATGTCGGGGAAACCCCTTTTGACCTTTAGCCGGACTAGTAGTTAAGCAGTAGTAAGCGTCATTGGTCTAGTAATCGCAAGCGCAACAGCTGAGCATGAGATCCTGGGTTCGATTCCCGGGTCGGGTAAAGTGTTATTGGGTTTTTCCATCAGGAATTTCTCAGTAGCAGCCACGGAGTCTGGTTTTGTGCCCGGTTGATAGCAATAGGCTCGCCCCCTATTACATGGGTCATAAACATAACTAGCGAAAAGTGGGTGTCCTAATGGGTACACCTCTGGCTAATCCTTCGGACATTGCATGCGTGATGTTATGTAGTAGTACGAAGTTACACTAGAATACGAGGCTATCTTAATACTGCATTTGTTACCACTGACGTGCGACCTACTGTACAAAGAACGGACACGGACTAAATACCTTTGGCATTCTCTAAAGGAAAAGACCAATAATGATGCCGAAAGGCACTTGTTTTGCCCGTCATTGCGATCATTTTCTTGTTCTGGACCATACCTGGGAACCTTCTAGTTACGGAGATATTGGGGGTCAAAGTTCCAACTTTTTCACATGTTTTTTTAAGTTCAAGTTTTAAATGTAAGATTTTTAGTTTAAATACCTTCACGAGCTCCGTACTATTCAATACATCAATCAGCACAATGTTTTAAGTGCGTTACATTGAGCCCTCTAGCGAAAAGCCTTATTTTCACCCCCCAAAAAAAGCCATTTCCCAGCAAAATTTTTTTGCGTAGAGTTACTTAGTTTGAAGTACAGAATGCTTGGTTGACGGCTTCGTGAAGGGTCTGTTTACATCCTGTATGTGATAAATTATAATTTTTGCGATGCGATTAGTGTGGCTTCTGTCTGGATATCTCTGCTCAAGGTTACGCAATAATCATACCGGACTTCACATTTTATTCATCAAACCCAAATCGTTTCAGCAATTAGACAGGTAATTAAAATTTCAAATAATTTTCTATAAAGGCCAAATTCCTAATACCTTGAAAACTGTGAAATCTCTTTCAAATTCTCTATCACTTTTGTAATTATTCATTTCTTGTATTCAAAAGACTACTTTGAGTAATTAATTCTGAAAACTACGCTTTATTTGAGCGGGACAATTAGACTCGGCTATTTCATTCTACGGGTCATTCGTTTTGGCCTGTTGTTCTTACGGAGGGTTTTTTCTATTAAGTGCCTAATTTAGTCATTTATCATAGACTGTATTAAGAGGGCGGTTAGGTCGAAATTCGAGATTTTTTCCAGTTAATGACAATTTTCTGTACTTATTAAGCTTGTATCGTATTTACCCGGTAATTGGGTAGTGGAGGTCAGATAGGATTTTGTTTCAAGTGAAATGCTGGTAATCATCTGCATCCATTTAGACGGGGATTAAAAAAATCAAAATCATTTATTTCAAGTAAGCCAGTTACAGGCGAAACAAAGATGAAAATTAAATGTAGCTGCAGTCCCAGTCACAAGGCATAAAAACTGTGAAAGTACTGTAGTTGCCCATTCCCTAGCGTAGATCTCTATGGAGAAGAACGGGCAAGAAACTCCATGGACACTATTTTAAATCAGAATATTTTTACAAAACCTTGGTTACATCATTCATGTTGAGATGGAACATTATGTGAGTAACTCCAATATAGTTGGGAATAGGTGAAATGATGATGAAATGATGTTTATTTTTGCAAGTAGGTTTTTACAAACACTGTTACACGTCATTTTTTAAAAACTAGATGAGGCCGGTGTTTCGTTACTGACTACTCTGAGAAGAAACAGCCGAAACAAACTCAGAGGTCATAGTCTCTTTTGAAGTCCAGACATAATCGCAAGATTATGTCTGGACTTCAATTCACATGAGGACTATGCAGATTAGTGTCTGAGATGGTCTTTTGAAGAAAGAACCACACAGATTTGAGTGGACTTGTCCAGTCAGTGCAAGCATTTGTCAGTTATCGTGTAGCTCGACTTATAACTCAAGGAGCTCAACGAAACGACGAACAATACCAAAGAAAGGACATTCGGGTAGGTCGCTTATAGTACTCAAACTGCCAAACAGTCGTGGGGATCAAAATAAAAAAAATAAAACATGTGACCCACATTGTCCTCACATTCACAATAATTAAATAAAATTAATGATAATTTACAAAATGAATGTCAATAAAAAAAACATCAATAAATGTCACAATAATAATAAAAAAAGTAAAATACTTAATACTTAGGTTAGGCAGATAATGTGGTATAGGTGTGTGGTATTGTGGTATAGGAAAGTGTTTGGCTATGTTTTCTGCTATTATACCATCATTACATCAAAAGAGGATACTGTAAGTAACTTGGTACCACAAAAAATAACCCTTCGAATATAAAAAAAAATCCTTCCTACATTTTATTATCTCATCCAATCTCAGTCAGTAGTTGAACGTTCAGTATCAAACCAACAAAGTATTCTGAATCCCCTGGTAGCCTCTCACTAATTTTATCATTCAATTTCGTTTCCCTACAATATAAAGCTTAATTAAATGCGTATTTCATATCTAAGGATCTGGAGGCACAAAGCACAAAAAAACTTTTTTTCCACATAGTTAAGCATTTTCCTTGCCTCCGGCCAAATGTTTCATGTAACAAGCGAATCTGAGATACCCATAGCAAATACGGCCAGGGGGATGATAATATGGGCTCAAGGGAAAATTTAATAATTTCTTCCCAACGTTTATATGTAATTGATATTTACAACGTTTTAGCGAATGAACGTCTTATATTTTGTAAGAAAAGTAATTGCGAAAATGATTAACAGAAATATTGATTGATAGTCAATATTATCGTCGTTTTCTCGGAACTAATGGAAAGGAAGATTTACCTAAGAGGCGTAGCTTACTGAATGGACCTAAGATGAGATGCTTATGAAGATAGATAGGAGGCGATATTTTAAGGCCTGTGTCAGTGAATCGCTAGCTTACTTTGATCAGGGATGGATAAGAATAGTGCCAGAGAATATTATGTCTGTAGAAAACATTCTTTGCAGAACACATTTTTATTTCTCCTTTTTTTGGAAATTGAACTCATAACCTATGCCTGCCTAAATAAAAAAAGGGCCAAATTTTGTAAAAATTAACGTCCCATACACAATAACGTCATCAACAAAGCAGAACAACATTTCCATCACAAAATAATATTAACAGAAGCCATGACCCATTTCTCATAACGAAGGTCCGCCCGCAGGAAGACGTCAAAGCGGTCATTAGTTGCAGGACGCAATTCCGTCGCTGTCACGTGACGCGGCCGCAACACGTGCCCGTCACGCCGCGTGACGTTTTCGTTGCGGAGTTGCGGACACCGACCGCAGATCGACCGCACCGAAATAACATGCGGTGCGCCGTGCCCGGCCGCCCCGCACCTACTGAACCTTTTTTACCCGAATTTCAAAAAGTGAGAACACCCGTCATGTGATTTAAAAAAAGAAACCACTTTTCATTTTTAAAAGTAAACGTTAATTTGTAACTCTTTTTTATATTCCTTTTTTTTCTTAATTCAACTGTTGTAAAGTTTTTACGCGTGAAGTTCTGATAGTAAATCTGTAGACTTTTTATAGATTCTCGAAATTGGTAGTAAATATTTATGATTAAAGTGATAATAAATATTAACGAGTGAAGAGAATAGATTTATTGGATCTGTTGCAAAGTGTGTGTTACTAAACATAGCTATACTGTATCTACTGGCTTGTAAGGTAATATTTTTCTGATTTGATTTCGACACAAAAATAAGATATTTTGTCTGCTTATTTCGGCTCACAAATAATAGGAAACGTTTGAGGGAAATGTTTTATTATGGGATCCATAGACGATGGATGTGTACTGCCATGGTCAGCACATTTACAATAGATATGACGTCATATGTGGCTCTGATTATATCATAAGAGGAAAATAGAAGATAATAGTGTTTGGCTCTTTGACTATGCGAGACGTATTTTCCTTTTGAGGTTTCAGTAACACGGAGACTCTAATTTTCTCTCTCCAACTTTGAGCAAAGCCTTTTCACAGCTAATTACAGTTCTATTTTCTTTCGCAGTAACAAATTTTCAAACATTACGGGCTAATAAAAACTAAGTCAGTGCTATTCGCAACACTTAAGCGGTCATTTTATAGTAGGGCTGTCGAAAATCACGACAGGCCACCCTTGTGACTTGGGCCTTCTGAAATATGGACTCGTAAAGTACGGGAGATAAGATGTAGGTAGTAAATAGCATGTTGGTTGAGTCACGGGCAGGGACCCGCGTCCAATGAGATTTCAATTCTGTTTGGCTTTCTGAATTTACATGACGCGGTGTTTTTTTAAACGTATGTTAGGGTTGGGTGGGCTCCTAATTTTGTTATGAATATTTTGAGTTATTCCATTGGGTATGAAGTTATAGGTACTTATTTATCGAAACATTCTTTAGAGGTGAGAAAGAGAAAAGGGAGAATCCTCCGACCAGACGAGTGTTGTTGGGTTTTTCTATATAGTCTCTAAGTCGCGGATAACTTTAAATGCGCGATTTAGGACTTTGACGTTAGTTCTTCATTTGTGACATATATGGCGCTGAAGTACTTTTTGTACTATGTTGCAGTAGTACTTTTTGTACTATGTTGCTGTAGTACTTTTTGTACTATGTTGCTGTAGTACTTTTTTGTACTATGTTTATGTAGTACTTTTTGTACTATGTTGCTGTAGTACTTTTTGTACAATGTTGCTGTAGTAATTTTTTGTACTATGTTGATGTAGTACTTTTTCTACTATGTTGCTGTAGTACTTTTTGTAGAGCCACTGCAATTCTATAAAGGCAGTTTTTTAATTGAAATGGTTTTTTTATGTATAAGTAGAAAAAACTGAATCAAATAATAATATGTACATCAACCCGTATGTTGTTAAATACCGTATAGTTTTAATGTTATTTTTTTTTCTCTACATCTTAATACGCATTTATTTACTTACCTAAAAATCTCAACGTCTCTCGTCTCAACTTCCATCCAAGCAACATTTTCCATACATATTTTGCGCGCGGAATATTTTGAAACGCTCATATTTCACTTTGGATATGAACTAGATGAGTCTGGTGAGCCACTACAGTGTTTTGCACTAAGTGAAGGCCTCTTCGACGCGATAAAAAATAGCGGTACCTCTACTGTACTACAGTAGTTGGTGGAGCCACCGCTATTTTCCTACGCATAATATTTTATATCATATTCCCATTAACTGAAGGACCTTTTTGGTAGTTTTCAAGGTTAATTCGGTCTGGCGTTGATTTATTCAATTTTTGGGTCCTATGAGACTCAGGTTGATGTAAATAGATTGAGAGGTCTCACATATTGTGGGTGAGCTTTAATGAAATGTCAGTCTTGACTTAAAGTACTTACGGGATGATATCCGTGATTTTGTTTTTGGTCGATGAGCTCCCAATATTTCGACGCTGTTGCAAGCATCATGATCGCGGGAATACTGAAGAGGTATGCGGGTGGGATGAAAATTATTTATTATGAGCAGACAAATCTGTCTACCCTCTTTCTTAGTCTTTTATTACGCGCACTACTGGAACTCGATTGTAACTCACGACAAAACGCACTCACAGTATCACTAGGTTTTTCTTGATAATGGAGACGCATGTTATTTAAAACCGTGAAAGTCTAAAACAGTGCATGTCAGTCTTGATTTTGTGTTAGGACCAAAAAAGGATAGAATCTTTTATTAAAGATTTGTGGCACTGTTGGTTATAAACGTGGGTATGTAAATTTAGTCAAGTTGATCTAGGTAGAAGAATAAACTAAGAGAAAGGAACGAATAAAAGATAAGGTAAACTTTTGCAGTTATCGTCAATAACTTTCAAATTCAAGGAAAACTTTAAATTTACCCATTTTATTCAGATTATCTTATTATCGTTTAGAAATTATGCAACCATTGTTATTTTTTGAAAATAGACTAACGCAAGAAATAAAAAAAACATAACGCAAAAATAGTTCTGTACCTAAACTTGTTCAAAAGATTCAGCGAACGAGTTCCGAACTCCTAATTCCAGTTTCCGTCGTAACCTAGGTAAGCACCTAAACATTGGATTTGTTCCTAACTGGGCCCAATAGGATTATTCGTTAGTAGGCAATTTTATTAGCCAAGGTTTCGGTATTATATTCTATTCCTTGTTAATAACAAATTCGTTGGCGAAGAAGGATTACTGGATTTGATAATAAAAATCTTACAAAGTAAGCCCCAAGCGGCTTAAATTGCAAATGTTTTTGTAAGTAGTTAAGTTTGTTTTTGTGTCGAAGAGATTGATCGGTATATAAAGGAGACTTCGGATCGGGAAGTGGGGATTGGTAGGCTCGGACGAGAGTTTATTGAGTGATTCCTGAATAGCTAGTATTGTTGAGCCTTAAGTTACTGGGCTAAAAGAATTAAGTAGTTACTACGAAAATGTGTTTCAGAGTATATGAATTTTAGGTTTAAAATCAGGCATATTAGAAAAATACGGTATAGTAGCGTTGGTAGTGAGTACTTTCTTAGCCTTTTCTCTAATTGCAGTATTAATACATGGACATAGAAAGTACTTTCCCATAGGTTTACCCATTAACCTTACCCGTACTTTCCTCACCAATTTATAAACAACAAAACACCGATTCAGATACACCAGACTAACCAAACAATTTCTTTAACATACGAAGAAAATATGTGTGTACTACCGACGAGAATATCTTCCTTTTATACATACGTATTGATCTCTGGGTGGCAGTCGTCGGGTTATTCGACTCATATACGATCGTAATGCGGTCGTTTGCAATGACGAGAATATCTGCTTTTTCTTACGGACCCCGCTTTTATTATGTTTTTACAGTATAGGCGCAAATTTTTCGCTGGCGACCTCTATAAGCCGCGCGATATTAAGGAAATCGTTCGGATCTACATTTGAATAGTTACATTTTGTTTCGTTATAGACTTGTCTGGGGATAAAACGAACGGGTTTTCTAATGCTGGGGGATGTGTAGTTTGTTCGGTGTTATTGTTGTTACTTTTCTGTAACTTATGGTGTAAATATTTTATATTACAGATAGGTTATTTATTTGTAGAAGTTATTATTCATTTTTATTTAATAATTACACTACTTACATACAAACTATAAATCTAAATAATAATAAAAATATGTGCAAGTAACAAAACGGTGACAGGGCGTCAAATTCGTCCACATCGCTGTCAACAGGAAAAGTGCCCAAAAAGCTGGCAGCATTGCCACGTTGGATGGCAATACTGATTCTTTGGCCAAAAAATAGGCCCGCCCTCTGGTCACGTAAATAGTCGACCAACCGCTTGGCGATTTCTCGAAATACTAGGTGGGCACTCGGACCCCATGGCCCTAGTGTTTCAACCCCAAACGGCTCAAACACATAATTACCAATTAATTAGTAAATATTTTAAATGGTACAGTGGACTGCACTGTGGACGTAACATTTTTATGTTGAGCAGACCTAGCGCATTTAGAATTTCAATGGAATAAGATACCATCTTGTAGAAGATGGTCTTATGATCCAGATGGTCAGTAGGAACTGAGGCGTTACAATAGGCCAAACGACTAACGTAACGCATCAGTTTGTTAAGTTTGAGAATCTTGTTTTTGGAATAACAATAAAACATACTTTTCATAACATAACACCACGCTTGTATACCCCGAAGAGTTAGACAGAGGTGTATCTAATAGTACACCCACATTTCGCCAGTTATGTTTAAGTCCCATGTAATAGGGGGCGAGCCTTTTGCCATCAACCGAGCACAAATCCAGACTCCGTGGCTACTACGAATAAGTTCTTAAAAGAAAAACCCATTTTTTTTAATAACTTTAGTGGCATTAAAATCATACGATTTAATAACATGAAACTGCCCTTCAAAACGTCCACCCTCCACTACTTCTTAATGTTTTAGCTGAGAAGAAAAAGTAGCGTAACCAACGTTCAGTAGGCACCAATTTAAGACACAGCAAGTTGGCAAACGCATGAGGCATTTATTATCACGGTCAACACAATTGATTTTATAAAACCAAATCAACGTATAATTGTTGTATGAATTGTAGTTAGTTATTAGGCTAGGCTTTGTAGATTCCCAGATGCTTGTTAACTTTTGTTAAGTCTGTTTTACGCTTTTTGTTTAGTAAGCAACGACGTATTGTTGGGCCTACGCTGTCCCCCCATACCTACTTATGTACTAATGCTGTAACAAAATAATATTGTAATACCTAATGATTTGAAAAGAGTAACCATGGAGTTTCTTGCCGGTTCTTCTCCATGGAAACGACCAACGCGAACCGTGCACCTTTTTCGACGTTTTATAAGTGCCCATCAAGGCCTATGTGAAATAAAGTATTTTGATTTTTTATTTTGATTAGACAATTTTAGATACCTATCATAAACAGCAGGATCAGAAAATAGTACAGCATCATGATTACTCAAATTGCTGTCAACAATCTCTCTGAAAGTTTCAAGCTAGACGAGTATGTAGAAAGGCATGCAGTTTTATAAACATGCAAGCTCCACGGAATAGAGGTCTATTACATTACATCATGTAGGAATACAAAATGAGTAACATATGAGCTCTTCGCGAGTATGAAATGAAAAATGGCTCGCAGTCACTTGTTATTTTTAACATCATACTCTAAACACTGCTGTTTTGAATAATTTGTTTGAAATGTTGCTACATTTTAGTGAGTTATTATTAAGATGTTTATACTTAAAATTATTATTATAATTATGATATAGAACCCATGTTATGCTCATGAAATAAAAATTATGAACCCTTTAGTAGGACTGATTCTAAAATTAATTAAATTATTTTAAGTGAAAACGCAAAACTACATCAAGATTATTATTTAAATATCTTAAAATTTACGATTTAATATTTAGTATCTTTAACTTCTATGATTTAGAAAAAAATAAATTTTAAAAGTGTAGTGCTTAGTTTTGCAGGCCAGTGTATGTTGACGGTGACTTCTAGCTTAATCAGATTTAGCTGAATACCAGTATTTAATTTACATGGAGCCTATCAGAACTGCACTGTCCAATTATATATATATTATAATGCTTCACGATCATGCTCATATTCAATTCAACATTCACCTGCTCACAACTCGAAACTCACGTTACACTAAAGTTGCGACGGGTTGTAATGAAATTGTCGACTTGTCCATTACTGTGACAACCGCGGCGGCAAGTTTTACGTGGTTTTACCAGACCAGCCAAAAACTAGGTACGAGTCCATTTCGTTACAATTTTACATTACTTTTTAAAATATAAAGCTCTATTTTGACGACCATGTTGTTGCAGAAGATGATGGGTATCAACAATTACATGGACATAATAGGTAGGGATGGTGTCAAATCTTACAGAGAGTAGAATTAAAAAACCGGCCAAGTGCGAGTCGGACACGCGCACGAAGGGTTCCGTACCATTATCAAAAAATCACGTTTGTTGTATGGGAGCCCGCCCCACTTAAACATTTATTTTATTCTGTTTTTATTTGTTTTTTTTATTGTTATAGCGGCAACAGAAATACATTATCTGTAATTTCAACTGTTTAACTAACACAGTTCATGAGATACAGCCAGCATGACAGACAGACAGACGAACAGCCAGTGAAGTCTTAGAAATAGGGCCCCGATCAATAATGATGACTTCAAAAAAATACTAATAACATATTCTAAGGGTCTTATTAACTTTCTCTTATAAGACAGCAAGAACACCTACACGACAAATTGTTTCCTTTTATAACTTAATAAACTTACCAGAAATTCTAGCAACAATCACAGACAAAAATCCCAGCACTTTCACACTACACATTTTAGCTCACTTTAACGTCCAAAATAAAAATCCCGGTATACCTCCGGTGTATCTAAGTGTGAAGTAAATTGGTGATATTTTACGAGTCAGTCATTACCAGGACAGTAAAGAGTCGGGTTGTTCCCGGGTTTACGACGGAATTCCCGTGACCCGGCGACCTTATTACGGCAAGGCTAAACGATGGAGAGTAACGAGATCGTCCGAAGTTATGACGAATATCCGATTCAGTTCGGAGGTAGCTGACCGAACATATTGGTGGATTGAGATGGGTAAGGAGTTTGGGGGTCTTTGATTGTAGCGATGCAATTGGTAGCTAGAAGTGATTGAGAGATTGGTAGAACACAGTTATTCATCATACACCCATACCTCACTTACACACCACACACATGCACATGACACACTTATAATTAATTTATACGTTTACTTTAGCTTTTACTATTGCTCTGGAAATGCATATTTTTTTCAGTAGCCTTAAAATCTTACCTGTACGTTGCTTTTGTATAATACCTCCTATTTATTTATTTTATTGTAAGACGAAGGAGACTAGTCTCCAAGACACAGGGAATCCTAGTGTACAGGCTAGTGATATATCAACTTGTGTAATGCTCTCTTGAAAAATAAAGATTTTTATTTATATATATATATATATTTAATATATAAGTATTTGTAGAAGGGTAAATTTTATACATAAGTACCCTGTTAGTGGATTGAGGATAATTTATCCCATTTGGGATACGTACTTTGTATGTCGGCTTGGATAATTCACCGAGAACTAGATGTTAAACATAACATTATCTAGATTTAATTGGGATAGAAGTGTGTAGATTGAAATCGTGTTTGGGGAAAACAAAACTTAAAACACTTTACAACTTTCACAGATAACATTTAACTACTCTTGCTAGCTTCAGGATATCAAAGTAACCCTAAAAAAATATAGCACACGAAAACCGCTTACCGCTACGAAAATTTAATACAAACGTCTTCAAAAGTAACATAAAATCGTCCACTAAAAATTCTCTAGCGTCCCAATACGCGATCGTAAGCGGTCGCTAACGCTATTCGACATCGGCTATCGATAATGGCTCCACGTAATACGGCCCTCGACACCGCCTGACGTGAGCGGAGAAGATAACGCCACCAATTGCAAATTAAAATGACATTTATTGACCGTTAGTATTTTTGTTACTTTACCTAGAATCATTTGATTCCCTATTTAACTGGTGAACACGAAAATTGTGTTTTTTGTTCGCGAAATTAGATTTTTAGTCGTGCAAACGCTTTATGTCACTTAAGGGACGAGAAATTTCATAAACGAGATTGAGAGAGCGAGGCCTTATTAGGCACAGATTGTTTCTTTGGTGCGGTGAATGAGGAATGAGAGTTAAAAAGTTGAGGCAGTTAATATTAAGTTTTGTTTTCTTTGATACAGATGAGCCTGGTTTGTACTTCGAGTAGCCTTAATTTGCCATCTCGGTGTTTTGGTCTGAATCTTTCATTTCGATGTCTCGTTTTTTCTTATGACGAATTTTCAGGCCCGAAAAAAACAACACCGGCCATCTGGCCTGTAAGATTATTGATGTAAAAATTGAAAAATACGGGAAGTGAAATGCCTCAAATAATTGCCTATAATAATTTATAAATACATTATTATATTCATAATTATGCACCCAATAATACACATCTAATAACTTATAATAATATTATTGAATTGCTACTTAGCCCTCTTCCTCTCTCCTAATGTTGCTGTGCCCAACAGGGTCCATATTGTTTTCTTTTTATTATTTGATTACACCATCTATGTAATACATATGGAATGCAATAAAAATTTGAGTATTGAAAATAGCATGTACTATAAATAATACCGAACAGTAATTGTGATTTTTCTTAGTAGTTCTCCCGAGTGCTAACTGTACTTGAAGATCAAAATAGTTACGAAATGGGACTTTTGTGATGCTATTTTGTTTAGTTGTCGAAATGGGAAAGTTACGAGATGGGCCGGAGCCTAACTGTCTCAGTAAATGTGAGCACAAATTTTTGGTACATCTGTATCAAATACAATCTGCTGTAACATACAAAAGTGCATTACCCATATGGTCAAATAGTCAATGTGTGGAACCTCTGATTTTTTGTTATAAAGAAAAACAATTTTATGCTGAAGGGTCTACTATCATGTCCCATACATTGTTTACTCATTAATTTCCCATCATTCATTTACTTTTTAAACATGGCATATTATTTTATAAAACCACGCTTTTTAATACTTTTACAACATATAACACCATAGGATACAAGAGCGAAATTTTCCCCGGCCGTACTCTACTTAATTACTGTATACAAAAACGAAGCCAAGTAATTAAGTCTCGTAATTAGCCAAGGATGTAGGCTCTTTATAGTCTGCACAGACATCCTATATCTACATAATTATGTATATGTATACGTACTAAGACTTGTATATAAAGTGCCCAGAATAGGTGGACATATTTGGAACTTAATTTAATAGTACTCTGTTTGACGCAGTTCTTTTTTTAAGCACGCCGTTTTTGTTTTTCTGTTTATGCGTCCGTCAGTCCGAAATCTGTGACTGTTATTTAGTGTGTGCTTTGGCTTGTTATGTTCTTGTTCTTGTCTTGGTCTTGCACTTGGACTAAAATAATGACGTTTAGAGATCTTGGTCTTAGATCACTGAGAGGATATCAATATTTATGAATTACACTAATCTTTAATTGATAAATTGTTTATAACTTGAATATGTGTGTTTAAGATAGACTTTCAAATAAATACAAATTAGCCATATAAATCAAGATTTAAATCACTTACATTTTTTATTTACAAAACAGAATGATTTTCAACCGACGACTGTTGATAGCAAGCACAAGGTAAAATTTGGCGAGTAAAAAACTGTAAAAAAAAAACTTGTTTTTGTAAGACATATATTAAAAAAAGGTTATGTTTTTTATGTAGAAGGAGCCTCTATTACGTGTCTGATTATACTGGTCACGAGCTGGTATGAATTACAAATTGTGTTTATTTTATTTAATGTTATGTTAAAGAACCTTTTCACTTTGTGGTTCTATTAATGTTTTAGATATTATTATGTTGTGTTAATTAGGAATTTTTGTAAAAAATAGGGTCGAAAAATAGGCTCGTGTGGAAACTAAAGGTTGGCAGATAAGCTGTTGGTTGTGAGTAAACATTTGAATGTATCCTTATGTGTTTGTACAGTTAAAGATAAAAAAAAAAACTTTTTTTTTTGCCATTAATACTTTAGGACCTCCACCCCACCACAATGGGCCCGGTTAATATCTTATAAAAAAAAAAATCGCTATTAACGCTTTAAGATCTTATGACCCCACATTGGGCAACCCAAATGGAAGAAGAAGACATGCTGCGCCGACCACAAATGAATTAAGAAAAGGGCAAGAGAATGATTACATAGGGGCCGCGTTATGTAATATGCGTTATGTAATATACATAACAAGATTATGCTTAAATCATACTAACTAAATATACGGAAGTGCGAACAACAAGGGAGGTGTAATAAATTACATTTTTATCGCTCTCCGCTTCGTAATGGTATCTTGCTTCATTAATAGAATAGCATTATAGCTTCACGCATTTGTGCGATGCCTTTACGTAACTTCATCATGAATATCTTCAAGTATGGTATATCTTTGGTTTTTAAAGGTATGGGCAGAGACGTTACTGGTTTGAATCAAGATGGCTTACACAGTTTTATTAAATAGAAGATCATTATTATTTTTGAGGTACAATAAAATATGTTAGGGTACGTGATGCAAACTTTCACCAAAGATTCAGATTGATTTCATGATTTAGGAAAAAAAACATTTTTTTATTTAAAACTGATGTATGGAACAGTTGATTAAAAAAAAAAGGTACGGAATCTTTCTGTGCTGGAAGGGATCTAGAATCATGTACTAAATCGTCAGTAGTAGTTTGCTACGATAACCTCATTGATCCCGTGTTTTAGAAAAAACAATGTATTCAGTTTCAAAAAGGTATAAAGTAAACTAAGTCCCCTCTTCAAAAGAAAAATTACAGGCACTTTAAGTTAAAAACCTGCCGATCGTCGAATATTCTATTACTCCTAAACTCAGTAATCTCCTAAGATTGAGGTCGAAACACCACTTAATTTATAACGGCAAAACATTAACGATAATGTTCGGACGATGCTCGTAAAAAATTACTTTATCGCTTCTCTGAGGCGTTCGTTATTAACTCGAATTAACAATTTGCAGCGCTATTCCGTACATCTGTACTCTGTAGTTAATAACTTTATCGTTCAATAATAACGTTCTTCGGGAGTAAAAAGCCTTAATGTGTATATAAAGACGGCGCTGTTTAGGTGACTAACAAACCGCTACGTCGTACTAAACTTTACTGTTGAAACTCAATTAAAATCCGGCAATTTTGTTGGTCGGGACGAAATTAAATCGGAGTTACATGAAGCCGGTCTGTCGCCCGTCCCAATATGACGTACAACGGGACGTAGGCGGTACAGTAATACTACGATTTCAATGTTGACGATAAATAATTTGGTGTATATTGCTTTTGGGTTTGTTGATTCGGGAGGATTACATTTTCGTGTAGATGCTTTAAAGTGTTTACTTAATGACCTTTGTTGACAATACTTTAACTTACACGTTCTATTCAAAAATCCAAAAAAAAACAGGTCATTCTTGTACAATAAATATACCGAACTATTTTTTCAAGCCTTGTAAAACACTTAAGTTATCAAAAATATAATATATAAAATAATTAAAAAAATAAAATAGTTATCTGTTTTATGGTTTTATGTATTCCATTTTCTTTTTCTTTTTTACACACTTTGTCTACATCTCTTTTTAGTTTCTCCTTTCGCAGGTATGCTGGAAGAGATTTCTTTAGAAATAAGCATCACCTTTGTACTATTTTCTGTTCCTTTCTACTTTATTTATATTTAGTGTATACATAAATTGTTAAATAAATAAATAAATTATTATGACGTAGTTTCAGAAAAGTATTGTGACCTATTTTGTTTTAGGTGTAAACGAAGACAGCAAAATATATATACCGCCGTGTGCTCGGGGTTACCCAATAAACTACACCAAAACATACTATTTAATTCAATCGTAAACAAATAATAAATGAGAGACACAGAAAAACAGGTAGAAAAAGTAATTCATCAAAAAGATACACCACTAACAACGACTAGTAAAGTTTTCCGAGTCCCCTACTTAGCAGTTCCACTGGCTATTTATATGGGTGGTTCACTAAACCCTGGCATGAGGGTAGGTAGCACGTAAATAATTCATTGACTACCCGCATTTGTTATGACACTAGTGAGTGCGTATATCGGTTGCCTAAGAGAGGCAGAGTTAATAGTGGCAAGGTATTCTTAGCTGGTTCTGTGTTTGTTTTCGTCATGAATACCTTTTTTGTGTTTGTGGTTGGTAATTGTGGATCGATTGTTAAAGCTAAAATTAGAATGAAACTACTTTTTTAGTTGCCAGTTAAACCTTGTAGAATTTTTCATTTGAATCGGAAAAGAAGTTACATAAAGTAAAGTGGTTCCGAATTCAACTAAAAATACCTAGGATAATGTTTAATTTTAATATATCAAATGTAAAGTGGTTGAAATAACACGAGTATATAATCTGTGCTAAGCTTACATTAGTGCCCTATGAAATAGCACTAAGCTAAGACACTTGTGTATAATGTTTGAAAAGTTCAATTTTTGAGTTTGCTTACTATATATAAAAAATATCTAATTTTCTCTGTTAATACGACTGAAAATGGCTTGAATATATGACTGACTGCTGTCTGATCCCAGTATGGGATATTCTTCTAATTCTTGAACCTTCGTTTAATCTGTAATCCACTTAATTCCTCAGCGAGTACGTCTGAAATTGGCATCCCAACATGTGTAACTGACCTTTGCTCGCACCGTCGGGTCCGCGAAGTATGGAACACTCTTCTATTGTGCCGAATGGTGTGAAGAGTTGGCGGACATCCTCCTCAGTCTGCTGTTTGCTGAGCATGCCCACGAACAGCTTCCGATCTGTGCGGAGAAACATACTGTAAGAACCTTGACTTTGAACAGGAAAATGGCGTTCCGTTGCTAGTTTTTGTGGCAGATTTACTAAAAAGAGTTTTAGTTTTGAGCGTTGAAAGTCATTAGCATGTTTGTTTTCCTCATTTTACAGTTCATATCAAACAATCATCAGTTTTCAAACACACTACGCGCCACGCTTCACAATAACACTTTAAATACAGACGTGATTGAATGATTTAAACATTTTGCTACAACGGCCTACGCGGTGCTACGGCGTAGGCGCTGCTACGACGGGCCTACGCTTTGCTACGACGCTCGACGCTCAAACTCAGTTTCAGATTAGACCTAGGAACTTGGTCAAAGTTGTAACTAGCAACAGAACGCAGTCAAACAAAGAGACACACCACAGTAAGCCTAGCGGTGGTGCGTGGAGCGGCGGGCTTAAACTGGACTTCGGTGCCAATGGACCTGGTTCTCAAGTAGCGACCGGGCGAGTGCAGGCCTCATCGACAGGGCGCTGAAGCGCGTTACATTCGGACAGTGGCGCGCGTACACAACGCCACATTTCCCCCCGCGTCTTAATCAAAGCGATTGGTCGCAAGAATTCACGATCTTCGTAGTAATAAATGTCATTCATTTGTTCGGAAAACTGGTAGTTGCCCTACGATGACGCGATCGAGTTTGCCGAAAAAAAGAACGTGACGATCGCTTTGGTTAGGACGCAGCCTTAGTGGCACCGCAGTCGCGCGACAGTTTCCCGCTAGCACCACGGTACCTATTAATTTTGTGTGGAAAAACAGCTTATTAATTTTGGTTATTTTTTTACATAATTCAAGTATGAATAAGTTGTTTTTCGGTTTGATAACAATGCATTTTAAATCAATGAGTATGGGACGTAAATGCGCATACTTCTATTGTCCTTAGAAACAATTTTTTTTATAAATAGATTTATTGTTTTTAGAAGTTTTTAAATTTAAATAAATAATGAATGTATGTGCATTTACGAGTTGGTTGTAGCGCCGTGTGCGCGCGCACTAAGTTGCTACTGTTGTCAATGTTAAGTCAAGGAAGAGACAGCCTAGAGAGAGTTTACAATTTTGAGGTGCATCGAGAAATTGATTAGAAACATATTACAAATACTATCTGTTTCGACATCTGAATACTAGACTTTTTCTCAGACACATTTTAGTGTAATTTTCTAAATAAAAACATAGTCTGAAATAGTTACAATGGATAAGATGAATAGGTTGGGTCTAGTCATGAATTTATGAATTTATGAGACACACAATTATGATTATCAAGTAATTGAATTTGAAGAACAGAAACAAAAACTAAGGACATGTGATTGAAAAAAGAAATGTTGACGACATTTTTGTCGTCGTCTGTAATTGCACTTAAATTGAGTTGTCAATTGTGACAAAACCACTTGTGATGTTATTTAAAAAAGTATTCGTACATAAAATTAATTTCTGGATGCACATAGTAAAGGTTTTCCATATTTCCTTCCAAATCAGCGCCCTATCACAGCGTGACGAGTGAGCCGCCACTACACGCGCCCGCTCCCATCACCTGCATCACCATATCACATGTGACGTCATCACATATCACCATACCCTATCACATGTGATGGAACAACAACAGCTCTATGATAACACATAACACACAGTTTTAGTTAATGAAATACAACGAACAAAATTCAAATTCAGGTCAACACAAAAATTAGCACATTACACTAAAACGTTGCAATGGTGAATCGACGAGGGTCCCGTAGATTATTAGGGGTCACACATCGATTAGGGGCTACGGAACCCTCTGGGGCTTTGTTACTTTAAGACTTCTGTGTGAGCATAGAAGTTCGCGGAACCCAATTGTTTTCATCTTTTTTTTAAACGAGCGGCATCAATTTTGGGCGTAAAAAGGCTCTTTACAGAAATCGGCGTTCAATATAATAGAACTTTTGTAATAAAAATTAATGACATAATAACATAAATCCACACTAATTACGCATCGAAATGAATACGAAAACAGAAAAAATAAAATAGTTTTTACAGCACGACGATAACTAATGGTGCAGAGTGAGGGTTTGCGTTCCACGTCTAATCTTTTAGTCAACAGTCGAGTTTGCCTTGACAAGAAACCAATTAACTGAGCGCAAAAAGGTTTTACTAAAACCGTTTTCGACTATACCAGAAAAATACATTTTTGGAATATGACAGATTGGAATCATGAAGTTACGAATTTACGATTGAACGGATTAAACCGAGTAAACTGGAGAGCAGACCGGACAGCGGAAAACCAGAATTTGACGGATAATTTACTGAAATATCCACCAAAGTTCGGTCTCCGCAGCAATCCCTCTCGGTTGGTGGACAAGGCGTACTCGGCAAGGTTAGACGTGGACATTCGCTCACTGCGCGCGCTATTTGACAGACAGTGACAACAGTACAGCCTAGGGCACGCACAACAAACGCTACCTGTGTCCGCCTATGCGCGCCGCCTCCCGTCGCCCCCTGGAACACAAGAACATGCTACACACGCTTACTCCACCGCTCCACATTGTACGTTTGAGTTGTACGAGCAACTTTCGGTATCGGCTTTTCTGTCTGTGTGAAAATCGATTAGGATATCATGTATATCATATCATACTGCCTAACATACTGTGAAAGACATCAGCGTGCCGACTTGAATTCAGCAAATGATTCTGGACAATCATTTGCTGCAGATTGGGCGTCTATGTCTCATACTCCGAGTATATTCTACAGCTTATAGATGAACAGGGCCTATATAGGTGGAGATTATTTACAGTATCATATTGTTAAGGATGGTCTTTTTTACAATACGTTTTTGCAACTCATGGTGCTGGTTATGTCAGACGTATTCAGATTATTTGTAGGGTGGTTTGTAACTGTAACCTAACCAAAGCTCTCAACTCCTTCAACGTGGATGTTCAGTGAAATTATTATTATTTAACCCGCGATCATGGCGCTTGCAACAGCGTCGAAATATCGGAAGCTCAAAACAATGGATAATCACGGAAGATATCCCGTAAGTGACATTTTAAGTATAGTGAAATAATTATTATAATAAAAGCAATCCAACGTTATTTAACGTTTCAAGGATACATCAATCAATCAATCAATAAGCCCTCTATCCTGAACTTCCGTTCGTTTTGAATTGTTTGTTTTCCTCATTTAGAGGATGTCTCTAAGTTCAGTGTGCCTTTTGGCAAAGGCCTCCTCTAACATTTTCCATTGTGCTCTATCTCTGGCAACCCTTCTCTAGGTAGTAGGGCCCGCTATAAGTTTCAACTCATCTTCCCATCTCTTAAGTTGTCTTCCCGTTTCCTTTTTCCATCATCATCATCATTTGAAGGATACATAATGATAGGGAAATAATTTGAACATAAATTTTATTATAATATATATATATATATATTTTAATACAAATCATGATGAATCCAGATATTTTCTTATAGCAAAACAACATTAAACCTGACACCCACATGATCCTAATACAAAAAAAACTACGAGCACAAAAAAAAAACAATCACGCGTGCTGTTTCGTGCGAAACAAGCAGTAACTACAGAAAAGCAAATGAAATACATCAAGCTAATATCATGGGAGAGTCATATTGTCCAGTTGTCTTGCCTAGTTCGTATTAACAATATAATATGCAATACCTAACAATGTTTGTTAAAAAAAACATTTATTAATTTTCCTATTATTTATTAATTTTTCTCTGTAAGGGTGGAAACTTAAACATCACTACAAACTACATGTCTTGCCTCTTCTCAACTATATCAATCGGATTTCTTACGGACTTACGGGCAAACAACTTGCTAAACTAAATGCAGTTTTAAAAACTCAGTCTTTTAATTCGGATCGGAATCCAACCGTTCGAATAATATTGAGCTCTTTTTCTAGTTAAAACCGCTTTGTGAGACAAAATTAAACGCTAACATTCTTTAGTAGGTGCTGAATTTGCAGTTAGGAAAACGGGATACTAAATTGTTTCAGTAATTTATACGTTTTTAGATTTAATACGATTTGATTTTTATTATTATTATTTAATAACGGGATCGCAGAAAGATACATGATGCACTAGATCGATAATATTGTATGTATTACTTTTGGATAGATGTTCTCTTAGCTAAGGAAATAGAAGGTGGTTGGCAGTCATCGTAGCGAACATTGCTAGTTGCACTTTGTATATGAAGAGGCCTTTGTATTACCCACCCTATTTGTAGTATCCACTTGTAGCAGAGCTAATAGGTTGACAACACAATTTACCAACTATATCACAGGCTCACCAGCATCTTCAAGTTGGGTCCAGGGCATGCTTTTTTTTTTAAAAAAAAAAGGTTGTGCTTTTCCCTTCCCACTTCTCGTTTCTCGATTCGTGGTGACTGACAGTTAGTGACAGCTACCAGGCTATTAATAGAGCAGCGGTGGCCCAGTGGTGGTGGCCCTGACTTACGAACAGTCGTGGGTTCGAACCCAGCCTGGCGCATTACTTTGTGTAATTTATTTCATCACCACTGCTCTCAAAACGGTGAAGGAAAACATCGTGAAGAAACCGGCATGTCCTAGAACCAAAAAATTCGAAGACATGTGACATCTACCAATCCGCACTGGGCCCGCCTGGTGGATTATAGCCCATTCCCTCTCTTAGAGAGGAGGCCTATGTCCCAGCAGTGGGAACATTAATAGGCTGATGATGATGACCTGACTATTTGTGGCTGTGAGACAGTGTTTACATATCTATTAAATATATATAAACACTATACTATTCTTTCTCAGTTCCGAGCTATATTCTTCTTAACGTGTCGATAGAAATCTAAATTGTGTCGCCCAGAACTGAGCTAGTAGTTTGGCGCTTTCGGTATCGTCCATCAGTTCCTGTAGTGAACAAACAACAGGACACGTAGGACACGATACTAAGTGCCCCATCGTTTGTGGAACAGCACCACATTTACACTCCAGGGCAGAGGCATTAATGAATCTCCATCTGAGCAGGTTTTCCTTGCTGCGGCCAACCTAGGTCCGGAGTCTATTTAAAGACTTCCAGGTCAGCCATGGAACACTTGCTTGTTTGACCTCCACAACCCAGTTACAAATACAAAAATAATCTAATCTAATACAAAATCTCTTGATAAGACTGGTTGCAAGACTTACAGGCAAACCATACGAGCTATATTGCGACAGGTCAATACCACACAATCGAGTCCCTAAACACAATCGTACTTCCGTGCAACAACACCAAAACAACAATTAGCCATCTTTAGTCAAACAAACAGGTACAAAACTAAAGGGCACGGACTAAGAGTTGGAAACAATGCACAGTTCCACGTACAGTCGCGGCCGTCCGTCCCTAAACATTGTTCGGAATATTAGTGCCGGTGGGGAACGGTCATTAAATTCAGATTTATAAGCGCCCAGCCGGATATCTCTCCCGTGCGACGCTGCTAATGACCACGTAAATTGAGATAATTTCACACTGGACTTGATAATAAGGCTGCGGACATACGCACTAGATTTGATATGTGGTGCAGAGAAGATTAGAATGGTTTATGTGTGAGGTGCAAGGATTTTTTAGATAGGGTTTTTTTAATTTTAATTTTTAAAACGTTTGTTAGAGAGTGATTCAATTGTTAATATCAGAAACGTAGAGTGGGTAGGGATTGGTCGATCGGTTGGGATTGACGACCCGAATGGCGCAGCGGTAGTGAGGCTGCCTTTCGTTCTTAGGGTCCCGGGTTCGAATCTCTTTAGGAGCAAATGTTTGTGTGATGAGCATGGACATTGTTTCCGAGTCATGGATTTGTATGTATAATAAGTATGTATTTACAAACAAAAAGTATCTATGTAGTATATTAACTATTTGGTGTCCACGACACAAGCCTCATTGCTTAGTGTGGCACTAGATGGTGCTGTGTGTAATAACCAGCGATATTCTTTTATTATTATTTATATTTATTTATTGGTGCAAGTGGCGTTCTGTAGTTCTGCCGCGCAAAAAAGAGGTTAATTTATGTACGTAAGTTTTCAATAATTGCAGTGTTTTTACCAAAAAATCTATATACTTCATCTCGAATAATATATCTAGGTTCTCCTAGCTTCTGTCTAATTTATTACGTTTTGTATCTACGCGACTCTAAAAATGTTTATTCATATTTCTACATTGATTTAAGAGCACCTTCTATAACATTAAATTTATCACAAACTAATAACCCTTCACACACATAACACCTTAATACATTCAGACTTAAGAGACTAGAAATGACCCTCAGAATAAATCTCTCACACATAATCCCCGAATTAATTTGGAAACATATTCATATGTCTCTGAGGATTAAGTTAGCTGAGATTCTTAAACACAGGTCAAAAGTATTAGATATTCGGTCCCTACCTGCTCCACGAATAAATTATTACGATAGGGATTAGAGGGGAATTTGTTTTTCATTGGGTTTTAATAAATTTTCGAATAAAATTAGAAAAGGTGAAGTTAAATAGAAATCTTAGAATATATTTCTACTTTTTACACTATTTTGCATCGACAGCTATGAAAAATATGAAACAGACATTAAAACACCGTAATTTTTCTGACATTATGTAACCATTAATTTATTCAATTAGTTATTAAGAGTATCTGACCATAAGGAAACTACTGGCAAGATGTTATGTTAGCTTGTGTTAATAATAGTGCTTTTGTATTTTTTTACTGTTCGTTTTGTGTTTACAAAATTATTTACCAGACTTCATAAAACACAAAATAAAATCCATAACAGCTCAATTTACATCCAAAATATGTATGTTTCAAGCATACAATCCGTTGTTAATACCCAAAACCGCCTAGTTGGTGCACATCGGTTTCAAGTACCAAAATAATCCCATTTTTCTTTGCGGAACATTTCAAGTGCTTGTATGAGCAATAATAATGTTCGGCTTACGTTTAAATCACCTGAATATAATTGTGTACGTAAGTAAGCTGCTAACAAAAATATGTTTACCATTTTCGAAAAATATTTTCTTCTTAATTTAATGTGATGAGACCATTATCATTCTCCTGGCTTAATCCCAATTGTTTTTGAGGTCGGGGCAGCATGTTCTCTTATATATATCGGGAAAATAACTTGTTTTGGCATGAGATGTAATACAAAAAAAAATACTCATAAAAAATCGTAAAATGGCAAATATCGCCGTTTGTTTTTTCGCCCGTTTTTATTGTTAATGATAGTCCACCACCATCACCAACCAACTGACCATGTCAGTTTAAAAACGCATTTCTTATTTTATCCATTCGCTACACTACACACCTCGCTTAGCATTCTCATATCAGCCACATGCGACTGCCTTTCATTCACCGCTTTTGAGACACAATATTCTGTGATCCATCCAAGATAGTAGGACCAACCATGGTTTTATAAATCTCCCCCTTGAGTTTAAGGCGAATGCGGGACTGGCATGTTATTACCGTGACCTGCCTGTTTTAATTCTTTGCATGTGCTGTTCATTCCGATTTGTTTCGCCAAATTAACCATTTATTGATAAAGAAAAATAGAAGAAGGCTTAACTCCACTATATTTGCAAATAGTGCAATTTAGAAAATACTGCAATGATAACATGGTACGAATTCCTCCAACGCTGATGTCGGTCGCGTACGGTCGGTCGCGAACGTCAGCGATAAATGTATACAATATACGCGCCGCTCGCTGAAGTCAGCGTCGCAGTATGATGCTGTTTAAAACACAATGTATACTCGTACGCGCGACCGACGTACGCGACCGACATCAGCGTAAGAGGAATTCAGGCCTATTTATATTAATCAATACGCACTTCAGGAGAATATTAATTTAGAATTTTGCTACCTGTAAACATTTTATGGCCGTGTACGTACTGAGTAGGTATTTGAACGAGTCAATTAGGCAGAGAATTCTGTAAAACTGTTGCGGGTAGCTTTTGCTGGCTTTGGGGGCACACTTCTCAGCATTATTGCTAGTCTGCATATGTATTGGAAGCCAGGAAATACAGGATCTTTGTTTTTTATTTTAATAGATTTTACTACGCTAGGTTTTGGAAGGGTTGAGTGAGTGTTCCAAAACTGTGATTATGTTGTAGCATAATTTTTCTCACCTGTTAAATTAAATTCAAACCAAGATGGTACGCCGACTAAAATCTCATCATCTGCTTTGTCCCCACTCTGTACCTGGGCTATCCAGTGCAAACTGAAGCAGCCGAATAACAGTATTTGTCAACCAACAGAAAACTCAAAAAAACCTATCCTTGCGATAGTTTAGCTTCTTCACTGGACGGACCTTTTCATTTATAAAGCTACTTTAACCCTCAAACCGTGTCGTTATCGTCCCGTTCCCGTGTCGGGCCGGTGCCGTTCCGGCAATCCAGCAGCCGCAATGCTCCTCATTAAGCACTAATGCTGCACTATGGCTGAGGCCCTTAACGCCGCGATAAATAAACTAATTATACGCTCAATGGCCACCAATTTGTACTGGGAATTGATTGGTTATTATATGTACGTATTATGCATGTTTGTGTAAATATGTATCTATATGTATAGGTTTGCGGTTAGTTATGTAAGGTGGTTACGCAGTTCTGACTTTGTGGTGTTAGTAAGTATGAGTGTGGTGGATTATGTTATGTTTGGTCTAAGTTTCTAGTCTGCACGTGTAGTTACATAATAATGTTGCTTAAAATGTAACTGTGGTTTTAAGTTAAACACGTAATTAAACGCTTCCTGTTTGTTTTGTTGTTAATAGATAGTTTAGACTTTTGTCTGAACGAGAAGCAAAATCATAGCGAGATCACTTAGATAATATGGTTCGATAACTAGTACCGCATCGCTCGATAGATGGCAGCACAGGAAAAATTAAAACTCGCTATGGTTTCGTTACATGCATTTGGTTGGGTCCGGTGGATTATTTTATTTTGTGAGAAGAGCAGCGCACCCGCCGGAGTTCCGTGTAACTAATAATTCATTATACGGGTAGTGTCGTAATTCAGTGGTGTCCAATATCCCTCTTCAAGTCGACTTTCGGAAATACACTTTAGAATAGAAGAGAGAGAGTATATCAAAATGTTTTCACCATCATCATTCTCTTGCCCTTATCCCACTTTATTTGGAGTCGGCGCAGCATGTTTCTTCTTCCATACTTTTCTATTACTCGTCATCTCATCAGACACCTCTATTCTTGCCATAATATAATCCTTTACGCAGTTCATTCATCTTATTATATTAAACTGATAATTTTTCTTGAAAATATACAAGTATGACGGAAAAAGATGGTTTTTGGTTTTCATTTAATTATAAAGTACCTTTACGTCACTCTCTTACTAAATACGTAACAATGTTGTTGCCTAAGGTTGTCAGATTATTACCCGTTTTTAACCGACTTCTAAAATGAGGAGTTTTGTGTTTTTTTTGTTATTGTTTGTTTGTTGTGTAACCACGACCAATTTGCCGTCTATTTTTGAAGAGTTTCCTTGTATATCTCCGAAAATCAGCATTAGATTTTCACCAAACATAACGGGACCATCGCGAAATAATATTCTTCCAAACAAAAAAAGAACCTTCAAGATCAGTTTACAATTGGTGATCGCTGATCATACACAAAAAAAAAATTAATGAATTGATAACCTCTTCCTTTTGGAAGTCGGTTAATGAGTGTAAAACGGGAGTCCTTAGTTAGAAAACTGCTTACTTTAAGCATAACTTAACTAGGTATTGTATTGTTTGGCATTAGTAATACATAATAGAAGTATCCTTCATACAAAATAATCCCTAAATTGTTGACGAGGACAATAAAATTAAGGTCAAGAGATGAAGATTTATTGATAAATTCTTGGAGTCTGGACACTCAGTCAATAACTTATTGAACCAAAACATTCTAGGAATTCCGAAGTTTGTGAATCTCAAGTCTTAGACGAGACTATTGAAGTATTTGATCTTGAGTTTTCGATTTAATATTGAACGTGTTTTAGGTTATGCAAATAATAAGAGCGGATATAACAACGGATTATTATTATGGCTTAAAACGAATTTGTAGTAGAATCTTTGTTACAAAGTTATTAAAACATTTTTTTTTTCATATTGCTAGATTGACTACCCCCCGTTGTACGACAACATACCCAGATATGTGCTATATTTAATTTAATTTTAAGTTAATTATTGATAGTTACATTTCTCATTTCGGAATAAAACCTTGTGTAGCGACTTTGATTGACTTTCACTGCTGAGCCTGAGGCCTGGTTTGATTCTCGGGTCAGGTAAAGTATTATTGGGTTTTTCCAAATATCCATCAGGAATTTCTCAGTAACAGTCTGAATTTATGCCGAGTTGATGGCAATAGGCTCCCCCTTATTACATGGGACTTCAAACATAACTGTGGAACTGTGGGAGTAGTTATATATTAGGTACACCTCTGTCTAACCCTTCGGGGATTACAGGCGTGATGTTTTGTTATGTTTAGATAAATATAGATAAGAAGCCTTCTCTAGGACTTGCCTGGGATAATAATGACCTGGTATTACAAATGGTTACGTTCGCAATAATCTTCAGAAAAGCCAAGAAATTCTGACCCTTAAGAAACCTCACCGTATCATTCCTTCCCTCCAACAATTTACCCAAGCTGCACAAATCTAATTTCGTAACTACACTCTCTCTCCATAAAAACTCTCGTTGCCTCTTACTTCGCACCTTTTCTGCGTAATGCCTGGTCCCCAATCAATCATAACAACATATTGTTTGCTTGCAAGGGATAACGTTTCCGTTCTAACGTGGATTTATGAGGGGTAGCTGTATTATTGATAGGTTTCATGCAACATTAGCGCCTTGATTGGTAGCTGTTCGTGTTTTATTTTTAGAGGCCTGAGAATTGATCGGGGTTGCATGAAATGAGGTGGTTTTGGCTGTTTTGAATTTTTGTGGTCGAGAAATTGAGTTGAATGTAGGTTGCCAGAACTTAAGACAAAGTGAAAGGAAAAACAAAATAAAGTTTCTCTCTGCTTTGTCGTTCACACGGGCACAGCGGTCGTGGATATGGGGGATCGCCCACAACTACGGTTGCTACCTTCGCGATCCTTTTCCACCGGTCTCTGTTGGCCGCATGGCGAGCACATTGTGCCACTTGGCCGCATGGCGAGGACATTGTGCCACTTGGCCGCATGGTGAGCACATTCTGCCAGAGGAATCTTGAATCAGATTTGATGTAGTCTGTCCATCGGGTTGATGATCGACCACGTCGTCTCGTGCCTTCAACTCTACCCTGAATGACCAAACGCTCTATGGAATCATTGTTGCGGGTAAAATAAAGTAACAACAATATCATAGCAAATTATTCGCACATGATGTGCATGTGTGAATTATGTAGCATGATAGTATCGTTTGAAACAACATAGTTCTTTGTCGAAGGATGACTTATCTTTTATTATTCTTTATCTATAATATTTCTGAAAGCTACTAAATTAAAACTTTCAGGTGACGGTCGAAACCACTCAGTCTTTACGACCATCATATTTTTTATGTGCCATAAAATGTTTTATCAACCAAACCTATAGAGAGTCTACAAAAAATCCTTCATTTTATAATCTGTCTGTATATATACCCCTCTCCATGTTATACAGCAATAGGGTGGATGACAAAATAATGTAATTAGTCCGTCAGATAGATTTCCAAAAAATAATAGACACATTTTTTTTTTTCACGTAAACAAAAAATAAAGACGATACAGTGCGTCGAAAACTCGTGTGACGTCACATTTGAGTACATTTTTTACTCAACTGTGACGTCACAAGCTCCCACTCATGATCTTTGACAAGTTTTATCTTCGTCAATTTTTATTAATTAGATAAAACAAAAAACACGTTTCCAATATTTTTCGATAATCTAACTGACGGACTAAACAGAATCATATTTTTTTGTTGTCAGTCATCATCCTTATTATGAAGGACCCTTTAAGTTTTACGTAAATTCATTTCTAAATTGGCTGTAGGTAGCTCAAAACCGTTGGAGCGAATATTTCAATGTTCAGTTGATTCCATTAATTAGGCATGCTGTGCTCTCCATCGAGCCAAGTTGAATAGCCAATTACATTGATAATTGGAGGTCGCGCAGGTGTCTCCCCGACAAAGACGGCGGTGGTGTGGTGTGAGTCAGAAGATGGTCGAGGGAGTGAAGGTGGATTTAGGAAAGTAGAGGGAACCTAGTTACTGGTTCGCTTGTTCAGTGAACTCAAGCGCTACTTTTGAGTATGACTTCCTGGGTTCTATTTCCAGGTTCATTTTGCCATGTTATTGTGGTTATCCAACTATCTTTGCTTAGCCTTTCGGGCTTAACAGGCGTTATGCCTATGTTACATAATGGCGGTAAGTTCTGGCAACATGTTCATGAAGTCTATTTTTAAATTAGTTTGTTTCAGGTGAAAGGCATCGAAAGAACGAGATTCTAGTTTCTTACACAGTACAAAGTGTTCCCGAAAATGGTTATAATGCTAAATGCCAAACTATAAGAATAAAAATAAGTCAGAAGCTGAAAGGGAAGTAGACCAAAATAAAGTCAAACTTATCGCCACTATCTTACAACTTGGCACCTGAATTTGAGTGTGACGAATTCCCGGAATTTGATTCTATTTACTTTATGTGAAAGTTATATAGCTTGTTTACGGCGAGGGGGCGCCACTGGCGTGCACTTACTACGTGCTAAAACACTACACTTGAGACTATCTGGGTTAGCTCAGGCACTAGCATGACGGGGGACCACCCCACAGAGCTTACGTCCACGTCGTGTCCCCTGGAAACGGCCCAGTTTGACCACCGTAACGGAGTGGCAGACTGGGTACGGCCAAAGTGCTCTGTGCTCTCGTAGCTTTTATTTTATTGCGTTGTTGTCTACGAATCTGCTGTGGCTGCCATGCCAAGTCCTGCGCGGGACGCCCGCGGGCGGTTTTTAAAACCCAAAGGTCCTTCTCAGGGCCAACCCAAAGGTCCTTCTCAGGGCCAACCCAAAGGCCCTTCTCAGGGCCACCCCGACGCTCCAGCGTCTGAGTCTAGCCGCGCGCCGTCTGCGGCTAGCTATTATGGAGGGGCTGAGTCATCTGACAGTGACTCGGTTGTTGGAGTGTCAGATGGGAGCGGCTCACGACCACTAAAGCGGGTCTTCCAGAGCTGTGGGTCCGGGAGCTCTTCGGCTTCGGGGTCCAAACCGTTGTCGAAGGCTAAAAAGCCGACGACGACGGCCGCGGATACCCACGTCGTTGGGCTCGCGGACGCCCAGCGCCAGGTTGACCTGGCCCGGAAGGCGCAGCTCCAGCAAGAGCTGGAGGAGCGGGTTGCCGCGAAGGAGAAGCGGGCGCACCTCGCTCGGGCCAAGTCCGGGTACGGTGCGTCTCGCGTTCTGTATGCGGACCAGTCTCTGGAAGAGCTCCAGAGGATGGCGGAGGAGGACGAGGAGGGGATCATGGAGGTCGCCTCTAAGTCCTCCAACTTGAAGGGGACCTTCCAGAAGGCCCTCAAGTGCCGGGCCGCAAGCCTGCGCGGTGTCGTCGCTGAGTTGGTGACGCGGACGACCACCGACGAGACGCGGCAACTGCAGGCGAGGGTGGATCGCCTGCAGTCGGAGGTCAGCCAGCTTCATCTGAAGCTGGCTGAAGCCACGGCCCGGCCACAGCAGGCCGAGGTGAGCCCTGTGGCAGAGGGCGCTGCCTCGGCCCGGCCACAACAGGCCAAGGCGAGGCCTGCAGCAGAGGGCCCTTCCTCCAACCTTGAGGATATTATCCGCAAGGTAGTAATGGAGGAGAGGGCCTTCACGAGAGCCTGCTTTGCAGGGATTGAGGACCGGCTCCTGCCGGAGAAGCGCCTCCGACCGCCGCTTGCGGCGGATGAGAGGCGGTCTGAGCCGGGGCCGTCCTCAACTCAGGCGGACAGGAGGCGGTCTGAGCCGGGGCCGTCTTCAACCCAGGCGGAAGATGCCCTTCTCCCTGCGACCACTCCGTCCAACGAGTGGACGAAAGTGGTCCGTGGGGGGAAGGGCAAGGGGAAGGGGAAGAAGTCGGCAACGGCCGTCCCTGCCAACCCTGCCGTGCCTACCGTCCCCGCCACCCCCGTTCCCAGCCAGTCGCAGACGACCGGCAAGGGAAAGGGCCAGGGAAGGGGGAATGGGAGGGGAAAGGGGAGGTTGATCCCCCCTAAAACCGCAGCCGTCGTGGTGACACTCACCGCGGAGGCTGCGGGGCGAGGGGAGACCTACGCCTCCATCTTGGTGCGGGCGCGCGGCAATGCCGATCCCGCCCAACTGGGCATCGGCAGTGTGTCGTGCCGGCGGACGCAGGCCGGGGCTCGAATTTTCGAGTTCCCGGGGGCCGAGGGGAGCGCCCGCGCTGACCTCTTTGCAGCCAAGCTGCAGGAGGTCATCGCGGACTCTGCCAAGGTGGCCCGGCCGGTCAAGTTGGCGGCCATTGAAGTGACGGAGCTAGATGACTCCGTCACCAAGGAGGAGGTGGTGGCTGCGGTCGCAGCGGTAGGGGGCTGTGGCGCCAGTGCGGTCCAAGGCCGGGACATAAGGCCCGGCCGCGGCGGAATGGGCACAATCCGCCTCGAGTGCCCAATCGCGGCTGCCAAAGCCGTCCTTGCGAAGGGACGGCTTCAGGTCGGCTTCAGCTGGGGTGCGGTTAGGGCACTCGAGGACCAGCCTCTACGGTGTTTCCGGTGCTTCGGCATCGGACACACCAAGCCCATGTGTCCGTCCAAAGTGGACCGGTCGGACACATGCTACCGCTGCGGCAAGGAGGGCCACAAAGCCTCCTCCTGTCAGGCCGCCACGCCGCACTGCGCGGTGTGTGCCGCCAGTGGCCGCCGGGCAGGCCACGTTATGAAGGGGGGGAAATGCAATCCCCCCCGTAAGCGTGGCAAAGCGCAGGCACCGACCGGGCCTGCGCCAGCTGTTGCCGCTAACGCCGCCGTTCCTGCGGCGGCTGCGGAGGAGGGTGCGATGTCCGAGTAATGCCCAGAGTCGAACATCGCATCCTTCAGGCGAACGCCAACCACTGCAGGACAGCCCAGGATCTGCTGATGCAGACCATGGCTGAGTGGTTGGTGGACTTGGTGGTGGTCGCCGAGCCCTACTCGGTCCCTGGCCGTTGGCTGGGCGACCGGGATGGCCTAGTGGCGTTGGTGGCGCGGTCCTCCACAGACTCCCCTCCCCTCTCGCTCTTAGAGAGGGGACCGGGATACGTGGCTGCCGCGTGGGGAGAGATAGCGATAGTGGGGGTGTATTTCTCCCCAAACCGCCCTCTCTCGGACTTTGAGGATTTCCTAGAGATCCTCACTGCCGTCGTAGGGAGGGCGGCGCCACGCCAGGTCGTGGTGCTCGGTGACCTCAACGCCAAGTCGGCGGCTTGGGGCAACCCGGCCGCCGGTTGTAACGTCCGGGGACGCTCCGTCGAATTTTGGTCGGCCTCGTGCGGTGTGTCCCTTCTCAACAGGGGGGCGGTCCACACGTGTGTGCGGCAACAGGGCGGGTCGGTGGTGGACGTCTCGTTCGCCACCCCCGCGCTCGCCGCCCGCGTCGTGAACTGGCGGGTGGAGCTGGTGGAGACCTTGTCGGACCACCGTTATGTGCGGTTCGACATCTCCACACAGCGGGGAGGGGGGACGGCCCGCGCTGGGCAATCTCCCTTCCCGCGGTGGGCACTCACCCGCCTGGACCGGGAGGCAGCCAAGGAGGCCGCCTTCCTCCAGGACTGGCTGTCGCCTCCCCCTGTCGAGGAGGCCCCGGACGTGGATGCCGCAGCGGTCTGGCTGCGGGGGTCCTTGACCGAGGTGTGCAACTCCAGCATGCCTCGGTCTCGCCGTCCGCCTCCCCGTCGTGCCGTCTATTGGTGGACGGAGGAGCTGGCGGGGCTCCGGGCCACCTGCGTGGCGGCCCGAAGGGCCTACGCGCGGAGCCGCCGGCGCAGCGCCCAGAACCGAGTCCGGGCAGAGGAGGACCGCCTGTACGCCTCTTACCGAGAGGCTACGGTGGCCCTCAAGTCTGCAATGGGCGCTGCGCAGGACTCGGCGAGGGCCGAGATGCTGGAGGGTCTCGACAGGGACCCCTATGGGAGGCCATATAAGGCGGCGCGGAACAAGCTCCGCCCCTATGGTCCTCCACTGTCGGAGACCCTCGAGCCGGCATTGTTGGATGGGGTGGTCCGGTCCCTGTTTCCGAGCAGGACCGACTTCGCCCCACCAACAATGGATCCCCCGCAAGGGGCGGCTCCACCGGAGGCGGAGGTGCCCCCGGTCACGGCGGCGGAATTCTACGCGGGGGTTTTGAGCCTCCGCGCGAAGAAGACCGCCCCCGGGCCGGACGGCGTCCCCGCGCGGGTGGTGGCGATCGCCGCCACCGAAATGGAGGACAGGTTTCGGGACCTCTTCAGCGCGTGTTTTACGGCTGGGAGGTTCCCGAAACCGTGGAAGGAGGGGCAGCTGTGCCTCCTCCGGAAAGAAGGACGCCCGGCGGACTCCCCCTCGGCATACCGGCCCATCGTTCTGCTCGATGAGGTCGGTAAGCTGTTCGAGGGGATTGTCGCCGGGAGGCTGGAGAACCACCTGCGGGGGGTAGGGCCGGATCTGTCGGACGCCCAATACGGTTTCCGTCGTGGGCGTTCGACGATCGACGCGCTGGCCCTCCTCAAGGGCCAGGTGAAGGAGGCGGTGGAGGCGGGGGACGGAGTGCTGGCGGTGTCGTTCGACATTGCCAACGCCTTCAACTCCGTCCCCCACTCGACGATATTGGAGGCACTCCGATATCACGGAGTGCCCCAATACTTGCGGGACCTGCTGGCCAGTTACCTGGAGGGCCGAGAGGTCCTCCTCGTAGACAGGTCGGCCACTGTGAGGCGGTACGGCGCAGAGTCCGGTGTTCCACAGGGGTCGGTGCTAGGCCCCCCCTTGTGGAACATCGGGTTCAACTGGCTGTTGCGGGGTGCCCTCCTCCCGGGCACGAGTGTCATCTGCTACGCGGATGACACTCTGCTCACTGCCCGGGGGAGGAACTTTGCCGACGCGGCCATTCTGGCCTCGGCTGGCGGGTCCTTGGTGGCAGAGAGGATCCGCCGCCTGGGATTGAGGGTGGCGCTGCACAAAACGGAGGCCGTGTTCTTTCGCGGTCCCCGGCAGCGCTGCCCTGCCGACGCCCACATCGTCGTGGAGGGCGTCCGTATAGGGGTCCAGCCTCAGATGAAATATCTGGGGCTGGTGCTGGACGACAGGTGGCGCTTCGGCCCGCATTTTAGCGGGCTGTCGACGCGCCTGTTGAAGGCCGCGGACGCCCTCTCGTGGCTCCTCCCGAACCTGGGGGGGCCCAAGGCGAAATGCCGGCGCCTCTATGCCGGCATTCTGCGGAGCATGGCCCTTTACGGGGCTCCCATCTGGGCGGACTCCCTCCATAGGAGGGAGAATGCGACCGCCATCCGCAGGCCCCAGCGGGCCATTGCACAGCGGGTGGCGAGAGCGTACCGCTCAGTGGGCTTTTCGGCGGCGTGCGCTCTGGCCGGCACCCCTCCGTGGGAGTTGGAGGCGTGGGTGCTCGCCAGAGTGTACGAGTGGACGGCGCGACGAAAGGCGCTTGGGGAGCGCCCCATGGGCGAAGAGCGGGAGGCGGTGCGGCGAGAGGCGAAGGACGCCATCGTCCTCCATTGGACGGAGGACCTCGCCAGCGCTGCCTTTGGCCGCCGGACGTTGGACGCGCTCGGGCCGGTCCTGAAGGGCTGGCTCGAGCGGTCCCACGGTTTCCTCTCTTTCCGTCTGGTGCAGGTGTTGTCCGGGCACGGATGTTTCGGATCGCACCTTCACCGGATCGGGAGAGAGGAAACCCCGGCGTGCCACGACTGCGGCGCGGTGGAGGACACGGCGCAGCACACCCTCGAGGTGTGCCCGGCGTGGTCCGAGCTGCGCCGTGGTCTGACCGCGGTGGTCGGACCGGACCTCTCGCTTCCCGGCGTGGTTGACTCCATGCTGGGGAGCGAGGAGGCCTGGTCAGCAGTAGCCTCCTTCTGCGAGGACGTACTCTCGCAGAAGGAGGAGGCGGAGCGGGCGCGGGAGGACGACCCTCTCGCTGCGCCGCTCCGCAGACGGAGAAGGGGGAGAAGGCGTCGTGCCCTCCCTCCTCTAGGTGACGGGCGGGCGACAGGCACGGGGGTGCCTCCGCCCGCATTGCACCCGTCACCTCCGTTAGTCATTCCCGACCCCCCACACCCGTGAGGGTGTGAGGGGGTCCTGCCTGGCAATCGTCGGCGGGGGACTGGAAGTAAAGGCTGTGCCGGTTTCCCAGTCCCCCGCCACCCTGACGAAGCGGGAATGCGCTGGGTCGTTTTAGTGGGTATACCGGGTCCGCCCGGGGAGTCCCACATACCCCTCCCGTCCCCCGACGGGAGGGCATGCGTAATGCATTTTTTCCCAGCGTCAAAAAAAAAAAAAAAAAAAAAAAAAGGCACTAGCATGACAGTTATGAGCTAGTTCTTCTTAGAGCAATTAGAAGTTTGGAAGTGGTTGAATTTTTGGCGATTTAATAATATATTACGCCAATCTGCTGTATTTTTGGTACACTACGTTTTAATATACTGTCGATTAAGTATGTCCTGGGATGGATTGTTCTTCCTCTAGTATAGTGTGTGGTTGATTTTTATTTTTATTAAGGCGACTACAGGAGCTAAATTAGCAACTCTATTTGTGGTGGTTCAAACTTCGTTTGAAATACTGTTAGAATAAAGTTCTAATCAGCTTTCACTACAAAGTGGTTGTAACGTCGGTCACTGCGGGCCGAATAGTGCAAAATGAGTGTTTTATTTGCGATTTATAAAAATCTATTGATTGGACCACAAAAATAAAACACTATCATGCTAATATGTTGCTTAATTCTACAAGCCTGCAATTGTATTTGCCAAAAAATCAGAATGATCGCATATATTTTAGTATGGTTTTTACTCGTTAAAATATAATGATAAGTTCGTGATTTTTTTTCGAGTAAAATTAGTTGTATTATGTTTTCAAAACACTATCATACTAGCATATATTCTGAAGAATATCTTATATTTTTCTGGTTTTGTTCATTGCAGTGAATCATATGCTTTTTTGCATTAATAAACTCGCGTTTAGCTCCTGTAGTCCCCTTAAGAATAATAAAAACACTCAGTAATCATTTACTTTAAAAGTTCCGAATGAAAACCTAAAAATACCCTTTTGGTGTTGTCACTCTTAATACAAAACTTTTGATTTCACGCTTGTATTAGTTTTTTATTTTGCAAAATTGGATACCCTTTAGCTCTTATATCTCACTGATTTATATTCTAAACCTAGGTAAGACAATTTATTCCTTATAAAGAATTTATTGCTATGTTACTTGCACCAACCTTCTCTTTATGTTAAACTTATAAATTCCAAATAATATAAATTCTTAACAACCATATAAAGCGATGAATGGCAACGTTAATCGGAACAGACTGAGCGGCAGTGGACAGGCACCGGGCGTGTCACGGACAGACCTCGTTCCACGTAGTAGCGTCATAGACATGTTCAATACAAACGGTGACAACAGACCTTGGTAAGAAGAGAGCTTTTAGCTCAGTGTGGGTTTTTGTTATGGGTACGTGGAATTTTATTTTAGGTCAGACAAACGCAATATTAAACGATTGGGCTGTAAAAGCTCTAGATAGATAAATGGAAAAAGGAAGGGAGGCTTTCGCCCTGCAGTGGGACACATCATTCTCATAACAATAAACGCAATGTTTTGTTAATGAAGTGTCTATTAGTTAAGATTTTGAAGTATGATCGAAGTCAGTGCGATACGGCCTCAGCCACTACGTTTTTGGGGCAAAATCATCATCTTCGTCTTTAAAAGGATAAACATCTAAGTTTCTTTCGGTACCGCAGTGTAGTCGGATAGGGTTTCTAAAATCTAATTATTCTTATTTTTTGACGTTTTTCAAAGTCAAGTAACAAATAAAAATAAAATAAATATCGCTGGACATTACACACAGCGCCATCTAGTGCCACACTAAGCAACGAGGCTTGTGTCGTGGACACCACATAGTTGATATACTACATAGATACTTTTTGTTGGTAAATACATACTTATTATACATATAAACATCCATGACTCGGAAACAAATGTCCATGCTCATCACACAAACATTTGCTCCGACCGGGATTCGAACCTTACAAAATAAAAAAAAATCGAAATCGAACGAAATCAAAACGATCGAATCGATTTCGAAATTTACAAAATAATAATTTTTGTTTGTCACTTGAAGATGTTACGTTGATATTCTTAAAATTATAAAACTCATAGGCAAGACACGGTCTCAAAAGCAAAAAAGAATTGGATAATATTTGCTTATTGTCTCATAATCCTGATTAAATCATGATCTGTCAATTCACCAATTTGGTCGAGACGCTATTGTTTAACTATTGTGTCTACTTCGTGGACAGATCATGGGTTAAGAACCATCTGTGGTATCATACCCATCTTACTCGTATTTTCAACACTAAAACCACAACGAATTTCCTTGCACCCAAAACTAGCCCGAAAAACCGAGCAAAAACTAAACCATAATTAACATTATCCTATATCATAAGCCGCATTACCGACCTAGCCTGAAGTAAGCATCGCTGGTGTCGCTCTACAGTGGCTCAACCCACTAATCTGATAAGCGGTGACGAAAATCGCTATATAATAACTACAAAAAGGTGGCTCATTAGAGGTTTTAAGTTAACACGGCCCGTGTTAAGTTTTGTGTTTATGGAGGGTGATTTCGGGTTGTTTGTTGTTAGATACGTAATATTTTGTATTGTGTTGTTTGTCACGTATTACATTTGAATCATGCTTTTGTGGAAACCTAAATAATATTGTCTAACTTACCCACAAAGTACCGGGTTTGATCCGCTGTTGATACGTAATATGTTTATGTTCGTGTCTGATACGTTCATGTCGTTTACACCACAGTCAAGGTATGGTCCGGTGTAGTGGGCAGAATCCTTAAAAGAGCACTGAAAATCGTGGATAAATAAATATATTTGTATGAGCTTTGCCCGACACGTCACTGTTCCGACTTATCATTGAAAAACAAAAAATCACGATTCACAATTGATCAAGGCATTTGTTTCGGCGTTGTTTGGTGAGGGATTAACCCGTTATTGAAGGCGGATTTCATGCTGGGATCGTACTGCACTGCACTGCACTGGGATTACACTTTAGTCCAAAATTCTTTATTTTTATGTAAGCTAACCACAACCATACGCACACATGCTTTCTAATTGAACCAAAACTCCACACTGTCCGTATATCATCATTAATTACACACGTAATTCGAAAAAACCGCAGCACATAACAAACTGAATCAATAATAATTATCTAAACCATAATTACGTCAAACCACATTTTTGACCGTAACCCCAGGTACATACTAACGCTACACTGCCGTATAGTTAAAACGTACCATTTCGCGTGAAATTAATTGCATTGGCTCAATTTGGCCCGACCAGATCAAACCGGTGGAAACCAGCGGAAAGCGGACACCACCAATTATGCCTATTAAACTTAACCACCGTATGTCTGTTTCCGACATTTGATGGTTGCCATGTTAATAAATTACGTCGATAGTGGTAATATTCCATGGAAATCGTACCATATAAAATTTTGAAATATTTGGAAATTTAGCAAACTTTAAACAGCTGTATCTTAGAAGTTGTATAGTCTAACACAACCAAATTAATATGTAATATATCGCTGGACATTACACACAGCGCCATCTAGTGCCACACTAAGCAACGAGGCTTGTGTCGTGGACACGGATACGATATACTACAACGGATAGTTGATATACTACATAGATAGTTTTTGTTTGTAAATACATATTATTATACATATAAACATCCATGACTCGGAAACAAATGTTCATTTGCTTCTACCGGGATTCGAACCCGGGACCCTAAGAACGTAAGGAAGCCTTACTACCGCTGCGCCATTCGGGTCATCACATTGCTTTCATTTTATTGCAAATTTAGTCATCATAAAAACTTTGATGGTGATTTTTACCGTAGCAAAGGCCCTTGGTGAAAAAAAAATGTCAAAACTAAAAAATTGTTTTTCAAAAATTTGACAATGATCCGGAGGGTTTTGGAGGTCGAAAAATTGGATTTAACATAATTACATCATCACCTATAAACCTATATAACATGTAAAAAAATCAGAACTACCTTATTTGATGCAAGGCAAATGTATCAATTCCATGGACTATAATGCCAGGATGTTGGGGGTGTGGAAAAAGTTTATGGTTTTGATTATATGGTAGGAGAAACAGGATTTTTTATCATGTCAGTATTTTTGTTCGTACCAAATACGTAACATTTTGTTTTGGTTAATAAATAAATAAGACAAGATAAAACATAACATCACGCTTGTAATTTCCGAAAGTTTAGGCAGAGTTGTACCCATAATACAGTCACCTACATTTTGCCAGTAATGTTTAACATCCAGTAATGTTTAACGTCAACGTCAACACTATGTAGGCAAGCATACTATAAGTTGGGGGATTACATTGATGATAAAAATGCTTGGCTACATGCTGGTCCTGCTCCACAACCATAGTTGCAAACTAATTGATTGCACTGGTCGGGCATTATTTGAGTCTATCGACACGGAAAGAAGTAGAAGAAGAATTGATTCCCATGTTAATGTATTGTGAAAGCTGCGGAAGATTGTAAAAATATACCTATTTGCATTGTATAGATTCCAGTTTTTAGTATTATATAATCTCATAGCACATGTGTGAGTACTTTGTACTGTTCAGCCACCACTTACATTTAGTTATCTTTCATTGACTTGAATATGCCTTGGTGGCTAAGAGAGAATGTCATGCTCACTCAAATGTCTCGCTGATGGTGGCGGGTGTGTCGGGTCATTTAATTCCCTTAAATATGGTCGAGTTGTTTGGCGCCGATACATGCGTCATGTTCGTGAACGGGCGCTCTCAGTTGGGACTGGTCATCTCTTGGCTGCCACGGTTCGTTCATTTTAATTACTTTTATTTTTTTTTAAATTTTTGATTTATTATTTTACTCTGGACGCTCTTTAATGTGCACGTCTTTCTACATCGTTCTCACATATATGTATAATCTCAACATGAATGATGTAACCAAGATTTTGTAACAATATTTTGATTTAAAAGAGTGTCCACGGAGTTTCTTGCCCGTTCTTCTCCATAGAGATCTACGTTAGGGAACGGGCAACTACAGTACTTTCTCAAGTTATTATGCCTTGTGACTGTGACTGTAGCTTTGCTTTTATTGTATTTTCGACTTTCAAAAGTGCCGTAATGGTCTAATTGAAATAAATGATTTGAGTTTGAGTTTGAGTTTGAGTTCGTCCCATGCTAGGTTAACATCCGGGCAAATTCCTGATAAATAACATTATTTGACAGTTGAGAAACGTGGTTTCAGATATCTGCAAATGCAGGAAGTAACTTCAAATGGCTAGTATAATTTACTAAACTGATCCCACAGGATCCAAATGAGTGGGATCTAAAGAGCCTATCCTAGATCTAGAGCTCCGCTGTTTTATAAGAAAAAAAAATCAGCACCTTAAAAGATGTTGGTATTTATCTAGCATTTAAACACTTGATCTGTTCACGAAGTAGACACAATAGTTAAACAATGGTGTCTCGAACAAATTGGTCATTTGACAGATTATGATATAACACATGTCGAAGTTACCCTTTACACGCACAAGATGCTTCCCGCATCATTCCAAAAATAGTTCTCTTCGTCTTTGAGGAGTCCCAATTTTTGGCCAAAACCTTCTAAATCACTGGTCTCTTTCACTTCACTGATTTGTGTAATATCCTTTGAAGAACTTCTAGTAAGTAATGACAGTGAACTGGTACCGGGGATGGCAGGATAGACAAACGTAACGTTTCATCCTCCATTCGGATAATAAAAGGCAGAACCACTGGCTCATTAGTTCAAGATGTTTCCAAACTATCGGGCCGCAACTTGAAAGTTAACAAGAATGTCGACCAGAGCCGGGGGGCGTGGCTAGAGTAGGATGTACTTAGACAAAGTTCGGTTTTGTCATTAAACCGAAGGTTCCGGGAAATCCCTTAGCATGTTACTTGGAAGTTCTGAGCTTGAAGGCATTGTGGAATTTTTGATGTTTGAAGTGATGTGCATCATTAAAGTTTGTCGTATAGATAGATAAGATATAAAATGTAATTGAAAGTAAAAAATGCTTTCTTCCCCTGGTTTGGAGATCATTTATATACCTATGTGGGATACAAATATTGTAAAAATCATGATCTGTCAAATTAACAATTTGTTCGAGGCACCATTGTATAACTATTGTGTCTACTTCGTGGACAGATCATAGGATAATGTCAAAGTATGAACGCAGCTTATATTGTTAAAATGGAACGCATTGGATGAAAGAAAGAGAAGTATGTGTGCGAGTGAGAGGAAGAAGAAATGGTGACGACTAGATTTACGACGGACGTACGGTGTGACGTTGATTTTCTTGTGTGTTAGAAATAATTTGATTTAAAAGTATTCTATGCGTTTATTTGCCATACAATCTTACATGTATATCCAATAGAATATAATTTCTTATCTAATTGGATTACTTGTAATCATAACTTCAGAATGACACCTCAGAACCACGAACCACCCATTAAATTTCAACAAACCCCACTTCAACCCACTCCACTTTACACGCAAGCGGTTTAAACCAGTTTATACCATTTTAAACCGATATTTTCTAGCGATGGTGATTAACTGTCATCGTTCCATTTTGTCGGAGCAATTTTCATTAAGCCATCATTAGGCAGGAAAGTTTTGGAGTGTAGCTCTTATCCCATTGGTCGACCGCTGTCCCTGTTCATTAATTTGGGAGACCCTTCCTAGGAAGAGTTATGAAATGGAGGATAAATGATAGATTTTTTCGGGAGTTTAATGCTGTAGGCATAGCGTCAGTCTATCTAATGGTTTGTAAATATAGTGCATTTGCAACAAATCTGATGTAAGTTATTGTATTGTTTGCGCTAATTCTAAGAATGTTTGATGGCAATAGGCTCGCCCCTTATTACATTTGGGACATAAACATAACTATCAAAATCTGGGTGTACTATACAGGGTGTTAAAGTAGTCGCGTGCCATAGCTTAGGGGTGAATTCAGTATCGATTAAGGAACCCGTAAAAAATAAAAATAAATATTTCCTAAAAAAAAAAAAATTGCAAGGTCAACCTAATTTAGTACATACTAACTTCAAATAGCAATATAAAATAGTTTTAATTCTAAACGATTGCTATTTTAAGTTGGTAGGTACTAAATTAGGTTGATGTTTCAATATTTTTATATGTTTTAATTTTTTTGAATATTTTTTTGGTTTTTTTTATTAATTTTTTCGGGTTCCTTTATCGATACTGAACCCACCCCTAAGCTATGGCACGCGACTACTTTAACACCCTGTATAGGTACACCTCTGCATAATCCTCGGGGATTACAGGCGTGATATTATGTTATGTTAATATTGCGAATCATAATGATTCAAATCATAGTCATTACTTTCCGATAGCATTTTGACTATTTTTAAAGACAAGACAAAACCCGTGTGACACAAAATCAGTGTTTCTAATGGTACAAAAATGATTCATCATATTAAGTGATCTTCTTCAAAGAAAATTGGTGGCAAATCGTTAGATTTTGAGGGATATGTAAATTACGTTTTCATTATTTCAAAGATTGTAAGATAGATTCAAAACGACAGTTTAAGTTTGTTGCTGAAAAGCAAGAAAGTAAACATAAAAGTCGACTCATCGGTCATGTATTTTTGGGGATAATCGCTGCTCGTCCTACTCGCCGTCGACTTCTACTCGCTACAACTAAAGAAGCTGACTGTAGATCTAAACATAATCGGTACCCATAGTCTGTCGGGGCGTCGCTGTAACAGCGGCCGTCCGTCAATGTTGCGCTGTCTGTGTCTGAACGCTTAATTTATAGTTTGTTTTGATACCATCCAAATACGAATGATTTAAATTTACCTGTAATTGAGATCGGATTTGTGTGCTAGAGGTTAAAACAGAAATCGTAAACAAAAGTTTTACCAAAGGATCCAGCACATAATAGGTATGACGACAGAATCAAAAAATTGCAAATCTATTTAGTCCGTCAGTTAGAGTATTGGAAATTAATGGACACGTATTTTTTGTTTTTGTAAATCAATGAATATTGACAAAGATAAAACGCATCAAAACTCGGGAGTGGGGGCTTGTCACGTCAGAACTAGCTAAAAATTATACCTAGGCGTGACGTATTGAGAATTTTAAAAGCGTCATACCTTCTTCAATTTTGGTTTACGTAACAAAAGAAAAAACGCGGGTCAAATATTTTTTGAATATCTAACTGACGGACTAATTAGATTTTTTTTGTCGTCTCGCCTATTATAGATACTCTACCGGCAACATTGAAAGATTGAGTAAATTAGATATTTAACAAAACTTGCTTTTCAATAAAAGTACAATACAAACACTGTCAAAATGTATGTAACAACTGATCGCCTTTACTTTATATCACCGAATTTAAATGCATTTCCTATCAAAGTAAATAAATAAATAAATATTGCTGGACATTACACACAGCGCCATCTAGCGCCACACTAAGTAACAAGGCTTGTGTCGTGGACACCAGATAGTTGATATACTACATAGATACTTTTTGTTTGTAAATATAATTATTATACATATAAACATCCATGACTCACTGACAAATATCCATGCTCATCACATAAACATTTGCTCCTACCAGTATTCGATCCTGGGACCCAATGAACGTAAGGCAGCCTCACTACCGCTGCGGCTAAATCATGTACAGAATCCAAGTAAATGTTTGTGTTGCGCACGATATATACAGACGCTAGCTGCACAGCTACCCGAAAGGTTGATATTACTATGCGTCTGTAATTTACACCCTACACACGTATAAGTCTGACCGTGTAATTTACAGCCTGTGGTTTCTATATTAGCGGTAGAAATTACAGACTGTGACTACAGGAAGACGAGATAGGCTGATAACTGTTGTTAGACCTCCTTTAATAAATAAATCAATTTTAGTATATTCATGTTACAGATTTGAGAGCAGTGGTGGCCCAGTGGTGGCGGCCCCGACTTACGAACAGTAAGTCGTGGATTCGAAACCAGCCTGGCGCATTACTTTTTGTAATTTATTTCATCACCGCTGCTCTCAAAACGGTGAAGGAAAACATCGTGAGGAAACCGGCATGTCCTAGAACCAAAAAAATTCGAAGACATGTGACATCTACCAATCCGCACTGGGCCCGCGTGGTAGATTATAGCCCATTCCTTCTCATAGAGAGGAGGCCTGTGTCCCAGCAGTGGGAACATTAATAGGCTGATGATGATGATATTCATGTTACTTTTTCAGTTAAGTAGACAATTGTACAGTTATAACTTGGAACAAGCGAAAACGCTTACATAAGACAAGTTAGGTACGAGTAACCCATTCCATCCCTTCGGTTTATACAACAATACGTTACGAATTGTTAAACTTTTTCAAAAACAAATTGTGCAACTTTCACAATTGACATTTACTTGAACAAAAAGTCTTTGATTTTGTAAAAGTTTCTATGCTTTTATTAAAAGTTTGAAAGGAGGCTCATTGAAAGCTATTTAGTGAAGCCAGATAAAATAAAATTATTCACATGAAAACCAAACTTTTATTTTGTTAATCAGAAATTAGTTTCTGAACGGCTGATCCGTTTTGTAAAGATTATAAACGAATGTTTAGCATTTTATAAGATTAATTGTGTATTTTCAAAAAGTTTTTAGTAAATTCTTTTTTAGGGTTCCGTGCCCAAATAGTAAAAACGGGACCCTATTACTAAGACTCCACTGTCAGTCTGTCTGTCACCAGGCTCTCATGAACCGTGATAGCTAGACAGTTGAAATTTTCACAGATAATGTGTTTCTGTTGACGCTATACCAATAAATAATAAAAAATATATAAATACGATAGTACGGAACGACTAGTCGGTTTTTTCAAAATTTAGTGATGCCTGCTTTTTTTAAAGATTATTCATTTTTAATTATGTATACTACTGGTTTTTTTTTTTTAATTTAAAGGTCGATTGTAGATACGATTTATTTAATTACGAGTATGTTGTATATCTTGATTAATTTGTATGAATATAGTGATAATTACATGCGAAAGCTCTTTCATTAACTTGGAAACATCGTGTATTCGTGTCACTTTCACACAACTCAAAGCTTCAATTAGGTATAAATAAACACGTCTGTATGGCGAAAACCAATTATTACAGTACGATAGTGATACGTATAGTGGGTGTAAATGTACGTTTGACGAAGCTGAAAGGCACTTGTTTTCCCCGTCATTGCGATATTCTTTTTGTTCTACGCCATACCTTGGACCATACTAGACCATACCTCCTAGTTACGGAGATATTGGGGATCAAAGTTCCAACATTTTCACAAGTTTTTTTTAAATACCTACAATTTTTGTTGCAATACCGCCACGACTCCCGTGCTATTCAATGCATAAGCACAAAGGTTTCAGTGCGTTACATTGAGTCCAGCAGTAAAACGTGATTATTTAACCCAAAATAAAAATGCCGTTTCTCAGCAATATTTTTTGCGTATTGCTACTGTAGTTTGATGTACAAAATGCTTGGTTGACGGCTTCGTGAAGGCTTCATTTGTAACACCTTGTTTTATTAAAATCTTCTTTAAGTTGAACACTCTTTACACTAAAAACAATTAAAATGTAATAACAAATCCGGCAGACAAAATTAATGGCGTTGTAGCCGCAAGCAGCCAACGATAATGACCGCGCCGGGTTCGAACCCCCGGGCCCCGGCTAATACGACCATTGATTGTTTAACGGTGCGATAGTATCGCTATCTTGTGTTCTTAGCTTTATAATGGTTTCATTTGTGACTGTGGCTGGTTCATTTGTAGCTGGATTAGGTTTTAAAAGGGATACATGTGTGGGAGTTTGATAGTTGTGTGGGTAGTATTTTTAGATTGGAGAAAGTTCCTGAGAAAAACTGAAACAAGACATCAAGTACTGTACTGTACATAAATATTGTGTAAAATGCAATCATATAAGTAACTAGCTTTTCAATTATCAAACAAGAGCATTTTAAATACAACCTTAGACACTCGGGAATAATAATAGCTTTCTACAGCCAAATTTACAAATTTTCCGTCTTTAAAATTAGATTTAAATTAAAATTAGTATCGATAATTATTAATACTGATTAGAATTCAGACAGAAGAAGGTGTGATTATAGTACATTATGGTACAAGTGTGTAACGTTGGTGATTACCGCTGAGGCGCCATTGAGACCCGATCCGTCAGGCGAGGGTCTTAAGAGAGCCGAGGACGATAATCATCAATACACACGTGTATCATACGACGTTTTTCAACACTCTTGTAAAGAAAATAATACAAAAAATTGTTTTATTAAGTAGATAATAGATATTTGTCCTTGGAGTTTTCAGGTAGTAAACTTTACTTTTACTTTATATCGGGCGGTGTACAACATAAATCATTTTCTTCATAACTAGTACTTGTAAACATTTTAATTAATAAATAACTACAATTTCAACAGTGAAAACGAGTTGTGAAAATTTTTTCGCAATGGCGGGAAAAATTAATCAGTTTTCCTATCGATCCGCGATCTCGCCATAGACTAAAAGAATGAGGTTTCTTTGTTTTGGTTCTTCGCGGATAGCGTTTTAGTCACGTACAAAGTGGGAAATTCGAAGTTTTCTTTATTACAGAGAAAGCAAAAGTTATATTTGAGTGAAAGTTTTATTTATTAAAAACGTACGAAATTATCTATTTAAAATACGAAGTTGCATGAAATGAGCAAGTATTGCTTGCTCATTATTGGTACATTAATTTATTTGTACAATAGTACAAATAAATTAATAATCGTCGATCGTGTTCAATAGAAGACGATCTGTTTTGTATCGAAACTTCGAAGCACCTCAACCAATAAAATTGAGAATTGTGAAAAAAGCCACAGTTTGTTATGGTGAAATTAGAACCATTTTATGAGCAAGTTTGTTTAAAAAATAATTATAACCTTGAAAGGAATTATTTTAGTATTTGATTTTTTTTAAAGAAGTCAAATAATGATGATACTCGACAAACCTAAAATAATTGAAAATAAAAATTCCTGTAACGTTAACGTCAGCATTACCATTCATTATCATAATCCGTTTCTTCAACAAATAATTCAGAAGTTTCAAAATGCAACGGTCTCAAAGTTATTTATAGTTCGAATACCGGCCACTTAACGTCCAACTTTGATAAAGGTCATACAAGACGATCTATTATTAAGGAGCGGCGGCCATTGCTGATCGATTTCCCTTTGAATTAGTGATAAAAGTTCCGACTGATGGGAAGACACTTGGAGGTCACTGGTAATGGTTTAATTACACCCTGCTACATGGTTGACCTTAGGGGAATGTCTTTATTTTTGTGCGGTCTAGTGTAATTGGGTTAGATTCAGCCCATAAAGAAATGTAAAAGGGTATCCCTGGCTAAGAATAAGGGTACTATTCAGAACAAAGCGTTACGACTGCTTTTTATGATGTGACTATTTATAAACGCAAATCAAAATATCACCAAAGCCACAAAAGCCCGCCTGATGAGAAGTTTGGTTTTTCCAATGTTTCTGTATGGCGCAGAAACATGGACGGTTCGTCTCAAAGACCGACGCAAAATCGATGCACTCGAAATGTGGTGCTGGCGGCGACTGCTGCTGTCTCGATCTTGAAGGAACTTCGAATCAAGGAGAAGTTATCATCGACTGTACAGATGCGAATCCTCAAATACTTCGGCCATATTGTTCGAAATGAACACTCCGTGGAACGACTTGTTGTCCAGGGGCAAGCAGAAGGCAAGAGATCACGCGGTCGATCCTTACAAAAGCTGCAACACAAACGTCCATGGTCCAAAGCTCAATACGCTGAAGACCGCAACAATTGGAGGTGCATCGCAAGGGCTACGTCATCCAAAGAAAATGCATCATCGTCAACCAAGACCATTCTGACAAGAATGCACGGCTGAGGAGAGATTTGAAAACGCTCCCATAGATCGTGACACTACCTTTCCCGTTTTCAAAGAGTTACATATACACCAATCTTGTTGCTGTGTTTTATCATAGCGGTTTGGCGGCTTTGCCGGAATAGGGTAGATGACCAAAAAAATCGAATTAGTCCGTCAGATATATTTCTAGAAAATATTGGACACATATTTTTTCTTTTTTCACGTATTCAAAAAATGAAGACAATACAGTGCGTCGAAAACTCGGGTGACGTCACATTTATTGTATGTCATTTAGTGTATTATAGTACACTTTTTACCGGAGAGTGATGTCGCAAGCCCCCACTTCGATTATTTGATGCGTTTTATCTTCGATTTGATAAAACAAAAAAAACTTATCCAATATTTTTCGTTAATCGAACTGACTGACTAAATAGAATCATATTTTTTTTGCGCAGGAATCAGGTCTATTGCACAATCTCGTCGCCAGCGCATCAAGATGCTACAAACTCTCATTCGATTTTGAACTTAACCATCAACATTTATGGTTTAAAATCATTTGGAGAAATTTTACAGTTTGAGGTAATAGATGTGCTGACGACTACCTTCGATCCCGATCGTGACTTTATCTTGATTAGGGCTTATTTTTAGACCCTATTAATAATCTAATATGTTAATTTTATTGGGTACAATCCTAATAACATCGTTAGGTGCCCCAAAATTAATGGCACAAGATAAATACCAAACAATATTGCAGGCATTCCCGCGAGACCTAAAATTCCTTTGCAAATTGAATTATTTATCAAACGAGCAGATATTAAACGATTTTATCGTCTATAAAGTTGGGAATTATTATTTTAATGTTAATAGCATCAATAAATCCCGTTTGTAATGGGCGTGGACGTCACAATGTTGTGAACAAGTGAACACTTCTCGACAAATTATATTGCGTGTAATGGCAATGCAATATTGACGGATGACAAATATTTTGTAGTCGCAGCTCAAATGTAAATAATGCTATAAATTGTTTAGGTACTTAATGAAGTCAAATTCTTAGGGCTAGTCCACGGCCTTGGGCGATGCCTCAAGCGACAGGGCTTATTTCTTTAATTGGGTTTCTCCGCAGTTGCTTTCGCAAGACGCGTGTCGTGTGAGCTTTAGATTGTGGTCAAGAGTTTACGTTGTGTGTAAAACAGGAATTAGTATGTAACATAAGATATTAAGGAATTAGTTGTCTCTACGTTTAGGAATATTAAAATACATATTATTTTCAAAATTGTTTCAATATCACATTGATAGTTCGCCGTAAAATAAATGCGATGCGATCGAAACGACTGCTATCCATTACGGGGCCTGTCCAATGCATACATTATGAATTTAATAGTCATTACGTCATGTAATAATGCTTTATTCGAGCTTCGGGCTTAGGTCGCAGCCATATAAGACGCATCAAGTAATGTAATAAAGTAATGGCGTTGAAAGGAAGATTCTGATATTGGAAGGACGTCGGCAATCCAATGGCTAAGATTTAGAATATAAAGGGTGTAAAAAACCTCTTAACGAAGCCGAAGGGCACTTGTTTTCCCCGTCATTGCGATTATTTTTTTGTTTTACACCATACCTTACTTGTTACGGAGATATTATGGGTCAAAGTTCCAACTTATTGCCAAGTTTTTTTAACTACAAGTTTTTAATGTAAGATTTTTACTTTAAACCTCCACGACTCCCGTAATATTTAATCCATCCATCAGCACAATGTTTTGAATGCGTTACATTGAGTTCTACTACAAAACATGATTTTTCACCCCAAAAAAAAAACTCCAGCAATAATTTTTGCGTAAAGTTACTTAGTTCGATGTACAGAATGCTTAGTTGACGGCTTCGTGATGAGGTGGTTTACACCCTGTATAGAATATAGATAAGAATATAGAAAATATAGCTTATGCCCGCGGCTTCGTCCACGTGAAGTTCGGTAATGTCCCACGGGATCGTACTACCGGGATAAAAAGTGTTTATTTATTTATTTTTTTGGATGGGAGCGGGAGGGAGTGCCAGACTTTTACTGACTAAAACCCATCCATGTTCCTTCATCGCCCTTTGTGTTCCGGGTCCACGGTATCTCTTTTGAACAGTTCCCGCAGCCCCGGCAGGCATCGGCCCTTGCGGACCCCTTCCTTTCTGCTGACATCTCTTTGGGGCGCGTGTGGAACACTAACGCGCCGTCGACACGGCCTGTCGTCGTAAGACGGGCGGACGACGAGCTAGCCCATAGCTCACCGTCCACAGGCCTATTTATTTAACACTTCAAGCTCAAAGTACAGAGGCGGACTCAATGCCATAGGCATTTTCTATCAGTCAAGCTTTGAGTGATCCAGAGACAAGCAGCGAGTATAATATGTGTTAATATAGGTAATAAACTATCTGTGTGCCATCAAACATCTAAATCCGGTCAGTTATTTTGTCGTGAAAGAGTAACAAACATCCATCTATCCATCTTGACAAACATTTGCATTGATAAGAGAAGTTAAGTAAAAGAGTTGGTTTTTAGGGTTCCGTACCTCAAAAGGTAAAAAATGAACCCTTATAAGATCACTTTCTTGTCCGTCTCTGTCCGTCTGTCACCACCGATTTTCTCAGGAACGGGTGGACCTAACAAGATGAAATTTATACTAGATACTGAGGTTTATAGTCCCTATTAGGTGTATTAAAAATTGACCAATTTAGATTTTCGCGAAAACTTGTATGTACCAAAGTTTACCTTAATTTTCAGCTTTTTTTATTTTTCGGAATTTTTCCCGTACTTGTGCTGTAAGACCTTGTTTGTCATAACATTACTGCTGCCTGGTGCCTGGTCTGGTATTGCATTATAGGTCTTGGGCAAAACAACCAGCCTGTGAAAACTTGGCCGATGTATTATAAGGTTTATTTATAAGGGATTTCGTAGAAGCAGCTCTGAGTGTAGATTTGTGGTGTTTGATAGCAATAGGTTCGCCCCCCATTACATCGAACTTAAACAAAACTGGCGAAAGGTGTACTCCCTGTCTAACGCTTCGAAGATGACAGTAGTGATGTGATCTTGCGATGTGGGGAGAAGGAAGGGTTGAGTAAAACACCGTGATGCGTGCTTCTCTATAATTCAACTAATAATCCTTTTAATTGTTATAGTACTGTACGTAATTATACGAGTACATAGTACATACGTGATACTATTATAATAAAACTACGAATACATCTTATCTATAACAACTTAAACTATGTGCTAAACGTGACGCGTCATCACACCACAATGTTATCTTGATAAAATAATTTCGTTTTATTAGTACTACACGCTAAAAAGAATTGCAAAACTAAACCTGAAAGCCATCCTTCGCCAAACAGCTGCAGAGAAAAAACTTGAACACTACACAATGATGGAAACTTGCAAAAAGTGTTTCCCTCTCAAACGCCGTGAGTTGCACGAATAACTCAGGAATTAGAGGTACGAGCTGCACTCGAACTACGCTTACCGATGCGAGAACTAACAGTCGAATAATCGAATGATCGAAACCACTCGAAATGAAACACGATTTTTCATTCGATTACCAGACTCAAATTGTTGCGAAACTATGCGAAGAGGACTGTTAATAAAATAGTAAATGGAAATATGAAAATAATTAACGCTAATTGGGTTGATATTGAAGTATGGGAGAATTTATAAAGCATGTGTAGTGGAGCGAAATTGATAAATTTTGTTTATTCATTCACCATACGCACGAAAAACATGAATATTTTAAAATAAAAATATATGTGAATTGGAAATACTCATATTTGAAATTCTTTTGCAAGGTAGGTACAGTTTTCCATTCCGAGTTAAAAACTACAAAAGGTAAATTAAAATTACTTTTGCCTGTTTTATTAATTATTGAAAAAAAAAACTTTTTTTTTTAAATGGCTAGTGTAACTTTGTTAGCTTAGTTGTACATTTTATTATGCATGCTGTGGTCTCCTGTAAGTGAAGGAGTACACCTACTTGATACTTTTGTAGTCGATTATTTTATTTTGTGTGTTTGTGTACATACTTTCTTGAAGATCCTAAACAAATAAATAAATAGCATTTTAGACTTTATTTATGAATAGGTAAAACAGCTACTCGTATTCAAAGTACAAGCACCGAAAGAATTTCATCCCGAAAAAAAAATTGCCTCATTCACAAATGTAAGTAACATTCCTATGAACCACATCTCTAGTGCCGACAGCTTGCACGTTTCGTGAGACGTAACCATCGAAGGGAGATTCCCACTTATAATTTATTAACAGGTCATAAGTGCTAAAATGTGTACATTCATAAGTCCAGAGGCACGTGCTGGCTCCTCGGATAAATAATTCAACGTATCTGGGTGCTCATGTCTACACCCATTCGATGTCTTTCACTTTTCTCTCTCTTTTTTTCTGCAAGAGGAAAAATAATTGAGGAAACTGTTTGGTAGCCTCCCGACGCATTCATGAATTTTTGAGAAGATAGATCATGGTACAGTGCTTCTTTTTTGTTTTAGGAACATTAGGCAGGTTTTGAAGGGTTAAAAACAATTTCATTTTAATAAATCTATTTGCCGTTGAAACTTGAAGGAAGAAAATTAAGTTATTGTGGATTAAATTTAATGAATTTAGTTTAAAAACACTTACGTAAATCCATTTAACGAGGATGGGGCCAACCCCTTTAATTAAACTAACATGATTACCTATCGTTTATTCATAATGCAGCGGTGACACACGCACACCAACCACACTAATAAAAGTTTCAGGCTTACGTCCCAAAAACGTTGAACTAAAAAGCATTAAGAACCCTACCAAATTGAATTGGTACGGAACCTTTCCTTGCTAAGCTATTTATGAGTGGATAACAAGCGGGCGGGTTGGCAGGCTGCCCCTCCCGGACAAAATTATAATTGGGATATAATATGCGGAATATGGGACCCGAAGGATTTTGGACACGAAGGCTATATATTTTTCCGGGTCAATCATTTTGTCCTACCAAACGCTATACACGTATAAATACGATAAAAACTAACCTTGGTAAATGTAAACACAGTTCATCTTGTAAGTAAGGATATAATTTTAAATATAGAACCAGACATGAAATATAAGCAACTAGAAAAGTATTTTAGAAACATACTTTATGTATTTTCCGTTACTAAACTAAAAATTGAGGGCCAACAACTACCATAAAGTTAGAAATACTATCAATCACTGATAGGCCGCATTTGCAGTCGGAAAGCCGACAAAAGGAAGCGAATCCTCGGCCGTCCCAAGAGGCAGACTCGAGATGCATTTGAAAACAACACATTCGGAAAGTTTCAGCAGAAAACTTTTATATTTCAAGTTCGGCAGTCTCTCAGTTTCGACAGGGTTATTTTGTCGATGGCCACCTCCAAAGTTTGCCGCAAAAGCGTCAACATTTGGTGTCACTTTTCCTTCGGAAGTTACTTTAAAATATTTACGACTGGAACTTGGGCGGTACAAGAAAAATTCGCAGAGTCGTATGGCGAATTTATAGTTTGTCGATGGAGTACGGAAGTTTCGCATTAGGGTATAATCTATCTTTGCTCTCTTATTTTTGTCGTTGCGGATTTATTTGTGTTTAAAAGTGCGCTGATGTAAGATTTCGGGAAGTTCATTCGCTTGTTTTGTTTTATGGAGATCCGATACTGTGATGCCGAGTTTCTTAAAAACTTGTAATATCTTGGAAATGTCCGTAAACTTTACAACGTATTTTTCGAACTCTTGTGAATTTTAGTACCTGTCTTCATTTTCCACTCTAAAATTATGCAATATTGAAAATATTTGTGTTTACTACGATTGTGTGTACCATCCACTAGCAGCCAGACAACAATGGCTAATTAGAAAATAGCATGATCAGGATTTCACATAGGTCCAAGTTAACAAAGACTGGTTGAAATCTGGATTTTGGAGTTACCGAGTAATTTCTATCAGCTAAAAAAATTCCTTTACCAAGTACCATGCATGATTTAGCATATTACCATAAGACGCTATAGCTACGAAAACCCATTACTTTTTAGTAAAAAAATGTACCCGAAGCTAAAAATTGGCATCAGATGACAAGGCAAAATATATGGACCATAAAAAAAGAATGATCTACCCCGACGACATAATGATCTTCTCCCACAGGTGCAAGAGATATATTAATGAAAATCACAAGGAAAACCAATCGGTATTAAAACCGTTGGAATCTCATTACTTCCGGCGGCGCTCAGTCGATTTATCTACGTCATGGCGACAGTCACTCCAGCTGACAGTCAACTGGGCCCGTAGATAATAAAACACGCCACGAACATCACTATCTATCACGGTGTTATTTATGAAACTCCTTTAAAATATGGCTGAGGTGAGATAATAGAATTTGTAAGTAGGTAATGGAGTAGGTACCGTTAAGTAATGAACTAGAAACATGGTAGGAAGGTTGGTCTTGCTTAGATCATGTATAGTGAGAAATAGAAATCAGCATTTTGACATTTCTTTTAAATATTACAGCACCGTGCTTTTTTTTTTTTCGGATGGGAAATCATCATATGACTCCTCCCGCGGAGCTGGAGGGAGTGTCAGACTTTTACTGACTAAAACCCATCCATGTTCCTTCATCGCCCGTTGTGTTCCGGGGCCACGGTATCTCTTTCGAACAGTCCCGCAGCCCCGGCAGGCATCGGCCCTTGCGGACCCCTTCCTTTTTGCTGACTCTCTTTGAGGCGCGCGTGGAACACGAACGCGCTGTCGACACGGGCTGTCGTCATAAGACGGTCGGACGGCGAGCTAGCCCATAGCTCACCGTCCACAGGCCCGCACAGCACCGTGCTGAGATAGTATTTTGGTCTCGTACAGGATCAATTTTAGTTTCAAGTACTATGTCTTATTTTAAGCTTTTCTTATTTTGTGTTTTATTGTTAATTTTGTATCATTTTGTTTTGTCCTGTGTGGGACTAATAAATACTTTTTCTTTCTTTCTTTAAGAAAGACACTGATCTAGATGTTGGTCCTACAAAGAAATGAGCTCAAATAGAAAAGTTTTAATTTAAAAATTTAGATTTTCCGACTACTCTTTATTTATAGATACTATTATTCTTATAAAAGAATGACATAACGTTATATCATTGAATGAGATATTATACGAAAAAAGATAGAAGGCCGTACATTTTATTAGAAATAAACGTCACTTAGAAAATGTAGAGACAAGACGTATGACCCTCAAAGGCAAAGACATTAGCGAAGATAGATCTACGACACCTGAGTTTTTATCTAGACCTCAGCAAAAAGGCGCAATACTCGTATATATCAATTTCATAGATTACCATAAGACTACATAAACTAAAAAAAGGTAATAAAAACGCAGGCAAAACCGCATAACTCAAGTCTTTTCCACCTCGCTATCATTTACATTACAAGACTTTAAGAGGCTATATTTTTTTTACTTAAAACTGCATCTGCCCAGCCTTTTCCCAACTATGTTGGGGTCGGCTTCCAGTCCGACCTGATGCGGCTGAATACCAGTATTTTACATGGAGCGGCTGCCTATATGACCTCCACAACCCAGTTAGTACTACATGGTAAAACTGGTTGTCAGACTTTCGGGCCACTGACTACCTGTAACGACTGTCAAAGATCTACAAATGACAGCTGGGACCCGTTGGTTCCGGCTGTCATTTATAGCCGTTGTTTAGCGTGCTTTCCGAGGCCCGGAGGAAACTCGGTATGTTATGGGTGGGCACCCATCCACTGACCAACCAAGGCAAGCGCGGCTTAACCTAAAAATCGATCAAAGCAGCTGTTATTATTTAGCCACGAGCTCCTTCTAGCAATTTTTTTACTTAAAACGCGCCTTGGTAATGATGCTGAGATTCATAAAGTGGCATTAACGACAGCGAGCACGCGAACAGACAAATAGTTGTCGTTATAACACACTTTGTTATGAGCACACTTCATATTTTATTCAAGAGCACTCCCTCGATAAGTTTTAATAAAGTGGGGGGTGAAGTAACATCGTTTTGGAGGGGAATTATCGATGTTACTGATTGTGGTGTTTAATATTTAATGATGACGTCATGTGTAGGAACTTTTTTAGCTGTGGGGAATGTTCTGTGGCTGTTCTTGTTGTCAAATAACTTCATCATCATCATTCATCATTACAGCCGCAAGACGTCCACTGTTGGACATAGGCCTCCCCCAAGTGTCGCCACATTGACCGGTCCCAGCGGATTCCCGCAACCTTCACCAGGTCATCGGTCCACCTAGTGGGAGGACTTCCAACGCAACGGCTTCCGGTTCGCGGTCGCCACTCCAGAACTTTTCGGCCCCATCGGCCATCCGTTCTGCGACGTCAAATCACTTGTTTCTTGGTAATTAAAGTAATTGATGAAAATGCTAAGAATCGATGGGATTCAATTCAATTACTTAGTTTTTAAACGTTGTGTTTAGATTTTTTTCCACTTAAAGAGATTCGTAGGTAAATTAAAATTAGAGTTAATACAAAAGCTTACAAAAAAGAACACAGTAAACCTTTTCGTAAAAATAATCAACCCGAAACAAAATGGACAAGCACAAAGGTCACTGAAAAAAAAAATCGTCTCACCTAACAAATATCCCCGAAGTAGAATAAAATGAAATCATTCACAAAATGATTGATCACAACACACAATTTTGTGTGTGCCCACTTCGGTGGCTCGCTTCAAAGTGTATTTTGATTGATTACGCTGTACATTTTTAATGGGAACTTCAAAAAAACGGAAACCTTAGTACGGCACTTGCTCTCAAGTTAAAATTAATTATAATTAGGTAAACACTTAGAAATTGAAGGCCCATTTGAATACAAAAGTACCTGTAGCCATTTTTCATGACATCAAAATAAAATTTTGAATTGCTTTCTTCTTATAACAAGAACATCAAATAATTGGACCAACGTGGGTATTTCGAAACTTAGCAAAGCCCCTCGTAACAATTTAAACACGTGTGTTCTAAAATAGAATTTAAACAATAAAAAAAAAACAAATCTCAACCACCATAAAAACTAATTCCGAACAAATTGGGCCAATAAAAATAATCTTATATCCTCCTCACAGAATTTTAAACGAAGAAAAATCCGCGACCGCTTCCCAAGGATATACAAAATCACTTGGCGCCAATCCGGCACAAACTATTATCATTAAGACTGTACAGAGTTGAATTTAAATAACTATTTAACGGGGCAATAATGGGGCGGGCACGTACGTGCACCAGATGTTAATTGCTTGCAGCATTTAATAGGCACGCTCAGTTGAATACGGCTCTGGCGCCCGCCGGCACGGTTAGGTCACGACCACACTGACGTAATGGCTGCGATTTTACGAGTTAACGTCTAGTCGACATTGATTTTGTGACTTTACATATGAGTGAAGTTGAACTAGTTTCTTATTTTTCGAAAGGTAAGTCAGTGTTTGGTTTGGAATTGTCCACTTACTCAATACTCATACTGAAAAGACACGGAACCCATTTGCTTGTTCTTCAAATTTATTTTAAGTTAAGTAAAAAGGTTTTTAAGTTCCACTACCATGGCTCAAAATAACACAAGCCACAGTGTTAGTAGGCAAAAACAAGCCAAGTCTTTTTTTTAACAAAAAAAAACTATCCCTACCCAATTAGTCTAAAACATTTTCGCCTGAAATCTGTCTGAAATGTTTTACCATTCTCTGAAATGGAGCCTTGAGAAATTCCTAGAACTCTTAATCCATATTACGTACTCGTATCTTAAATTGCAGCCAGCCACTTAGTGTAAAAACCACTTAGTATTCTGCTCAGCCGGTGAGCTAAAATGGCTTGAAAATAGCGTAATTGCAAAATCTGCAAATATTAAATCGGAAGGATTTTATAGGTTGAAGAGAAGTCTAATAAAAAGACGCACGATTAAAGCCCTCCAATCGGTGCTGACCTTAATTTTAAGGCCTCCTCAACCGCACCAGTCTTCCGAATGGAAACCGCACTGATTCCATACCGTGTCCGTCTACATCTGTCTCTTTCTGTCGTGCTAGAACTGTATAGCTCTATTCAGCTCACTCGCAGTGCATTCATTTGAAATATATTTCGGGTTGTTTGCAATGTGCGAGTGTCGGTTTTACAAAGATTTGAGTCTCAAATTAATCATGTTTCGCTTTGTGTGATGTTAAACGAATATGAGAGAAAGTTTTTGGAGTGTAAACGAAACGATGAATGGTAAAGATTATATTCGCAGAAAGTTGAGGAACTTTACAGTTTCTACAACTTTGCGGTTCGGAGTATTTGGAAACATAAATCTTTATGTTGTAGAATACGTCGAAACGTTACTACGTTTCGACGTATTCTATAAAGGTTCACTACTGTGAACAAGCGATAAGAGGAAAATTATTATCTTTTCTATGAACTAGAATAAATTATACACCGTGGCTTATTTAAACGTTAACAACAAAAACAAGCTTTGGAATAATACAACGGTAGGTTTTTTATTTCTGTGTCTGACGATGTTTATTCACATCATGTCCATGTTTTTGACAAAAAACCATGTATGAAAGACATCTTAAACCTCTTCAACAGCAAAAAAAAAACTATTCATACTTAAAAGACGTACACAACAAGCCGGTACCTCATTAACATCAAAAACAAACTCGAAAACAAAACAAATTTCACTGCACACCACAATGTTTCCCCAAAAAATATTTAACCATTTCAGCAGTTCATGGGAAAGCTTTGCGTGCGTCGTATTAACAACATAATTCTAATGAGTGGCGACATCAATTAGTTATATTTGTCGTCAGCAATTCTCGTACTGCTCACGTTAATGTCACGGAGTAGAACGTCACAGAAGGCTCAATACAACGAGCGAGAACACATAGATATATACATTACCTATGCTAAACACGAAGACGCTTTCTACTTAATTTTTGCATTTAATTTTTTTTTGTTACGGAACAGTTTTTTCAAAGCCACAGGATTATGTAAATAGGTCTTACTTACCCAAAGTTTTAATCGTTATTTCATGAAAATCATGCCCGTACCTATACAGCCAGTACAAATACGACTGAGATATTGTTTAAAATGGCTGGACGTACGTGTTTACAAGGTCCATACATTTCTATTTGCTTTACAAGATAAATATTTTTTAGCATTTCAGGGTTAGTGCCATAGATAAAGTTGTTCATAATGATGTACAGTGACTTCTTAGGTCCGTCGTTGTTTAGACCTGTCCTTCTGTACCTATTTATTCTGTGGTAATACGATGTTAGGTAAATTAAATTTCGTAGATACGAATCGGAAAATGTTACGTGGTGTTTACCTAATTGTTTTTACTTTTACTCTAGTGGATAATGTCATTTAGTGGTATTAAACGTGTTAGGTCGTTAATTTATTAGTTAAGGTGTTGGTGTGGATGAACAGAGTGGGAAGTTGTTCGTAAATGGTATTTCTTGGAGAGATTAATGTTAACGGAGTGATGACAAATATGTGGGTGTAGGTTTTTAATTGAAACGGGACGACGGAACGGTTTTGTATACATACAGGTAGGCTATGACCATGGGTAGTAGATTGTTTTCCATGGGATAGTTTCATGGCAGAGCGTTGAATAAAAAATAATTAAATAGATGGGATGTACGCCCAGGCAACGAATCTATGTGGTCAGATGGTCAAACGAGCATATTACGTCCTTAATATATAAATGTGGGAATGTAAGGTGAGTTAAGTGGCAACACTGATTGAATGAGGGAATGTAAGATGATGGTGTTACAACACTGTGTGTCAAGAACGGTGCGCAGAGTACGACGGATGAGAAAAGATGGAAGACGTATGATTTTCAGACGAATTTTATTTCGAATCCCGCAACACACACTACAACTAAAAAAGAACGGAGAAGCAAATCATATCGAAGATTCCAATAATCTTTATTCGACAGCTGATTTTAATATTGTACGAAAAAAACTAAAATATTAATAAAATCTCTACGAAAGTTAAGATATTTATGAAAATCTAAAAGAACTATACGTTTCCACCATACCTTAGCCATTTCTTGAAGCAAGTCGTTCTCAAAATTAAGCCTCGTCATAAAATTAGACACATCTGGGTTCTGCTAACAAATGGGGATGTCCTAAAGTGCTAACACGCTGAAGTAATATACTATTTTATACTTACCTAATAATATTATTAGTAGTAATACTAGAAAGTGTTATAGAAGTAGAAGAAGTAGTGAGTAGTGTGTGTAGTAGAAGTTGTTATAGTTTTTTTTCTTGTTTGTCTCTCATAACTTTATATATTTTGTTATATGTATGTATATATGTATTTATTCTTATGTTTTAGATATAAATTTTTCGAGTCTATTTTTTTCTGTTATTGCACCTACTGTGTATTATCTCTGCATCACCCTAAGGTAGACTGGTAGAAAATGCCGAAGGCATTAAGTCCGCCTTTGTACAGTTTTTACATGTGCATAAAGTTTTAATAAATAAATAAATAAAGTGTTGTATGTTAGCAGTAAGGGACTCTGTAACAAAACGGCTATCTTACAGAAGGATTTTATTTGACCAAACATAGCAGTGATAGCCTAGTGGTATACCAAGACTGCCAAGTCGTAGGTCTCGAGTTCGAACCCAAGTCCATCACTGAATTTTCGGATTCATGTGCGTATTGTATAAAGTATCACTTACTTCGGAAAAGAAAAACATTGTGAGGAAACAAAACCAGCGTACTTGAGAGAAACATTTCGACGGTGTGTAGTCAGAGGCCCATGGGCGGCATAAAAACTGTGACACAAAGAAGAGAAGATTTGACAAAAGAGAGCGTAAAAGTGCGTATTTATTTTTTCTGAAAGCAAACACACGGCTAACGGATGCTAAGATCACAAATACTTTTGATTGCTGATTACTAACGAATAAATTCGGTTGCAATAACGACGCTTGCGAGAATCGCATCTTGGATGTAGAGACTTGCGTATCCCGCAAGCATCGTTATTGCAACCGAATTCTTTCGTGAGTAATTAGCAATCGAAAGTTAGCGATTTTGTCGTTATCTCTGTCGAGACTGCCGTGTCAGTTGCAGACAGCACAATCAGGATTCTCGACACTTCTTTGACCCAAAATGTTAGGTTAAGGATCTCAAGATCTCTTATAAAAGATTTTTTTCAACTAGGGTCCATCTAGTACATCTAGCATTAACATTGCTTTCCTAATTACTTACATAAGTTTATTACAGTCATCATTATTATTCTCCTGCTGTTATTCAAATTTATTCGGGGCATCAAGTACCTAAGTTAGTTTATTACAATGTAATGAATAATACCGAGTCACTAACAGTCAGCTGCTCATTTTCCTTCAAGCACACTAATCAACTCATCAAAATTCCTACCTCCTTAAATTCTGTCACAAACCCATTAACAAGTAATTAGTCCCCACACAAGCAGTTAACACATAATTATAAACACATAACAGTTTCGTATATATCCGCTCACATCACTATCTTCGGATAGTATCCGAATCGATATCATTCGAGTTGGAATCACTCAACCCGGGTCTAGTTCATGCCGTGTTTAAGTTTCGATAATTTCCTAAGGGATTATGGTGTATTTGACGATAGCTACCGACTGTGAATTATTAACTGAACCAAACCTCTTTGGGTCATTTAGATCTTTGGATTGAATTACTGGAGATGTAATTTTGTATCTAAGTCGCTTAGGTAATTTGGTGATTCAATGAAGTGTGTGTAGACGAAAGCAATCATTGTATAACAAAATTGATTTTTGTTAAAGCAGGATTTGTTATTGTCTGAATATTTACTGAATACCACTGTTATGATCCTTGGTATCTTGCATGGTAAAGATTTTTGATGCTAGCTCAATCATATGATTACTCAATAAAAACCGGCCAAGTGCGTGTCGGGCCACGCACAGTGTATGGTTCCGTAGTAGCCTGTTATATTTTAGATTTTGTTTTTCAATGCAAGTCTTCTTCTTATAAACAAGCAACCACTTCATCTTAGTCAAAGGATTTATTCTAAGGATTTTGTATTTGGTACAAAATTATCCAACACCCTAGTTCAACGACTATTACTGCTAAACTAATAAAGTTATCTTAACTTATGAAATGCACTCACAAATTCATGAAATGCACTATCATCATGAATTTTTCAAGATTTTTCAAGCCCGCGGTTTAGTTTTTAAAGGGGGAGGGACTACTACTGGAACAAAAAATTTCCACTTTAAAGTTTAATATTTTGTAAATGGAGCATTAAATCGAAAAATAGTATTAGCAACCCCTAAGTCATTTTACCCTATTTAAGGTTTTCTTTTGCTCTTTATTATCATTAACAGTTAAACGGGATATTTACAATGTTTACTGTTTGTTTTGAGCTCCCGATATTTCGGCGCGATAATATTAATGACCATGTCAGTTTAAAAAATTATATTACTCTATATTGTATCCTAATTGTCTCTTTTGTGTATACAAAAAAATTGGTCCAAAAACAATCAATTATAGCGCTTCCTCCACCTTACACCTTCAAACAGAAACAAACATGGCGACTAATGCCCATAAAAGTTCGTCCTGAAAAATCCCGAATCCCAAAAAAAGGAAAAAATCACGTAATTCGCCGTATTTCGTAAAGGAGCCGTCAATTTACGTCCTAATTGTTCCGGGAAAAGGTGAGAGCATTACACCCATACATTTTTAAAGCCGACGACCGCCCGTCATCAGTGTAGCCGTCATTCATTTTGACGTGCCAAATAATAATTTCATGACGGAATACGGCCCCTTGAAACGTTAAGTGATTTGAATTTGGAATATATTCCGAAATTGATTTTGATGGTATTCGTTTTGTGGACGTCGGAAGGAAACGTCTAGATTTTTGATTGTGTTTTAATTTTCATGAATAAATGAGTATTTTTGAATGATGTATACTTATTGCAAGTGAAAACTCGAGAACACACACAAGAAGTTGGCAGATTCATCTCAGAATCAAGTGGTTATAGTTTTTCTTGTTTATCTCTCACTAGCGGACGTCACGCGGTTTCACCCGCGTAGTTCCCGTTCCCGTGGGAGTACGAGAATAAAATATAGCCTATGTTACTTAGTAAAGACGTGGCTTTCTAATGGTGAAAGAAGTTTTGAAATCAGCGCAGTAGTTTTTGAGTTTATTCATGACAAACATACACACACACAAAAATACAAATCTTTCCTCTTTATAATATTAGTGTAGATAAATATATATATATATTATATTGTTTTATGCATGTAACTTTCTAGGTATTTATTCTGATATTTTAGATAATATTTTCTAATTTGTTTTCTGTTATTGCACTTACTGTGTATTATCTCTGCATCACCCTAAGGTAGTCTAGTAGAAAATACCCAAGGCATTAAGTCCACCTTTGCACAGTTTTTACTTGTGCATAAAGTTTTCATGAATGAGTTGGTCCTAAAAGTACAACATGTAGTAGGAGACTAGAAATCTGTACAGTTTAGATTTTAAACTTTCAATCAGACAACAAAACATAGCCCAAGATTGTATCACTTTTCATTCAAGGAAAAACAGAAAAAAAAACAATTAATGTTCTTGACAGCCTCTGCCTACACCAAAAATCTGACCACGGGGAGGAAAACACACAATTATTTTAAGTACATCGTTTCCAGCAGATAATAACAGGCCGGTCTTCATTAAAAAGCAAACAACACACCATTTAAAACAGAAAGAGGATTACTGAACTCGATAATGGTGAAGTCGCGATCAAAAAGCTTTACTTCATAAATTATTAGTTCGTATTTCATAAAGTTAATCGCTTGAAACGGATCCCGTCGCAGAGCTGGCTCGGAGATGGATCGGAGTATCGCACGGTCCTTTACTTTAAAGAACTTGATACAAGTTTTCAAACCTAGTAAGGAATACCCCTGTATTATCTTACAATTATTTTAAGGTACCTTTAGTTAGTATCATGAACTTTATCTACTACTACGAGAAGCTCGTGGCTAAATAATAACTGCTACCCGGCTCGATACTTAGGTTCAGCCACGCTAGCCTAGGTTGGCCGCTCGATGGGTGACCACCCATTACGTACCTAGTTTCTTCTATGCCTCGGAAAGCACGATAAATCATGATCTGTCAAATTACCAATTTGGTCGAGACGCCATTGTTTAACTATTGTGTCTACTTCGTGGACAGATCATGAGTTAAGACGTTGATTCCAGCTGTCCTTTGTACTTTGCCACCATGCGCAAGCGGTGCGCGTCCTTGGTGCGCAGGGTGCGGGCTAGCTCCAACACGGTCCTGGCGATGATTGCTCAGCGACTGGATTGCCCCTACGTTGTGGGCATTGTTGTAGCAGGCATATTGCTGGTGCTTAATTTGTCATTTTATTTATTATTTTTTCATTTTAATTTTTATTTTTTTGCTTCTGACATCAACTTTATTCGTTAATTTAATTCATTGTTATATTTAATTTTATTTTGTTTTGTGAGTTTGACATTAATTAATTTGATCTGACATTTATTTGTTTTTTTTATTTTAATTGTTTGTGTCATTGATTTAACTAAATTTCTTTATTGCTATCTATATAATCAGCTGATTGTAAAATTGACAAAAGTTTTGTTTAATAATCTCAAATATGACCCATATTTGAGATTATTAAACAAAACTTTATTTATAACCTGAAATAAATGAATTTTATTTTTATTTTATAATTTTTTTGTAGATTTGACAGTTGTTACGAGTAGCCAGAAGCTGAAATTCTGACATCCAGTGGGGTATCGTATTTTAGTTACTGGGTTGTGGAGGTCAGACAGGCAGTCGCTCCATGTAACATACTGGTCTTCAGCTCCATCTGTTTAGAATGGAAGCTGATCCCAACATAGTTGGAAAAGGCTAGGCAGATGATGATGTAGCTTTACCTACTAATAGTTTAGGTAATTGGTTAAGGTTTTAGTAATTTCATGTTAAGTTTATTCAGACTATGTTAAATTTTGCCTAAAATACTAAGCCATAGCTACAGTAGTAATCACTCAGTCAGTATTAAGGGTGTAAAACACCTCTTAACGAAGCCGAAAGGTTTTCCTCGTCATTGCGATCATTTTTTTGTTCTACACCATACCTGGGAACCTTCTAGTTACGGAGATATTGGGGGTCAAAGTTCCAACTTTATAACAACTTTTTTTTTAATACAAGTTTTTAATGTATGATTTTTACTTTAAACACCTCCACGACCCCCGTACTATTCAATCCATCTATCAGCACAATGTTTTGAGTGCGTTACATTGAGAACTATGACAAAACATGATTTTTCACCCCAAAAAAAAAGTCGTTTCCCAGCAATATTTTTTGCGTAAAGTTACTTAGTTTGATGTACAGAATGCTTGGTTGACGGATTCGTGATGAGGTGGTTTACACCCTGTATATTTGAATTACCATGAGCTGCAAAGACACCAGCCACCCTTAAAATAATTACCCATAATAATTATTTGAATGGCTTATTAATACAAATCATAACTGAGAGATTTAGGTTTCCAGAATACTTCATAAGTTAATGATTAAAAGATAGAACTAACTTCTTTAAATCGTACGTAAAACGTAATCAATTGAGAAGGTTCCGTGGAGTTCGTTACATAATAGTAAATAACATTTTTCATTAGTAAAATGGCACATTTGAGATAAGATTACAATACATAGCAAAACTACTTTATAAATGATAGGTACATAAATATACGGAAACAACATATACCTCCTCTATTTTCACTGTCCGCCGGTTTCACCTGTATTGCCCGGTTCATCTGAAACAAAAAAACAATAAATTAATATCAAATCTAGAGCCATGAAAACACAATCAGTGAAGGAAAACGGCATATCGTAGAACCAAAAATAATAAGGTTGTCAGCCCGAAAGTCAGACTTGTGGAGGTCAGATAGAAAATACTGGTATTCAGTTGCATTCAGTTAGACTGGAAGTCGACCCCAACACAGTTAGGAAAAGGCTAGGCATATGATGATATGCTATGATAGTCACATCATATTTTTTTGATTTGGTTGACTATCTAAAATCTTTATATGGCAAATAGGATGTTATGCAATATCAATATTTTGATTTAACTTCGCCAAAAACTAGTTCCAGGCTTGGATCCAGAAAGCAGCACCGCCCTTCATCCCTCATAAATATACCCGAAATCAATTATGAGCACAATTCGTCAGCCAATCATCAACTAAGCACACAGCATTAGAAAACCTCCACAATAGTCGTAGTTAGTGATAATTTCATCACCATTACCGCTCCAGCATTGTATTTTATTCCAATAAATGTTAATTTTGCGTTAATGTATTCTAAAATAAACGGCTGTGTTGACGGGCTCGCATAATTAGCTGGATACTGAATGCAGGCTTACGGGAACAGCCCACTCTTAATTGCAACGGATTAATTGTAGACGGGAATTTGATGAGATTTTTTAATATTTTTTGCTTGTCTTCATAATGTAGGGAATTAATGAAGCTAATTATATTTTAATTGATATTGTAAAGTTGCTTTGTTATTGTATCTGCTAGAATCTGTTTAACGGATTAAATTCTTGAATTTAATCCATCGGGTAGTCGGGGATGGATTTAAAATTGGTTTTAGTGCAAAGTAATAGACCGTGTCTTAAGGCGACTACAGGAGCTAAATTAGCAACTCTAATTGTGGTGGTTCAAACTTCGTTTAAAATTCTGTTAGAATAAAGTTCAAATCAGCTTGCACTACAAAGTAGCTGTTACGTCAGTCACTGCGGGCGAATAGTACGAAATAAGTGGTTTTTTGCGATTTGATTGATTGGACTAAAAAATTAAAACACTGTCATGCTAATATGTTGCTTGTAGAATTATTCACCAAAAAATCAGAATGATCGCATGTATTCTATTATTGTTTTTACTCGTTAAAAGATTTTTTTAGAGATAAGTTCGTGATTTTTTTTATCGAGTAAAATAAAATTAGTTGTATTATGTTTTCAAAACACTATCATACTGGCATATATCCTGAAGAATATCATATATTTTTCTGGTTTTGTTTATTGCAGTGAATCATATGCTTTTTTGCATTATAAAACTCGAGTTTAGCTCCTGTAGTCCTCTTAACCAAAGCGCTTGTTGTGCTGACAGGGGGGCGCCTTTCGAATAGTGACATAAGAACGGGATGATTACTTTGGATTGTACACGATGACACAGTTTTTGACAACTGATTTCACTTAACTTAACTTTAATCACACATAGCAGTTATTATCCTAGTGGTGTGACCGTCGTACTGCCAAGTCATAGGTCTCGAGTTCGAACCCAAGGCACGCACCTCCGATTTTTCAGATTCATCTGCGTATTTAACACTTGCTTCGGTGAAGGAAAACATCGTGACGAAACCAAACTGAGAGACATTCCTTGATGACATGTGAAGCCAAGTCAGAGGCTGAGAGGCCCATGGGCGGCATAAAAATTCTGACACCAGGTAAGCCACTAAACACACGATAAAGTAGAAGAAGACTTTAATCAATCCAGAAACAAACACAAGCTTTCAGTCTTTAGTTAGAACCGTCTCTAACTTTGATTTTCAAATCGAAAATTATATGAAATTCTCTACACAAAAGTGCACACAGCTGCGTCTATCATTTTCACATAAACTTCTGTGTTGTACACTGTAGGACATGCGAATGTGCCCATCGAATATTCGGTGCTTGTTTTCGTCGTTATTTGTAAGGCATTGCAACGCAGTGTAGCGGCATACAGGGACTGGCGACAGTTTTGTTTTAAATCTATATACAGCCATCATATATTAATACAATGTAGTTTATCAGTATAGCAGTAGCTTGAATAATCTGGGTTAGTTAAAGTTTTGTGGTTATATACAGTCATTCATTTTTTTTCTTTCTATGCCTTTTATAATTTTTTTTTTCGGATGGGAAATCATCAAATGAGGCTCCCGCTCTGGGCGGAGCGAAAGGGAGTGTCAGACTTTTAATGACTAAAACCCATCCATGTTCCTTCATCGCCCTTTGTGTTCCGGGGCCACGGTGTCGTCATGAGACGGACGGACGGCGAGCTAGCCCACAGCTCACCGTTCAAAGGCCCGGGCCTACGGTGGCCCCCGACGCCCGGTGCGTCTCCCGCGGCGGACTCTTTCTATGCCTCTAAATGTAAATGTGTAATGTGTGTGTGTTGTTGTTAGTTGACCGCCTCGTTGGTCTAAAACATCTCGTCTCAGTGATCGCAAGCGCGACTATTGAGCGTGAGGTCCTGGGTTCAATTTCCGGGTCGGGCAAAGTGTTATTGGGTTTTCCCATCAGGAATTTGATTATTAAAAATCAGCCACGGATTCTGGATTTGTGCCCGGTTGATGGGAATGGGGCCGCTTCCTTATAACATGGAACCTCAACATAACTAGCGAAATGCCCTTCGGGGATTACAAGGTGATGTCATGTTGTGTTATCTTACATTAAAGGGCGGCAATCATTACAATACGTAATAACAATGACATAAGCGTTACAAAACGAGTGCGTAAATTGCAAGGACGATACCATTACTAAACGCAGAAAAAAATATATTTCTTTTTACAACTCAGTCTATTAATTACGATACAAAGCCCAGTCACCCGCCAAGTCACAGTTCCCGCCATTTATTTACATTTCCATTCGACGAACTGTTTTTACGGCCACTTACGTTTATAACACTTGGGGATCGCGTTCTGAATCAATAAGGCGCGTGGAGTATCACTTGACATAATACGTATTACTTCTCCCTTTGGAACTCCGTTTCCAGTTTAAAGAGATTAATTATATTTTTCTTGAGGTGATGCCGAGTTACAACGTATTTTGATTCATCTTTTGGAAAAAATGTAGGGGCTCCGCTGAGATACGACGTGTTTTAAACTTCTTCTGTATCGTGTGGTTAGTGCCTAACCTAGTGTCAGAGTTTTTATGCCGCCCATGGGTTTCTGACTTGGCTTAACATGCCGTCGAGAAATATCTCTGAGGCATGGTGGTTTCCTCACAATGTTTTCCTTCACCGAAGCAAGTGATAATTATACAATACATAAATGGATCTGAAAAATCAGAGATGCGTGTCTTTGTTTCGAACTCGAGAGCTATGGCTTGGCAGTGCTTGATTTAAACTTATCTTAATAAATCTAGAAGAAAATACTCTGATTCTCGTTAATTAAGATTCTGCTGAAAAAAAACTGCCCTAATTTATAATTTTGTGTTTTTGCTTCCAAATCCGAACGTAGAAGTGTTCTACGATAGAATTAGACTGAACACATCAAGCTTTGTTTTAGCAATTAGCGACGATGATCGCTTTCATTCATCACATAGAAAGATCCGACCTATTCAGGCAATGTTTATCTAAGAACATTAATATTGACAGCAAAATAACTAAAGTCAGAAAGTAATAAGTAAGGAATCAGAAATAACCTCAGCACTTCATATAGTATACTAAACAAGCCCCAATTATTAGCACGTGACGTAGCGAGTTTGTGAGTCTGCATTCCATAATAAATAAGGTGGAAGATACATCGATGCTAAAACGGTTACCACGTATTCCGTACATATTTCCGAGCTATAGAAATTTTTTGTCGGCTTTTTAAAAAAAACCGGCCAAGGGCGAGTCGGACTCGCGCACCGAGGGTTCCGAACCAACTTTTTAAAGGACACACTTAACTTTGCTGTTCGATCCCTAGAAACGGTTATTGCACCAACCACAAATAATAAGTTTGTAAAATCGCTTTTTTTTGTTACGATACATATTTACGATTTTCCCTTTATATGTGCTGTAAGACCTTGCTTTGTGCCAAATTTCGTGATTCTAGGTCAACGGGAACTACCATTTAGGTTTTCGACCCAAAACCTATAGGGTACTTCCGGTTGACCTAGAATTGTCAATTTTGGTTAAAAGCAAAGTATTACAGCACAAGTAAAGGGAAAAGTCCGAAAAATAAAAAAGTTGAAAATTAAGGTAAATTTTTGTACTTACAAGTTTTCGCGAAAATCTAAATTTGCCCATATCTTCTTATCGTGTTGACTCAGGACTTTGATTTTTATACATCTAATAGAGACTACAGACTTCAGTATCTGGTATAAATTTCAACTTGCTAGATTCACCCGTTCCTGAGAAAATCGGTGGTGACAGTCGGACAGACGCACAAGAAAGTGATCTTAAAAGGGTTCCTTTTCTTACCTTTTGACGTACGGAACCCTAAAAACAGCTGTTTTGTACAAAACTGCAAAGAGTACATACACGGTCAACATGTATGGCATGTACAGCTGTTTTTTAGGAGTGATGTGACCGTTGGACTGTCATGTCATAGGTCTCGAGTTCGAACCGATCGATTTTTCGGATTTATGTGCGTATTTAGGCTTGTGTACTGAAAAAATCGAATTAGTCCGTCAGTTAGATTATCAAAAAAAAATTGACCCGTATTTTTTCTTTTGTAACATAAACCAAAATTAATGAAGATACGACGCTTTTAAAATTCTCAATACGTCACGCCGTGGTATAATTTTTAAAGCTCCCACTCCCGTGTTTTGATGCGTTTTATCTTTGTCAATATTCATTGATTTACAAAAACAAAAAATATGTGTCCAATGCACTGACGGTCTAAATAAATTTGCAATTTATTGATGTTGGAAACTAGCCTATTGTCATTTGCTTCGGTGGGGGAAAAAATCATGAGGAAACCAGCATGCCTGGGAGATATTTGTCGACGGCGTGTAAGGCCAAGTCAGAGGCCCATGGGCGGCATAACAACTCTGACACCAGGTTAGGCACTAAACACATGATAAAGGAAGAAAGAAAGCTGATTTTTTTTAAATAATTGTTCAAGACCAACTGTATGTGTGTATTAGACCACTGACCTCAAATATTCAGTCATGGAGTCTAGTCCAGTTTTCCATACTATACAGGGTGTAAACAACTTCATCACAAGTCGTCAACCAAGCATTCTGTACATCAAACTAAGTAAGTAACTTTACGCAAAAAATATTGCTAGGGAACGACTTTTTTTTGGGGTGAAAAATCACGTTTTGTGGTAGAACACAATGTAACGCACTCAAAACATTGTGCTGATAGATGGATTGAATAATACGGGGGTCGTGGAGGTGTTTAAAGTAAAAATCTTACATTAAAAACATGTATTAAAAGTAAAAACTTGTCAATGTGTTGTTTGACCCCCAATATCTCCGTAGCTAGAAAGTTCCCAGGTATGGTGTAGAACAAATAAATGATCGCAATGACGGGGAAAACAAGTGCCTTTCGGCTTCGGTACGAGGTTTTTTACACCCTTTAGTTATGTAGACTCGGGCACACCTCCGAAGAGGGATTGGACAGTTTATATTTAGCTGTCGACCAGACCGTATACATTTTTAATCCTCGCTCTCACTTGTTAAAAACGACCCACATTTATATTATTATAGACTCGAAGTTCCTGAACCAATAGCTACCCAGAACTATCCATAACTAGCTGGAGACTATAACTAAGTTACGGCCATTCCGACATGCGTCGTAGAAAACGTATTACCCAAGTGGAGTACTCAAAAAGATTTTAAATTTCAAATGTAGTGTATGTAAAACTATTCTAATGGCCTTTAGGTATATTAAAGTGAACGTTTATGCTGTGAATTAGCAAGTGGTAAGTGGGAAAGAGATGGTATTATATGCGCTTTGCAGTGGGCGGGGCTTTGTACTCGACGCCTCTATAAGTTTAGGTATGGACTGTCACAGGCCTTATTTTTAAAATTTTGTTCTGTTTTGTTTTGAGAGTAGGATGTAGGTCAACATTTTTGTGTGTCAGCGGGCCTGTTCATTCTTTCAGATTTTTATTTGTAGACTTATTATGTATGCTTTGGTTAATTAAAGTGCGTGTTACCAAATGCGAAAAAGTGAACTTGTACCTAAATAAGAAATTAAGTAAGTACCCAAAATTGTTAACAGAATTTATGTACAGACTGAAAAAAAAAATGTTTACTTAAATTCATGATATTTGTAGAAATGAAGCGAGGTGATGTTTATTTTTGAAAGTATTTTTATAAACACTGCAAAAGCGTAAAAAATCGGATCTTTAAATACAGTGATTTTTATTTTACCACATTTATTCACATAATCCTTCACCAACCTCTAAACAAAATAGTCTTGATCACACATCACTACATAATATATAATATCACGCCTGAAATCCCTGAAGGTTTAGGCAGGGGTGTACGTACCTATAGTACACTCTTATAGTACCTACACCTATAGTGCACTCACATTTCGCCAGTTACGTTTAAGTCCCTTGTAATATGGTGAGCCAATTCCCTTCAACCGCACAAATCCAGATTCAGTGGCTGCTACTGAGAAATTTCTGATAGAAAAACCCAATAACACTTTACCCAACCCGGGAATTGAACCCCTCATGCTCAGCAGTCACGCTTGCAACCACAAGACCCACGAGGTAGTCCATCACTACAATTACAAAACACACTAATCAACGGCCGAGCTCTAAACTTTACGATGTCCATTGTCTGTCCGTCCCGCGTCATGGCACTATAATTTAGGGTGCTCTACAGTAATAACTCCATGGATAACATCTATATTATCCGGACACAATTGAAGAAGTAATAGCCTTCAGAGTTTATCGTGGCTTAAAAGTGTGGTCGTCATTAGGGTGAACTGTGGTCATTGATGATTGGTATTGATTGATGTGCATTGATGTTTCTAGTTTCTTTTTTTTTCACGAATCTGTATTTCACTATAAAACATATGGAAACGTATTTATCGCGAATTTTACCTTTACTATTGCAGCATTATTATACTCTTTGGCAGCAGCCGTGGTCGCGGGAAGTCTGAAGTATTGGAGGTACCGCCACAGCAAAGCGAAGGTGTTTATTCAACTACCCTCACTTGATCTTCATAAATGTTAATTAGGGCCGGTTCATACTAGGACAGCACGACTACATTAACAGGTAAAATTCGCGATATTTACCCGTTTCCAAATGTTTTATAATGTGTTCTGATCGTGAAAGTTTAAAAAAGACAACTGTATTTCACTGTGTAGTACTCAGCACGTTAGCACTAAATAGGTTGGTAAAATGTGCGCTTAAGGACCGATTTCACGATGACCGAATAGCCACTACTTACCGAATAAATTCAAAAATGGAACAGAATTTGTATGAAATTATCTCCGAAGTAAGTTAACGGAAACTTATTCGAAGGTGGTGAAACAGGCCCTATGTGTATCATTATGATTTAGCTCGTATGCAAAAGACCGGAGACTTGCCCAAGAAAATAAATCCCCCTAAATTAACCTATCACTTTAGATTGGGCTAAACAAATACCTCCGTTTTCTTGAAAGGTGGCTAGGCAGGTGCGTACCTAAAGCGCTGGGTGTGCAATTTCGTCAGTAATGTTTAATTTCTATGTAACGAACATAAATCCAAATCCCGGGCTACTACTGAGAAATTTCTCTGATTCTTGGCCTCACTGAAAACTGTACCCGGGTGTTAGGACTAGCAAATTTTCTCCTCGTGTATAAATTTTGAAAAACATAGTATGTGTGCAGTTGAAATCATCGTTAACGTAAACAAAACCAGAAATAGCATCCAATCTTCTTTAAAATTCGTACCATGAAGGTTAAACATATTTAGGACGGAACTATTTGTCCATCGTAGCGTGTCCGCTCCCAGTTATGCATAGACAGGTCGTCACACGCCAAGCACAATTAGCCACTAGTCACCAATGTGTAGATGCTTATCTGGCCACGAATAATTTGCTACCAGTACAATAGGGCGATAATTTTACGCTTTTAGTTCGTTTTGTAGCTGCAAAATGTAACTGCAACTAGATGTTTTTAAAATTGTTTTTTCTAATCGATATTGACGGCGTTGGAACCAGTGATCTAAGTGACATTTTTACCAAAACTGAGGTTATTACACAATGACATAGAAAAATCATAATTCTTCCATGATCACTAATCACAATCACATGATCATGACCACACTGATCTAAGTGGCCTTCAGTAATTTCTTCCTTGAGGGATCATAACATGTCACTATAGAATTGGTGCGGTCTGCAAAGTGAAGGCTGATCTATGTAGTGAGGTGCACTTACACACTGTTGTGCCCTAGATCACTCTGGTTCCAACGTCGTCAAACATAGTTTAAGTAAATCTGAGCTTTTTTTCAACTAGGTTAGGGATGACTTTGAATCTGTTCGTATGGAGCTGAAAACCAGCGTTTTACATGGAGTGCCTATCTGACCACCACAACAAAGTTTTTGGACAACATAATATCCATTTGAGTAAACTCAAATAGCATAAATTAAAGATCTCATGACATTTTAAAGAGTCCCGTGAAATACTTAATTATCTGCGCGCAAACATTAACTGCACCCGCAATAAATCAGAAACTAAATAAACACTTCACTCGACGAAAAATGATTAAATTAAACAAACATCAGTGACATCCAATAATAATTTATCAACGAAAACCGACCGCCACAAAAAATACAACTTGAATTCTCAAATAACACTGTTCGGCACAAAATCGGTATCAGGAAAACATTTCACTGTCATTGTACGTTGACTTGAATAAATTCCGTGGGCACGTGGTCAGCTGTCATTGAACACTGACATATTGTCATTGATGACACCTCGTTGCTAGGCAACCGGGCGACAACAAACGCAAATGAATCGAGAGATTATTTTCGACCATCTAATGGATGCGACCATTAAGTGACAGTAAAAAAGAAGTCGTGTTTTATTAATGATGCCTCGTTAATAAAAGTGCGTAATAATGTTTTTGGGGCATTAAAATTGTTTTGGGTGAACTATTGACTGGTGATTACTTAAAAGTTTTATAGGCAGGCGGTGGTAGGTCGTAGTTAAAATAATGTAATGAGTAAAGTTACTGACAAAGTAAATGATGGCTCATTAAATATTTTGTTGGTTTATTATAAAGGGTGTAAAACACCTCTCACCAGCCGAAAGTCACTTGTTCTCCTCATCATTGCGACATTTTTTTTCTGGGAACCTTCTAGTTACGGAGATATTGGGGGTCAAAGTTCCAACTTTTTGACAACTTTTTTTTTAAATACAAGTTTTTAATGAAAGATTTTTACTTTAAACACCTCCACGACCCCTGTACTATTCACTCCATCTATCAGCACAATGTTTTGAGTGCGTTACATTGAGTTCTACCACAAAACATGATTTTTCACCCCAAAAAAAAAGTTGTTTCCTAGCAATAATTTTTGCGTAAAGTTACTTAGTTTGATGTACCGAATGCTTGGTTGGCGGCTTCGTGATGAGGTGGTTTACACCCTGTATACGCAAACACAAAATTTGAATAAACAGAATCGTATTATTCTGCTTAGCGCCATAGAGGAATGGCAAGAGTTGATTGTATGTGACTCGAATAATCACAACGTTAACTTATTATAATTATACTTTGCTTACGCTACTTTTTAATTGCTTTAAATTACTAGAAATTATTTTTTTAATTATCATTTTACGAGATGCGATCAATTTGGAAAAATACTTTGTCTTTCTTCAACACAATTATAATTATAAACCACGTATACATTATTTTGAACGTCGTGTAAACAATTTCAAGTAAAACGGAGCTCAAGCACACAATCCGAACGCATAATATCAAATTATTATCAAACTCCTAGATGCGGTGAACACTGAGAAATTCTAAAAGGGTATTATTAGCTTTTGCGGTGGTACACAGTAAAACCGATCGTAAATTAACATTCAGTTATCCAATCCGAGAACTTAAACAGAATTTGTTAAGTAGGTTATTTAATAAAATATCTGGTTCGGGTCGGCTGAAGGTACCCCGTTTACAGCTCGCCAAAGGCACCTTGTACCGAGTTAGGTATTTTCATTTTCGTGTAATATTTTCGGTGTATGATTGTGAAATAAAAAACCTCCGTAATTTAATTTCTCTTGTATGTTTACTGATTAAAATTGACCTTTGTTACTAGCAGACGAAGGTGAAATGTAGAATTTTATCTACACTGACTCAATTCTTCACAATGAGACTTCAAATTGTCTGTGTACCAATCAGTTCTGCTCTTCAACTTGTATGATTCATGTCACGCCATTACATTCATAATTTATGTATAAGCTGACAAACTTTGTGGCAATGTGTCACTTTACTCCACTCAGTGTCAGTAAAGAAAGTACCAAATCGTTCTCAAGCGTGTCATAAAAGCGACAACTCAGAGGTTACGCAGATACGATAATATGTAGCAAAGTTCTGTCTGCGAATGAATAGCTTACTGCAGTTACTTAGTATCCTATAGAGATGATTATAGCAATTTCTATTAAATGTTCAGGATTATAACGTAACATATCGCTCAGGAATTTCTCAGTTGCAGCCAAGGAGTCTGGATTTGCGCCCGGTTGATGGAAATAGGCTCGCCCGCTATAACATGGGACTTAAACATAACTGTTGAAATGTGGGTGTACTATTAGGTACACCTCTGCCTAACGCTTCGGGGTCTATAGGCGTGATGTTATCTCGCTTGTATTTAGACAAAAGAGTTCACTAGCTATACTCAAATTTCGCCAGTGTGTCTATGTAAAAACTACCTGACCTACGGATATAATATAAAATATTATCATGGAACAAGATTGAAGAACGTCTTCCAGCTTGTATGATGATATCATTCAAGCTGGAAGATGTTTACTGCAAGACGTAGGTTTCCCCCAAGCCTCGCTACGTCGACCAGCTAAGAATAAGAATATATAGGTAAATCTTCTACCATTTGTAATTTTCGTGATGAACCTCATGAAAAAACTTTCTTAACTTATTTTATCTCTAATAACCTAGAGACTTTGCTAAATGACGTAATTCAATGACTACTGGACAAATCGTTAACCCGAAACTTGGGCAAAAAATGAAGCTTGCCCGACATAACGGAGTGAGGTAATGGGCCGGAGAAAGGATATAGGTACCTATATCTTTTACAAGTTTTTGGGGGCTACTGCGGGGGCCTATGATAAAACTTTTTATGTTCTGCTTATGTGATATCGTACAGTTTGGAATCCATAACGCGTTGTTCGTCGTAAAGGAGTATGAGAATATATGGAGTCGAGTTCGAGTTAAATGGAGTTATGGGCTGTGAAGATGTTCCTGTGTTTTTGTTTGGGATTACTGTTCTTGTTGGTGTTGGGCCGAAGTTTATTATTGGTTTATTGATGGTATCTGTTGTGGTTTTTAGAAAGAGTGCTTTTTAACACGTTTTAAGCAGTTTTTTTTCACTGATACGAGGTTAAGAAAAACGGTATTGAAGACTTTTTTCAGTATTTGTTTTCAGAGGCCCATGGGTGACATAAAACTCTGACGGCAGGTAAGGCACTAACTACACGAATCACACGATAAAGAAGAAGAAATTATGTATTTGTTTTCACTGCCAACATCGGTTATTTTTATTAAGTGTCATCCTGAACTTCGACAGTTAATTATTTCGACACGGTCTCAATTTCGAATAACAATAGTTCTACTACTCATTGCTTCGACAGAACATACTACGACAACACACACCTTCGAAAAACACTACTTCGACCGATCCCTTCTTCGATATGCACTTGTTCGGCAGATTCCTATTTCGACGAAACATACCTTCGACACAATACTGCTCTGAAATTATTATTAAATCATTTATTTCGAGCAACAAGACTGTGACAATAAGTGTTAGCAGTTAAACAAAAATTCCAACACACTATCACGAATTACAAACTATTAAAAAAACATTACACAACTTATTCAAAATCAAATGAATGTAGTCGTAATTCACACAGACATACAAAGATGAAATTCACATTTGAACCGCATTTTCCTCAAAGTGCCACGTCCCACTGCGTCTCACAGAATACCAGTACATTTGTTCCGCAATACAAAATTAGGGACACGGTCAACGCATGAAGCTCGCTGATAGAGCCTCCCGACACCACGCATGAACTGAATATTAATACAGTCATGCAAGAACAGTGTAAAATTGCATTAATTTAGCCTGTTTACATCCCAGAGTATGTTGTACACACATCACGTCCCATATTTCTTTTTTAGAAGCGCAAAAGTTGTATGGCACTGATTAAATTCGAAAACAACAGTTGGAAAAATTTGCTGTTGCGTTTTTTGAATTAAGCTCGTATTGTTACTATATTAGTGAATGCAAAATTTGAGGACTTGTCACTTGTGAATCTGTTTTTTGGTTTTGCACTAAAATAGCATTTTATTGATTGGAAGTTTTTTTTTCAGAGGAATGATATCTGTAGAAAACCATGGCTGGTCACTGAATATGTTTTTAGTTTAGCACTTTTTAATTGTAAGGTTATTTTTAAGAGGATTATGTGTTGTATCATGATGACTTGCCACTGAACCATTTTTTGGTTTGACCTAAAATTACACTTATTTAGTTTAATATTTATTGGTGAAAACAGTGTTATAGAAATACTTAGATAGTAATCTTGGAATATGACACCACCAGTAATTTTTGTTTTTCCAAACATCTACGGAAATTAAAACGCTTGTAAAACATTTTTTAAGATGCCGAGAAGCGAGGCATATTCTCACTCTGTCATTTACACTTATCGTAGTTAATAACTACTTAAAAAAAACTAACGAGTGGGTTTTTAAATATTTTAACAGTAGATTGTTAAACCACCACTTTGCCATTTTAACAAAAGAAAAATATTTTCAAATTACTTCGTAATGCAATCAGAACTTATAAATTTAAGCACATTTTTTTCACTGTGTTTATTTATTTCTACTGATTATGCAAAAAATAAGCAATTTAATATTCATAGTTTAATATTCAAACTTAAATTAAATTTCACCTCTTTTCTTAGCGTACCTATTCAAAATGTGAAAATAAATAATGAAGTTTTCTTCACTCACTTTTTGAATGACATTATTAAACTTTTTACTTTTTATATACGTCGAGCTCTGAATTTAAATCTTTTAGTGATAAAAGTAAAGTGTCCTATCAGAGCCCTAATGACGGAGCGCCTTAAACGTTATCACTTCGATCTTTGGAGTAATAAAGATGAGAACACTGATAAGAGAAGAGGCAATTGTTTTAACTCAGACTTCACGAGTTTATTGATTTAGGAGATTACTTCTATTACTTCTGAAAATATGCCACGCAGAATTTTAGTGAAGTCATTTTTAAGTTTAATTTTGAAACATATTTCGATTGCAAGATAATGAAAATTTTATTCGACCACTTGGAATATTTTCAGATGAATTCAGAGCACTCTCGATGAAGGCATTTTTAATTAAATTGACGTTTGACGATGATTTTTAAAAACGGAATTACATTTTCAAAAAATAAAAACTGCAGACTTGGATAATAGCTCACTTTTATATTTTCCCAACAGTTAAATAAAAGGGGGTTAGTAGTAGTTTATTTGGTTAGTTTACAAAATAAACATCAATTGTGTAAACATAACTTTAACAAAACAAACAAGAAACATATGACTTATGTTCAAACCACACTTATAAAGTTAAATCTAAACTTTTTATCAGCCGAAACTAAAGTCCGCAAAACCTTAATCTGTAAAGAAAAATAAAAAAATAAATGAAAACAAACAGAACCAAACAAAAATTTACACTTTCAAAAAATATTTTTACAATGCAAATTAGATGTTTACTCACAATAACAGGCGGCGGATATTCAACGTTCGCTGAACGAAATATATCTACGAGATGAACCATATGGACAGATGAATTAGTCCCAGTTGAAAAGAAAACTTGATGCAGGTTTTTGATGGGAGGGAGCGGATGGACGCGCGGTCGCGGCTTTCGTACGTCACTTGTAACACGGCGCGGCACGTCTGTCTCGCACGGAGTTCCGAAGAAGACTGAAATACGGGCGGGCGAAGGCATACGCACGCGGGGAGGTACGCACTCACGCAGGCTTGACAGCCAATCGCGTGCGTGCGCCGCGCGCACCCCCGCGCTCTCGTCCCCGCCCCGCGCCCGCCCGTCACCTCACAATCGATGCCCTATATTGCATTAATTATTTAGGAAACACGCAATAAGATAACGCTAGGTGGCAGATAAGAGATCTTCGCGTTGCTTTAAATAAATCATCGTGTCTTCAGTCGTATCGGCCGTTCGACCGGCGCGTGTGTACGATGCCTTCCGTGTGTACTGATAACGCATTATTTACGTTGTCAGTCCGCCGGACCTTTTGTTTTTATCTCGCTGTTATTTATAGAGTTCCTGAAGAAATATAATAAGAAGTAAAGTTGATTCATTCTTGAGGAATTTTATTTATATGATTCAACCCTATGTCCCACCTTCGAGTAACGCAGGTTTTGTTTGCGTAGCGTTCAACTTGGGAACGAAAACAAACGAAATATATATTTTTTGGAAGGTTGTCAACTTGTCGTTTGCCAATATTAATATATACGGGGATAACGGGGTTCTCACCGGTTTTATTTTATGCCATGCTAAGGTTTTGTCCGAAATTAACGGGGAACTTTATATGAAACAAAATACACGATAAAAAGAATAAGCGAAAAAATATATCTGTCTGATAAAATATTGTTTCGAAGAATTTGTCAAATAGTAGAGATAGTTCCGTCTGTGACATGTACCGTCGTTGAATATTTACTCAGGTAAACAATAATCCATTTCATGTTTATAAAACTGAAAATTGACTTCAAGATTTACAGGGGATGCATTTTCAGGTGTCTGTTACGTGAACACTGCTTAGATGTATTATTGCATGTTGTTTTTAAAAACTTAAAAAAAAAAAAAAATACAAGATACCTTTTTTTAAAACATGTTTCCAAAACGGAAACAGATATAAATTTTTTACATCAAAAACCTAATAACGCAGTACCTGCATTTCGTGCTGATTTGCGAAGAGGAAAACAGTCATAAAGAGTGTCAGTTATGATCTTGCGAGGAGGAACGAACAGGAAATAGGTTACTGTGTTCCTGTTTAAAACAGTAGTAACAAGAATATGCATACATGGCAATATTACTCCAGGTAAAATTTTACTTTCCAACTGAAATGACAAAAAAATATGTAATTTCATTGAAGCATTTTGAAAATTAACAATTTTTTCTTTTTGAAAAGTATATTCACATTTACAAAAATTTTGAAAACTATTTTTCTTAAAAAAATCTTTTCACAATTTCAAATGTGAAAAGATTTTTTGTTATATTAATGTACTATTTTTACTACTATAAAAGCCGTCCGCTTGCGGGTTCATTTAAACTTTTTGAATACACTCAAGATAATTTGTATATCAGTAAAACAATATAATTTACCTAAAAATTTAAAGAGTGAAAAAATTTTAGACAAATATTTATTATATTGTGAACATTTTCTAAGTGGCTTACTTTTATTAGGAGTAGTAAGTTTAAGATAAGTCGTGGTAATTTAAAAATTCTATTTTTTCTTAAACCCATTTTAATGTAATTTACTGATGAACTAACATAGTTTTTTGAGCACTACTACCACATTTTGTGAACTTATAGTTTTCTTCTTTAAATAATTTTATAAAAACTTAATATTTTTTTGACCGTCGAAAAAACCACGACATATTCCCAACACAAAACAACACCATAACTTTAGACCCGCCACAACAGTATAATCCCAGACACATGTTTGAGAGACGAAACATTTCTCCGTACATCGTCTTGAGATCATCAATCATTCCAGATGCAGAACGCTGCTCATTGGGATGCGGGGACCGTCTAACAGGTGGCCACAGCTGCTGGCCAGTCGGACTTGAATGCCTGATGCTGCCTATGAAGATGTTTGGAGCAACTGTAATTCTATTTCTGAGGTATTAGCATAGAACATGGACTGGCGACGTTGGAGCGGGGGGTAGGCTGTCAGCTATAGAATTATTCGAGACGAGATATAATGCTTGATAAATGTCGTGTTGTGGCTCTGACGTCAGTTTTTTTACGATAGTGGCAGTGTTTTGTTGAGCAGATTTACACCCTTTGTTTTACTGTGTTAAGATTCGGTAAAACTGCGGACGCCGCTCCGTTCATCGGTCTCTGACAGATTAATTATTAAGCGTATATTCAAATCAAAACTGTCAAATATCCTGAGTCAGCAAATCAAGTTTAGTAGTTTAGTTTAGTTTTAGTGTTTTATCAGTCTTGAGTGAAGCGACTATAAAGGTTCGGTCAAACTGAAAGAAAGAAAATATATTTATTTGTCGCAAGGATATGACGTGCACATAATGACAAAAAAAAATAAACATACATCGCATAACAAATATTTATAAATACAAAGGAAGGAGCAAAAAGTTGACAGCTGTCACGTAGTGACTGCGACAAGCAGGTTACCACTCAGCGTGGTACTGTGCTATTGGGGGCCCACGGTACAGCGCTGGTTTTCAGTAATCACCCGAGAAAGAACACATGGAAGCCAAAACAGCATAAGTATTTGAATTAGGTACTAAGATAAGAAAATAAAATTGATTATAATACAAGGTTTCAAGGGTTTTAACATTGACACACATTTCATTGACAGTTTCTGAACTACATAAAATAGCTTGTCATGTTTTCCACTCGTTTTGATATAAATAACTTCGTATTATTTTCAATGTGCCAGTCTTCTTTGACTTACAGATAAGGAAAATAACGCGAGAAAAACTAGTGTTAATGGAGCCAATTTACCAACACGCAGTGTGCTCGCGTGGGGGTGATGAATGCTCGTTTCTCAGAGATCTTAGCATACTGAAAAGGTTATATTTTCTGAATAAATACAGGTTGTTTTTGTCATGAATTTTAGATTACGTATAAAGAGGGCTCGTCGATGTTAGACGGGATTTTAATTGGGTACACTATAGGTTTTTACTTCAGAATCCAAGTGCCCGTAAATACTATGTTTTTCTAAGAGTAGGCTCTCAGACAAGTGGTTTTATTACGCTGTGTTTTTGCAATGACTTTCAACAAAATTGACATTGAACATTTTGGTAGTCAATAAAAACATTTTTGACCTCATTAACAACGTTAATAGAGTCTCAATTTGACTATTAAAACCTCTGGTTTTAAATTATCTGGATTGTTTGCAATAGTCAGTTGATACGCTATCCTCTGCTGTTAAAACTTCCTTCGTTAGGCGCATTTGAAACTCTTTTTGGGTCACCACTGCTCCCTGAATTTTCACACTGAACTGTCATTATTCGCGCTTATCACAACAAAAAAACAACTGCCGTCTTCCCCTATGAATCTCAAACCCCATTCCCACATACGATAAGCAGCCAACACTACAGAATTATGTTTATAAATTTTAATAAAACACATCCCCTCATAAAGAAAGGAGGCCTGCCAGAGTAATGGCCCGCATTACTCAGCGGCGAGGTTTATACAGAAACACTGCACACTCCCTCTTTAATATCGGTAAGGAAAAAACGTAACTCAGTGGATCTAATTTAAGGTGCGTTTAATTGACCCTTAGATCGTCGAGACCGACATTTATAATGTAGGTATTATGTAAGGGATGCTAGCAGGGAATTGTAGGACGTTGATTAGGGAATAAAAGAAACGTAAGCGGAGGGCTATCAGAAGGTTATTCGGAGTCGTAAAGTGGGGTACGTTTGAGTTATTGGTAGTTATCTAATTGACTGAGCACTTCGCTATTAGATTTTATTGTTGTTGGGGATAAGTTTAGTGTCGTAGAAAATCGGTTTTACGTCTACGAACGTCTCTTTTTTTGTGAAATAGGAAAGGACTTGTGCTTGCCGTATTGGTTGAATATGCCTAACCATAGAGAAGACTGGAGGAATATGGGGAGGCCTGTGCCTAGCTATAGGGACCAGTCAGGGGCGTGCCAACAATACGGCAAATGCATAAGACGAGCAGACTGTTAAGTAATCCTTACATCATGAAGAGTAGTAGGTTTTAAGGGAAAGGCAAGCGTTTAGGCTTGCACTAGGAATCACACAGGTAAATTAAAAAAAGAGAGAAGGATCACTGTAATACTTAACAATCTAAATATTGACTTTAATTATGCGTGCTTCACAAACAAATCCTAAATAAATTTTGCAAAAAAAGATGGCGGCGTATTTTCATAACTTTCATTTTTAAAGGCATTCGTTACATAAACTGTACACCTTTATATTTACAAATAAACATTTCTTTGATCGCGTTTGCCTATCTGCTGGCCATTAAAACTTTTTCTGTCAGTCTAGGGTAACTTTTAACAAGCTGCGATGATCGACGGTATAGATCTTTTTTCGCTTAGGTATATTTGTGCTGTCGAGTTTGGAAGCTTGATGTGGGCCAATCAGATGAAGACGTTCTTTTTTGAAAAAAAAAAAAAAAGTTTTTACTCATGATTCGCTTGTTAGGTTTGTAAATATTTTTAATGTGGAAAGTATATAAATATAGTCAAATAAGTGATTTCTAGTCAGGTTTTAAACTTGAATATTTGGTGAAAAATCTACAGCTGTTTACCGAATTCACACGCTAAATAGCGATAATTAACTGTTTTAATTATCTTTTTCACTGATCTTTTAATAACACTGTCCCACTGCTGGACAAAGGCCTCTTCTCCTAAAGATAAGGCATGAGCTTTGATCTCCACGCTTGCTCAAGACGGGTTGGTGCTTTCAGACTTATGTTAATAAGTCCCAAGTTCTTTCACCGATGTGTTTGATGTCCAAGATATACTTAGGAAGTAGGTACATTTGAATTGCACAGCAAAAATATAATTTGGATGTACATAACTCATCCGTAATTGAATTATATGCCGAATATATAGTATCTTCGTCATGCAAAATTAAGTCGAATGAAAAAAAAAGAGACGAGACGAATCCTATCGACAGGAATTAATAGTTTATTCTTCGTTCGTATTTGTCCAAGAAGAGGCTCACATACAATTGGATATAAATGATTGGTCATATATTTATATGTTGGTAGCCGACCTCAACACGGCTGGGAAAAGGTTAAGCAGATCAGGATGATAATAGGCTAGTTTCCACGATCAATAAATTGCAAATCTATTTAGTCCGTCAGTTAGAGTATTGGAAAATAATGGACACGTATTTTTTGTTTTTGTAAATCAATGAATATTGACAAAAATAAAACGCATCAAAACTCGGGAGTGGGGGCTCGTGACGTCACAACGCACTAAAAATTATAGCACGGCGAGACGAGAATTATAAAAGCGTCGTATCTTCGTCAATTTAGGTTTACGTAACAAAAGAAAAATACGTGTCAAATATTTTTTGATAATCTAACTGACGGACTAATTAGATTTTTTCAGGACACAAGCATATTGGTCATATTCAGCCGGACCATAAGATAGCATTGCTTTCCTCACTCTTAGTTCTCTCCAACAAAGAAATACCTTGATTATTCAGTGTGAACAACTGTAACGTGCCTGAAGAACGTTAACGTATGCTATTACTGATTACAGTGTAAAGTTGAGAACACTAATTGAATCATTAAGTTACACTATCGGAATGGAGAAATCATTAAGTTAATGGCATACTACAACATCATGTAAAATAACTTGTTGCAGGATGGAATTAGTCGCTTTATATGTTAACTAGTGCCCCGCCCCGGTTCGCACCGTTTTAACGACTTGATAAAACCATTGTGATTTTGTTATTAAAAAATAATGTTTCATAAAGAAACCTTTCGGTATAAAAAAAAAATAGTGACGGTAGAAACGGCATCAAAATTAGTTTGAAGTTTACTGATATCTACAGATGTAATCGTTTGTCTGGCGTTTTTAAAATACTACAGTCAATCTATGTTGTTTGTACAAATCATACAATTGGTCAACGGGAGCAGTTAACCAATTGAAAAATTAATTAAGTCGACTGATCCCGCGGGATCCGCCTGTGTGGTATCAGTTTACTAAAGAGCCGTTAGTTATTTGTTATGAGCAATGTAGAAACCTAACACAGTCATCAACGCGGATGACCCCGTAGATGATAGTGGGACTATCTCGACATAACCAACAAGCAGAAGTCCACGCAATACCTACTAACCTTGTATTTTAATAATAAAGATTACTTTTGTATATATATATATACTATATATTGTATATATATATATACAATATATAGTATATATACATTGTGTATTACTATATTGTGTATTATTATATATATATTGTATTTTAATAATACACTATTTAGATTGTCGCTTGTCCTTGTAAATAGCATTATATAAATTAAATAAGAAAACGATAACAAAACTCATAGTTGACACGATTTTTCCGTTGGCAAGCGTCCTGGTAATTATATTTTATAGTTGGTCTCTGGGCCATTCTGTAGCACTTTATTGCTTTACGGTGGGCCGTTAAAATGTTTAATGTATCTACCTGTTTTCAGGAAGTTAACTTCTAAAGTACCTGGAGCTTTGTTGTCTCTATATATCGATGTGTAGCTAAAATGTTGCAGAGAGAATTCTTTTTTAATGAAGACATGCGTTACTTTTGGTGTAATTATAATTTTAAGAGATATTATGATTTTGACCGGTCAATGTGTCGACACTTGGGGGAGATCATGATTTTGTAAATACAATTATAAACGTCACCATCATATCAGTCGTATTTTAACTCTGATTCCCTTTTCCGGAGTAATATTTGAAATTAAAATCCTGCTCATAGTCAATTCGATTTGCTAATGTCACTATTTGAATTGAAATCAGGACCTACCAATTCTTGCACAAAGTATTTATCATGTAAATAACACTAGAATTGGGTGAACTATTAGGTACGCGTTTATCTAGCCCTTCGGCGATTACAGGCGTGATGTTTTGTTACTATGCTAGAATCAGGTAACTGTTAAACATTGGGTACTAACAAATATGATATTTATGAAAGAGTCAGTTCTAACTACAGTTCTCAACAAGGTTGTATCAATAATAGGGATGATGACTGACTAAACAAATATGATTCTGTTTAGTCCGTCAGATAGATAATCGAAAAATATTTGATACGTGTTTTTTGTTTTATCAAATTAATAAAAATTGACGAAGATCCCTCCTAATCCCTCTCATTGAGAGGAGGCCTGTGTCCCAGCAGTGGGAACATTAATAGGCTAAAATGACGAAGATAAAACGTGTCAAAGATCATAAGTGGGGGCTTGTGACGTCACATTTGAGTAAAAAATGTACTCAAATGTGACGTCACACGAGTTTTCGACGCACTGTATCGTCATCATTTTTTGTTTATGCGAAAAAAGAAAAAATATGTGTCCAATATTATTTGGAAATCTATCTGACGGACTAATTAGATGTTTTTGTCATCTACTCTATTGCCAAAAAGTAGAATGACATGACAAAGATTTTCAGTGACATCTCGTAACAAATACCCTCTATCTCCAGCCTTCATTACTAAAAAGACGTCCTTATTCAACGCAAACGAGATGATGAATGGCGTAGTTCTAGTTTAGCTATTAAATAAGCCGAGTGCTAATGAGATTGAATCTGTTTTAATTTTATTCGCTCCGTGAAGGATTTCCACTGAGCGCGGAACTTTTTCTGTCAATGTTATTTAGTTTTTATTGATACTTATCAATAGGCGTTTTGGATTATTATTTAGTCTAATATAACAGTCAGGCAGAGGTGTACCTAATAGTACACCCACATTTCGTCAGTTATGTTTAAGTCCCATGTAATATGGGGCGAGCCTATTGCCATCAACCGGGCACAAATCCAGACTCCGTGGCTGCTACTGAGAAATTCCTAAGCGATATGTTACGTTACAATCCTGAACATTTAATAGAAATTGCTATAATCATCTCTATAGGATACTAAGTACTAAGTAACTGCAGTAAGCTATTCATTCGCAGACAGAACTCTGCTACATATATTATCGTATCTGTGTAACCTCTGAGTTGTCGCTTTTACGACACGCTTGAGAACGATTTGGTACTTTCTTTACTGGCATCCATCGATCCATCCACTATCAACTGCGGGCAAAAATCCAGACGCCATATCTGCTACTGAGAAAATTCCTGATGGGAAAATCCAATAACACTTTTCCCGACCCGGGAATCGAAGCCAGGACCTCATTGGTCAGTAGTCGCGCTTGCAATCACAAGACTAACGAGGCAGTCATTCGATATTATTATTAAAAAAAAAAAAATATTTATGTTATATTCGCACAGCACCTAAGTACGATAGGTCTGGAGATACATCTTTAAAAAAAGTTTTACTGTGTACCCTAAAGTGCAACTTTTTTTAAAGTGATACCAACAGTGGCACATCTCAACCTGACTTCAATTCAATTAAAATGACAATTCCTTCATTAACACTCTCAAAAATCAACTTCACAAGCATTAAAACATTACTGAATCATCACTTACAAATACCAACCAAAACTCAAGACAAGATACTGTCGCCATAATTTATAACTGAAAAAGCAATTTCACATTGAAGTCGGCAGTGTGCACACATGCTGAATGAGCGTTATATTAAAATAAAGATAAATTAGTAAATGTCCACGGAACTGAGTCGTCGCGAGTGTGTCGACGCCTTTATATGCCGCACAACTTTCCTGATTTCATTAAAACTATTTAATTGACGAAATGGGCCGCATTGTAGTATTTTAGTGACGAAACGGGGTAGAACTCCGTAAATCCGTATTTTGTGCTTATAAATCCGTTTTCTTGTGTGGGTGGGGAGGGATTTGCGAATGTATACGTAGTGTTCATTCACTAGTTTTGTGGTGATCATGATGATAAAGACTGTTTTCTTTTGGATCTATCATCATCACCCTATTATTAGCCGACTTTGAAAAAGGCGGAGGTTATGTATTCCACCGGAACTCTTAAAAGGTTTGTCAATAATCACCTCGTTTGACAAAGATGGACTGGGTTTCTGTGATCATAAAACAATTTTCCTTCCTTCGTTTTATAACCGTGGTTATTTAGTTACATTCATGAAAAACTTTTATTCATAGAGACCTAACAATAGAACCACACTAGCTCGGTACTTCGAAAAACTATATTGAGGTCACGTTATGAGCCATATGGCTCAATGGTGCCTATGAATTGAGACTTACATATTGCGTTCCCGGTCCGGGTTTCGGCACCAAATATGCTTACGTCATCACGAGCATGTTAAGCCCTGTTAGGTCGTAGTTATAACATATGATAAAGTCCCAAAAGTAGGTAAGTGATTTTATTTCAGTGTTATAAATAATTTAATTGTGACGCTTTTTTCTCAGATTTTACTCAAGTCCCCAACTATCAGACCGTAAAAATTTAACTATGTACCTACTTAGCGGAGTAGTTTTTTATTGAAATAGTTACATTTTATGCTCGCTAGTAAGAGCTGGCAAAGATGTATTTTTTATATTTCTCATACTTATTTTGGTGGCTCAAAATGGGGCCACGACGCTTTTATTTCACATTCACTTTATACCCTCCTCCATTGTTTGTAGCATCTCCCTTGTGTGTGTTTTGGTGAACCCAAAGATGAATCTTAGGAAGTGAAAATCCAAAATTTATTCGTGAAAGCTGTAAGAAAAAAATCTATTTACCTATCTTCCTAATATTTGTAAGAAAAAGGCAAAGAATACAGGAAATAATCAGAAATGAAGGAGAAGAGCAATACCTCGTGCGCTAACCAAAGCGATATTCGTGTTCATTATCTCATTCATTTGCGCGGCCAGTAGGCTAATTCACGTAACTAAAGAAGTGCTGTTGCAGTGCAGTTGCAGTATTCTCTACCGCTGTCAGACACTCTCGCGTCAAGTTCGCGTCACGTGAGCGCAATAACGGAATTCTACTGTTGCGCGTCTTTGGTGCGTGCTCCGGAACGCAACACGATCGGTATTCTACTAAGTAAGAAAAAGCACTAAAATCTGTACTGGGGTATTATTTTCATATTTAAGTAACGTCATATTCATTGAAATGTAATCGATTCTATTAGATTTTTAGTGAGTAATATTTTTTCTCTCTTATGGCCACATCATAAGTTTGGTAGAGTTTGGTTGTCGTACAGTTGACGTGCAGTTCGCGCGCAGCTTACGCGCAGTTGAAGATTACAAGAATACCGTTTATCACTCGAACTTGAACATAACTGCAACTGCACTACAACTTCATCGGCGTATCATAAAATTACGTGAATTAGCCCTCTGATCCCTTTGGTTAAGACACAGTGACAGAAACCCTCAAAGCAACCTAATCTAGCTCATAAAAACCTGCTCTTCCGTACCTGCACCAAAATACATCGCATTTCTAGTTCCTAACTTCTCAAGCACTATTTTAATAGCTACCTAGAACATCTAAATCCACTCCACATACGCTAAGCCCTCCTCGCCCTCCTCCACCACTCATTCATACCACAATACCTCTGCTAATTGGATTAGAAGTGAGTTTTGCAGATCAAAACCCATAGAGCAAAATAGTTGGTAAAGAGCGCTTAAAGCAATCATTCGACCACGTTTGGTATTAGTTGGGAAACGAAATAGGTTGGTACAGTCGCGGGCACCGATATGTCATGTATTCACATAGCAAAATAGGAATGCGATTTTTTTGTGAAATTACAATTGAATCTTAGAGGTATTATTATTATCCCTACCTCCCCTTCCCTTACCTATTTCATTAAGTTTTTAGTGTTTCTCTTACACAAAAACAGGTTATTTTTTGTACAGTTTTTACTCGCCAAACTATACAGTTTGATGGCGAGAAGCGCTCGTTTAACATAACAAAATTAAAATTAAAACAAAAAAAAGAAAACTTAAAATCGAATATATAAAATTTACTGCTACATCTGTCTCGTGAATTTATTTCTCGACAACGGCAGACCGACACCAACTTACATACAACAGACAATGAATTCCAACATTTAAAGTACTTACGGGATGATATCCGTGATTTTGTTTTCGTTCGATGAGCTCCCGATATTTCGACGCTGTTGCAAGCATCATGATCGCGGGAATACTGAAGAGGTATGCGGGTGGGACGAAAATTATTTATTATGAGCAGACAAATCTGTCTACCCTCTTGTACTTTAAGTGTAGTGAAAAACCGTGAAAGTCTAAAACAATGAATTCCAAACCGGAGTGACCAGCTGGAGCTGGCCACTCCAGCCTAGAACTCACCGCTTATCACAGTCCGACGACGTGTCCGCGTTCTCCAGAAAGAGAAGAAGTTAAAATACGTACTAAGCTCTGAACAACATAGGTTTGTATATAACTTAAGATGAAGACTGTTTGTAAATGTACACTTATTAGTGCTGGAAATGCACGCGTTTTCGTCCACGTTTAGACATCTGGTCATACACGCACGCTGCACGGTTTACGATTTTAGTGATATTAAAATTAATATGACACAACTAAATCTATGTTTGGAAGTACAAACAATGACAAAACTCTAAATATTCCCACAATTCACCAAAACAGCAGCCTTCGTTATCTCCAGCTAAGACACTTATAATCAGGCAGCCACATCTATCGTCTAATCATCGCGCTCGCTCCAACATAGTCACAAGCAGAGCCGCTAATTAAGTACGCCTCTACGCTCATACGAACGGATTAATTTCGGTTTACCGGGCGCCAGAGCGGTTGCCATGGTAACGCGTCAATGCGATTTATGTAATTTTACCTGTACCTAGCTAATAGTGTTTAGTGGGTGTAAGATGGAGGAAAATTGGGATCTGATGGTGATATTATGTTGCGGAAGATATTAAATTACTTGAGAAAAATAGAATATTGTTATTGTACAGCCCCAAAAAGATGTAAACACGGACCAGAAACTATTTTGTTGTCTATAACATTTAGTCCAAAATTTTGTTAACAAAATTTTATTTTGCGTGGCCGGGTTTTTTTTATATATATTTTTTTAATGTTTATAGTTTATATTGTAAATAAGTAAATTTCATTTTGAGTCCGATCTGTCGCATTAGGAACATTCCTGTAATGATAGTTGTAAGGGAGATTTTAATAAATAAATAAATGTGAAGCTACAAAACATAGCAAACAATCCATGTCACCAAAAGCTACAATATAAATGAATGAATGAAATGATTCCTTGTCCGTGTATTACTTTTTGAGGCCGACTGTACTATGGACCAATGACGAATATCTATCGAATGTAGAGATTTGTTGAATTTTGAACTAGTATCTACATTTTTACATCATTAAAACTGACACTTGTGTTTTAATAACTCCTCTTATGCAACAGTTTCATAAATTACAATTTTAATTGCCTTACACCAATAATAACACATTCCGTACGTCGTAATAATTTCCAGTAAAACAGATCACTATAATTCACATCATTGATTATTTCCCAGAAAACTGTTCAATGAAAATCAATCAGTGAACAAAAACCAGTACATCATCACTACATAGTATAAAACAAAGTCGCTTTCTCTGTCCCTCTATCCCTATGTATGCTTATATCATTAAAACTACGCAACGGATTTTGATGCGGGTTTTTTTAATAGAGAGAGTGATTTAAGAAGAAGGTTTTAGTAAATAATTGCGGGCGGCTGAAGCCGCGGGCATCAGCTAGTTTTTAATAACACCAGACAGAGGAATGGAATAAAATGATCATTCGTTTCGTTTCCCACAATTTTCAAAGGAAGGTGCCAGAAGACCTTTAAAACGCTGTAAGTGAAGGGAAGCCGAAGAAAATCAGCTCAATAGTGCTCTGAAATGTACGAGTCTTATGCAATGCCGGACGTTTCGACTTGCAGAATGTTTTTCTACGCTCAAATTGTAAAGAAAAGTCGCCATTTTGTAAAATGGGAGCCATTGGGAGAACCTTGAGGGGCAGATGTTGTTTAGGAACTGATATTGCTAGTGCTTCACGTCGATTAATCAATGAAGTATTTGTCTGTACTTCGACAGTTATGTTGAAGTCCCATAAATAGGCCTTGCCTTTAACCCGGCACAATTATTATTGATGGAATTTAAGTATAATTAAAAGTAAAATATTACAAAAAAATACTTTCTAGACTGCCATTGGTCTAGTGGTGGCAAGCGCGACTGCTGAGCACGAGGTTCTGGGTTCAATTCCCGGGTGGGACAAAGTGTTATTGGGTTTTTCAGTCAGGAATTTCAGTAGCAGCCACGAAGTGTGGATCTGTGCCCGGTTGATGGCAATATAAGGCTCGCCCCCTATTACATGGGACTTTTACATGACTGGCGAAATATGGGTGTACTAAGTATTCGGTACACCTCTGTCTAACTCTTCGTGGATTACAGGCGTGACGTTATGTAATGATATTTAAAAAAAAACTGATGGATTATGGATTATTATAGAATTGATAACCTTTTTAAGGTTCCGTGCCCAAAGGGTAAAAAAAGGATTGAAAAACAAAATCTAAAATTAAAAAAAAACCGGCCAAGTGCGTGTCGGGCCACGCACAGTGTACGGTTCCGTAGTAGCCCGTCATCACAATATAGAACGAACCCGTTGGTGGCCATGTAGCAGCAGCTTTGTGAAAAAAAAAATAAGTTTATTGCGTATCAATTTGGGTTACATAATATGTCAAGGAGTCTCCATTTAGGCATAGAAAATGCCTCGGGGCTGCGGGACTATTCGAAAGAGATACCGTGGCCCCGGAACACAAAGGGCGAGGAAGGAACATGGATGGGTTTTAGTCAGTAAAAGTCTGACACTCCCTCCTGCTCCGCCCAGAGCGGGAGGAGTTATTTGATGTTTTCCCATCCTAAAAAAAAAAAAAAAGCATATAAAATGCCTGTAGTTGAACAATTGAACATCCGTATGTTCAGCAGTAGTGCGACCAAAAGACCGTTGACGTTGTCCACGGCGTTGTTCTACTCGTGTTTTTGCTGTTTAAATATCTACCTTTTACCTACGTCACCATAATTTCTCGTAGATGACTCAAAACGGCAAAGGGTCACAGTAACCTTCCCTACATTATTAAAACACACCTCAAACTTTCTCCCATTCTTGTCTAGAAATTCTTTTCTTGGCAACACCTTGATTGACAGCCAAACCCAGCCATTATGAGAGAATGCCCTTACGTAAAAGCTGGCAACTCGAGCGCAGCAAGGTGACCCTTCAGATTCATAAATCAAGCCGATGCAACGTTTCTTTCAACTGATAAAAGGTCCCCCACAAAGGTGCGAATTTTCGCGCGGCTGTCCCCACTTACCCGCGAGTTACTCGCTCGTCATGCGTCTTGCGACAGCGACGGCAGGGAAGAATAAATGAAAGAATTTGCTAACGTCGCATCGCCATCGGCCATAAACAAAGACACCACGATATTCTCTCCAATCGCGTCACGTTCAGAGGCCCTAGCAAAAACGCGCGATGTAAACGTACCGTAAATTCGTCGATTTTGTAATTAAATTACGCGTTTCACATGATATTTTTATAATTTATTAATATCTATGGACGAAACTGATTGTGCTTGATGCAAACAATTTATAGAATAATTGTATTATCGATTCAATAATCGACGTACTATCGTGGACACTCCCGCCTGATCACCACTAAGCAAATTTTTGCTTGCACTCGCAACATAGAAACGCTCTCTAGCCCCGCCCCGTTGACTTTGTATAGAAATAGTGAATGAAAGACAATACCGATCGGCCGAGCGCTCTGACGGCGCACGCCAAACGAGAGTTATTGTTATTTTGCGCGCCAAATTGACGCTTTCCTAATAGGCCTAAACTTTAAGGGGGCGTGGCTCGTCTCCGCATGATTTAAGTGATTTTTTTTTAAACTGATCAGGCGCAAAAGACCACGACTGTAATACTTAGTACGTTTCGTTAACATCGCGTGCCAGTGCTAGGGCTTCTGACTCCAAAGAAATCTATGAACGTGCAACGTCTTACGACAAGTCGGTGCTGTGTGAAGGGTCCTTAGAAGCCCAAATCCTACTGAAAATCATTTGACGTCTTGTCAAAACGACTATGATTGATATTGACGGCAAAAGGCTACGTTTCAAATGAATGGCTTCTGTTTTTAATGATTACGTTTGAGTTCCTTTGAAACGTTAAGCTTCAAAGACATTGTTTGAGTTCAATGCATTTTAATGAAAAGTAGAGGATTACAAGGGTATTAGTGAGGAATCTTGATTGGTTGGATAGCTGCAATTTGATTTGTCAGAAGAAATGAGACCTTAGGACTGAAATAACTTTTTGTTTAGACTACTTTCTTTTAGAGGTACTAGACTTTCAATTTACTTAACATAACGTCACACCCGCAAGGGCTATGCAGAGTTATTACGAATCATTCCCTCTACGTCGATTCCCTTTACGTCGACTCGTGAAACAAATGACATCTGTTTTAAAAAGTTTACGCTTGACCTCGAGGTTGCAAAAGTACAGTTAAAACAAAAATTGAAACAAATCAAAAATCAAAATCAAAACCAAAACAAATCAAAAATCAAAATCTTCTGAACAACATATTAGCCCTGACCGTCAACGCCCTGCGCTCATATCAATAACCGCTTTTACAAATAAAATAATATTTATTTTACACAAATTATAAAATTATTCTATCTAATAGAGATAACAAGGCTATTCTCCAAAATATTGACTAAAATCGTCTTTTTGGCGACCAAAAGTACTAGGCTTCCATACATTCAAGGGAGTCTACCTACATATTGTACGTAATTCAAATAAAGGTAAAACTCGAAATGGCACTAAACTTGAAAACTAACAAAATAATAATTTGAAAAATATTCTCGATGAAGCACTCTAAGGATAACATAGGATAGAGTGGGTTTTTCTATAAAGAAAAACGTTGATATGAATGAAACAATTTGCTTTACATTGAAAAAGCATCAAAACAACATTACTACCGAATAGTTATAAAAATAGCCTTACACTTTCTCAAAAAAATTCATCTACCAGCGAAATCATGTTACACCTCATACAAGGTCGATTCATATCACCGGGAATCATTAACTAAAGCCCAGATAATCCTTATAACAAGGGAATAAGGTCTATAATTGGCATTGATGGTGCTTGCCGTGTTAGCAGTCGGAAGTCCGCCGTGTCACGCCGGACCGGACCTGTTCACTCGAAAATGAAACCAATTAAGTCTGTGGTCCAAGTTTGGTGAATCAGCGAGTGTTGGGAAGATTAAGATTTGGGCGGAGTTTGGCCTGTATGTCTTCTACTGGACATTATATGGACCTTTTCGATTATTTTAGTAATCTTAACATACTGCAACCGTATCTTCATGATATTTGTTTGATTAATAGTTACAAATTACACGCACCTCTAAGTTTTTCGAATTTATTTGTGTATTGTATAATTATCATTTGCTTCGGTGAAGGAAATCACAGTGAGGAAACCAGCATGCCTGAGAGATATTTCGTGACGGCATGTAAAACCAAGTCAGAGGCCCATGGGCGGCATAAAAACAGTGACACAAGGTTAAGCACTAACCACACGATAAAGAAGATATACACATTTTAAATAATTCCACTTTTTTACCGTTGATTTAAATTTGATCAGCTCGGAGTTTCTTAATCTACTACCCTGAGAAAAACATCGAAATAAACTGTTTAACTGTTTCCATTTTGGTATGTGATGTTCAAAAGTACGATATTTACATTAGAGAGTTTTAACTAACAAATATTATGAACTGATTATTAGTTGGACATCTAGATACTAATTTAGGGTTAATCTTCGGACTAATGATCCAATTCTAAAAAAAATGTTATAAATGATTATTAAAAAATTTTATAATAGGTTATAAACTATATTTATAGGGCAAAGTCGCGGGCGAAGTGCTAAGTAGTTATGAAATATAATGATTGAATGAATAATGGTATTGCCTAGAACTGAATCCTTATCTTAATTAACTCATCAGCGTGTTAAATAATTCTACTGGTAATTTCGTATGAAACGCTTAAAGTTTGTCTCTTAGAGAACACTCTTTACCACTTACTTAAACGCGTCGACGTCTGCTGTCGATTTCAGTATTGACCTCTTAGAAATTACACTTTAGGAATTGGAAACATTTTAGGCAATAACAAAAATTAAATCGTTACACGTACTGTTTCTATTTTGTAGTTTCAATGTTAGTAAGTTTTGAGATTTCATTTGTTGAAGAAAGTTGCTTGAGAAAATATTATTGTGATTATAGTTTTCAATTGATAAGATAATTATATTAGTTGTTTTTGTTGTGAATCGGAAATTTTCTAATCACAATAAAAAACCTTATAACGAGAGATCAAAATGAGACTAAGTCTTTTTGTACTTATTCCACGTAGTATCGGAAAGATTTGCTGTTGAAGTAGGGCCATTTGTGATTTCCTTGAAGTAACAATAGGTATAAATAAGCCATTGTAACTTAACATAGAAACAACGTCATTTACAGTTATACCTTGTTTTAACATAACAACCGACCTCCTCTTAAACGACCAACACACCTCCACTTGATATTTTCCCCTCAAATCCTCAAAAGATTAACTTACGAGAATCTCTTCGGATAACTCAAAAGGCCAAACCTTAAGTTGAATCAAACATTTAAGAGACATCTCTCTGAACAATCATTCTTTCTTACATTCAAACATTCAAAGCTCAGAACTTCAATAAGAATGAATAGTAATTCATTTGTTTTAATCAAGTCTCCTGCAAAGAGTCCACGTAAAGTTTTTTTTATTGTCAGTTAGAGGCACCATAAAACTTGAATTCAATTAACCTTTCTTCTAAAACACAGGACAAGCAGAATGCCTATAAAATGAGAAGATACGAGCAATTCGTTTAGACTCAGTGTCCGAGAAAGGACGATAGTGTCTAAGCAATAAAGTCCATTGTTATTATGTGAGTTTTGGAGATTTTTTCGAGGTTTATGCTTGGCCTCAGGATGTATGGAACTATAAAAGGATTATTACCGAAATGAGCAGTTCGTCAAATGTCTAAATAATGTACGGCGTAAGTACTAGTTTATTTTTGCTTGGCTTTTTTGTGTTCTCCAAATACTTGTGTTTAGCTAGGCTATTTTGGTAGTCGGATTGGCCGGATAGACCAAACGTAATCCGCTCAGTAAGGCCAACTAAAAATAGATGAAAAACGTTTCAGTTCACCGCAATCATTAGTACCACAACACATTACCGACATCCTCTTCAAATAAACAAAGAAAAAAAGACTAAACGAGATCGAGTCACAAAAGCCGAACTCCATGTGGACATTCCCCAACAAAGTCTATGAGAAAAATTCTTTATTCTCTTTTTATGTCTACGGTAAGGTTTTTAAAACATAACGTGTATGGGAATAGGATTTGCTCACGTATAAAGCATTATGTTTTTCACTTCGAACGGGCTTAACAAGACAAAGAACGATGGAGTAGTTTTTATGATTTATTTGATTAGAGATGTATGGGAGACTCGCTTAGTTCCGTGACTTCGTTAGCTTATAAAGGGTATTCACCCTTCATGAATGCCTAGAAATACGTAATCGTATTTCAGTCTGTTTTTCCATTCTTTTAGTTTGGTCTTTTACCCGACGTACTGCGTACACATCATCTTATGTCTTGGCCACACCACTATGCTATCACGTAGGAGTATTGTTACGAAAATAATGCATTTAGGTGGTTATCGCACGCCGTCACCTCCTTCTGCGAAGCAGTCATGCTAGCGATGGAGGTGGCGGAACGTGAGAGGGAGAGATCCACACGTACCGGCCGCCGCGGGTCGCCGTCCGTCCGTCTCATGACGACAGGCCGTGTCGACGGCGCGTTCTTGTTCCACACGCGCCTCAAAGAGAGTCAGCAAAAAGGAAGGGGTCCGCAAGGGCCGATGCCTGCCAGGGCTGCGGGACTATTCGAAAGAAATACCGTGGCCCCGGAACACAAAGGGCGATGAAGGAACATGGATGGGTTTTAGTCAGTAAAAGTCTGGCACTCCCTCCTGCTACGCCCAGAGCGGGAGGAGTCATTTGATGATTTCCCAACCGGAAAAAAAAGGTGGTTATCGCAGTTCGCCAAGAATTTTTAATCGGCCTGTGTGGTCAAGAATACCACGCACAAAGTAATTGTCAGATATTTAGATAAATTATTTCACCACTTTCAAGGAAAACATCGGATCCGTCTTCCAGATACGAAGCCGCGCATATTGCATTTTCGAAAAACCGATGATACGTTGACCTATGAATTCCTGTAACGTACTCAAAGATATTCGGCAATATTGGTGCATTCGTCGGCCATTCCAACAGAGGTTTTCATTTACATCTGAAAACATACAGTCATCGATGTACAAACGAATCCCAATAAACCGAAGCATGCGGCGCGGCGTTACCAAAGTGTTTTCAGTTTATTTTCTGTTTGTTTTTTTCTGTAAATGAATACTGGGCTTTTTCTTTCTTTTTTTACTTTGGCAATCTTTTCTGATATTCGACCTGCAATATTTGTTAATATTGACAGATGAAATTTTAAAGTTATCGCTTCGGTATTTATTTAACTGTCGGAAATAACTTATAGTAAATTAAAAGAAACTTATATTTTTATAAATCTTTTAAATAACCACCTAATACCACTTGTACCAACGATTTTGGTTAAAATCCAGTAAACAAAAAAAAAACCTCACCAAAGTTTCTAAATTCAAATATCGGTACGACAAAAAATATAGTTTGGCTACTGTAAACATGGGAGTTTCTGACTGGCATGCGAAATATTGGCTCTCTGTCGCTTTCCAAATATCAACAGACTTGCTATTTATTTATGAGTTTTGGTTCATGTTAAATATTACTTTTTCATTTGACAAACGCTGAGTTGCGCTGTGTTTGAAACTTTCTGTTTTACAGAGGATTTTCATTTTCATTTGTGAAAATGATTTTTTATTTTTTTGTGAAGTTAGGTTAGGTTATTTGTCTATCACCATCATCTGCTTAGCCTTTTACTGGTCTATGCGTTGCTTTATAATGGATAAAGTCAAATAATTGGAAGTCTATAATGGTGATTTATTTTTTTGCATATTTACCGATGCATGTTTAATCGGAAACCTGTCAGCCGCAGCAGTATTTACCGTTTACTGATATCCTTAATATTTAGACTATGCGAACTGTGGCACAGATGGAATCGGTTCTTCTTTGTTATTTCGATATACACCTACCACTGCTTGTCTCTGCATCATCCAAAAGTTGACTGGTAGAAAATGCCGATAGCATTAAGTCCGCCTCTGCACGTTGTGCTTGAAGTGTATAGCTATAGTGATATATATTACGCAGTAAGCTATAGTACGGTAACGGAAATTACTTTGATTTTGGCTGGATTGAGTTTGGTTAATTTTACAACATTAACCAAACTCAATCCAGTCAAGAACAAAGTAATTTCTTTTTATTCATCACAATACATATTTAATACATTAATAAATTAAAATAACCTAAAAAAAATACAATAAACTAAAAAATGCGTCCATAAACTCCACCTCAACGCCTATCTGAAACCAACTAGTAATATCGACAAATTAAATTAAATAATCAAATAAACATCACTATCCAAGCCGCCAGTATCAATTAGTGAATTATGCAAAGTGGATAGTCCATCGGTATATAATCTGATTCACTTAGGGCGAGCCTACCTACCCGTGCCACGTAACACATGTTGAATCGTAAACCCGCTAAGGTACTACTTGGGGGATTTGAAATATGGTCAAAGAGACCATAGGGTTTGGTCGCACTTTTACTGACATTAAAAGTATAAGAATAGGTTTTTTGTTCGGCTCGAAATAACATATGCCATAAGTAAATAAGGAATAATAATAATTAGGGCTGTGCAGGTGGCAACATACTGGTCGGGGGAATTCTTTAGTTTCCACATCAACTGCTGTTGATTATCTGCTCAAATATCTAAGAGCACCGATGACTAAATTCAAAGACCATGTGTCGTCTACCGGGACTAGCCCCACGTGTTGGATTACTGTCCACCCCTGCCCGCTGTAAAGGGGCATATATCCCAACAGTGGGAATTTTATAGACTGTTCATGTTATCATTAACTCAATTTTATGACTGAGAACCAATACATATAGGCCAATTGACACAAAGAATCCAAAAACCAGTAAGATTTCAATTTCCGCAACAGATTTTCGTCCTCCAATAGCTAACATCGTAGTTATCCTCAATTTTTGAGTAAAAAGTCATTTACTATTTAAAAATTAAAAACCCCATTCCAAAGTCAATAATATCATTTGTCAGATCAGGGGGGCGAGTCTGCTATTACAATGGTGTCACAATGATCTATCATTGATTTCATAATAGTTGATTTTGACAAGTTTCGTAATCTACTAATATAGTGGCGTCATTATGACTTTCCAATGACTTTCCAATGATCAACCACTGACACTCCATTGAAAGAAATGGCATAGAATGGTAATCTCGTACACAATGACAAATGAATGACTGACTTACGCGGTAATCTGCTAAAATGTTGACAGTTCCAGCCGAAATTTGCTCAATTAGCACCATTTTGTATTGCTATAAATATAGGCTTCTATATTAAAGATAATTTAAAACACCTCAATGAAAATAAATCAAAACCCGACCGCTAGAAATAAAAACAGATAAAATGTCAGTAGGTAGTAATGTCACATTTGACTTTGGCAGCTAAACGGATAAAAATATTATTGAATTGAATAGTTTCACATTAATCCGCGTTACACATAACTTAATGTTTTTTGCTATTTACGAACTTCTTACTACTTCAGATTGCATAGAACACTAATAAACAATATGTAAAAACATACATAAATGAAATCTGGCATGATTAGATGTTCAAATTTAATTCTAGTATTTCGAAAATCATTTCTATTAAGGTTTTTTAATAATGGCAATACAACAATGTCATTTTATCACAATTCTATAACGAGACCATTGACCGAACAGTGATCGACCATTGACCGAACAATGATCGACCATTATGAATTTAGCAGATTACGAATTTTTAGCAAAATGACCATTGTCATTGATCAACAATTATGAAATCAATGATAGATCATTGGGACACTATTGTAATAGCAGACTCGATACCCAGTATTAACAACAATTATAAATTTATGGTTGACCAGCATATAATTTGGTGCGAAGAGGCCCCGGCCGGGCCCATTCACGCCCCGCACCCAAGGCGTTCGAATCATGAGCGTAACGTGTGGTCTAGGTTGCGGCCTTAAGAATAGCGAAATACATTCCAAGTTATACCTGTCCCTTTTTCCTTTTCAAATGTCAACGACGTCAATTTTGTCTCACTAGTGCGTACGTAGCGACCTGGAGAGCTCTATAGTTTGTCTCATTTAAGACCAGTAGGGCTATTACGTATCTCTGTTGACAGCTCGAAATGATAGTAACTGGGCTCAGTGTCCATCAATTAATTGTCAAAAGGTTAGTTTCGTATTATGTATGACCCTGTTAGTCACCGTAAAGTGATATCCACACGGTGTGATACATAATACCAATATTGTGACATTCACGGTTGTCATCAAAGTTCGGTGTACAACCGAAGCTTGATAGTCACTGGATATCAGAAAGATACGTAATTGCCCTGCTGGAAGGCGCAGACTCATACAACCGTCACTTTGGTTATGTGACTGCCAATAATTTATTTACTTATCTTTATGAAACCTTACAAGCTAATACATATTTACTACCTATAAGTTTTTATGTACTTTTGTTGTGGCTGTTATGGGTGTAACAAGTGGCTTCTTCCTTGGATACAGTGATATTATTACAATTATTGCGTCATTAAATAAAGTCAGCATTTAAACCGACATTGCCAAATATCTAATGGATCGATTGCTTTCATAAAGCGCAAAAAAACGCTTAACTACAACTAGACACTAAATTAAAATTTGAAAACAAATTGAAATGTTTCCATCCCCATCTATTTCTGTCCAGTTTAATAATAGTCATTCTATTTCCACTACAATAATTCCCCCCAACAAGGCCAATACTTCTCCCTCTATCAGGCCAGTCCACATCGCATCGCCTATTTCGCGGCCTGAGCCTAAGACCGTGCAACATTGTTTCCCCAACGTGACTGCCGAGAGCCGACGAGGATTAAGTTCTATACTGGTATTGTGCTTCAGTTTCAGTACGCAGCGGAGGCGACGTTGCGTGAAATTCTTCAACGTCCCTGTATAGGAGCGGTAATATGATTCGTCATCATCCGATCATTGGCGGGTGTTTGGAGAGAGTTATTGAAGAGTTAAGAGATTAGGATCTATTTTAGCACGTTGTTTTGTTTTTTATCTTAATTTGAAGTTTATTTTGTAGGTGATAAATATAATATTTGTGGAGCTTAGAGTATTCTCACGAATTCATGGACTACTAATTTTTAACTTTGCAAGCAAGCGAAACTTTGAATTTTCTGGGAAACAAAATACCCATGCTGCATTCCAGGTACCTGCCAAGTAAATTGTTCAAGCAATCTCTAAGCACAATAAAATTTGGGTGCAAAATTAAACAAGCTTTTTGGAAATAACGCATCAAGTACCCTTTTGGTTTTCGCAAAAAAAAACACATCCAAATATTGCAACTAAATTCAGATTCATGCAAAATCCACAAGCACTATTAGTGCTCGCAGTGGCCCACGGATTATAATACTACATGTAAATGATGGTTCAGAACTTCAAGCTACGTTACTCCGGCTAATGGCCCTGAGTGCATCTATACTTCCCCCTATAGACTCGGCACTCAAATATAGACGCGAAAAATTACGCTCCATTGGCTCAAGGTTCTACCTTAAGCCTTTGAAACCTATGCCTTCGAGTTCATTGCATAGTAATTGGTTGAGAGATAGGCGGCTTGAATTTTGTTGGAGAATGAACGGTAGCATCTTAGTGACGTAAGTGGGCCGTAGCAAGATGGTATACGATATGAACTAGACTTTCTAATAGTGGTAAGTGTTGACGCCTTGCATGTGTGTGGACACGACATTACACACGCATACGGCACGGCGCGCGCGAGAATAGATTAGACATATAGTTATCTGTGGTAGCAGTGGCGCACGCGGGGTGCGGGGTGCGCCCCACCGTTCGAATATGTCTGCCGACGACATCAGTCGTTAAGTTGTGTCGAAATATGTGTGTATGTGTTATTTTTTATTTTTGTAAAGGTTATTTCATTAAACTAAATCATTATTGTACAAACTTGGAGTTTCATTAAAAAGAATTCCTGCTATTCATCAACGAGTCAACCCCTTCGCTGCCAGTATTCATCGAGTTCTTCAGTAAGAATGTTTTTTAGTTAGTTTATAGAAACCACAACTTCTTCTTTCTTTATCGTGTGGTTAGCGCCTAACCTGGTGTCAGAGTTTTAAGCTGCTCATGGGCCTCTGGCTTGGCTGATTTTTACATGTATGCCGTCGAAAAATATCTCTCAAGTTTTATCGCGATTTTCCTACAAACCACAACTAATTTTATTATTCAAACTCAAAACATTTATTCCAATAAAACCATTTACAGGCACCATTGAATTGTCAAGTTGTCGGTCAGTTGGAAAATTGAAAGAACTGCAACATAAATAAATTTTGCAAAAATGTTTTGTAGAGACAACATTGTAGGTAGTCCTACTACCTGCTGTATCGTCTCTCACCCTCCTGTAATCCCCTCCCCCCTCCATCCAAAGGTTGTTAAATGGTTTCTTTTATGAATGTTACTTGTAGTTACTACAAACTGCCAAATTTTCTCATTCGATTTTGAACTTAACCACCAACATTTTATGGTTTAAAATCATTTGGAGAAATTTGACAGTTTGTGGTAACTTGATTTACTGGCGACTGCACATAATTAGTAATATTCTATTCTATTCTATTCTAGAATCCTCAAAAAATAGGTGCGACGAACAAATAACAAAACAAGCTCATGCAAATCCAGCAATTTCTCGAGACACTTCTGTCAAAAGCAATGCTACTAAAATGGTGGTCGCAGTGTATGGCGGGTGCGGCAGGCAATCAATTAACGGCACGCCCTGGTTACATTATATGTTTACAGTGCTCCCTCATTACTTACTGGACGAACGCTGCTCCTTCCCTATTTATGCCAAGGTTTCTTATTGAAACGGCGGTAAAAATAGCGCTGTCGTATGAGCGGTTTTGAGGGCAAGTTTCGACTTAGTGACTTTGTATGAAACTTGGCAATTTGAGAGAGTTGTGGGAAAAACTGAGTCATACATGTTTACTGTTTAAAAACTGGCTGTAGAAAACTCGTATTTATGTTCATACGTTAAATCTGGTAGATAATACATCAATACATTTGTTTTTATTATGACCCTGGTTGAGCACTCTGCAATCATTTTATAAGAAGCGAATTGCCACACGGTTTTTCATTTAATCGACCCAATAAAACAATAAAGTTATCAGACTGACTGAATAAATAAACAAAACATTTTAATCAGAACTAACACACCGTACAACATCCCACTTCAACTCACAAAAGTTAATATAAGCACAACACATCTTAAAGCAAATTGCCTACAAGTAAAAAGCTCATAGCGTAGTGCATTACACCAAGCAACGAGCAACCGGCAACGAGCAACGAGCAACGCGGCGGTTGCAATGAATAAATTTCAAAGATTAAGACATTAATTTCATTATTTCATACGCTCGCTTCCGACACGGGTATGAATTTCTCTACTCGATCTATGGAAATTATGCTGCTGAAATAGGAGGTTGGGCTTGAAGTGTTTACACTAATACTTTGAAGTATATTTTTGGATTTACCTGCATAATACCTATTTGGTTAGAGTTAGAAGGTTTTTCAAGGATTTGCAAATTTGCACCAGGTATGAATTTAAATGTGAGATTTTTCATTGATTTGTTATCATAACTGTAGGTAAATACTTTACGGATTTTTTCGACTTAATTCTCAATTTGTCTCGAGTTGATTAACTTTGTAATTTAAATTGGATGCTTTGGTCAAAAAAGACCAATCAACTTCAAAAACTTTTCAAAAAGACAACACAGAAAAAATACTGAATTGAAAGTTATAATTCTTAAAGTAACCAATCTCACCGCAGTCAAGTTGGTTCACCCACTTTCCGTCCGCCCTTGGCACTCGTTCCCCTCTTTAATTACAAACCAGAATGTAAATAAGTTGCTTATACAATAAAAAAAATAACTCTCCAGAATTTTAAATACACAATTCCTTACTTTCATCAAAGCAACAAAAAAACTGTTTTGCTCTCTAAGTTGAAAGGCATTTGTTATCTAAGTTCTGTGATTAAGAGTTTTCTGGGGGCCGTTGGCAAATGAAGCCGAAAAAATGTTAACTTGCCCAGGCCAACTTGCTAACGTAATTGTTTGAATAATTAGTACCTCATTCGTACAATTAGGAAGTTTTTTTTTCATCTCCTCGGCACAACTTTTAATGAATAAATTTTGTAAATCGGCCTCTTGTCATATTTTAAGATGAAATTATTATTTACTTTAAGAAACGGTTCTACTGATAAAAAGTTTATTTCTTCCACGTGTATCCTGAAAAACGAAAACTGTTTTTTTTTGGAGACGTAAAGTTTTACGTACTGACAAATACAAAATTATTCTTTTTGTCATTTTTCGGAGAGTTTTCAAAGCACTAGGTATTTAAATAAGGTTGCAGCACTATAATACATTATCCCGGTTGGCCTGGTCCACAATGCGCGGTTATCTCAAAATATTTCACCATTTGCATCGGCACAATTGAATGGAATATCAAAATGGCCGGTGGAGGGTATTGCGTATAATGGCCGGGTATACCGGAGCTTAGGCAGGAAATAAAAACTTACAGAAGTTCCGGTTGTACGACTGGTGATGGTGCTAGAATATATTGAAGGTAAAAAGCCTTTCGGATCGCATTTCAAAATGGTGGATGTACAGTCGTGGTCTTTTCCGCCTGCTCTGTTATTTTTTTTAACGCTTAAATTATGCGGAGGCGCCGAGCCAGGCCCCCTTCAAGTTTAGGCCTATTAGGAAAGCGTCAATTTGGCGCGCAAAATAACAATAACTCTAGTTTGGCGTGCGTCGTCAGTGCGCTCGGCCGATCGGTATTGTCTTTCATTCATTATTTCTATACAAGTCAACGGGGCGGGGCTTGAGAGCGTTTCTATGTTGCGAGTGCAAGCAAAAATTAGCTTAGTGGTGATCAGGCGGGAGTGTCCTGGATAGTACCAAGGTGACATTTCAACAACATTGAGATCCAAACAGCTCATTCATTTTACTATCATTAAGTTTTCTTCTTGTTCTAATGACAGTCGTTGGTTCCAAACCTCCAGATTTCTGAAGGCCCTAACAAAAGCGCGCGGTATAAACGTAACATAAAAACATCGATTTTAAAATCTAAAAACAATTATTATCTAAAAGAATTTTAGTTTAATTGTTAGGAACAAGCACAATCAATATAATCTATAGATATGAATACATTCTTTAAATTACAAAAACAGTAATTGTGAAGCGAGTAGGTATTTTTAATTTTAAAATTGACATTTTTTTATTCTACAGCATACTTCAACAGGCCTTTTTTGACAGGCCTGACAGTACTTTTAGGAAGCTTCTATCCAATTTATCTTTGCCACTTGGTCTACTCTTGGTCATCTGCTCAGTGGTGTAGATCTACGAGTGGGGATCTGCTGGAGGGGCACTCGAACGATCCGAGCGTCATGCAAATCTTCTTAGAACTTAGTGTACTGCAAGTTTGTGAGCCGCGGTGCATGTGTGCTTAATATTTAGTAAACGTCATTATTAAGTAGTGTTTAGTTTGTATTTAGTGCGGTTTGAAGGCCTGTTGCAGGGCAGGGTCTGTGGGTAATAGGGTTTGGCAGGGTGTAAACGAACAGCTGTGGTGGACTGAGGGAACCGTAGAGGCAATGATTCAGTTTATCTTATGGTTAAATTGGTATGGATACATTTGGATACATTGAGGAATGGTTGAGGGTGGAGGACACTGACAGGAACTTTAGTTTTGTCAAAGTTCAGTGCCGCAATTGCCGAGCAACGGCGATTCCTCGAGTGATACCAAGGAGTTCAAAGGCAAAAAGAATAAGAATATAAATTAAGTCACAGCAATAAAGTAACAAATACTTTAACATCTCCAAGTAAATTATAACTCATTAACAACACCCGAAAACACCAAATTAAAACAACAAAACAGAATTTAATTAAAATTCCGAACCAACTCACAGAATCAACAGAACTGAAAAACTCGAAAAACTTACCTATACACACAGACATCAGAATTCTTGGGCACTTTCGGCCGTGTCTAAGTCAATAAATTCATCTTATTTAATCAGGCGAAAGCACTTCCAATAAAATAGGCGGAAATTTTACAAGTATCCTAATAAAAGTTGGTGCGGAGTTAGGAGCCAGCGAAGTTGGTCGGAACGAGCCGAAATATTCAACAAATTCAATACCTAAGCAAACAATAGACACGGCTGTTATATCGCAATTTCGCTTTTAGTCACTTTAGAAAAAATAAAGTCATTTTAGTGTTCTTTGAGTTGAGATAAAGTTCAATAAGTCTATCGCTACGGACAATATCCCACTTATCATGTCTAACCTTTACTACGAAGTTCAAAATTCCGCTCCTACCGTAAGTAAACAGAATCGGTTGAAAATCAATTTCAATGACCGTCGTCTGACTTTCAAAACCCAATTACTGTAAAGATCCCAAGATTTAAACTGCCTACGGTTGTCAGACTTTCAAGTTTCTTAATCGCTACAACGATTGTCAAGGGAACCCCAACGGTTCAAAGCAATGTTGAAGTCTGAGTTTATAAAAATACAAATGGTCATTTAATTGTTTTAAAAGATTCCTCTAGCCCTCAGCGACTTAGCACATAGCGGCGGGGGTTGAGCAATCCAATTCATCAGCTTTCTCGCAAATGACCATTGGATGCTTTTAATCTATACTATTGGTTAAGTACAATTCGTAGTCACTGTCCTGATCAATTAATATCCGGACTGTGCTAACTGCCGGGGGCTCAAGCCAATATGCAGGATCTGCAGGACATTGCATGGGGGCAATTTACGGCCCGCGGCCATAATGTAATGTGACAAATCAGCTTCTAGCCCTCCCGGATCCACTTTGATGTGCACTGAATACTACACATACCTCTTTAGACAAACAGTCTTGTGTATATGGTATTTGCAATAATGCGTCTTTGATCCTTTACGGGTTTACGGATTTCCAGTCAATATCAAAGCTTGAAATATAGCATAGAGCTGGAGGGTCAAAATCTTATTAAACAGTGCCGTGTTTTGTCTAAGATAATGGATAATTGGTAATATTCTTATAAGTATAATATTGATGTGACTTGCTTGCTTATGTTTTTGTTAGTAAGATTCATTAGTAAATGAGCCCCCAGACGGCACCTGTTTGATACTATTGCTGAAATAGTCTCTGAACCTATTGGTATCTGTACATCCATATTTGGCCAGTTATGTTTAAGTCCCATGTTATAGGGGGCGATCCTATTGCCATCAATCTGGCGCATATCTAGACTCTGTTGCTGTTGCTGAAAAACTCCGTGGCCGTGAAGTTCACAAAACTCTATATTTTATTTTCGTTTGATTTGATATCTAAATGTGTTCCTTGTATGCAGTATTTGTACCAAATTAACATTTTTAGTTCTTTCAAAATTTTCTTGCCGATCTGTTTTCTCAAAGACTCTGAACAGCGTGAAAGCCACGACAGAAGTATTATAGGTAATATCACCTGCTTTTTATTCGCGTTGTAAAACCGAAAGGATAGTTGAAGAAAACGGGGTATTATGGTTATACGTGCCTCTTACCCGACGTTGGCATTTATCGTGCAAATTCACATGTTTTAATCTAACACGCTGCTATTACCTTTGAAGTGGTGAGAAGTATTCGATATTCAAATACTTTTCTCACCTAAACTTTGAGAATAAGAATAATAACCCTGTGCCTTGATCGCCACGCCGACCCAAGGTGGTCTGGCGATTAATAACGATACGACCAGGTTTCTTCACGATGTTTTCCATCACCAGTACCGCCGCGCTTGTTTTCTTTGAGAATAATTCCGAAAATATACGATATCTCTTCAGCTATCAAATTCGGTGTTTGCCCGTCATGTATTAGGGTAGGTGCACACGTATCGAGAAACACTCGATGCTGTATCGCGCGGCGACGTGTTTGCTAAGCCCTCGTGCACACTCGCGCGGGGCGTGCGCCCGACACGTCTCTCCACGCCGTGAAATATCGCACAATACACGTTCACGTTGCGACATTTTCACACTTTTATGTATTCCGATTTGATTCATGTATAATTTAATGTCGTCTGAATATAAATAAGTTGATTACAGGATGAAATTATTTTGACGTTGTTTGAGTATTCGGTTTCGGGGATTATTGATGGAATTTTAGATTTCTAGGTATCTAACTACGATGTTCAGTGTTTGATCTAAATTCATATGTAAACTAGCACATACGATCATGTTTTTAGATTTACCTACATTAAGTTGTATTTTCTCTATGATAAAATGAAAATGCCTAACAGTAAATAAAACATGAATAAACAAGAAACAACAGCAATAAAACAGCAAAGAATTAATAACTCACTTCTATAATCCGCCGTTTACTGTTGATATTTTCCACTCAGTTTTCTAACATTAATCATTGCTTGTATCACAAAGCCCTTAAAAAAGGGATGACATAGACCTATCTGGCGTCGGCCTATTGTAACCATTGTCACGCTGTCACCTCAAAGGTGCGGAGACATAATTTATTTTACGGTAAATAAATTATCATAATCTCTTGTTGATATAAGGTAAACTGATGTAAAGGCTTGAGCTAGTATGATTATTATGAGAAATGTATTGTATGTTTTAATTTTATAATTCGCTTATTATTTTAGCGTGACAGTTACTTTTTATTTTGAAATATTTTGAAAAAACATATTGGTATAAAGAGGCAAACCATGACGAAAAGTAACATATTTATAAAAGAAGAATTTTGTTAAAAAGCTCTAAAATGGTAAAAGCGTGCCTAGACAACATAAATCTCTAATAAAACCTTTACGACGAAAAATTCAACAGCAGCGAGATTGAAACAACTTTCAAAGTCAACAAATTGGAAAGTATCAAATGCAAAATAAAAAATATGTTTGGTGTAATATTCTCATGACTTGTAAACAAGTTTGCGGCTCACTCGGCCGAAAATAATCCAGTCTAATTACTGAAAGACTGTACTCATAGCCAAGTTTGCTAATAAAGTGGATGGTTAAGTTCCGTACAGGCTCAACGTTTGAGCATAAAGCTGGTGCTACACTGCTGTAGTGTAGAACGTCAAACTTACTTTTAAGACCGCGTGACAAGAGAATAAAACTGACAGGTTTTTTTGACGTGAATTTTATAGTTTATAAATTATAGTTTTAATTGCAATGTCTATAGCAGACTTAATTAAAGTAAAGTTTCGATATGAAATTAAAGTCGAATTTAATTTAAGTAAGGTAACGATTTTAATATGTTTTTAAAAATAGTCTTTGCAATTTATTTCGTCCCAACGGATCACACAAAACAAACATTCACACAGAATATAATTGTAATCTCAGTTTAATTTTCTTATCGAAATAATGTATGCAAATGAAATAGAAAACATTTATTACTAATAAAACCGATTTTCCAATAAAACTTCACTGAAACTCGTCAATTGAATTTATTTCTAAGAGTTTATCTGAATAAGATCTGTAAGCCATTTAAGTAATTAAATCAATTAGCTTTAGGTCTGTATTCGTTTGGAAATTAAGTCTTTTTAGACTGTAATTTTGTCTAGACGACCCGCTGATATAGTAGGTTAAGTGCACTGTCGCGTTTGCCCTGAATTGAATAGGTCAGTATTAGTAGTTGTATACTTAATGTCACTGATTGGTTAGTTGGTTCAGGTATATTGGTCTTGTAGTGATAAATTACAGTCAATTATCTTTACATTGGATCTGTGTTTCACCGAACACATTTTATTGTAGTAATGATTATGTTTCTGTATATTCATTTCAAAGAATATTCAAAGATGGAAATTACTGATAGTTTTTCCATGCAGAAACTCCCAGATGTCAAGAAAATAATCGCAAAAAAGGCGTTCATTGGCATGCTGTATCCCAACATTAAATTAAATTGCATACTAAGAAAAAATAACATAAAATTCTAAAATCAATATAAACATTAAACAATGTTATATCACGGTTCAATTCCTTCCGTAATTTCGAACAATTCCCCTCCAGTGTACATATACCCTACGAAAGTAAAGATCGAAGTAAAACTTTGGAAATTGATCCAAAGTGTACCGAGAGTTCGGTTCGTCTACCGAGTACATATCTACTTATAATAATATCGTATAGTATATGAAGCCTTGAACACTGACAAGAGGTGGGGAAGTGCGGATAATGTAATATGACAGCGATCCGCATAACTTTACGTTGTTGGTATATTTGGAGGAATACAACCTTTTTTTGTAGCGTGACGTTAGAGAAAAATAATAACAAGGTAGATTAAGGTGCGGTGAAACCGGTACGGACAGATTTCGGACATTTAATTTTTTATTTTATTTATTTATTTGCATCAGACACAACGATCCATTAACTTATAGTTAAATACACACTCAAAATAATGTTACTTGGAATCAAATAATCAGAGACAAATACACACCGCACACTACTATTATAACTAGACAAAATAATTTAAATTAATACAATATTTTTTTTGTCAAATAAAATATAAAATGTCAAAAATAAAATAAGTTAATTTCAATACTTAATCAAACCATTATTATAAACTTAAGTACCTACTTCAGTACATTATCTATCAATGAAATCTTTATCTGGGGCCGTGTCCGCACCGGTGTTTTCGGACAAGCACATGACATCACAACAAGCTACTACAATCTGCCTTTCTTGAATAGATTTCCAACTTTGTCGCAAAAGCAAATAGCTAATTTTTCAGAATAAATTCAGTTTCGGGTAACTTGATGTACGTTTGTACTTTCATGAAAATGACTTGAAACGTCAGATTAGTGAAGTATGACCTAGTTTATTAGGAAGGATTTCAGTTCATAAAAGTTTCAGATTATGTCAGTCTCACGATAGTATACGTGATAGGTCAGTAAACATCAACATAAACGTGGGTTTCACCTTTAACATCTCATCTAAAATTGATTTTAAAATCTTCGATACGTTTTCAAAAACAATTTTTTCTTCACTTCAAACTCACAAACACACGTTAACTAACAACGTCAGTTCGAAACATGGTACAGTTTGTTCCTTTTTATCAGCAAATTGGAACAGAACTACATACGAATAAAAAATGTACAGAAATACCATTAAAACGACACAGAGTCGGGAAACAAATTATTCGTAAAAAAACGGAAATATTCGTTAAAACTCGGATTTTGCTTAGAACAAGTACAGGTAGACGCAAAAGTGTTACATAGTGAATGGTTATAATTGAAAAACGTCATGCGCACTGCGCCGCCCTGCGGAGCGGTTCGGATTAGGGTCCCCTGTCAAAACACCATCCTACCGAGGCGTCTGGTGCAAGTTATAATGGTTCGCGAGTTGTTAAAAGTTCCCGAATTGAAATTGGTTGTGAGAATTGTTTGTTTTTTGTAAGCTGTTAGTAACCAGGCAAAATACTGATTATGAACTTGTATTATTTCTGTATTGATTTAGAACGCCTTTTGTTTCAATATGTTTATGTTTGGTTTTGTTGCAATGGAGGAAAAAAACTCGCAAATTGTCGGTATTTGTAGTCAATCAAACACCATGGCCATGATCGTTGGCCATTTTATATTACAAAGTGAAAAATTATGGTCTTATTTTATAGAACTATGTAAATCCTAACCAAAAATGTCATACGGTCACCAAGAAAATCGCTCCCGCCACTGCCCTCCTCTTTAACCAACATACAAATAGGAAATTATTAGGCCGAGGTTGCTTTTTGCAACCTTTGCGCCACTAGCTGATCACAAACTTATTTTTAATCATAAACGTCGTTTGCATAAAGCAGCCTCACAGAGCCATAATGACATTGTCAGAGGCACCCATTTTACCTATTTTATTTTAATAAAAAATTTAAAACGATATTCTGTTCGTAATTTTATTGAAGGGTAGTTAATGGCTACTGGTTGACAAAGGATCTTTATTGTCTGTAGACTGATTTTAACTTAAAGACGTAGGTCGCAAGACCGGAAATGAGTTTTAGATATTATTATGACGAAATATTTGTAATAATGTCAAACACAGAAGTTTTTGAGCAAAAGGAACATCGGACATCAAAAGTAACCTCTCTCTTCAATATCTAAAACCAGATTAATATTGTATTTTCTATAACCGAGGATAAGGTACAATATTACTTTGGCTCCATTATGTTGCCACAAAGGGATATTTCCAAGTCATTTTACGTAGATCTTTGAAATTGACAAGTGATAACTATGTCCGATTTTACTTCCATACTTATAGACGGTGAACTACATAATCTTTTAAAGATTCGGACAAATTGCCACATTGTTGAACACGGCTCTGTACACCTAACTCTGAAAGAGAATGTATAGAAGTATCTGTCATTGTCCGGTGTCCACACAATCTGTCTATGATGCAGAGACATTTAACCTGAGTTTCACCCAAGAGAGCAAGGTCATTGTAGCACTCAAACCCCTTTCAGAAAGTAGCTACCGAACATTCAATTTTAATACCTTGCGAAAAACAATCGCTTTTATATGGTAGTAATAAAACGATCGAGACGCTCGCGATAGTGAGGGAACAATTTCTTTATTATTTCCCTCAGCTAGAGAGGCTCTTTAACAAGCAATAATTGTTTCTCTCTTTATGAGGGGAGTTCTCCGTAATGATTTAGTATCGTTTCCCACCATTCGCGGCGCGATTCCTCTGACTGTGGAGTTTTTATATTAGTGTAATCGTTTCATTATTCGTGAATTACTTTTATAGGGTGCGATTTTTTAGATCAGTCTATGTATTTTAATTTGTATATCGAAGCCGTTCCTTTTTATTTTGATAATTTCTCAAAGCTTTAACAAACCCCGTCACCACACTTCATACTCCATAAACACAAATAATGCATACCTGAAACAAAACAGAAAAACATTTTGTTAATAAAGTCACAGGAATTCCGCAACGGCGACATCAAAGGTGAATTAAAGCAACGTAAACAACGAACGCGAATGCAAATTAAAAATCGCTCTGTTAAAAGAGCCATGGACATTGGACTGTTCTTTAATTGAACAGTGTGACCTGCACCGTTGCACAACAGTGTACAAATTTGCACGACGCGTTGTGTAAACTAGTGGTAGAGGGTGCGAGGTTGCACGCGTTTGCACGGCGGCCGCAACGCATCAGCGGCGTTGGTGCGGAACACGCACTAGTTAATGAAAGCCATTTTGTGACGCGGAAAAGGTGGGCGCTAATGATTTGGAAATGAATGGGGATTGGGGATAGTTTAGAGGACGGACTTGAACTTAGTGTCAAAACTTCATAACAATGACAGCTCACGAAGCGGTTTAAATGCAGCAATTTTATTTGTGAATTTTGCCTTTAATAAACAAACAACTATCGATTGTGAAAACAACGGTTTATATAATAACTACTTAATAAATTAAAATCAAGAAACTTTTCTACTTGAATGTACAAATCATAAAATTGATCAACGGGATCAGTTGACGAATTCAAAAATTCATTAGGTCGACTGATCTCGCGGGATCCGCCTGTAGGGGATCAATTTACTCAAGAGCCGTTATGCGTTGCAGAAACTTTCCCTAGCGTATGTAGAATCAATGTGCAAAATTTTATGTACAGATAGATGAAAACCATTCAATTTTTCCCTCGTAGATCTCATCCCCTTTCATACTTTTCCATTTATCATTTCTGTCTATTATTATTTTAATAGAAGCTATTGAACTAATTACGCAACATGGTTGTATTGAAGAGCCCTTGAGCAACTGAGTATCTATCCATTACAAATTTTCCATTTCACTCTAGCACCGCAATCTTAGCCAACAATCCCACTACACCAGCATAGTTTAGCACCAAACTTTTTGAAAACAAAGTTATCTCCGACAATTAGCCAATCAAACGGCAGCATCCGGATCGTTTCAGCACCGGCAGATTTAATTGGGCGATCCCCTTTGTTGAACTTAACCGAGTCAATCAACATTACCAATAGTCGAGCGTTAGTTTATCCTGTTCAATATTTGAATAAAACTGAGTCTACAGTCTACAGATACGTTTGAAACTAATGCTCAATTTCGCTCTCATAATAACTGGTATGTAACCGATGTAGGTCAGTCTATAGTGGTGTAGCAGGAAATATAGTAATTAGAACTCATTATTTGTAGGACACTCGCTCGCTCTACGCTTGTGAGCTAGTGAGGATGCAAGTAATATGAATCGAATCTAGTAGGTGTAAACGGACCTAGTTTCACAAATCGTTGTGCAAATATTAAATTCGGAGTAACGAATGTTTTAAACACCAAATTTAGCTTCTTTTTTTTCAAAAGATGTCCAGATAAACCAAAAATTCAAGATCAAATTATCTTTTGTGAAGTCCCACCCAACATTTCACCCAAACACATTGACACATCCATCTCATATCAAACGAATATTACACAAACCTGTGGCACGTAATTAAGCTCCGAAGTCGGCATTCCGGGTCCACTTTCATCCTGTTCACTGGACCCAAATAGTTGTCCCCCCGACCACACGGAGCCACGATATTGCTGATCAAAAAAGGGTTGAAAAGGGCACCGAACGCACTTTACGCATCACTTAATTGGCACAAGCATTTAGCCCGTGAAAGTCGAAACAGGCAAATTGGATTTGTGTGTCCATACCGGAGCCTCTTTGACGCAGACTGATTCACAATTTGACATTACAGCGACAAAGTAACTAGATTACGCGCCAATTTTATACTATCTTCCGTTCTTTTAAAAGCATGTGTGAGCGTTTGGGAGTTTTCAGCGAGTTTTCGGCCTATGATCGATATTGTTGGCGAGTGGTCGCCGTGGTACGGTGCTGTACGGTGCTGCAGTTTTTAATGGAAGCGTGATAGTTTATTAATTGATTGATGATTTAGATAACTTTGTAGTGCGCCAGGAGAACTATCTCTCATTTTGGCAGTAGGAAAACCTTGATGATGGCGAAACAAAAGCAATACGATATTACTAAAGTGAAAAATATATTCCAGTATTGTCGTAAACTGATACAACTGAAACTTAGAACATAAACTCAAAGCCGCTAGTCAAACCTTACGAACTTACGAGAGAACAACATAATAAGCGTCTCTAAACTTCAGTTTACGAGAGCCAGCATTACGCAACACAATTCAAACTCTTCACTTCTCCGTATTACCTTAAATTAAAATTGACTGAGCAAACTCACCGAGCGAAGCCTGCACTAAAGAAATAATACCAAGTATTCGTCAAACAGATCGGGGAGCCGTTAATGAAATCATTTTGTTCTCAAGTAAAACAAAATGGGAAACAATTATTAAATGTTAATAGGTTCGCTACTGCGCGGTACGCACTTCATTAAACCGTGCCTTTTATTACGTTTTAAGTGGCATTTTATTTACAATAAAATCAGTTTTCGGGTTCGCCGAATTGCCATGTAAATACGGTTAACTCATGCATCTGTAATTTACGCTTTGGCCGGGTAAAAGAAAATCAAAGAGAGTTGTTTCATTAAAATTCTAGAGGTCAATTTAAGAAGAATAAATAGGCTTAACAACTTGTATCATGCTGGTTTTCGACTGTAAATTAATACTTTGTTCGACGACGTTCAGTGTGTGGTTTTAGTGTTCATTAAAAATGAAAATCACAGACACCATTTTAACTGGAGCTGTTGGTAATGTCGACTTTTCAACAACAAGATTATTTTGCTTTTAAGGGTCATGTATATTTCGATAATTTCAACCTAGTGAAATTTCAATTTACTGCCTGGGGTCGGCTTTAGCTAGATACTCAAAACTACAAAATTCAACCTACATCGCTTTATGGCACAGCACAAAGGCTTCTGAATAATCTGTTTACCATTTAGCCTTTCACAATACCAGCCACAATTAGGCACTGCAGGACACAGTCAGCGTTGGGGTAAGGTACCAAAATTGATCGACGCTAGCTCACTGCTGTGTGTCCGATTATAGCAAGACTGATGCCCTGAGACAGACGGGGTCGCGGCAGACCGAAGTGAAGATGGTAGGATGCCTTGGATGGCGCCATACTAATAATACACACATAATTTTCGTTTAACCCACAAATAGGAACAAGTCCATTTCAAAGGGCCATTACCAAATACCATCTGTAATTACCAATGATGTTTGCTCCTGGGACTGTAATCGTCAATTTAAAGTTAACGGAGACTAACTGTTGGGTAGTGCTGCCCTCTGGGGGCGACAAATGACATGCCCGTATCATCTAATGGATGAATGAAGCCTTTGGATGAGATTGGATGTTATGTTCGTTAATGTCTGGGATTAGTGTGGTACTTGGATGTTTTGAAAGTGGTTCTGATTGTTTAGTGGGGTTCTAGAGTTTTTTTTTGGCGTTTAAAGATATTTTTGGAAAAAAAAGTTATATTCAATGTATGTAAAAACTTTACTCAGCAAATCACTTTATATCTGCGTCATTCACCCGCGCAATCGTAACGTTTGGCCGAATAAGCATTTTTATTGTAAACAAATAATTGTACCTTTGAGAACATACAATAAATCGCTATCAAACCGTCAACATGTCTTTGACTTATTAAGAATATCGTCTCCTTCCTATCTCATAAGGAAGACCACGCCCTGAATGGCGACCCTGCCACACCGCCAAATTAAAAGATTTAAAGAACAAATAAGCTATGGAAGATTTTTGGAAGATATAAATTAATATGGGCAAGTGATACTCAAAAGAAGAGGTGGTCGTCGCGCAAAATGCCAACGGCGAAGCTTCCGTTGTTTAGTAAGAATAAGAATAATTTATTGTTTAAGAAATGACAGTCAATGCATTGATTCCTGAAACTCACACTAGGATACCAGTGTCGTGAGTTCCAGGCTCCTTCGTTCCGTTTACATTGTTATCGTTACACAAATCCATCCAAATATTTTTTTAAATCTAATCTAATCTACTCATAATATAAGAAAAGAAAACATAAAGGAAACAGTAGGTTACCTAGGATATGTATAGTGTGTATGAATGTTATGTGTGCGTGTGTGTGTGTGCGTTGGGGGGTGAGTTAAGACAGTCGTGCTGGCAGTCGTGTTGTTGACAGTACAATGGGACACTGTGATTAAATGAATTAAAATTAGACACACATTAATTAATTAGATGTAATTCCAGTTTAAATTCAAAATATAACTGGACTATATATTTTTATTTGCCTGGCATTTTATTGGCCTATGCTAACCCAGTGCTGGCAAAGGACTCGCCATGCCTTTCCAACTCCCCTGATGTTTTGCCTTATTTGGCCATATTCCAGTAAAAAAATAATCATCTCTCAGAGAATGCCTCTTTTCATGCTCTTTCTAAAAATAGCATGATTTACATATATACGAATACAAACAACAAACATTCAAATACCAAATCAACTAACCCACAACCACCGTCCATCAATTTATTGTTTTCGTTAGTATAACGAGTTACACAAATAAAATTGGAAATAAAAAGGTGTCACCCTGTCATCGGCGAACAACTTACTAACAACGTGACGGCAAATAACAAAGCGTTGACGAGGGGTAGCGGGGTGGACGAGGGGGTGAAGTGGGGGTGAAGTGCGGGGGGAGAGGCCAAATAATGTTCCTGGCATGTTATACATGTTGTTCTATCGAGAACAATTACTGGACTTAAGTTGTAGAGGATAATATGGGCGTATTGGATTTGGGAAGCAATTTCTGGTGTAAGGGGGGAAAAGACTTTAAAAATGAACACTATGCTCTTTTAAATAAAAGTCCCGATACGTAAGGAAGAGTTGTTATGTAGTATTCGTTAGGGATTTGTCAAGATTACATTAATATTGCAGCATAAGAATGTCATAGATAAAATAAATAGAGAGAAAGAAAAAGACAAATAACTTCCGTTGGACATTGAAATTACTGTCACTAGAATATATAGATAGCCTGCTACCAATGTATATGAACCTTTGACCAATATTATTAATAACAAAATTAATTTATTGTCATCGTTGAAACTACGTATGGTATATAGTAACGCGTTATTTCAAGCTGATTTGATGGAAAATGTGTCTGGCCGCATAAAAAATGTATAGAGCTCTTTTATAATTCAACCTCACACGCTTTGAACAACGTTTGATGGACACGTAACATAAATAGAATTTAGAAATATAGAATATAGTGTATTGTACACAAATATTCTAGATACGTAATTTCGTCAAAATGACCTTAGACATGACAAAACATAACATCACGGGGTGCACCCAATTATAGTACAACCGTAATTCGCCAGTTGTGTTGAAATGAAATAGGGGGCGAGCCTATTGCCATCTACCGTGCACAGATCCAGACTCCGTGGCTGCTACTGGGAAATTCCTGATGGAAAAACCCAATAACACTTTGCCCGACCCGGGAATCAAACCCAGGACTTCACGCTCAGCAGTCGCACTTGCAACGATTCGACCAACGGCCAGATGACCTTAAAATAACCTCCAAAGGTCTATATCACCTCTGTCGCTAACATTAAATCCAAATATTATCCCCAAATTACTATAAAACTTCAACTTTTAATATATCGAGCGTCAAACAAGCATCTTGGGATTACGCACAGTTGTTGAGGGGGGCTTAACGCATATCTTTGAAAGAAACGGGCGCGTGATGTTTGCGCCCTTCCCATATAGGCCGAGCTTAGTTGAAAGTTGGCTAAATCCTCCGTACGTGACATAATTAAGACAGAGCCTCACAGGCATGGCCGCCTTTATACCCTTACATCGCTTCTAGCGACCCCGTAAAGAACTTCACAGCGGAAGCTAATTTATTAGGAGCCGCTGAATGGCTGCCCGAAGCGCTTTTGTTGCTTGTAAGATATTGTTTTAAAATGAGCTGCGATGTAATCGAAATACGCTGTATCTATTGAGGGATATATTTTAGGCTCCTTTAGTTAAGTAGAGACGTAAACAGGGTCTGTTTTTGTTGCTTACTTACAATGTTTTTATGCATATTTACTGTTTTTTGATAGAATTACACTAGATATCATTCCTAATGAATTAATATAATTATGTAGTTACTTAGCAATTTACAATAATTGGCTCATACACTTTAGGAACACTTAATGTTTACTTATGATAGTTTGTAATGTTATATCTGGAAATGTAAGATGTCATTTCAAACACTGAAATTATATAACGCCAGTAAGGTGAATCTTAGCAAAAATAACATTGAAATACTAGATGATGAAGCCACAGACATTTCTATGAAATAAACAACTAGGCACTAACTGAAAATTCTTAGTACTCTAAAGCTCTATAAAATCCCTTTTTAAGCTCACCTTTTCAACAAGGTACAACAATATTAAAACGCACCGACAATTTAATCAAATCTAAGACACTTCACTGTTTATATTTTTTTTTGCGCCACAAACAACAGACTACAGGAAAATAGTGCTAAACAAATATCTAATCAGACGAAAGCTTTGCACCACAGAATATTACATACAGGGTGTTGCCACTGCGCTGTAAATTGTTTCAAGCACTACAAAGTGGAAATTATTTCTATTTAGACGAGTATTTGTGGAGCTAAAAGGCTGCAGAGTTCCTGTTTTCTTTAGATTTTATTTAAATTGCTAGCACTTTTCTGTTATGATTATGTGGAGAGATGAGTAAGAGGTGCTTCTTGGAAATAATATACTGGATGGGTTCAGTTGAGTGTAGTTTGTACTAGAACTGCATGAATATTCTGGTTTATTTTGCTAGAGATGTTTTACACGACGGTAAGACATGAATATTATTATACTTTTCAATTTTTCTCAACATCATAATACCTAACATCACGCCTGTGATTAACAAAGGATCAAGCTGAGGTGTGCCTTTAGCACATTATTCACATTTTTCAGTTTAAGTAAAACCTGACTTCAGAAATCAGAACTTCAGGCTCCTACTGAGAAATTCCGGATGAAAAAACTTATTCACATTTTGCCCGACCTTTTAATTGAACTGTCTTTAAACAGTCGTCAGTTGTTTTTTCTCGTATAAAAAAACCAAAATATTGGCTCGCAGCCATTAAAAATGTACAATTTACAGTCAGCTCTTGCAATAACAAAATGCAAGGCTTGGTCAGTGTTAATCCATTTGTCTGTAACACAAAAAAAGGCAACTGCACATCAGAGAAAATTTTGGCTCACAGCTCCTCGAATTCATTTATCTATTTAAGGAGAATATCCTATCCAATTAGGCTCCCTCGTGATCTGAAAGCAAACCTGGATACTTGCATCAAGTTGTTAACTTTTGCCGGATTTGGTTTATTGGCTCTGAGATTCGGACCAGTCCATGTAATGGCTCGCAGTGTCCAACTACGTAATGGACAGCTAACAGCCATTGACAGCTGTTTCACACTATTTATACGCTGTTGGATTAAAAACCGTGCGTTATAGTTTTTATGGTATATTCAAAATGAAATGGGGACTTCAAATTTAATACGAGGGTGAGTGGTGACAGTGATAATTTTATTGAATCTGATGCTAAAAATAGATTACTTATCAGAAAAGGTTATGAAGAGTGAATTTCTTGTGTACTGTAGTACTTGTAAGTAGAAAAACTATTTGAAAGGTGACAAAGATAGTGCAAATCAAACAGTGCAAAAACTGTCACAGTAAAGAAAACGGGAGTTATACTGGTATAATAAATATAACGTTCTTATGGATTTCCCAAATTCACAACGATAGAGAATTTACTTGTTAAATATTATACACTTATTGTGCCGTAAATCTGTTCACACTTTATAAATCTTTTTATCGAGAAACGTTCACGTATTCTGACGAAAGAACCGACCGATAAAACAATCACTTACCCATACCTGCACCAGGAATACATAATGCGCAGCGCCTTATCCCAACACATTTCACAAACAAACAAAGGAGCGAACATTTAGAAAGTAATTCGGATCCTAAGCGTATCGTTTTAAGGCACCTTCAAAAAAATCATTAGGGAACGTTTCTCATGGCACTCGTGGTGGTTTGAATAAAATATGGGGGTGGAATAAAGCGAGCCTTTTTATCTATTAAACGCATTTGCTGTTACAAATCTTCGCTCTCTCCGGCGGCGAGCGTGCATAAGTGCGTGAGCACTTTGTGACGAGCGGAGCGGGCATCGTAGCGGGATTAGAATCCTTCTTTAGTCCTGGTTAGCTCTGTTGCTTACTTCATGTAAGTCTTGGAGGCAAAATTAGAGCCAATCCAAAAAATGCCAGCAAAATTGAAACATGATTGTTACTTATTGCACTTGTGATAAATCCAGAGGAAGTAAATCTGACCAACCATCCGAAGCGGAACAATTAGAGGTTTATAAGACAAACCAAACAAAATTGCAAAAAAAAAACTATTCAATGTATTCCTTTGAATAAAAAAAACTCAATCATATTTATGAAGTTTGTTTTTAAACCTTAGAAAGAATAACTAACATCTAAGTTTAAAACGACTTAACACCAGATTTGAGAAAAATCCACAATACATTTCTGAACCGCTGCTCTCACTGAAACCTCTCACTCAAAAACCCCGCTACCTCCACCACTACAAACACAACTGAAAGGAAATGGTTGCCCCGTCTCTACCGGCTTGCATTTACGACATTACCCCACAAGCTTTATTTTGCACTCCTACACTCCTACTTCCAACTGTGCTGGTCCCACAATAGCTGTCACTGGTCATGATTGTTACCCAGACTTTGTTCGGGCTGACGGTGGAAAAGATTTTACGTCACTTTAAACGTCTGGTTTTATCATACAAAGGTCTTTTATGGGGTGAGAGCGTGGTGTGTTTTGGTCAAAGTAGTGGTGATATTCGGGCATGAGAAAATAATAATAGTGATTCCCACAGCTCTAATTATTTCTCCAAGTAAGAAAGAGCATCGTGAATGCAGAAATAATTTTTACTTCACCAGCTTTGAACTAGTAGTTAAAAGTATTATTTATTTTCGAATGAGTATCAAAAAACCTATCTATGAAAATGAAAAAAATGCCATCTTCAGGTGTCGGTATAATGATGGCGATGGCAAATCTGGCTTAATGACTTTTCTGTAACATATACAATCAAAACTTGAAGAAGACATAGTAAAATATAATGTAAAAATATTATAACATGTATATACATTGTGGGAAAGACCTTCAGACCGCTAAAGTTGTAATTATAGCGCTGGGAACCCTGCTGCACACATTGTTATCCCAAAGCAGTCGCCACTTGAATTTTTGCATGCCACACAAAAAGCCGCAACTCTCCAAGATTCCTGTTTCCCTGCTCTTATTACTGGCAACTTCGTAGGCGTTTGGTATAAGTGTGTCGCTTTCCGGTGCCGGTTCCGTGCCTTGTAAGGATGTTGCTGAATTAGAGGTGCTAGATGGGGTAGCAACGTGGCTTTAAAAAAAAACATCTTGTCAAAGCGCCCAAGAAAGAAGTAGAAGAAGAAGTTTACTGTGGACGTCCCTGGCTCTGGTATAAAGGTTACAACCTTCTGAAGAAAAATAAGTATACCCTCTTAATACTGTATTTTTGGAGTTTGATTTTGCAGTTTCCACTTCAATAAAAATGTAATAAATAAAATGGTTCAAGTGAGTATTTAATTAAGCTATCCTGATTAATTACTTTCGGACTCATGTGCATATTGTATAATTATCACTTGCTTCGCTGAAGGAAAACTTCGTGAGGAAACCAGCATGCCTCAGAGATATTCTTGTCGGCATGTAAAGCCAAGTCAACGGCCCGTGGGCGGTATAAAAACTCTGACACCAAGTTAAGCACTTACACGGAAAAGAAGAAGACTTTCCTGTGCAAATCTTTTTCGATACGGCCCCAAAATCGTGAAATCAATATCGTAATTCACTTCCAGTCACCCTCAAACCCACGTCCAAGGTAAAAGACTCATTCTTTTGACAAACGCCGCGGGAACGAGAATCATAGAGGATACAATTTGCGCAGAAGCAAGGCGCCTTCCACTTAGTGCGCATTTCTGATGCAAATCACTAAATAAATGCATGCAGAAGATCTGTTTCTCATAAGACAAATAGATACAAGATGATACGTAACGCAAGCTTTTGGATGCATGCAAGACGAACCGACGACCGTCCGTCTTGACTTCGGAACGGAAACAATGTTATAGCAATTCTAATGACTTATGAGCCCACACCGTATATCATTTGAGTTAAGTTAATTAATATTGAGTAACATTTGATAGATTTTAGAAAAATCCTCCAAAACTGATACACTAATGCTAAATTATTTTGAATGTTTTAAGTTCCTCTTCCGAAGAAGATCGGCGAACTACAACGACAATAGCAATGGCAGCAACTTGACTGGTTTCTTTGTGACTCATGAATACGGGTCATCGTTAACGACGGAAGAACGCTTCTAAAATACCCTAAACTTATTGTGTTGAATTCGGGTATTTCAACAATACGAAAAATCGAGACTGTGACACTTCAACTACTTAATTAGTGACCTGCAGTGGTTTTACTCATAACGAGCTTCAACTAAATCCGTAGTTCTTCTTACCACAAGCTAGAGATGAGACTTCTGTCTCACATTACACAGTGCGGTAACACGGATACGTGGTTCATTATATACTGATTCAGAGCGTTTAGTGTTTGCTCCACGGATCTCTGCGACGTTATTTTCCTTGAGCTTTGAAATGGAATTATAAATGTGTTTGTATGTTTGTTGCTGCTTTTGTCGTCTCCAAGAGAGTGGTGACTTGGAGTGGTTTTAGTTTGAGATAAATATCTGGATTATACTTTACAGTGTACTGGGAAATGCCGTGTTCCTTTTTTTTTAAAAAAAAAACCGGGTGTTTTCGAATCGAATCGTTTATCTATGCCGTTTCAGTGTTTAAAAGTGTGTCTTGCTGATGGAGTTTCATGAAACAGTGTTTGAGGTTTATGAAAATGGGTAGAGGCGATTTTTATTCGGTGCAGTTCTTAAACACATAGGCTGACTTTGTTTACAACTTGTGTAAATATATTTTAAACTGCTTTGATCTTCAATGTCGACAAAATACAATTTAATTTTCATTTCAGTTATAAAAAATCTCAAAACGTTATGAATCCAATTAATTAATACCAGTCCAAAAGCTTTAAAGGAACTGAACCAAAGAAATGCAGAAATACAAAAAGAAGAACTGAAACGAGGCTGAGAAAGCCTACAAATAAAAGCAAAAGCATTGCCTTTGCCTCATCATATTTAATAAAAAAGTTGATGAAAATAAAATATCTAATCTGTCTTTTATAAATACGAATCAAAAGTGGCAATCGTAAGTACACGGGGATATGAATTAAACTCACTATAGTCTGCGGTCTGCATTTTAATTAATTAACAGCGGGGCTTCGGAGGGGTGCGGGAGTGGGGGGGCTGTAGGGCTGACCCACCTTTGAGACTCTTTAGATGTTAGTTGGTTTATTTTTACAGAGTCGGAATATGTGTGTTCTAGTTATATTTGGTTTCATTGTATGCAACAGCCGCTCGGGTCAATCTTTAGGTTAAGCCATGCTTGCCTAGGTTGGTCTGTGGATGGGTGACCACCCTTACATATCGAGTTTCCTCCGTGTCTCGGAAAGCACGTTAAGCTGTTGGTCCCGGCTGTTAGAGGTAGTCAGTGGCCCAAAAAGTCTGACAACCGGTCTTACCAACTGGTATCGTATTATACCCAGTATGAACTGGGTTGTGGAGGTCAGATAGGCAGTCGCTCCATGTAAAATACTGGTATTCAGCTGCATCCAGTTAGACTGGAAGCCGACCCTAAAAGGCTAGGCAGATGATGATGTATGCGATTGCAGTCCAAAAGTGACCAACAAATATTTTCTATCAAAATTAAAAGGAAAATGAATAGCGTTACCACTGGTGTGTTATCAAATACTCTGCAAAACTTATATTATTGTCACTTACGGGATATCTTCCGTGATTATTCAGTCAACCCACGATCATGGCACTTGCAACAGCGTCAAAATATTGGGAGCTCGAAACAAATAATAATCACGGAAGATATTCCGAAGTTTAGTTTTAAACCATGAAAGCTTAAAACAGTGTTTAAATACTCTGAAATTCATCCAGATATTTGTATCTGGATGAATTGCAGAGTAGTAGTATGTAGTTCAGTTGATTCAGAAACAAAAAGTATTGATGAAAAAAAAAATGAAGATTAGTCAGATCAAAGAAGTTAACGTAGACATTTTTTTCATCAACTGATTAAAATACTCACTCGTCTTTGCAGTAATATTATTACACACTAAGACAAGTAAAATATGTGAAAACATTCAAAACAGTCTTGATCCGAAAATACACAGCCCTTTAACTGCAATTCAGTAATAATTCAGTTTTTTTCCATAAGTAGTTGGTAACCCTGCAATACTGGAGCAACAGTCAGTGTTTACGCACGGAGACACCTCGTGACTTTCCGCCGACATTCGTTTTCTGTCGCCGAGCTTACCGAGAGCCTTACTCCATTAAGAAAATTAATGCTTTGACTTACCCACCCGCCATCTTGCGGCAAAAATGTAGGTTCCTATAGAGAAACAATTACCTATGTTGTATAAACATATTGTAGGTAGTTATGGATACACCTCGCCCGTCTGCTCTAGATTAGGCTAAGTACATATATGTCTGTCTCCATGCTAGTACCTAGATATCGTTGCAAGCTCAGTGGTTTATGCCCGTTGGATGAGCCATGTATGCTTTTTAAATTCAGAATAAAACTCGCCTCCAAATCGGCAGCACGTGTTCTCATTTTTATCCTCGGTTAAAATCCTGAGTAATTAGTTTATTTTTAAAAAAGGTTTCTCACGCTCCGAAACCAAAAGTGGCGCAGCCGGTAAGGATTTCCTCCTTGGAATCCGTAGTTTCGCGTTTTTCCGTCGTCCAAATTCGACTAGAGAAAAATTAGGCGTAAACCTACGAAAGCAGAGGAAATCCGCGAACCAAATAAATATTCTTTTGAATCGCGTGAGTGCAGAAATCATCGAGTATGGGAGTCGCGGGCGGTTGGTGAGTAAATCTTTTCGCCAATCCTATGTTCCCCTATTCCTCCTATACTTTCATAAGTTTTAAATGTTATTCTAGAGATCAAATCTTGCTCATTATAACAGTGTTTAGTCTTTAGTTGATAACTCTGTATCAAATTATACGGTCTTATCTCTGTTCAATTCACAGAACATAAAACATAGAGTAGTGTCAATGTTAGAGAGTTCACATTTTTATTATAATGTTCTAATCTTGAAAAATTTAATTGATTAAAATAAACTGTATTAACTGTTAATTCTATTAAGGGTAGTAATCTAAGGTTATTTTTAAGGAAAAACTTTTCCACAAATTCTTCATTATTAAGTATAGAAGTTTTATAAATTTTATTTTCCAAACATAATCCAGTATTCCCGATTATAATAGTGCTTTAATTGTGTGTTTGTTGTATTTTAAGTGTGTGTGTAAATTTTAATAGGATTTTTTTTAAAGCCAACTGCAACCTCTGACCAAATCATTACTCTATAATCATGACGCCGCCCACGCCCGCAATAGTTCCAGTTACACCAATACCTAACGAAATTGTAAACTTAATCCCACTGTATAACGGTGATAAAAGACAGTTAAACCTTTATTTGAGAAAATGTCAGTACGTAGTTGATCGATTTAAGGGCAGTGTAGAACAAAATCTTTATGTTTTTAATGTTTTAACGAGTAGATTGAAAGAGGATGCAGCTGCGCTCTTATCGGAACGTGAAGATATTGTTACATGGTCGGCATTCAAAGAATTGCTGATTCAACATTTCGGAGAACCTCGTAGTGAAGCATGTATTAATATTGAATTAGAATCATTAAAAATTAAGTCCGGTGAAAACTTTTTAGACTTTTGTAATAGAATCCAAAATGTTCGCTCGTTATTAATGTCGAAGGTGAATACAATTGATGATATGGAATTAAGACGTGCTAAGGCAATTATCTACAACAATACGGCTCTGAATGTGTTTTTGTATAACCTTCCTGAAAATATGGTGCGTATCGTTAGGCTTAAATCGCCTACAACCTTAGAAGCAGCTTTGAGTATCGTACTTGAAGAAGTCAATTTCTTAGATCAATACAATATGCGTAACCGCATTCATGGTAATAGTCAAATTTCGGGATCAACTTAAAGGTCATCGGTAACCCAACCAGAGACGAATAAACCTACCGTACCTTTTCAGCCTACACAAATTAAGATACCTCATACAATGGGTCAAGGTCAATCACTCAAGCCAGTATTCGAGTATCGTCCCCAAGCGGGTTTGCAACCGTTTGGTTATAGGCCAGTTCAACAGTTTGGTTATAGACCACCACAACCGTTTGGCCATAAGCCACCTCAACCGTTTGGCTATAGGCCACCTCAACCGTTTGGCTATAGGCCACCTCAACCGTTTGGCTATAGGCCACCTCAACTATTTGGCTATAGGCCACCTCAACCGTTTGGCTATAGACAACCCCTACAGTTCGGTTACAAACTACCGCAACAGACTGGATCGAATCTTCCCCAGGTATTAAAACCCCAAAATCAAGACAGCGACGTATCTATGAGAACAGCTCAGCCTAAGCAGCAACACGGTTTTAATTTAAATGAACTCACTATGAACGATTACTTATATGAATACGATCCATTTTATGACGAATTTTACTCGTACTATTATAATCTAACAAATGACTATGACTACTTAAACGACATTAACTATTACTATGGTAACGAAGGGTGCGTGAACGATTCTAAAGCACCTGATGACAAATTAGAACCAACAAATGACAGTAATAAAGTGGATTTTCAGGAAAAAGCCTCGTTGAAGGACAAGAAGTCTTAGAACTAAATTGCGATCCAAATTTAAAGCTTCCCTACATTTACTTAGAAGAAATAGACGCAAGAATGATGATTGACACTGGTAGCATGAGATCATTCATAAGTCCTCGAAAGGCTTATGAATTTTTCCGTGAATATATTAGGAAAGAACATTTTCAGGTGGTAAGCACCCATGCTTCGAGTAGACACGATGAAGTAATGGAAATTCCTCCGTTACCTTCCTTTGTAACTAATATTTGGCATAAATTTTATTTGTATGACGTTGATGCAAGATATGACGGACTTATTGGTAATGACCTTTTACTACAATTAAACGCAGTAATTGATTTGAAAAACCAAGTATTAACAACTAACACTACTTGTATTCCAATAATTAATAACAACTTAAATTATATTCTTGATATACCGTCACGAACAGAACAACGAGTTAAGTTACCTGTCAATCAATATTCAAGTGAAGCTATTCTAGATTTTCAAGAATTTGAGGATGGTCTGTGTATGCCTAGCGCTATAGTAAACTGCGTAAAAGGATACGCATACACAGTCATCCAAAATACTTCAGATAGTCCAAAACGACTAAATATAAAACAACCCTTTAAAGTGACTAAATATGAAAATAATGAATGTAATATAAGTTTTACTAAAAACAATACTGACATAGAGATAGACAAGTTACTTGAAGACAATTTGAGGAAACTCAGACTAGACCATACCAACGAGGAAGAACATGAAAAGATTTATAGACTTTGCGAGGAGTTCAAAGACATATTTTACTGTGACCAAATTCCCTTGACATTCACTAATTCAGTAAAACACCACATAAGGACTAAAAATGAAGATCCTATATATGTGAAACCGTATAGACAGGCCCCGTTTGTTCAAAATGAAATTAACAAACAAATTGACCAGTTAATAAAAGACAATGTAATACAAGAGTCCCATTCTCCTTGGAATGCTCCTGTCCACCTGGTGCCTAAGAAGATGGACGCATCTGGTGAAATTAAATATAGGATGGTGATTGACTTTAGACGACTTAACGAAATTACTATTGATGACAGATACCCCCTACCGAACATTCATGACCTTTTTGACAAGTTAGGAAAGAGCACTTATTACACTACACTTGATTTAGCCAGTGGATACCATCAAATAGAATTAGACGAAAGGGACAGGCAGAAGACAGCTTTTTCCACTCAAAACGGTCATTTTGAGTTCCTCAGAATGCCGTTCGGTCTGAAAACAGCCCCAGCTACATTCCAAAGGACAATGGATAATGTTTTACGTGGATTACAAGGACTACACTGTATGGTGTACTTGGATGACATTATAGTCTATGGAAATAGCCTTGATAATATGATACAGAATTTACGGACTGTTTTTGACAGAATCAGGGCCACTAACATGAAAATTCAATTAGACAAATCAGAGTTTCTACGCAAAGAAGTACTTTACCTTGGACACACAATTACCAAAGAAGGACTAAAACCTAATGACGACAAAATTACGGCTGTACTTAACTATCCCCTACCAAAAACCACGACTGAGATTAAAAGTTTTCTTGGACTAGTGGGATACTACCGACGTTTCATCAAGGACTTTGCAAAAATTACACAACCATTGACATCTTGTTTGAAAAAGCGAAACAAAATTATAATCGACCAGAAATACATTGATGCATTTAACAAATGTAAAGAACTCTTGACACATGCCCCTCTTTTACAATACCCCGACTATGATAAACCATTCATTCTTACGACTGATGCGTCAAACATAGCTCTGGGCGCAGTTTTGTCACAAGGACAAATTGGCAGTGACAAACCTATTGCTTACGCTAGCCGCACTCTTAGCGACACCGAAACACGTTATAGTACAATCGAGCGGGAATTGCTTGCTATAATTTGGGCAGTAAAACATTTCAGACCATACTTATATGGTCGAAAGTTTTACATATACACTGACCACCGTCCTTTAGTATGGCTCCGATCTCTGAAAGATCCAAGTAGTAAACTTACACGTTGGGGACTCCGTTTGCAAGACTATGACTTTGAATTGATTTACAAAAATGGCAAACAAAATACCAATGCCGATGCCTTTTCTAGAATTAAAATTAATGCTTTAGACTCTGACGATGATAACGAATCACTTGCAGTTAATGTTGATGAAGAAGGTACTGAATACCTAGATAGAGTAGCTATAGAAAAGTCCACGGTTAAAAAGAAAAGAGAACGCAGCAATTCATCAACTATAACAATATCCGACACAAGTAGAACAGCGACTGCTAGTTCTATAGAGTTTCCCGACGAAATCATTAATGAATACCCTATTCCGTTAGAAGTTAGTAAATCGGATACAATTCATTCAGCTTTAAACGAGTCCACTGGAATACCAATTTTACACGAAGCTATAGACACCAAACCAAATCAAATTTTAGTGTTCTCATGGCTCAAAAATGAAATGCAAGTGAAAGATCTCTCGCGTGCTAAACAGAAAGTATTAGAAGTTTTCTTACCAACAGATAATCCAGAATTGATAAAAGAATTTTTGAAACAATACATTAAACCAAAATTTAAGTACTTTATTTATTTTGAAGAAAATGAACATCGCAAATTATTCGGTAATATAATAATTCAGCTTTTTAGGAAAGATTTGATTAATTTTTATGAATGCACAGAACGAGTAATTTATGTAGAAGATGAAGGAGAACAGAGAACTATAATAGTTAAGCATCATGAAGGACACACATGCCATCGCGGCATCAAAGAGACATTAGTTAGGCTTCATAGGAATTATTATTGGGATAGAATGCAGGAGACAGTAGCGGCAGTTATAAATACTTGCGAGGCATGCCAGAAAATGAAATATGATAGAAAGCCCATTAAACCTATCCTACAGCTGACACAAACACAGAATGCTCCGTTTCAGGAATTATTTATAGATCTCTTTAGTATTGAAGGTAAAACGTACCTAACCCTTATAGATGCCTTTAGTAAGCTAGGTCAGGCTATCGAAATTCAGAACAAATCTACCCCAGAAGTTGTCCGTGCTCTAATAAAGTATTTTTCATACTACGGCGTTCCTAAAAGGATAAGTTCCGACCCAGGGTCTGAGTTCAATAACGAGTTGATGAAAGAATTTTTAAGCTTACATAAGGTTGAACTTCACATTGGTACACCCAATAACCCCAATTCAATGGGTTTGATAGAACGATTTCACTCCACTATAATTGAAATATACAGATTGGCGAAGTACGAAAAACGATGTACAGATGCGGCGTCAGTAATGACGTACTCAGTTATGGCATATAATCATTCCATTCACTCTGTTACCGAACTCACTCCATTCGAAGTTGTTTTCGGACACACTGATACAAATAACCCGTTTAGCATAGAGTTAGAAAAGCAATATTTTCAAAAAATGGTCAAGGATCATGCAAAACGGACCAGAGTCATGTACACACATTTGACAGATAAAATGGTAGCAATCAAAGAAAAACGTAGGGAAAGAAAGGGTGATGAAGTTGAGTTTAATGAAGGCGAGGTTATTTTTGCGAAAGACGTGAACAAGCGTAAAAGTAAAGACAAACCAAGATACGTAAAAGCAAAAGTTATAGGTCAGGCTGAAAGAAATATTTTACCAATTCAAATAGGAGAAAGAATTACTAAAACCCCTATTAAAAATGTAAAACGCCCTCCGCAGGTGGTGCGGCATCCTGTCGGTAGTGATACCCTCGCTGGCCCTTCATCTGCAAAATCTTGAAGGAAACCCAGGTATATTCCCGGTAAAAGAAGGTCTGGCACACATTCAAACTGATCACTGGACTATAGTTAAGCTCATTAGTTTAGAAAAGATTTATAATGATTTAAGTTACATATCCACCAACTACCAACAAATGTGCAAACTTATCGATTGGAATGCATCATATTCTCAAGAATTCACAAGTATGAAAATACATACAGAGTTTATACGTGATATAACTATGGAAAAATATCGACAACTAGTTCCGCAGAAACGTTCTAAAAGAGGTCTTATAAATCCATTGGGTTCTATTATAAAATTAATAACTGGTAACCTAGATCACGATGACGCCGTTAGGTACGAAGAACTTATTTCCAAATTAAATCATAATCAAATAATTGCTTCAAAAAAAAATTAACAATTGTCTCCAAGATGTTTGATAGTTTTATTAATGTAACCGAAACAATAAATCAGAACACTGTAAACTTTCATAATCGCCTAACAAAGATGGAACTGCTTCTGAAAGATTTATCTGCTAAGCAAAACGATTGGATTTTCCTAACTTATCTTACGGGATTATTTTCTGTATTCACGAGTAGTTTTCGTACTGTCTTTGCTAGGCTAAGCGAAATTGAAACAGCATTAGCGTTAAGTAAACTATCTGTGTTACATCAATCAATTGTGAACTCTACAGAATTATTGTATCATTTAGAAATGATTTCTTACTCTGGGAACTTAGTGTATCCTCTACTAGAAACAAATTTATTGAAAATAGAGGAGACCATTTGTGTAAAGTCATTCATTAAAGATAATCAGATTACATTTATTATGGAAATTCCACTTACAGATAACTCATCATATAACTATTTTAAGATATATTCCTTACCAATGTTCCATGAATCCGAAAATAAAACCTTAGCTATTATTCCCAAATATCCTTACCTTCTGGCGAAAGGAATGAAATACTTACCGCTAATAAAACCCTGTCGACCACTCTTTGCTGGCGATCAGTTTTTATGCACTGCAGACGATCAAGCCTTATACTATGAACTTACCTGTGTAGAACAGTTGATGAAATTTGAAGACGACCATACTCCCTGTAAACAACGAGAAACCCAGATTGAGAGAGAGTCAGGGTCCAGCAAGTCAATGCAGCTAGCTGGCTTCTTTATAGTAGATTGAGAACAACACTGACTAAGCAATGCGGAGAAGAGATCAGTAACCAACTTGTATTCGGCACTTACCTGGTGACAATAGACGAGCCTTGTGACCTGCAAATCTATGGAATTCATATTCACCGTCGTATTTCAGTTGAGTTGGAAGTTGTAGAGAAGATTCCCATTGTCACACTACCCCAGTTGCACGTGAACGCCACTCTTTCCAAATCAAGGGCAGTTAATATAGAAGGAATTAGCTTAGACGAAGTGAAAAATATGGCCTTTTCGTTAAAACATAGTGAAGTGATCGAAAGTGTTTTGAATAAAAGGAAAGACTTTAACTTCAGTGAAAATTTAGGATATGTCACCTTAGGTTTAGTTATTTTTAGTTTTCTTACGTTTTTAGTTTTTATAACCTGGCTAAAATCGCCGAAATGTTTATTGTTCTGGCAAAATTATCGGAATGACTCTCAAATCGAACCTTCCGATAATTTCGCTCTTAGGGTCGGAGGAGTTATGGATACACCTCGCCCGTCTGCTCTAGATTAGGCTAAGTACATATATGTCTGTCTCCATGCTAGTACCTAGATATCGTTGCAAGCTCAGTGGTTTATGCCCGTTGGATGAGCCATGTATGCTTTTTAAATTCAGAATAAAACTCGCCTCCAAATCGGCAGCACGTGTTCTCATTTTTATCCTCGGTTAAAATCCTGAGTAATTAGTTTATTTTTAAAAAAGGTTTCTCACGCTCCGAAACCAAAAGTAGGTTAGTCTTTGTGTTACTATTGATTTGATGGCCGGTAATAATAAAGGAAAGTACTTATCTGATGGATTATGAGGTTGGACTTTGTAGGTCGATGGTATTGTTCGGTTGAGGCACGTGTATGGGACGTTGCATGGGTGACGTCAGTGACGGATAGAGGTCAGGTAATAAGAGGCTAATGTGCCTTGACATATACGATAGGGGAAATGGTTCTGTCTTTGGAGAAGCAAAAGAACAAAAGACGTAAAAACTAAATATCGCCGTGATATACATATGTGGTATGAAAAGGAATCACATAATTGTTATTAGTAGTTAAAGAAATAACATTGGATTATGATAAAAAACTGAGGTCAACAATCCAACTAACTTTAGAAAGATGCACTTCTGAACGATCCTGAATCTCGATTTAAAGCTAGATTCTATTTGAGATTGGTATAAACTTGTCTGTTTCAAACACGACGTTCATTATGAGCCATAATATATAAGCAGTACTTACTTAGTTTCTAGCTTACTTTGTAGGTATTAGTTACATATATTGAAGTATAATTGCAGTATAGACTGTATCAGTGAGTTGGATTTTGGTCCAATCTTTTTGCCCATACTAAGAAGAACATTACAGTTACCTATTTTAAATTTTTGTCTGAACTCTAATTCGTTCCTGACCATTGTTCCACAACGAACCTTAACCTTCAAAAACCGCGTCATAATTTACCACAACATGTCCACACATTGCCAACAATACTGTCTGCCACGCGGCTCCACGCGACAGAACCCGGCATTCGTTCCCGGATTCATTTCCTTTCAGTGATGGATGGCTCTGTATCTTCAATGAGATTTATAATGGTATGTCACATTCCAGCGCGTGATGTGAGTCCATGCGCAGATTGATGCAGAACTACAGCAGTTGAGGGTTAGAGTTTGAAGTTTTGTTATAGGGTTAGTTTTGGTCGCGTGTCGTGAAGTTGGTTGTTAATAGTTATATTGGGTAACGTATTCGAAAATGACTTTCTCATTTTTATGCTAAGTCACTCAAAATTTCGAGCTGATATGGAGAGACGTATAAATTATGTTTACCTACTCCTCCGCTATTCTTCAATCCAAGACAGTAAAATTGTTTCTCTGGAACTTCGTCGAGCTTCATTGTCGCGGCGCTTTTCTGGTGGTCGCCACTGATGATTCTGACTTTTAGGAGTTGCAGTGCTTTAAGAATTGTGAGGCGAGCTTGTCCCAACGAAAATCAAGAAACTTTTCTATTTGAGTATATAAATCATAAAAATGGTTAATGGGATCAGTTGACCAATTCAAAAGTTCATTAGGTTGTTTGATCCCGCGGGATCCGCCTGTGTGGGATCAGTTTACTAAAGAGCCAAAAGTGGCTTACTTAAAAGAACGAAAACTTCCATTGAGAAAATTTTTGGGGAGTTGAGCTGACCTAGCGCATAAGAAACCAGTTAAACCGGTTTTGATACCACTGAAGTGCTTACAGTTCTATGATATTATTGTAATTTATGTGCGTTTTAATTTTTATAGAGTAGATAAAAAAGTGTATTTAATCCGATGCCTGTTCAATTTCTACCTATCTAACTCTTTACTTTGTAACAAAATAGAAAACAGTTGTAAGGTACATTTTCAACGCGACACTGGCCGAACACAGATTGATGTTAAATTCCCAGTGTAAAGTGAAACTTTCAGGAGTTTCTAAAAGGATTAGTTTGCGGTAGTATGTTGTTAGTTATGCACAGGTGCGGTGTTTATACCTGGTGGAGGTGACGCGGAAAACACTTGGCGCTTTACCCCATTGAATATTTGAACTGATTCGGTAAGGAGGGGTCTTGTCCGAAGTATTGGTTGGTTCTCATGTTTACTGATAATCTATACTAGAATAATTTTATTCTTTGTTTTAGTATGCTGGCTCAAAATTCAGTTACTCATTCATTGTTTTACTTATTCACGATTCAGTTGATGATACTAATCATTTAAAAATATTAAAAGTGTTCCTTTTGCCTCATCCACGGTCATACACGGACGCCAGCTGCGAGCACTACGCACCAGGTAGCAGGTGGCGTTCTGTGGTTTCTGCCACCCCCATGGGTAAAAAGGCGTGAGTTTAAGTATGTATGTTAAAGTGATGTAAGAAGGATTCATATTTTTCTAAGTACCCAAACAACAGTTAAAGAAAATATAACTGGATAGTTGCTTTAACTTTCCCAAACCTTATACGTAACACGAAAAAAATTTGACCAGAGATTTTTTGCTCCGTATTTTACCGAACTATCTATTATTTCATTTTCTCTATCCATCCAAAATAAAACCCAATCACAAACTTTATCCATAACTGACGCGTTCCAAAAACGGGACATAATTACAAAACTTTCAGTAAAAAAAACTAGACTATTCCGTAAGAGACCGCCCGATCTATCATAATGTAATTGAACCACTACGAAGAAAGCATTTATGGTCGAAACGAGACTTCAGCTGAGGGAAAATTTTCTTAAAAGGTTGCTCATAAGGTCTAGTTTACATTAATAAAGAAAGGTGTTGTACACACTGGCTAAAGGTTGAGTAAAGACGAACAGTTTATCTTTTCATATAGCTGTACTTACTATCTTTACATGTTATAAATTTAAGTGAGTGTTCGTGTCTGTCTGTGTGATTACGTTTTTCTTCTAAACTCCGCAACGGATTTTAGTGCAACTGTCACAATATAGAGAGTTTATTCAGAAACGTTAAAGTGTGAGTTTTTTTTACAATATTATTGTAGCGGCACCACAAAAAGTACCACAGCAACACAGAACAAAAAGTATACTACGACATCATCTGAAACATATGAAGAATTAACATCAAAAGTCTAGATCGCGCTATTACAGTTATATATAGAAAAACCCGACCACAACTGTCGGCAGTGGCCTACCAGACACAACACCCGTCTGGTCGGAGGATCCTCCCTTTTCTATGGGGGATGAAGAGCTTTTACACCCTGTTCTTCATGTTTCCATACTAATGTTAGTATAATAATAATACAGGAATCTCGAAGTTTTGTCAACTCAAACCAAAACCTGTCAAACCTGGATAATTGGGACATTAAGGGACCTGCAAATTTGTTTCACTTAAAGAGGTAATCCACTTACCATCTTAGCTATTCTCAGATATCCAGGCATAAAATTAAATGAACGGACCTCAGCATGAGTTCCAGCTATGGAGGTTTCTCACATATCCAGGTCCCACTTAACCATTGTAAAGCAGAGGTAGACAGGCTAGTAACTTGCAAGTCACATAGTTACAATCAGGATGTGACAATCGACAAAATATCAATTCGTTAGATGGTAAATGACCGTTTACAAGAGAATATTAGGTTCACTATTTGTTCTAGTAGAACAAACTCCACTAGTAAACACAAACTTTGCTAGCATGACGCGCGCAGAGGAAGTTTAACTTCCTTGGTTACTGTAACGAACTCAATTAGAAGAAAAATAATAGGTGTAGGAAGAGGAATTTCCTTTCAACGTAATAGGGAAATTGGTTTATACGGCAAAGAGCCTCCATAGTAAACTGATTAAAATGTCGATACATCACTGTTTTAATGGCTACAATTTACTTTGGTAGAACCTATGATAAAATTACTGAAACTGGTGACATTTTTTATTTTGCGATAAAAAATCTTACTTCGTCTGCCTAGCCTTTTCCCAACAATGTTTGGGTCGGATTCCAGTCTAACCGGATAAAAAATCTTTTGAAACATTATTTGTATTTTTGCGAAAATCTGCTTTGTATGATTTCTACCACTTGAAATTCAATATTTTTCAAAAATATGTTAATTTTCTAAAATTATGACGAAAACGGCATACGTAGAAAAGCAAATACAACGCTGTTATCCAGACAAAGAAAGGGACTATAATTTATCATAATACGCTTAATATCAACAAAGCAGCTAATTTAAAAGTAAATAAAGCTTATTTCGTCACAAAAAAGACACACTCTTCTAAATTCAACGTTTTAACCTATGAATATTTACAGTACTGCATTTGAAACCTTTCCAACTGTCCTAATGTACCCGAGGCCTAAGCCGGCACGCCACCATTACTTATGCATTAACCCTGGCTAGGCCAGTAAGCGGTCCCTCAGGCCCGGAGGAGCGTTCACATGATTTTATTCTACCACTCGTCTCGTATGAAACTCGTTCGTAACACGAGAACAACTTTTGACAATCAATCTGTTACGTGAGACTTATTTTATTGTAATTGGTTGTTTTTCGCGTGTATTCTGTGCATTGTTGGTGTGGCGAGTCGTGAGAATAAGATGTGAACGTAAATATAGAATTATGATAGTTGTAAATTTGCAGGCCGTAGGGGAGAAACCGCGAGGGTTGGTTCGAGGAGTCACGGGAAAAGAGCACATGGAAGGAATTGGGGGAGGCCTTTGCCCAGCAGTGGGACAGTAAAAGCTACATAAAAAAAGAGGAGAATGCTTTTCTCCTCTTTTTTAATTTGTATTTGCATATACAGGGTGTAAACGGTCCCTTCACGAAGCCGTCAACCAAGCATTCTGTATATCAAAGTAAAGTTACTCTACGCAAAAATTATTACTGAGAAACGACTTTTTTGGGGTGAAAAATCACGTTTTACGGTAAAACTCAATGTAACGCACTCAAAACATTGTGCTGATGGACGCATTTAACATGAGACGGGTCATGGAGGTATTTAATGTAAAGTTATGACCTTAAAAACTAGTATTTGAACTAGTAGGATCCCAGGTAAGGTTTAGAACAAAAAAATATCGCAATGATAACAATGCAATGCAATGCAATGTTGGGAAAAACAATTGCCTTTGAGCTTCGTTAAGGGTCTATTAACACCCTTTATGAAGATTCTAAACCAAAAACAATAAAATTTGTAAAATTAGAACCATTTTTGACAGATTTATACTGAGGGTAGAATGCGAATATTTTTCAAATATGGGAATTGCCTTTCATATTTTAACTAACATACAAAAGTTAGTCAGAATCTGCCACCCTTTAATACAAACACGAATTGACATATTCCAAATTCAAACTAAAAAAAAAATGTTTCAGCCGGCAATCTAAAATCCAATCCAGTTCTCTTTGATCCAAATACAAATAAAAAAACACAGAACTCAAACCAGCCAATTATCTAACCAATCCATCTCAAAGAATTCCATCTAAAAATTACAAAGGCAGACGAGCAAAGTAAAATTATAACAAATCAAAAACAAACTGTATCTTGTGCTTGAAAAGATGATTTCCTGTATGTCAAAGAAATCTGCGAGCTAGTTTCCGCCCTGGATTGGATATCGGCTGCATCTGAAATGAAACGCTCTTCACCGTATATTTTAAAGGTAAACCCGTTTTATTATGCCACATGTTGTCGGCGAACGATACGAAATGTATTTTTAAAGATGTCTCGTGAGTTCTGTGTTTTGTAGTTATGGGGTTTTAGTTTTTATATGCCACGTTTGGGAGTGTTTAAATAGACAATTGGCAACAGCGGCTTAGTGCTGTTGATATTAATAAAAAAAAGAAACATTCGAATGAAGAATCGCGATTGTTATTCATATCACTAAGTTTAGGAAAAACAAAAAAAAAAACAAGTTTTTTTTAAATTTCCACAAATTTTTGCCCCACATAGTACTAACTATTGAAATAACTGAAACATTCATTGCGTTCAACCAATGAAGCTAAAAATAAAACAACTGCAATCAAGCAATAATTCCTCGTAAGGCTACGGGAACTCGTAGCATGCTACGCCATAGCTATCCATAGCTACGGCGTAGCACCTGCCGTAGACGTCTACGAATAAAAATCTTAAGACGTTTGAAGGACTCTGTAAATGCAAAAATAAAAAGAAATATACCTTGAGTGGCGGACATCTGAATGTTTTCTTACGGCGGAACAAATTGAAAAGCTGGTTTTTTACAAGAAGGGAGGGAAAGGTAGACCGGCACTGAATTACTCAGGAACTGGGACGATCATTGCGGTCGACCCAACCAGTAGACGGTAGACGACGTAATTCTTGCTAAGAAACTGAGTTATTGAGATGTGTATTGATGTACCAGCATCAATACACATCTGTTTCATGTTATGTGAAATCAGTATAATTGATGAATCGTTAAAAAGATTTTTTATAAAAATACATTTATATGCATGACTGTGTAAAGTGAAAACAAAAAAAAATTATAGTATACCTACGTTGTTTTATTGTACACTAAAATGAATACACAAATCTTCAATATTTGGATACTTACAATGGCGGTATTTTGAATATTATGCTGTCGAATTCAACTATATACATCAAACGTTAAAAAAATACACAATTCATAACAAACGCAGCTCATCCTAACGAATCAAACTCCAACAGAGCTGCAGCACATGAAAAGTGAAACTATCGAAAATACGTACAAACAATGCAACTGCAAAATAAAAGCCCTCAGATATCAATAGAGACATATTTCAAACGGCAGGAAACGTAATATATAAGTGCTTCCCGGGCGAGCCTTCGAATAGGAGGGAAAAAACTAGTGCCTTCCGGCCGACTGTGATTGTGTTACTGTGTCTGTGGACGTAAGATCCTTTGTGATGTGTGTGGATTCGGGTTACTGTCGAGATGTTGGTATTTAGATGAAGTATCATTTAGAATTTGTTAATGATTGTAAAATTGTAGTAGGGTTGATTGAATTAGTAAAGTGAATTGGAATAAAAATGATAAATAGAAATAACGAAACATGGATAAATCATGTATTTTGCAAAAACCAAATACGCTGTACCGAGGCAGAAATCACTATGTAGAACGGCCAAAGAATTAAGGATGTTTCAAGTAAGATACATAAATGTTTATTTATAGTAATTAAGTTTTGGTATTCAGTAGAGAGACATTAAACATAGATAGATAGATAGATAGTAGAGAGTATTCAGTAGAGAGATGGAAGGAAATGGGTGAGGCCTTTGCAGAGATGGAAGGAAATGGGGGAGGCCTTTGCCCAGCAGTGGGACAGAACAGGATAACTAAAAAAAATAAAAAAATTCAGTACTATCTAATGTCTGAAACAAATTCGGTGCTAAGAACGATTCAATGCCCAATCTGGCTGCTACTATAAGTTTCGCTAGCCATGAATTACCTAATGAATGTATCACCTCATTCACTGAACCTCCCATCATCACACCACACCAGATGAAAATCAAAACATCAGCACAGCGACAAGAATCATTTTCACTGTTGACTGGCTCCCTCTGGGGGCACTGAGGGCATTAGCCCTCAGACGGCCGGTCATTTGCAACCCCTGCCCTGCGGAGGATTGCATATCACTGTCGCTTGGCTTATTACACCAATTATGGCTCGCTCCTGTTAGAATGTTTCTGAAGGATCGGCATTAGTCTTTGGACTTTGAAATTGTAGTATGAGGGTACTTTGATGGGAGATGTACTTTTGTGATATTGAACTTGTCTGATTTGATTTTGGATAGTGGGTTTAATCTAGGGTTAGGGGTTGATAGCAGCTGTACGTGTGATCTGCAATTTCATTCTAAACTGAACTAAGTATAGGGTCTATTTTTAATTTTGATATTGCAATAAAGTTACAATAAACTTATTACATGCATGTTTATGAAATTTTAATAATAAATATTAAATTTCTTCCAAATTATTTTTGTGTACCTACCAATAGTAGATGCATGTAGCGACAATATGTGAACTCACCCCCTTCTGAACACAACTGTTACTAACCATCATATATTCTTGACACTAAACTAATAGTCAGTGGTATAATAACAACACAAGAAAACATGTTATTTTAAACGTAATTAATGTTTTGTTATAAAACTTTTTCCAACGAAAACCAACAAGCTAGAAAATCAAGAAGCGCCACTTGGAAACTTGTATCATTGTTGCTGGCACAAGTTCGTGAAACATTTTGCAGCTAACTTAATTAGGAGTTAAAAACTTGTTTTAATTTTTTCTGGATAGTACTTGAAAGTTTGTATTGCAAAACGACTTTTGTATGCCTTTTTGTACGTTTACACTTATTTTCGAACTCGTTTGAAAATATGCTTTGAGAAGTTGTTTCGTTAACTCAGATACTGCTTTTCCGTATCTCCAAAAGTGCAATTTATTCGTTTTTTCACAACAAAATGTGTAACTTTTTTCCTATCTCACAAACAAATGAATACAGTCATATATATTACTCGTGTTTGCTCCACAGTTCGTGCCAAAAAAGTAGGTAGCAAATAAAACTTTTTTTGTCTGTCGCATTTATATGACATCGCATATCAACTTCATTTTTATTTGACGCATATATCCGCCAGAGGCATTTGTGGGGTTAACCAATTCACCTTTTGCCGTACCTTTTACGTATAGACGTATATGGGTGCAGACTACGTACTCTTACTTTATAGTTCGGAATGGTGTAGTGAAGGGATGAAACGTACTTTTGTACGGACGAACAGTGGGGAGTTTTGCTGATTGTACTTGTGTATGGAGTTAATGCAATTGTGTTGGTTAGTAACTCAGGTAGCAATGTAAGCTTTAATATAAATATCGGTCACTCTCGTAATTATCAGGTGGATTTACGGTAAGATCGAACTGGGTGTGTTGAAACTTTACATAATATAGTGGTCTGCATAATTTTTTATTTATTTTAAAAGTAGGTTACATTATTAACCTTACTTTAGGTTAATAACTGATGTTTTTTTTGTATCTTGGGTATTATGCGTGTTTCATAATTTGAAGTCCCTTTATTTAACCATGTAAAGTAGTGCTCAATTTTACACTGTTCCAATATTATACCTATATATAGAAACAGTGCAAAATTGAGCACACATCATTTAATAACGTGCAACTCTCCAAACTCGCAACAATGATCACCAAAAAATAAATATTTACTTTTCGTTACACGAGTGTGTCATTAAAATAAATCCATGTCCAAACAAATACAAGTATAAACTAAAATATGAGTCTATAAACAAACACGTGTCATAGTTCGGTGCAGTGTTTCGTTTGCTCAGATATCCCCAGTGGCACATTAGTGCAATTATATGAGGACATGACCTCTGGACTGTGTAGTGTGAATACACGGAAATAAAGCAAGAAGAATTATATAATTAAAACTATTCTCTAGTTCTAGTTGTCCAAAGAAAACAAGTGTTGAAATGTGGTGCATTTTCCCCCTACTGCTTAATTTATTACTTTTCTCAATTATGCATATATCCCATAGTCGACGGCTGTTCGATGGGATAGAAGCATAAAAATAATCTTTTATTTTTCAATAAAAGGTATTATTTTTCACGGGATTTATTAAATAAATGACAAAGAGAGACTTTCAGACATCAGCATAAATTGTCTGCAGCGTCAACGTTAGGAAAATTATTTGTAAAAGCTTTAATTCAAATAAACATAACTTTAAACACTACCTACTCACAGCACGCAGATAACACAAAGCCAAGAAAAACACAGCAATAAACAAAAAATATACAAAAAACCTCGACACTTCATTATTCTGCCTCAAATCGTAGGTGTAACCGCGTGGAATTTTATCATGGATGCCATGTCGGACGGATCCGAGCGGATTCGTGCGGATTCGTGCCTCACATGGTTACAGAAAGATTTAATTGTTGCCGCCGGACGTGACGGCCGCGCGATACGTGGCCATCGGAAAAACTCGTCCGATTCCCTTTAGTTTGCCGTTCAGTCTGTATTGTTTAAAAGTAAGTTTTATTGAATTTTTCTGTTTGATTTTTTGGTTTGAGTTAGTTTGGGATTGGTTTTGGGGACACGGGGATAGTCGAACTACTACGTCGTAATTTGTTTTATTTAAATGGTAGTTTTGTCTACATAGTACGAGAAATAATATGTATTCCGGTACAAAATAATTAAAAATTACCAATACTTCTTTTCAGGGTTACTAAAATTTCCCGCGAGGCGGCGAACCTCCTTGCCGAATTGCCGCCATGGGATCTGGAGGCAATAGTCCTCGCGCGCCTACACGAGTGGCGCGCGGAGGCGCTACGCCGGGGGGAAACTCCGCTGCCGCGGCAAATTCTCGCTCAGCGGACGGACTTCCGGCGGGATCTCATGGCGACATGGAGAGAGCGACTATCGCAACCCCGTGCAGGGCACGCCACAATAGTGGCGATAAGTCCCCTCTTTGAGGAGTGGCTGGAGAGACGCCACGGCGTCCTCACCTTCCGCCTGACGCAGGTTCTTACCGGACACGGTTGTTTCGGTAAGTTCCTGCACCGAATCGGGCGGGAGGAAACGCCCGGGTGCTACCACTGCGAGGATCGACCGGAGGACACGGTGGAGCACACTGTGGAGGTGTGCCCCGCTTGGGTGGAGCACCGCCGTGTCCTCGAGGTGGCGATTGGCGGCGGCGACCTCTCGCTTCCGGCCCTGGTTCGTGCCATGGTCCGGAGCGAGACGGAATGGGACGCCGTCACCTCCTTCTGCGAAGCAGTCATGCTAGCGAAGGAGGTGGCGGAAAGTGAGAGGGAGAGATCCTCACGTCCCTGCCGCCGCGGGAGACGCCCCGGGCGTCGGGGGCCACGTGGTAGCTTCCGGCCACCGTAGGCGCGGGCCTGTGGACGGGGAGCTATGGGCTAGCTCGCCGTCCGTCCGTCTCATGACGACAGGCCGTGTCGACGGCGCGTTCATGTTCCACGCGCGCCTCAAAGAGAGTCAGCAACATTGAAGGCGTCCGCAAGGGCCGAAGCCTGCCGGGGCTGCGGGACTATTCGAAAGAGATACTGTGGCCCCGGAACACAAAGGGCGAGGAAGGAACATGGTTGGGTTTTAGTCAGTAAAAGTCTGACACTCCCTCCTGCTCCGCCCAGAGCGGGAGAAGTCATTTGATGATTTCCCATCCTAAAAAAAAAAAGGGTTACTAAAATTTTGTTATAAGAATTTGAATCTTTAAGGTTTTTTTTCAATTATTGCATACACCTAGGGCATAACTAACATTGATTTTTAACCTTTTGACCGCCATAGTCACATATACGTGACAAACAAGCGCTGTACGCCAAACGACACAAATATGTGACAAAATGATAGGTGAAGTTGTGGCTTGGCGTGGAAGGCACGCGCATGCGTTTTTGCTCTGTTGGTCAAAAGATTACTAAACACTCACTTTGTAACTGAGTATAAAGTCGAACAGGTAATCAGAAAATTAAAAACAAAAGCTGACGCGCACACTTAACCTTACGTTTTGTTATTTATTTCCAAGAAATTAACTAAGTGTTGACCCCTGAGAGTGTCTGACGGCGAGGAGAAAAAACTTATGTCTTCATAAATTTGATTTAAGGGCAGAAATATAACGTGGGTCTTGAGTAATTCTTTATCTTGGGCTTCAGATACACGAAATAGAGTGAATTCGTACTACACTACTATTTATCTACATTACGGTATTACTTTTTTATAGAGTTAGTGTTAGTGTCTTTACTCTTTGTCGGTGTTAGAAATACACCAGAATGTTTTTCAGTCAGTTTGTTACGAGTTCGGCCTCAGTTATGGTTTCTTAACTTTGTTAGGAGAAAACAACATTTTCATTTTAATCAGAATTAGCTAGGACGATGAATGACTGGCACTATGTAGATCCAATATATTGAGAATGATGGTTTGCAGTAACGTGCTCGAAACCAATCCAACAAAATAAAATATTTTTTTTTTTTGAAATTTCATTACTGTAGTTTGGGATCGGTCTACGTCCAGCAGTGGACTGTGAATCTGTGACAGGCTGAGTTTGTTTATTATTTATTTGATTAAGGTTCACCAACAGTTGTAACAGATACTATACAGATAGGAACATACAAGTAATTTTGTCTTAAATCTAACTGTACAACCAATAGGCGAGACGACAAAAAAATCTAATTAGTCCGTCACTTAGATTATCAAAAAATATTTGACACGTGTTTTTTCTTTTGTTACGTAAACCAAAATTGACGAAGATACGACGCTTTTAAAATTCTCAATACGTCACGCCTAGGTATAATTTTTAGCTAGTTCTGACGTCACGAGCCCCACTTCCGAGTTTTGATGCGTTTTATCTTTGTCAATATTCATTGATTTACAAAAACAAAAAATACGTGTCCATTAATTTCCATTACTCTAACTGACGGACTAAATAGATTTGCAATTTTTTGATACTGTCGTCATGCCTATTACAGGCAAACACCACATGCAAAATGCTCTTTGTAATTATAAACTTAATTTTAAAGACTTGATAATTTATTCTAGATAACTAAATGAAATTTTATTAAATACAAATACTAATTACGTCAGACAAACGCCGACATTGAGTCTGCGTGGACGTCAACCAGGTCGCTTTGTGAGTTTACACATGCGGGGTATAGGTGAATAAGCACCAAACACTGTATGGCGAAGACGTAGAGCTAAGGGTTTTATAGATTTGCGAGGGGGTCTATGGGGTACTCTGAAATTAAACTTACTAACCAATTTTGGGCATTCAATGGTGTTATTGAGCAGTTTATATCCAAAAGCTCCCTTCGAGCTTCCAGGGTACTCATTTTGTAGCAGCCTAGTTTATCAAGGTAGGAGAGATATTTGTGTGTTGACTGAACGCCGATTGAAAAACATATGTACTTACTTACACACAAACACAAAAAGGCGACAAACACGTAGTCAGTGGCCCGAAGGTCTGACAACCAGCCAGTCATTTATTTATTTATATATTTAGGTACTAAGGGATATTGTATTATCCAGTACTAACTGGTTTGTGGAGGTCAGATAGGCAGTCGCTCCATGTAAAATACTAGTATTCAGCTGCATCCGGTTAGACTGGAAGCCGACCCCAATAGTTGGGAAAAGACTTGGCAGATGATGATAAAGGCGACATACTATACCTCCGCTCCGCCGCGAATCAAACTCTCGAAGGGTAAGACATATGTGTGTATAGTCTCCCACATTTGACGAACAGTGGGCGAGCCTTTAACCGGGAATATATTCGGACTCCATTTTACTAAGAAATTCCCAACAAAAAAAAAACAAAGAAAATACCACCCGACCCAGCTAATTACAACCAAATCAATCTGAATTTTTTTCACCACGAAGCCCTGTAACGCAATACAAACTAAAATAAAGGCCGTTTAGGGACGTGCGAAATACTCCAAGTAGTGCTCAACAGAATTTACGATTGCTCGCATCTTACTTTGTCCGGTATAATTAAACCTTCCAAGTACATTAATATCAATTATGGTAATCCGGCCGGAGTGGATCCAACTGCCGACCTTATTCGGGGATCCCGGATCTTAGTTTGTGGTACAAGATTTCAATATAGCGATTTGATTGTGTGCGCACTGTGGGTTTCGGGTTGATTTCATTTTGGATTCGAAGGTTATGTTGTTGATTTTTTTTTTTGACTTACATACACAAACTCACGCCTTTTTCCTATGGGGGTAGACCTTTTCCACGTTCATACAGGTCATTTAAAATGATTTGGGGGTTGCTAATACTACTTTTCGATTTAATGCTCAATTTGCGAAATATTAAACTTTAAAGTGAATTTTTTTGTTCCCCCCCCCCTCTAAAAGCTAAACTGCTGGCTTGAAAAATCTGTAAAAAATCATGATAATAGTGCATTTTATGAACTTTAAAGGAAAACTATAGCCGTTAAGATGACTTTATTAGTTAAGCTGTAATAGTCGTTGAACTTGGGTGTTGGATAATTTTGTACCAAATACAAAATCCTTGGAATAAATCCTATAAAGTGACTAAGATGAAGCAGTTGCTTGTTTATAACGGGTAAAGATTTGCATTGAAAAAGAAGATCTAAAATAAAAGAAACTAAATAACATAATAAAATATCATAAGTTTCACAAAGCTGCTGCTAGATGGCGCTGTACCAACGGGTTCGTTCTATATAATGTTTATTATCAGAAAAGACACATTTAAAAGTTTCACAAAAACATTAACAAATAAAAATGAGCATTTCCGACGAAAGTGAGTCGTTGGTGCCTGTATTAATGATTAAAATCATTGTATCACAGACACCAGGATATTGTGTGGAATATTGTGATAATGGGCTGCTACGGAACCCTACACTGCGCGTGGCCCAACAAGCACTTTTTTTATTTTATGTCAGCTGCTGCAGGAGTGCGATGTACAAAGGTTTTTATGATTACATGAAACAGGTCATTGGTTAAGAATATTGTAGGGGTTTTGATATTATTGAGCAGAGATTTTATTTTTTAATATAAAGGGGAACATTTAAAAAAAATCTGCAAAATGAATATTGAATGTACGTTACACTATTGGGGCTCAAGTCATGTTAAACTTCACTTTTTAGTTTTCTAACACAACAGAAGTCGTTCTTATTTTGTATGTTATCAAAACTGGACCCCTACGATAAACTGTTTAGTAACAACAACAACAAAAACTAAACGTAGTAATTGATGGTGCTATTGGGGTTCATGTCAATGTTAAACTTTATTTTTTAGTTTATAACACAACAGACGTCATTGTTATTTTAGTATGTTATCGAAAACCGGACGCTATACCGCTTAGTAACAACAATATGAGCTTTTGAATGATCAACCTTATTACGATATAATTAAAGTAACATTTACTTTAAACTTGAAATACTCCACACATTTTGCTGATGAACTAGAAAACTAAGTTCGGACCTCGAAGCAGGTAGAAGCCAAAGAACCGCTCCTTTCGAAGTAACCGTGCTCCATTTATGGGAAGCCTAAAAACTTGCTCGTTATAAAGGAAGTTGGTGGTACATGTTGGAAATAGTTAGCGATGTAGTGCTTTAAATATAATCTAGAAATAGGGGGCTGAAATGTAACTAGTAATTAATTTGGTTCTGAATACCTCTTTGGAGAATACAGCCGCGATGTTATATCAGCGAGGAGGAGAGTAATCTAAATGCATCAAAGGAAATAATTATCAAAAATATATCTTACTTAAAGTATAAGCATACTATAAGTAAGATATATTTGTTTGCTTGTCTAATTGTAAAGTGTAAGGGCCTTTCACCAACTTCGATTAAATTCCCTTTAACTTAATTGGCAGACAATTTCATACGAATTCTATATCATTTTGAATTTATTCGGTAAGTAGTGGATTTGGAAATTGTGAAATATATCCAAAGGCTAATTTAACCTAACATCTGTCAGAAAACAATCGATATAATATATTTCGACAACAGTTATAAAAAAAATCATTGCTGTAATTTTAACCACTAACACGTCATAATTATATGGAAATAAAAAATAAATAAACAAATATCGCTGGAAATTACACACAGCGCCATCTAGTGCCACACTAAGCAACAAGGCTTGTGTCTTGGACACCACATAGTTGATATGCTACATAGATACTTTTTGTTTGTAAAAACATACTTTACTTTGACATACTTACTTTTATTAAACTTTAAACACATACTTTTTTTTAACTTTTTGTTTGTAAATACATACTTATTTTACATAATAAACATCCATGACTCGGAAACAAATGTCCATGCTCATAACACAAACATTTGCTCCTACCGGGATTCGGACCCGTCAGCCTTAGAACGTAACCGTAAGGCAGCCTCACTGCCGCTACGCCATTCAGGTGGTAAAATAGGTATTTAGTTATTTTCTTAGACTTCCAATCATCTTTCAATTACTTGCGCTTCATTAGTGTTCAAAACCGTGTTCGAAACCTAATCGTCTCAATCCCTATAAACAGTTACTATTTAAACCTATATAAAGGTAGAATCGTTTTGAAGACTTTCATCCAAAGAAATGTTACCTTTAGGGCTTTAGTGAGCCCTTTTATGTAGCAATCACAGGCGTTCGACAAACTTTACGTTCCCTTTGGATACGTACAATTACAGCCAATAACTCGTTGTAAAATTGATTTTGTGTAGGGCTGGTAATGTGTCGATGTGGGGTTAATCGATAAGAAGATACATATCATAACATCACGCTTATAACCCGCGAAGAATTTGGCAGAAGTGCAATAATTATACTACACCCAGATTTCGCCATTTATGTTTAAGATCCATGTAATGGGAAGCGACAGAAAAATACACTATAACTAAAAAAAAAGTTGTGGTCAAATTTTGCCAACGAAGATTATTTTTACTAAGAAAAAATAAATCGAAAGACTCACTTCACTCGTGGGATGAAAAGTTTAATTTACCAAAAGAACGAATGATACTAAACTTCAGGTTTGTGAATATAATATGAGCTCTTTAACCGCGGTTTTTATTTTCATTGTACATCCGTCATAAAAATATATAGGGCAACGAGTAACTCAGCTTTAAAGCAAACAAACCTCAACTATATAACAAATAGGGATCTCTTTTGTTTATTTAAATACGACTAATAAGTTACAATGTAGCTTTGAGGAATATGACATAACAACACGCTAATTTCCTTGAAAGTTAAAGCAGGGTGAACCTAAATACATCCACAATGTGCCAGTTATTTTTCAGTCTAGTAAGTATCCCAATTCCACTGACAAAATAGTTTCATTACAAAAACACCCTCCATGTTGTATTCAACAATTCGAATTACATAAAATTAACTGAAAATGTAGTATGTATATAATGTAAATATAGTTTATTTTTGGTCATTGACCCATCTATACTAATATTATAAAGAGGAAAAATTTAATAAATAATACTGAAAATATCAAAAATTAATTTTATCGTTTCGATTTTCTCACATAACCGGACATCACTACTCATAGTCACTTCGTGGGAATAGGCGTTAGTATTACAGTAGGTACCTACGCATTTTACGTAAAGACTTTTATGAAGGCAATGAAACGCCGCAAGATTTTAGAGTTATGGTTCATTTTCTACTGCGTGTAGCATTTGGTAAGGAACAGTCAGCATTTCTGCTTCAATGGAGATGATAATTTAAGGGCATCCCTCGTTTTGTGGCACATTCTCCCTTTTATTAAGTGGCGGTTTGTGGTAAAATCTGTGTTTTGTTATTGGTGATTTTAATAAAGTGATACTAGATACATGCATTTTTTATTAGTGAAAATATTTTAAACAGTGTATCAACGAATGTTGAGTATCAAACTCCAGTTGTGTTGCTGGTGGTCTTGAATATTGAAGATGGAGTAAAACTACTTGCTGATATAAAAAGAGGGCTGTATTTCTAATAGGCGGGTTACAGATAGCCGTTGTGGGCACGTCGAAGCGAAGGGCGTCGGTGAGAGAGTGTTGCCAGAGTGCACTTGCACAGATTATACAGAAAATATAGATTAGTGCCACGACGACGGCACAGATGATAAAATGTGACGCAGGAACAACAAATCGAGAATAAACGTAGTATTAATTCTACAAAATTACGACAAATCTGTTTCTTTCTCTTTTGGCATAATCAAACTAATTGATATATTCGTTATTTATAGATTTTTCCTTATTATTACACTTTCAAATTCAAATTCATTAATTTGTCCGAATATGGTACATTACATGGTCTTAAATGAATAAAATAATGGTCTTATCACACAGTGCCTCGTGGGGCGCGCAAATAATAAGTAGGTATACAAATAAAATTATTACAAAACAAAAATATTAGGTTAGTATTGATACTATTGTATGGGTGCGCTTAGAGGAATAATTTAGTTGCGCTCAGATGGTTGCGTTTAAAAATAGGTGCGCTCTGAGGAATACTTCGAATAAGTACGAATTAATCTTACAATATGAGGCATGTCAGTTAAAAATAATTAACGATCAAAATCTTCTTAGAAAGCATTTTCCTGTCCAAGAACTACAGGACAAAAGTAGCAGTAAATACAAAAATCCACGTCAAACATTTCTTGAAGCTAAGTTGTTTCAAGCAATAGAATAAGTTGAAGAACTCAAAATTGTTTCAAACCAGCCACTTTAGAATCACTGTTCAACGTATTCAAGAAAAGAACATCAGAATCCCAAACTGCAGTCGTGTAAGTAGTGAAAAGTTACTTCGGGTACTTTAAAGTACCATTAGATAATCCGTTGTCAAAGTAGGCTTTAGAACTTGCGTAGTGCATAGGCAGGAGAACATGAATTTTTCTTTTAGTCGGATCAGGGTGATAGTTTATTTTTAGATTTACTTTCCAGTTCGTGTTTGCGAATTCTTAGTTAAGGCTAAATAAATTTAGTTTTATCATTGCGGGACTTATTTATATGTCATCACAATTGATGTGGTGGGATAGGTGTTCAGATTCATTGGTGAAGGCTGTTTACGCACGTTTGTGCATAAATTAATAAATAAAAAGTAATTGAGTTTTATTTCATCAATAATTTATGTGTTAACTAGCAGTTAACTGAACCAACCAACAGTAGTCAGTTAATTGGGGACAATATCGACACAAAGGTTCCCGTGGTAATTGTCTGTTAACTTGATATCCTAATGTACCTTCCAAAGGCACCCTTTGCACCCATACCTGCAGTGAGATTTCTCGCACCTTGCAAGAAGGCAGGGGAGGAGGGGTTGGGATGAGGGGAGAGGCGTAACTAATAACAATAATGATAATGAAGTTATGATGAAGGGATGAAGACATTGCGTTTATGAGGGACTGATGATTAGTATTTAGTGAGGTCGTTATTGATGGTAATAGTGACCTCTATCATTCAAGTTTGTTTATACTTTCATCGTTAACCCTCGACAACTTACACGTGTTTTGATTTAGGGCCGGTGCACATTTGGCGGAGCGCAGCGCAGAGCCTTTTCCACCACAATTAATTCCTGAAAAGCATCGAAGCGGAGGAATTAATTGTCGTGTTAATTGATTTTAGATATTATTTCAATGAGGACAATGGCGAAAATAGTTTGACAGTAAAAAATGCACTGCGCTGCGCCTCGCCATATCTGCCCGTAGAGTACCTAAAATAAAATGCTTGTTAGATTGCTGTCGCTTTAAAAAAAAACTTTTTTAACCCCTCATCCAATAGCTCCAGCACATAATTACGTCAACCTTCCGAACGCAACCGCATCTTTATTAACCCTAAAATGTTTACGTGGAAAATTATTTTACGCGGAGCGAGGTGTGTTTAAAAAAATATAGCAAAAACGCCGCCTCGGGAGGGATAGCCGGAAATAAAAAGGTCGTCACTGTAAAGCTTCGGATGTCTGCTAATAAAGGAAGCGGGAATCAGACTGTGTTGCACAGAAAGAACGGTTTTATTATTATGTCGCTAATGTTGGAGTTATATTACATTTTTTTTCTCGCCGTGATACCCAGTGTAGGGTTATTGTTTTTGTCGTGTGACGATGTAATTTTTATTATGACATGTAAGTGCTGTTTTATGGGTGTACATGTTTTTTTGTGAAAGCTAGCGTGTTGGTTTTAAGGGAGCTTCGTTCAAGCTTTATTAGAGGAAAAACTATACAATAAGACTAAGCGATGCTTGAATAATAGATCTATAATTAAAATGCCAACTGTACACACAAAAGACGCAGCAAAAAGTTGGTAAAGATCGTAAAGTGATGTTTGTAGTTTCTGCCTATACTTAGGGGAAAGTAAGTAGTACTTTAATAATTACCATTTACAGCATAACACCATGCCTGTAATCCCCAAAGGGCTAATAGTACACTCACATTGTGTTTAAGTCCCATGTAATAGGGGGCGAGCCTATTGCCATCACTCGGTCACAAACCCAGACTCCGTGGCTGCTACTGAGAATTCAATTCCTGATGGAAAAAGCAAAATCACTTTGCCCGACCCGGGAATCGAACCCAGGACCTCATGCTCATCAGTCGCGGTTGCGACAACAAGACCAGTCCAGGCAGGGCAGTCTTTAAGTTATAGCTAAATATACTAACTACACTATCAAAACATAGTTCCCAGAATATCTGCCCAACATCACCTATCAAATTATGAACACTGACATCACCGAACACCAAAATATGTGTCTTTAATCCACTGAACTCGGCCCCGTGATTCTGCGAATTTCTCCTCGGGAATTTACGAATTTCTGTCCTCTCTGAAAATTTGCTTAGCGGGCCTTATAATAGAATCATGGCCGATCTTACTGCGTCCAGACAAAATTGTTTTGACCTGCCTGGCTTGTATCTGGGTGGATTTTGCGGGAGTATATTTGTTGGGTTTTAGTTTTCTTGGTATGTCTAGATTTGTTGTTTTCTTGTGCATATATATCTTGGGTAGTGTGGTGAAAAATTGTTGCTAGTTTACGTTAGTCTAATTTTCGGAACCATTCGTTTTCGCTGCATGTGTTGTGCAAGAAAAGGTTCCTACGTGTTTTATTCAAGTATTAATTGTGTGTAATAGTTTGGGATTAGACTTCATATAATCGCAAAGTCCACTCGCAGACTCCATCAAATCTGTCACTATGATCCCTATGGCAAAATGTGCTAGCCAAGCGGCCAGTAGAGACCGGTAAAGGATCGTGAAGGCAGCGACCACAGTTGTGGGCGACCCCCCATGACCACGATCAATCTGTCAAGAGTGAACGACTAAGAAGAAGAGAGAATCGCAAAGTATAGGACTTCTTTTCCGAAAATAAATGACTATACTGGCTAGGAAATACTCGTCTGAAACCATCTTCCGCTTAATTTAAAACCCGAACAGCAACATCCCCCAACCTCCCTCAATATTCTAAAAAGAATACCCCACCAATATACCTACCTAAAATTCCTCCACTTAATGCATTCTTCTAAACTTAGGTACAGTACCCCGATAAAGTTAAAACGCTTGAGTGAGCGAACAAAATTGATTCCGCACGGGACTCCGCAATCCGGTCGGATATATTGTGTTAAATCACATGTACTGAGAGGTACAGGAGGATGCAAATAAAACGGGCGTACTGGATTTTTAAGTACACAATATTGTATGCAATACTGTCTTATTGACTATTGAAGATGTTCCGATTTAGATTCGTATTGGGTTTGTTGTTTACTGTTGCAGTTGGAGGGTTAGAAATATGTTTTGTTTTTTTTTTTTGTATTATAGGTAGATGTTTCGTGTTGCCTTTGAAGAGTTAATCTGAAGGTCATATGTAACGTAAATCTTTTTGCTCTTGTTTGTGAGAGGTTTTAAGTAAACAGTTATTAATTTAATTGCGTTATAGACGCATTAAAGTGTGCGTGAGTCTGTAAGAATTCTATTCAGAATGATAAAATAAATATAATATGATGGTATAAAATTGCCGGCTGGCTGAATCACAGTTATATGTGTATTCAATTTGAATTGAGTTTTTCAGCTATTTTTAAGGAATAAATTTTATATTTACAACGATTTTATAATTACTTCAATCAATCTGTTTGCGCATAACGAATTTAATCAAGTGATCGAATATGCTAAGCTCTTAAATCAGCTTTATTTCAATTTATTGACGATTTTCATATACGATTGTGAACGTAAAGTACGATTTATCTCATTGAACGAGTTTTAAATGTACAGTAATTATTTCGAAAATATACTGCTTTAAGTATTCGATACATTAATCCTTTTGTATGATAAATATTAATCTGCAATAACTATGCACAATGTTCGAAAAGGACTTCATTAAAATAAAGCTCTCTCGATACTTATGAAAGAATTTAAAATCCGGTTACATATTTTTTAATAACCGTAAAGAACTGCTGTGCAAGTAAACTGCAACAGCGGAGCGTATCATCTGGCGTATCGGTCGGTGCGAAGATGCAATTGTTCCGGCTGGCGTGCCCACTAACTAGGTTGGCCTTCATTACTACATGCCATGTTAACGTGCACATAAGTGTATCACACGTGACGTGTGTTTATTGACGTCGCGTTTTGCTGTAATTATTATGCGGTGTGTTTTATTGCAATCGAGTGTAATGTACAATTAAGTGTGGGAATGTACACAAATTAATTGTATATACTTAAACGTGTACAGTCACGAACATATCATTATAAAAACAACTTTTACAAAGTGATTTTCTCGTGCTGTATAAATTACCGTTTTACGTTTTTACGAACATAGTATTTTGGAAGCCATACTATTACGAAATACGTCATTCCATGAGAAAAACGCTTTTTAATGTTTCCTCAGTGTATACACTTTTGTACCTGTGACTGTACATTGAACGTGTACATGAATACGATGCGTTTATTGGTATTTAATAAACGCATCGTATTCATGTTAAATTATTTTGATTTTGTATTTAAATGCTTTTATGAGTGTTTATGAGGATGAGCTTAATGTGCGCTTAATTACTTTAGCCGGTTATTGAAAATATTTTGAATGTACTGAAACCATTAATTACTATCACTCAAAATAAAGGATTATTTGTAATGTTATTATACGTAAGCATTTTATAGAAACAATAAATACGTAAAACTTAGAGATACACATAACTAGTTATATCGTTTTCAATGGACAACGACCGCTTCGGCGAAGCATAACTATTTTATTTTCTATACGTCGATGTTGTTGTTGTTGTATTTTGACCCATGATCAGATTTATTCCTCCAATACTGAACAGTTAAACCGACATAAACATACGGAGTAGCAGACGCATCAATCTATTAATAAAATCACGCCTTTAGATATAAAGGGTGTAAATAGACCCTTAACGAAGCCAAAAGGCACTTGTTCTCCCCGTCACTGTGATCATATTTTTTTCCTCTATAATACCTGGGAACCTACGAGTTACGTAGATATTGGAGGTCAACGCTCCAACTTTTTCCCAAGTTTTTTTTTTCAAATACCTACTTACTTACTAGTTTTTAATGTCATAACTTTACTTTAAATTCGTCCGTAACCCGTTTACTATTAAATGCGTCCATAAACACAATGTTTTGAGTGCGTTACATATTGAGTTTAACCGCAAAACGTTTTATTTTCACCCAAAAAAAAAATCGTTTCCCAGCAATATTTTTTGCGTACAGTTACTTAGTTTGATGTACGGAATGCTTGGTTGACGGCTTAGTGGAGGGTCTGTTAACACCCTGTATGTGTACCTCTGGTTTACCCTCGATCCGATTGAGCAGAAGTACACATCTAACGTACAACAAGACCATACTGATACTTAATTCAAGAAGCACTAAAAGCATATCGACACTTATTTGCGAAAACAAACAGTAATATCCTATACTACCCCATCGGATCTCAAGACCACGTTTCGGCGCCACGTTTCTGAAACCACGGAACACGATTAAGTCCACTCCAACACAGCGCTATTACAACAAACTATAGAACCGGTGCGAGCCGGCTTCGTCCGCTCTAAACCGGTTAAGACCGCTCTAGACCGGTTCCGTCCGGAAATGTTCTTTACTACTTGTTAATGTAATCGGGCCCCACAAATTCAATCGACTCTCGTGTGGAGGGTTTTTTTAATTAGATTTTTATGTCGCGCTAGATTTTAATGATGTTAATGGTGATCGGGGTAATGATAATATCGAGGTAAATGTCGGGGATTTTATGGTGTTGCTAGCTTGAAAATTTGCTGGAAAATATTTTTTGACGCGGCAACGGATAATGAAGTTACTACGGCAATATGTAGGTACCTAGTCTTTACCGTGAAAGTTATATGAAACATTTTTAACGGAGTTGAAGTATCTTTATTGAAGTAAAAATCATACCCTACCCGATGTTATTTTCCAAATTATTAAACATTCTTTTTTATATATATTTTTTCTTTCTTTCTTTCTATTTCACAACCAAAAATATTTTGTGGTCAAATTAAGGAGCTCTTTAATATTTTACTCAAATGGTCACAAAAATAAAATACATTTTCAGACGATAATCCCACCAGAAACTAACATCAACGTAACAATTCTACCAACAAAGCGTCTGTAATTTCGTTCGCCTCTACTTTTTCCTCAATATGTCCATCAAAAAGGCCAACTCATTAGTTACGTCACAATTTCTTTATTCGATTCCCGATCCTTTTTAACCGAGCGTACATAATTATGTTTTTTGTTCTTACCTGTACTTACGTGAGTGGTTCATAGAGGTGTGCCAACTTTCTTTATGAGATTACTGCGAACGTTTATTTGGGTTTGAGTTTGTGGACTACTAAATACTTTTTTTTAGGGATCTTCTTCATCTTTATCATGTGGTTCGTGCTTAACCTGGTGTCAGAGTTTTATTCCACCCATGGGACTCTGACTTGTCTTTACATTCCGTCAATAAAAGTCTCTCAGGCATTTTCGTTTTCTTACTATGTTTTCCTTCACCGAAGCAAGTGATAACTATACAATTCGCACAATACAATTTTGATGGATGTAGACATGATTGATAACATGGTGGCATGAAATTGAACAGTGGACTTCTTACATTTTATACAAAAAGGAAGGAATCATTATAAATTTTAAAAAGAAAGTCATATTATCTCGTATCACATTACGAAGATTCTCTGACTGCGAAAATGACTTTCCGGAAAAAACTTTACTAATCTGCAAATTACCAAAACGTTGTATTATTCCGAATCATTTACCAAAACCGCCGCTATATAACAAAATCTCGAGAAACCTCATAAAACTCCTCTAAATAAGTCTAGTTAAACATTTTTTAATCAACTCTTTTCTCTTTAAATCAAAATTCTTTTACAAAAGCCGCCTTCCCAATGAAATCCAAAGATTTAAACTTGACAGTATTATTCTGGTAAAATTAAAAGTTAACGCCGTCTGGCGTCCAATGACTTAATGGTATTTCAGTGTTTGCGTTTCGTTTCCGTTTTCACTTTTAATCTGAGCCCTGCCCTCGGATTGAGTCATTTTACACTCACTCAATGCGGAGTTCATTTCTTTTTGTGTAAAATGAGGCTGTAATAATTTTGAAAGCTCAGATCACAAGGGGATCTAGGGGAGTTTAATAAGGTATTGTGTTGTTGGATTTGTATTCAATTGCGAGATAAGTAGGTGATAAGAGAAATTACGGAGGTGGTTCATGTTTCATGTACCGGAGGTGAGATTTTTTTGAGGGTGTTTATAAACATTTGTGTTAAAGGTTTCATGGGAATCGCTTTTAGAAATATAATTTGTGCTTATGATTGTCTTTTTGATCAGGTGGTCGTAAACGCGACAGCAGAGCTGTCCTGGGTCCTGGGTTCGATTCCCGGGTCGGGCAAAGTGTTATGGTGTGTTAGCCATGGAGTGTGGGTTTATTCCCGGTTGCTGGTAATGGGCTCGCCCCCTATTACATGGGACTTAAACATAACTGACAAAATTTGGTGCAGTATTAGCTACACTTCTGCCCATCTCTTCGGGGATTACAGGCGTGATGTTATGACGTGAATTTGTACTTATTTTTATTCACCTATGTTATAGTCCAAGCATGCCTTTTGTCATATTATTATGGAATACTCTGTATAACCTCATTACTCATTATTGAACCTATGTCGTATTTGATTTCATTAGCCTAATTCATGTACCTATGTTCTACGCTCCCGTGCAAATAGTGCTCGGAGCAATTGCAATTTAGATATTGATACCTGAACCATAGCATAGGGATTAAAAATGGCAATACGTACCAGATTCCCGTGGCAATGCAAAGTGTCAATCAAATTAAAAGGGTTACAATTCACGAATGAAAAAAGCAATTTATTTCGTATGGCCGAACCGTCAAAGCGAACAGAATTAAAAGAGAATAGACTTGATCCAGACGCATTTTTTTTTCAATTCAATAAGTGTATTACAAGCGATTTTGAATTGTGAAAGGTAGGCTAGGTGTCTGTGCGTTTGTTTTTAGTTGATTGCTGGCCATAAAGGTTTTATTGCTTGTTATTTTATTCGTAAAAATCTGCACAAGGTAGTGGCTGAATGAGAGTGGGTAGTCCAGGTTGATGATGATTAGGGCATGCTGAACCCGGTTTTGGTTCCGCACGCCCTAACGGTGATCACGTGTGTTGATTGTTTAGTTTTCTTGTAGTTAGTATAGTTTAGTGTAATCCCGAACTGGAAGGAGGACGCGCGGGTTTGCGAGAAGTGGGAAGATTGGAGGAACGCCTTTGCCCAGGAGTGGGAGAGAGCAGGCTAGAAAAAAAAAAGAAAACCCACGTCCGTAACAAAAACTATAAGGTGCTCTCAATAGGCTAGTTTCTACCATCAATAAATTGCAAATCTATTTAGTCTGTCAATAAGAGTATTGGAAAATAAGGGACACGTATTTTTTTATTTTTGTAAATCAATGAATATTGATAAAGATAAAACGTATCAAAACTCGGGAGTGGGGGCTCGTGACGTCACAACGCACTAAAAATTATAGCACGGCGTGACGTATTGAGAATTTAAAAGCGTCGTATCTTCGTTAATTTTAGTTTACGTAACAAAAGACAAAATACGTGTCAAATATTTTTTGATAATCTAACTGACGGACTAATTAGATTTTTTCAGGACACAAGCCTATTGACGCAACCAAGCGTTTATTGAAAATCAATAATCACGATGGTTTATTTTTCAGTGACGCTTTAAGAGCCAGCAGATACCGAACACGAAGGAACGAAGCAACCAATTTTCCCAGCATCTTAAAATATACGTCCTACTTGATCTTACTAGGTCCTATGTCTTCTACTCTGCATTTTATTCACTGCTTACCATCTGAAACAAAATGATCCTATTCAACATATTTTCTAGTTTAATAAAGCAAAATTCTTTTGAATTTTCATTGTCACTCAAGCATAATACAAATCACATTTTCTTTTCTTTGAAAAGTTTTTAACTACTATTGATTTCTCATAAGTTACTGAAATGGACTCTTGAAATATTATGCTCTGTAGTTGGGAGCAAAAAAGTCACAAAAGAACATTCACCCACGGCTCCAAGCTGAACGAAAAAGACCAAAATGTCTCGCAGCAATATTTACGAATTTCCTTGAACAAAATACACCATACAAGTACGTTAATATTAGTTCCAATAGAGCATGAACATCGTACGATACAACAATTCCTAAGCACCAACAGCTTTAATAACTTCGGACGCAAACCCCTACACGAACGCTCATCGAAAATTACGAAAACGTAATTATGTTTCATCGTAATAGTGATTAATTAATTGATAACTTGATACGCGTGTAATATTTATGGCTTGATTAGGTTCTTGAGTGTGTAATTGTAATTTAGGTGAGGTAAAGTGGAATGTTGAGTTGATGAGGCCATGACATTTAATATGTTGTACTTACCCGTATAGCAATTACTACTGCTTCGTGGCATAGGTTATGAAGTACTAGAGGGCTTGTAAGGCAGAAAATGTAAAAGGAAATGAGAATAATATACATTATTTTCTTTCTTGGTTTATCTCACCTCTAACTGAAGTTTGACAGCCGGATCAGTGGCAGCAACCAAAGCAAAATCTTATTTTAACAAGACTAAAGTTCACTATCATTTTGACAGTGATGCACAGTATGAGGAAAAATTACTGCGCACTAAAAACCTGTAGTCCTAAACTTAGTGTCAATTAAACCTGCATGATTAGAGCAATGCTGCTGCGTGTTCAATCCTCAAAATAATGCTTACACCATTGCTTTTCCTACACGACCAGCAAAAGTCAAGTTTTCTTTGGTCCCCTAATACACACTCAAAAAATATCACAATCATAATAAGAAAGAGCTCACTTCCCCCACTTTCCCCGTTCAGGTCCAATATATCCGCGTGACGTAAGCCAAATCTTTGCGGCATATGGCCCGACTCTCCCCACACATGCACATGGCTTGCTCTCTTTGTTCAAATATAATAATAGAATGACTCGCAACATTCGCGAATAAGATGTGTAGTAGAAATCTCATTCGTAATAGTGCCCTTCGAGTGTTGTGATTTTATCGACACAGATATGAGATAAATATTATAGTTAAGCTTGGGTTGTTGTGGGTTGGTATGTAGGAAGAAGGGACTTTTTTTCCTTTTTGTTTTTTTTGGTTGAACAGAGTAAAAGCACAACGATTATCTGATACAACACCGAAAATTGCCAAATAAGATTACATCACATCTTAGATTTTGGTATTGTAGATACAAGTTTTAAAGTCAACATTAAAAGCCTTAGGGTAAACATTTAGAAGACTAATAATAGTGGTTCAAAAATACTAAAGCAAATCTTGAAATACGACGTTCTCGCATCAATTACTTAAGATAAAAATAAACTCACCTTCTCATTCCTCCCTAATAAATTAAAATAACACCCTCAATCAATAAATCCTACTAATTGCAAAATTCGCATTCTTAAAAAGAGCCTAAAAATCGCTTGCAAATCGGGGTCTCGTTCGGATCGACCAATCAAACTTAACGATTCAATTAAAACGAGAGGTAACAGATAGAGGATAGGCCAATAAAATCCTTATATCACAGCCAAACGTGAGACATAAATAACGGTAATATTTGTAACTAGCTTTCGAAGGCGGATTCGTTCGCGTGAATTTCTGGATTCGGAAAAATATGATGAATGGTGCAGAATTTGTGGCGAGTTTTCTTGTTCTTATTGTGACCGTCTACGTTTTGTTGGTGACTCTTCTGTATCTGTATGTTGACATCTTGCTGCTATGTAACCTTTATTTTGTTTCGATATTGGTAGCATTGAAATATTCCTAAGTAAGATGTATCCAATTAGTGTTCTTCAGCCCACAGCAAACCTAATTTGAGATTTTATTCAATTCCATTGTTCGTCTCTCTAACAATTCACTCTTTATTACGTACAAAGTCATCTTACAAACATCAATTTTATTAATCATCGAACCCCTAGTTTTTGACAGCACACCGACTTTATCTTCGATATCGAGATTCACCCACAAATTGCCCTCACTAAAAATCGGTCTCACGCCTTGGTTCGGAGTGATACATTACAGGCGGATAAAAATATTTTTCTAACGTAAGAACCTGTTGCATTGATACGACCGCCTAAGCCTGCCAGCGTGTTTTCGTTGGCCAAACCGCTCAGTTATCTTACCACGATCAATTTCGTTCAGTTCACTCGTGTATGAGTGGACAAATTTTTTGGGGAATTGGGGAGGACTTTTGAAACGGTTTTCATGGTGACTTGTGGTTTAAATGCTGGTGTATTTGGTAATGGAATTGAAGATGAAGATATTGGAGACTTAGTTTAGATAGGAGATGATGACGTACCTGAAACAATACAAAAGATAGAGTTAGATAACCATGAAGACCAAATCAATGGATTGTTAAAGAAAAAAATTACAATGAAAGTACTTAAGATTATAAAGATCACACAAAATTAGCAGCTTACAAATAAAATCGAATTAAATAAACACTTAGAGTACTAAATTGTGAGTCTAGTAGCTATTCAGAAGTCCAGGCCCTTTAGCAATCAGAAGTAAACGTAAACGTTATTCAAAATGAAAACGCTCGCTCTCAGAGAAGCGAAACAACGAAATGTACTTACTAAGAGAAAGCGCTTTCAGACCTACCAATTTTAAGGAGCAATTTAAAAGGTATGCCTAGTGGGGCTTTTTAGGTAGTATTTTGCCTTATTACATGAAATAAATTAACATCCAGCGCAAAGGTATTTCAATGAGCGAAGTTGTTCTCATACATCACCGGCGAGTCACAACATTGCCCGGAGACTCCGCAAATTGCCGCTTCCACCATTCCCGTCCCGTTTCCGTTGCGATGCACTTCCTTTTTGCATTGGAAGGAATATGCGCCATCTCTTTCAGTCTTGCGGTGAGACCGCGTGATAGAACGGAATACTTTGATGAGCGTAATAAAGAATAATAATTTTGTTCCGGTGAAATATTGAATTGGATTTGCTTTGTGTACGTCCTCGTTTCTTTTAAGCTGTAGTGAGAGAGCAGCGTGGAGGTTCTGTTTTGTACTGACTGATTTAAAACAGAAGGATGTAAAATCATGCTTGTGTTTGAGGCAAAATATGAAATTGTGATACGATATTTTGCGCAGGCAGCGTAGTACTTATTGGTTGATGTAAGTAAGAGCTTAGCCATTGTGAATTTTGAATATTGTAACTAGGTTTTAGTATTGTATTTTAGGATAGTAGGTTTTAAATAACGATGTAGATTCGTAGGTTTTTTTAAATTTTTGTGAACATAATATCCGCATCACCATCATTCATCTCCTGCCCTTATCCCGTAAAAATATGTTGTAGAAATACGCGTGATACATAACTCCCGCCAAGAGCAAACAGCAAAATCCCTGCAATACTCGTGCATGGCGTATTTCTCAAAAATTACCAATTGCTGCGTTATTTTCGACAATCGATTTGTGTCAAACGAGTGTGGCAGGTAAAAATCGGTATGCTCGCGTCGCTAGGGGCGAGCCGTGCCGGCGGTAATCCTATCGCGTCGGGTGCCCCGCCATGCCACCGCAAACATTAAAAAAAGGGCGAAAATGACATTTCCAATTTTCTACTGTTGCTCCGGGGCAAATTCATTTTATTTGTAGGCTCGGATTTTGCCCGTCATGCGCGCGAGGATTGGTACCCGCCACCTAGTTGGCAATATTTCATTCGCATCAAAGGAATTCTCACCCTCGACGCCTAGGTACCGAGACTTTATTAACGAATAATTCGAACTTCCTCCAAAAAGGAATTTCTTAAGAAAATTAAAGAATTTACCCCGCTTTTGATTTCCACTCCTTTTTTCTAGGCAAAATAAAATATAAATGAGTCGAGTAGGTTTTTTCTTTTGAAATTTTAATCTTTCGCTCGGAATGCGAATGTTCCCTATAAAGTTTATTAAGAATTTATCCGGAACGTGGACTAAAATGTCTGTAGACAGTTATTTGATAAAAATGGTCTGTGTAATTTGATTCGGCTCGTTAATTTTTAATTAGTGAGCAAACTTTTTGTAACTGCCAAATTTTTTGACGCCTTTGTTTAAAACTATTGCTGAGGAATTTTAAATTAAGTGAAATGAAATGGAGTGTTTACCACTAAAGAACTTTTCGGCTGGCTTCATAAAGTTACTTAATTTAATTCTCTTTTGGTAAAATCAGTTAGCGCGTTAACCACTCGGACGAGTAAACACTAGTCTACAATTACGTACTATTTTTTTGATATCCATGCGACTGCAATTTTTACAAACTTCCTTTATAAAAAACTTAGCGAGAATTTGAATGAGCTCCAAAGAAAGAATGAGTAATGTTGAATACTGGAAAATGCTTAAGTATCAGCATAAATCATCTGTAACAAAGAAATCGAGTTGCAGGAAAAACTAAGAAGATCGTGTGAAATGGAATGCATAAGGTATTTACGGGCGAAAGAAAGATACCGGTATTACTCTTAAATATATACTGGTACTTAAGGATTGAGAAAGAGATTTTTATTATGAGAAATGTTTCCCAGACGAACTCGTCAGTCGTAAATAATTTCAAATGACATTCAGATGCGCCATTGAACGTTGCGTCTAAATTATTGTGCTGGGGGCTTTTAGTTGGCTACTACAAAAAGATAAAACATTCAGGAGAAGGACTACAGCAAAAAAAAGTCTGGGAAATAGGCCAAAACGGTATAGTCCGTACTTAATATTGTGTCTTGCGCGTCCTGTTGTTTGTTCACTACAGGAACTAATGGACGATACCGAAAGTGCCAAACTAGTAGCTCAGTTCTGGGCCGACACAATTTAGATTGCTATCGACACGCTAAGAAGATGAGTAAGTAAAAAAAAAACAGAGTTTATAAATTCTGTGTGAACCATCTATGACGATGCATAGCACTTAACCTGGCACATTGGTGCAGGGTTTAGTGATATGCATCGTCAGACAAACATGTTTTAGCAATCTAAAACAGCTTTGTCTCACCCAAAACAATCGGCACACAAACAACATTTACCACCCTCAGAAAATGAATGACGAAGCTTGTCACACGGATAGATTCATGTAAAATTCATGGCAATGCCGTCTTCGCCTCGCCGTGGTTCTCCGAGCGCGAATTTGCTATAAAATTACTCACAATCTAATCATGTTGACGCCTCGTTGGATTAGTGGCTTCGAAGTCTTGGCTTCCATTCATCGGAAGGAACATCCCGAGATTTTCTCTCGCTGATAAATCTGAAGGGAGATAGCGGTTGATTGTTGATGCAGTTGTGGTTTTTTATGAGTTTATTTAAGTTAGGTTTAAAAGAATACCGTTCCTTATTTAATACCTTTACTGCCATAGATGACTCAAGAATATTATTATGTAAATGAAGATATTAGGTAGGTACGTAGACAGGCGCCTGAATAGATTTTAGCCAAGTTAGTGTTGCTTTAACGACTTTATTTTATTGATTAGAACCATTTGTTAATTCAAACTCAGATTGAAAATTCTCACAACCCTTTACAATAACTACTTGTATTTTGTACACTTCTAATTGAAGAATTGTGACTATTTAAGTTTGTTTACTATCTATTGTTTTTTTCTACGTGCATGTCCACCAACGTAGATGACACACTTTCTTGACACTCACCTCTCTTATTATTTTAAGATAGTATTATCTACCACTCTACTACTTTTCTGTTCCTAGAGCATACACTTGATGAACTTTATTATGTAACTCAACTGGTTCCATAAACTATGTGGGCTTTTCAATGTCCAGATTTATTAATTCACGTATGAATGAGTTTCTACATCGCGTTAAGTATGTTTACGAAACAAAACCAAAACAGTCTAATAACTCCCATAACAAAACCCATATAAATGAAAAAGACTTAAAACAAGACAAACTGGACACGCTGTCCGTTTCTCACGTTCAAACAATGTCCCCGATTATAAACAAATCGACACATTGTGACGAAACCCAACGAACTGTAGCCGCTTATGTTCACAAAGTTTTTAATACCCAACACAGAATAATTCTATTCACATTTCCATCTCAGTTGTTTGCATGAATACGGTGAACGTATTAAAAACATACTTTGAGTTTACGAAACAAGTCGTGATGGGAAACGGGAACTGGGACAAACTCGCAGAATAGTTGTATGAGATCCTAAAATTAAGTTCGAGTTACTGCAGTACCGAGACTGTAACTTGTAAAGGTATACTCGCTTTTAGACAGTAATGACTAAACAATATTATGAAAAAAAAGGATATGTTAGACAACATGGATACTGACTGTGAAGCTAAAGTTGTTTTCATTATGTGTGTGCTGACTACAAATCGGCTATTGAAGTACTAAAAGTTCTCCTACATATACTAAGCTTAGATTAAATATGTTAATACCCACACGGATCAATACAATATAGAAGACTGCTCAGTTAACAAGAAAAGAAAGTAACAATATGTAAAAGATCCAACGCAAAAGTTCAACTTCTTTTCATGCGGTACAATTGTCATGCAAAAACACCGTGTTTCAATATGAGCGTAATACGATATATTATATCATTGTGTGTCGTTGGAAAACGCGTCACGTGCTCACAAATCGCCTTAACGGTTCAACTCATGTGAAAGCACAAATTAAACTCTGTACCTGTATCAATGAATAAAACCCATGCTTTCTATGGGATCCCCAACCTTTCGAACAATGGAGAGTGCTGGATTATTTTCGAACCAATTTCGGCGTCCGTAGTGAATGGAATTTGTACCTTTTATGTAGGATCGAATTCGATATAATAATGTTTAATATTTCCATACACGAAACGTACAGTAAAATTCTGTGAACCGATGGACAATAGTCGGATACAAAAATATTACTCGGAATCTGATATAACATTGTATCTGTGAAACAATAGCCGGCTCAGGCAATGTGTTTTGATGTACTCGTCATATTCGAAAATATCGAATATTTTGCAAAGCTGGTGTGAGGGTATTTGGATTGCAGGTCCCTTTGATTTAACCCTTTTGTAAAAATATGAGTGCGTTCATGGAGTAGTAATACTCTTTGAGTATTGCACTATTATGTGCTCCTGCGAGGCCTGATATTGTTTAGAACTACGTCATTATGCTGGACTGTGTGTATACTTGTACAGTCGTGGTCTTTTCCGCCTGATCAGTTAAAAATCAGTTTTCAAAATCATGCGGAGGACCCTAGCCACACCCCCTTAAAGTTTAGGCCTATCAGGAAAGGGTCAATTTGGCTCGCAAATTAACAATAGCTTTCGTGTGGCGTGCGTCGTCAGTGCGTTCGGCCAACCGGTATTATCTTTCAGTCATTATTTCTATATCAAGTCAACGGGGCTGGGCTAGAGAGCGTTTCTATGTTGCGAGTGCAAGCAAAAATGAGCTTAACGGTGATCAGGCGGGAGTATCCACGATAGTACATGTCGCATTTATTATAATTGCACATTGCTGAATGTGCAATTATAATAAATGTGACATGTACTATCGTGGATACTCCCGCCAAGTTCTCAAAGTTACATCTTCTAAATCAGCATTAATTTAGAAGATGTAACTTTGAGAACTTGGCGATAAATCATTCGAATGATTAAAATTCAGATTCAAACTTTAAAAATCAGTTAAAAATACTATCATACCGAATCTTAAAATGGTTTCAGATGACCATATGATCCAATTTTTCTACAAACCCCGAGTTTTTTAAGCAGGCAACCCTAAAACAATATTGTTACAATTCCGACGAAGATCCAACGGTTGATTGGATCCGGTAGGGTTGTCCAAATTAACCACCCGCCGGAGGTGCCTTGCACCTCACCAGTTGAGAAATTGGATTTGCATTCACGGAGTTACAATTAGCTGACGGAATACTGGCCTCCGAAGACATCCCGATATATAATTCAGATAGTTAAGTGATTGGTTCACAAAACGTTGTTTAGAGGGCTGGTCGGATCAGGCTCGGTTTCCTGAATTATGAGTTTGGAATATCAGATTATTATTTAGGGGTTCGAAGTGAAAGGTGCTCGTGAATTGTTTAGGAATGTTGATGTTCATATCTGATTGTGCCTTTGGGGAATGATTAGGGTCTTTGGGAAATTTCAAAATGTAGACAGATTGAATTAATTTCCACAGTATAAATAACCTCTCTAATAAACTATTGGGTCTCCATCACATATTCTAATCTACCATAAAATTCCAACCTATTATACAAAAACTCCACTACAACTGTTTTAAAATTAACATCTCCAAAATCTTTGACGTCATCGATATTTTTCTGTCTATTCATCACGCTACATATAACTATGTAACACTCGGCTGCCGGATGCCCTTGTCTAACATTATACGCTAATTAATTGGTAATCCACATACAAAGCAAATCAATTAAGGCCCAATAATTACAATCTACAGTATTGAAGGCTTCTACGCGTACATACATACTGTATATGTTTTGCAGCGGTATTAGTTACAAGGGTGTTTTACGATGTCTGAATAGATGTAGTTACACGGATTAGATGTTACGTAACGTTTTGTAGGAGAGTAGGAGGTATTTTCTACGTGTTTATGTTGCAGTAATAAAAATATGTTTAGTTCGATAGTACGATAATAAACACCAGATTAGTATTGAGATAACTTTGTTGCTGTACTATTATTATTTAATCGAAACACATCATCATCATCTGCCCAGACTTTTCCCAACTATGTTGGGGTCGGGTTCCAGTCTATCCGGACGCAGCTGGATACCAGTATTTTACATGGAGCGACTACCTATCTGACCTCCACAACCTAGTTAGTACTGAGTAATACGATACCTCTTGGCAAGACTATTTGTCAGACTTTGTGGGCCACTGACTACCTGTAACGACTGTCAAAAATCTACAAATGACAGCCGGAACCGACTGCTTAACATGCTTTCTGAGGTACGGAGGAAACTCGGTATGCAATGGTTGATCAACATCCACAGACCAACCTAGGCAATCATGGCTTAACCTAAAGATTGACCCGAGCGGCTGTTATTATTTAGAGGCTATTTGTTATCAAATCAGTATTTTTAGTCTCACAAATTTTACTGGAAAGAAATGACAGGAAGAAGTAGAAGTGAAAGAAGTAAATGATGCCGTGACGTCTGACACCCCTGTCAGACGTCACGGCATCATTTGAAAGAATGGATGAACATAACGTGTTGCGCCGACCCCGAATGGAACAAGGGCAGGAAGATGATGTTGATGAAATTTTAATCTCGTAAGAAACTTACTATACATGCAATCCTCTGTATTACTCAGTGAGCTTAATGTAACTTTTAAAAGAAAACTGTCTGTCCTTCTGACCTCTTTACCAAGTTTCGTTCAGTGTGTTCAAACTAAAACGTCCTAATTTGCACTTCGCTTAAAGGTCAGAAGTAATTGGCAATTAATTACAAGTGGTCATGTCCTATGCGTAGTGTCTCGTATGTTGTAATAATGAAGCAGTCATCCACGTGATAATTGATGTAGTTAGTGCTTGCAGCGCTTAATTACATGTCAGTTGGATTACGTAATTATTGTGTAGATTTTCTCGTGCGGTCGGTTGGGATGTGTGGTGTGTAGCTACACTCTCTGATTATTGGAAGTTGAGGAGTTGTGTGATATGATTAGATTAATTACTTCTGTTGTAGTTTAGTTATTTGAGATCTTAGTTACACGTTACATATACCCTTTCGTATGAGCGTATCTAAATATTACATAAGATCTCGTTTGTCTTCTGCCACTCATTGCATCATCATCGATAAATAGATACACAGATTGTTAATAGTGATAACCGCTTCCAAAGTACGTTGTCTAAGTTCTGATGTGTATCATCGTCATCATTCTCTTGCCCTTATCCCAATTCATTTGTGGTCGGCGCAGCATGTGTTCTTCTTCCATACTTCTCTATTACTCGTCATCTCATCAGACAGCTCCGTTCTTGCCTTATCATCCTTCACACAGTCCATCCATCGTTTCTTTGGTCTTCTTCTACCCTTATACCCATCCACAGTCATATTCAAAACTATGTAACTTTTTTTAGAAACTGTGTATAACTTATGGAAATAATATTTCTGATATTGCTCTGTCTTTGTTGATATCCATTACATTGCCCTTCTGACCAAAACAAACATCACCACTATACACATTTCAAGTCACAAAAATCAAAAATAAACTCTAGATTCAGTTCCCTAACTCTATTCGGTCGCATTTCTCGAAGCGGGGGCTTGTACTAAATTTATGTACATATACTAAGATACCCCTAAGATACCGTATAAAATTGTAGGTCAAGACACGCAAATAAATACAGAGAGTGGATGTAAGAAGGATTTGTATAATGTTGAGCAAGGGTCAAAAGACAAGCCGAATCGGGTCGCAAGCTTTGACTTGAGAGGCCGCGATGAAAGGTTTTACATACATTTAAACTGTGTAAAGTAAATGTCAATTTGTTGGGAAATTTTACGTTTATTTTGGTGGTTTTAAATTTGTTTTTGAGGTGTGTTTGGACCTAAAGTTTACAGGGTATGTTTGACTAGACTGTTATTACTTAAGTAAAGTCAGGTTTGATGTGATGTTATTGTAATAATTTTATAAAAATGAACCTTAGCGTGAATTAAACCTGATGGTAAAGTTAATCATTAAACTAGCTGTTTTTTTTATTTCTTTGTTTTCGTAATAATTATCAACATTATAAAATAAAATTTCAATCAAAAACAACATTTTGTTTTGATGTCTGGCTACTGGCATCTCAAAAATATTACGGCTGCAACAAATAAGTAATGAAGTAAACGACAAAAAGACTTCGCAAAGACGAAAAAACGAACGGCAGTAGACGACGTTGAGAACAAAAACACGCTAATGTAAGGCGTATTATCATGAATAATAAAAAAAGTACAGTCGAGTATCATAAAGTGATGTTATAGAAGTAATGGGGGGAAAAACGCCCCCGGGGGCGTAGGGTGCGCACTCGCAAAGATTCTTTTGGCAGAATTTTATCTAGATGTACCAAGTTTACAATCTTGACAATGTCGGGAAATTGTGATACAGCGTACTAACAATGTAATTATGTATGTAGGTGTCTTTTTGTGTCTGGAGGATCTGTGGATAAAAGAAATCATGTTTTGTATTTTTTTGTAACAATGAGCATATTATCCAGATACATAAATCATTCATAAAGTATTGATTGTGTGTTTATTTTTGTTATTTTCATTCAATATCCTGTAGGTGTTATATAGGGTTTAACATTATACCCAATTGTCAAAAACATAAATAAAAAATTGCGATTCTCAACTATTGATATAAACCTTAAACCACTTCCATTTGATGATAACCTAAGAGCGAGTCTGAACAGAAACATTGCATTAAGAAATTAACCGCCGTATTCTCAGAAAGAATCTCGACATCATTTTAAAGCGTATCCAGAAATTTTAAGTTCGTCACCCGTATCCATCTCTCAAGGGCCGTAAGTAAATTCAATCTGTAGCCACTCAACCGCCCCTGGCTGCTTTAGCAGCCAGTTGCCGATTTGCCAAATGTCCCTGGCTGCTAAAGCAGCCAGTAGCGCCTTCGTCCAACAAATGCAATAAAAATTTATTAAACTGCTATTTCTAGAGCTTATTCCTCTTGTAGCATTCTCTATACTATATTCCTCAACGTTCGGACCAACAATAGCAACACTATTCCATCGACAAATCTCAAAATAAAAGTAAAAACTGTAGTGTAAACAAACTCCGCCATTTCTGACGTGTGGCGTCGTATTTCAATTGTTCTGTTACGTATATTGTTGTTTTCGGATAGTGTTATATATCAAATTAATCGTGAAAATCTGTGCTACTATATTATCATAAAGGAAATCTAGTTTTCGAATCTCAAAGTTGAGTATTTCGTCTCCGAAAGGTGGTAGGTTTAAATACCTATAGTGATTGTGTTTATACAAGAAATAAGTGTTTTTGTGATTAAAACGTGTGTGTTAACGGAAAAACAGTGCATAATTAGTATTGTGAACATATTATTAAATTGTATATACAAAAACAAGTGGCTTCGTAAAGTTATAGGTACGTAAATAACCGTGTTCAAAAACAGTCGTTGGCGCAGGCCGCGTCAAAATAAACAGTGAGTATTCAAATTCTAATTTAATTCTAACTAGACTATCGTAAATAAACTAATAAGATTATGGTCTTATTGGAAAGGAAATATAATCTAGTTTATTTTAAAATTATTTTAATTGAAATTTAATATTTAGAAAAATTCAAATTAATATTTTAATAGCGAAATATCCGTTTTCATCACTGTTTTTCAAGTTCTACATTTTTTTTGAGTTTCAAATTAATATCAGTTTTTTTTTTTTTTTAATATATAGATTCCATAACTATTCAGCTATTCACTGTAAATTTTATTTAGCTATAACTCTTGTAGTTTGCGATTGTTTATCTAAAGTGTCAAATTACATGCGAATATTTCGCAATTTTTTGCACCCTGGACGGTTTGGTGCAAAAAAGTTGCGCGCGGGGCGGGTGAGTGGGTAGGCCGCACTCCCAAATCACCTGAACACTCACAGCGCGTATTAGGCTCGCGTATAAATCTAATTTGGATATATTTTCTTACATTTCAAAAGTTTCCACGTTGGAAATGAAAAGAAGATGGAGTGCGTCAGCGTCTTGTCATCGCAAAAAGTTGGGAGTATCGTGTGAGACAAATGGGTATGCTTTGGTTTTTGTTGTTTAAAGATTTTTTTACTGTTGATGTACTGGGGGTTCTTATAATATAATCTATACATATTCAAAATCAAAATCAAAGCATTTATTTCAAGTAAGACAGTTACAGGCACTTTTGAATTGTCGAAACAAAGATGAAAATTAAATGTAGCTACAGTCCCAGTCACAAGACATAAAAACTGTGAAAGTACTGTAGTTGCCTATTCCCTAGCGTAGATCTCTATGGAGAAGAACGGGCAAGAAACTCCATGGACACTCTTTTAAATCAGAATATTGTTACAAAATCTTGGTTACATCATTCATGTTGAGATGGTATATTATGTGAGAACAATGTAGCAAGATGTGCACGTTAAAAGTGTCCACAGTAAAACAAAACAGAAAAAAAAACAATTAAAAAACTAAAATAATTCATTAAAATAAGCCATGGCAACTGAGAGATGACCAGTCACAACTGACAGCGCCCGTTCACGGACATGACGCATAGATCAGCACCATTCAACTCAACTATTTTGAAGGGAACTAAATGAACCGACACATGCGCCACCATCAGCGAGACTTTAATTTATTTATTTTATAATACTAAAGAGATTGAATCTATACAATGCAAAGATAGTTGTACAATCTTCAGCAGCTCCAACAATACCATTTAATGCTATCAATTTAAGCGCCCCTGTCCTTGTGGAGCAGGACCGGCACTGAGCCAAGCATTTTTATCAGCGATATAATCGCTCAACTTGTAATATGCTTGCTTACATAGTGTGCGTTTAATGCATGTTTTAAATTTCGTCTCATTCATTTCAGGAATACTTTGTGGAATTTTATTATAGCAACTCAAACAGTACCCCATGAAAGATGAGTCTACTTTAGCGAGTCTGAAGCCTGGCTGAACTAGTTGGTCCCTATTTCTAGTACTGTAATTATGTCTGTCACTCCTTTTACCAAAACGGTGCAGATTTTTTCTGACGTACATTATGTTTTCGTAGATGTATTGACAATGTACTGTCATGATGCCAATATCCTTAAACAGTTCCCTTAGAGAATCGCGCTTACGAAGATTATATATGGCTCTGATGGCTCTTTTCTGCAGAATAAATATAGACTCAATATCTGCAGCCCGTCCCCATAGCAAAATGCCATAAGACATTATACTATGAAAGTAACTAAAATAAACCAGTCTAGCGGTATCTACATCAGTATATTGACGGATTTTTCTAATGGCATATGCTGCTGAACTTAGCCGCCCCGCAAGAGATGTTAAATGAGAACCCCATTGTAGCCTTGAATCAAGCGTAATCCCCAGGAAAACTGTTTTATCTACGAATTCAAGTTTCTCTTTATTCAGTACTATATCACAATCACTACTTTTAACATTCGGTAAAGCAAATCTTATGCATTTGGTTTTTTTTTCATTTAATACCAAATTGTTTGCTGTGAACCAATTTTGGACCTGAAGTAGGGCATTATTTACGTCATCTAGATTTTGGGCCCGCCTATTTATCTTAAAAATTAAGGAAGTGTCATCAGCAAATAACACCATATTTTGAGGTTGGTTTTTCAATAAATAGGGTAGATCATTTATATATACTAGAAAAAGGAAAGGACCCAATATTGAGCCTTTTGGAACCCCCATTTTTACTTTTAAACCATGTGAATTAACACCATTTATTTGAACATGTTGTTGTCTATCATTCAAATAAGATTTTACCAAACTAAGTGCAAGTTTACCCAGTCCGTAATGCTCAAGTTTCAAAAGTAATGTGTCGTGATTTTCACAATCAAACGCTTTGGAGAGGTCACAAAAAATTCCTATGGTGTCTTGAGACTCTTCCCACGCAGTAAATATGTGCTTTAATAAGGTTACACCGGCGTCAGTTGTACAACGTCCCTTGGTGAAACCATACTGTTGATCATGTAAGATTCTGTTGGTGTTAAAATGATAGAGCATTTGATTAAGCTTTAACCTAACCTTTTCAAAAACCTTGCTAAAAGCTGGTAAAACCGATACAGGTCTATAATTATTAGTGTCTTTACTGTCCCCGGATTTGAAAAGACGTATGACTTTACTGTATTTCATATACATATATCATATATATATATTATTATAAAATAAGCCACGTTTTGTGTCTCTCTTCTTTTAAACCCGGCAAAGGATTTTAAATTGTTTACACTATTCGTTTTTGTGAATAATGCTATATTATTTAACTTACAAAATTTGTAAGTTAAATAATATAGCATTATTCACAAAAACGAACAGTGATTATTATTTAATAATAATCAGATCTGAATGTTTTATGACAGTGTTATCTCTAGTTTCTAAAAAATAGTAGATAATTAAAATAATGCCGTAAGTCACAACTAAAATTTTTATCTTTACGTTATTCTACAAAATTAGGTATGCATCCTCATGACTGCTTCAGCTGACAATAATAGTTTATTGATTCAATTACTAATCATATTCAATTATCATAATAACCAATCATTGGTGTGCAACATGATGCGGTGCGTGAGACCAAGAACGGCGCAAATGCAATTAAGTAATTAGCCCTGTTGTTTGGTCTGCAGAGTAATTGACGAGAAACCTTAAACTTAGCAGACAATGCATTTGTACATGATTTCCTATACCCGGCATTTAGTATTGTAACTCTCTTTGTGTACAGGATTCAACTTATTATGTATAATCCCTCTCTCACTGAAGAGAAAACTCATGGACATGTGCATTCTTCTTTCTTCTTTATGCTGAGATGGGGCCTTTTGGCCTTGTACAGGACCAATTTCGTTTTCTTTTTTTTATTTTCTTTTTTATGTTTAATTTTTATTAGTTGATAATTTCACCATTTTGTTTATGTGTTTTGTCCTGTGCGGGCTAATAAATTCTTTTTCTTTCTTTCTTTTCTTCCTACCCTCACATAAGGAGCGCATACATAGTCACTAACCAACCGTCAAAAGGCCACACTTGGGGTCTGTCAGCGAGCAATGGAGCGCAGTATCCTTGGAGTGACACTCACTGATAGTGTAAGGAACTCGATACTGCATTCCAAAACTCAAATTGCCGATGTAGGTCACACGGCTGCCAAGCTCTGTCACATGCCAGAGGAGCTATGGGCTTAAGCTACCACAAAACCCAACAGCAACAAACGGCAACGCGGCAGTCCCAGAATGAGATGGCGGGACGAACTCGACTCCTTCCACAAGGATAGGCGCATAACTGGACTGGATAGGGATAAGCGGAAGGAGGGAAGGGTGGCCTTTGCCCTGCAGTTGGACACAAATGGCTGATAATAATAATAATAACTATGCTTCAACGATAGCTATGCCGTATGTATACTATGTACCCAACCGAAGTTGACCACGAACACGTGCCTACATTGACATAATAGAACTATAATGTGAATAAATGCAATTTTGTTTGTTACAAATCGTTCTTAGATTCTTAGGTATAAAACGTTCCTCATCTATTCTGATACAACAGAATCAAAATTCGCACTTTACGCCATCTTTGTTTTTAGTTTGAACATTAATGACACTCCCAGAATATTTTTATTTGAAACTTTTAGTTTCTGTTTCATTAATTTTTGAAAAGTAAAGCAAATTTGTATAATTCATGGGAAGAGAAAACTTGAGGATGATCAAGATTTATGTAATTTATAGTAATGTTACCAAGACATCCTAAAACAGAACCGAACGGCAAAATTCCCATTAACCATCGATTTTTGCCGGAAGCCTGGCATCGTAATGCGCTGCTCATATGTAGCTACAATACATCTTGCTTTGTCCCATTCAATGTGTAGACGACGAAACGAGCCTGGCATACTGATGTGTTACTTTTAAAATTTATTGCTGCAACCCCTTACTTGGGGTTGGGGTGATGTCGATAGAAATGTTGAGTCTAAATGTCATAAGACTAGTCTATATTGCTAATACTCCCAGCGAGGAAGTTTTTTTATAAAAATAATTATAAGATCTTAGTAGTTTAACGTAAAAGGAACGATAATCTTGAATTGTTTTCGCAGAACTAAAAACGTCGGTTGCCGTCTTTAATTTTTGAAAATTAAACATTTTCAATTTTAGAGATACTTATAACTTTAATAAAAACCTTTAGTTACTTAGTTTTCTGAAAAAAAGGTGATTCTTTAAATTTCAATCTACTAACATAAAGACCCAAAGGTGAAAGATACATTTTAGATTTAATAAATCGAAAATTCACAATAGAACTTTGCGATTTTTCATCGACTATCGACAAAGATATCGCATCAATACAAACACTATCCGACGTCGACGGTGAATAAGAAGTAATGAGTTTTCTTTTACATCGCACCTGACTTCTGGTCTCGCAGACGCCTCGCAGACTCCGGTAAATAGGATTAAAACCTTTTTTATTTCTACTACTATTGCTTTACCTCCATTCACTCTTATGTAGCTTTGAACTCACTTCAAATGATTTTATTTATTTGTAGCTATTTTTTTTATGTTTGATGTAAGTGTTAAACTAAAATATTTTATTAAACTTCTTGAAGTATTTTTAGAAGTTTATTTTTTATCTTATTCGTTCAACGAAATTGGAACATCGAACACAGTAAGTACCTGTACCTTAGCAGACAATTTGAAAAAAAAACCACACATTTTGCCTTTTCGTACATTTTAGCTCAATGAAAATGTCATTGAAATTCATCTAAACGGGAAAAAAATAAAGGTGTAAAGTTAATTATAAATTAAAAACTAAAACTCCCAAAGACCTGATTCAACAGCCATAACATGAGCTTAAATTAATCTTTATGTACAGACGATGTGTCACTAGAAGTTGCAGTTGCAAGCTGGTTCAATACTCCCATACATTACCTACTTAGTGTTGATAATTTAAAAATTCTCGAAGTTATCCCGACTAAACGCGAGCATCGCCGTCGCGTGTGCTATCCAACAGGGTGTGAACAACGAGATTCTAGCGATTTAGAAACTAAATATCCTGTTATTACTAGGGCCTTAGAAAGTGTTATTAGTAACAATAGGTGTTAAGAAGATGATAAAGATTTGAAGTCAGATAAAAAATTACATTCTCAGTAGTTTCAGAAAAAAAGTAATATGGAAGACAATTTATGTAATTGTTGAAAAGTGCATAACTTATTTAAAACCAAGTATTATTCCACAAACCTACAAATTAATTCAATACTCCCATACATTACCTACTTAGTGTTGATAATTTAAAAATTCTCGAAGTTATCCCGACTAAACGCGAGCATCGCCGTCGCGTGTGCTATCCAACAGGGTGTGAACAACGAGATTCTAGCGATTTAGAAACTAAATATCCTGTTATTACTAGGGCCTTAGAAAGTGTTATTAGTAACAATAGGTGTTAAGAAGATGATAAAGATTTGAAGTCAGATAAAAAATTACATTCTCAGTAGTTTCAGAAAAAAAGTAATATGGAAGACAATTTATGTAATTGTTGAAAAGTGCATAACTTATTTAAAACCAAGTATTATTCCACAAACCTACAAATTAAATACAAAGAAACAAAATGAATCAGAATTCTCACAATCCCCTCCACAATGAAACTTTATTGAGGGGTTAATCCAAAGCCATATCGTTTGTAACTTGCGCTCTCCAGTCGCACAGTGTCGCAACCACGCCGCGGCGACACCGCACCGACAACATGCCATTTGTAAACTATTTGTATGCGGGCGAGTGTGCCGCCCTCACTTTTCTTACTTCCCAGTGACGAGCGACCGGCAACGCTACTATCTTAGCGCGTTTTCCAACAACAACAACTCACAAATTCAGTGTTAACTTCTCCAACACGGTGTCTTCATACGGTTGCGAAGTACAGACACTACGAACACGGTGTCACTAAACTTGGATGTTGGAAAACCTTAGTTTATTCAGTCACATTGGTATTTATGTGCCGTTCGAATATCGCGTGCATGCTCGCTGAATTAAATTTTGTTCGTGCGATGTTCTCGCTTGTGCGCTTGATACGTTGATTGAAAGGTATTTACGTACGTGAGCTTTGCTTTGCAATGATCTATTTGTCTGCTGATCCTGAATTTTCGGTTGGAATAGATTTGTTGGGAATTCTGTGCAGATCAATTAAATTACTACTATTCCTCGCTGCATTGGGATTGATATTTGAATTTCTAGAATCTATATTTCGTTGAACGCTGTCTGCGTTATAGAGTTAGTCCATGCAAGCATTGTTTAACAATGCGAAATACCAACCAATAGCTCACTGGAAATGCGATCATGTTCTAAATTTATTGTTATAAATTATCCTAAAACAGCTTTTATTCTTGCTAGTGATTTTGATTGATTGACTTTATTGAATTAATATTGAACTTAAGAATCTTTGAACCAGCCTAAAATAATTGTCGTGCTGTTCGCATTTACTTAACCAAAAATGATTCAATCATATACCTAGACCTACATACAAAGCAATAACGGTAACTTTATCGAAGAAATTGGCAACGGACCGTCATGTGATGAAGAATATAAACCACAGTAATACAAAACCGTTGCAACGTTCGATGCATTTTTATAGCTCAAGCAATAAACCAGTGGGGGTGAGACGAAAACGACAATAGTGCACTTAAGTTGCTCATAAACGGTATATCATATCCCGAACAATGTTATTTATTCGCAGTATTGCTGAACATCTACTGATTTGAATAGATACGTTCGAAGCTCTGAGACATTTTGCAGGATATGTATTCAATTTTACCAATGAAATTAGTCATGTTGCAGATATTGAGGGAGTGTACAATGTAGATATAAAATATGAGTAGTTTGTATTTTGATAGAGCGCAATTGCTTTTATATTTCCTGCTTTTACTGATGCAGCTCATAAACCCAGGTTTGAAGATGTAAATGTAAGGAGCAACAAAACTGTAAGATAGGAAAACACTAAGGTGAATAGGTAACTTATTTTGTTATTCTTTTAAGCTCAGAACAAAAATATTTTCAGTAAATACTCTTTCAATTTTTGAATAATTTTAACGAATTCGTTCAAAATGATTTTAACCGGGTCACAGCGAACAAACATCAGAGCTGCTAGTTTCTTTATCATATTTTTTATTCGTACAAATAATATTTTAGTGTTCTGTTTGTCATGTTACTAGTATTTGTGATACGCAGTTTTACATTCTTTAACGAGTGTATCTGAAATGTCTTGGTATCAGGTTTGGAAGATCTGATCCAAACAATAATGTGTGACACTTCTACACTTTAGTATACACTTTATCTTTACTTCCATCTATAGCTGTCAAAATATAAGTGTCTAATTCTTGACAACCATTAAAGTCATTCACAATAAAATATTCTACATTTCCAAGTAGATTTCTATTTATATAAGCTTCTATTCCAGTATCATTATCTTCTCTTACAGTCTTAGAATTCGAGCTTTCAGCTACCATTTCGTCTCTGGTTTCGCATACATGGCTTCAAATTCTACAAATGTACTTTTCAGGGTGCATTTGTGCCGTTTCAATACATTTAAGACCGTACTATAAAACCAAACTGTGCTGGTGGTTTGAACTCCGATGATAATAATGGGATAAGACATGGAAATCGTCACTAACGAGAACTAGACTGTCGATATAAGGGAGATAATGATGTGTTCTCATGATTATTGAACTACTTCTAGTTACTGTTTATAATTTGTACGTTTTTCTGTACGAAGATAATTAATCTTATTTCAAAATTTTAATCTTCCTTTAAAATACAGTACATTATGGAATGCAAATAAAGATGTGAATAAATATGAATTTAGTTGCCTGTCTGCAGGTACTATTGACTAATTATAGTTGTTCATCTAGATATGAAGCATTGCCTTCCTCTTCATACATGCAGACTTATAGAATAATTATTGACATCATTGTACGCAATCATCCATCCAGCACAACATGGAAATCCTCCCCTCCCCATCGTATCATCCCGAAATACTTCAAACATGATTACAGAATTTAATATCGAATTATGAAAGCTCATTTCAATTAAGTTCAATTATGATAGAATTCGAATAATTTTTATTGGGAGGGTTGGAAATTTATTAAACGTGAAACTGATCAATGTTTGTATTGACGTTGGCGGCATTCCAACTGCCATTATTGTTGTATGGTTTATTACTATGGGTTATGTAATGGGTAGTGTGGGGGATTATAGGCATGAGTGTTTTAAGTTTGAATGTGTTTTGATGGTGGGGGATGGGCGATACATTGACTGAAAAGGTGCTTTTATTTGTGTCTTTGGCGTCATTGTTTTTTTTATTTTGTGAATGTCATCACGCAGGTTAACCTAAGAGGTGGTCGTTTGCTTAACCAGACTATCCTGTGGGTGGCTTGTTAGCATCATTGACTGAGTCTGCCTTCTTTTATAAGAGACTGATTTGCAAATATTTAGTAGGTATTCGAGTAGCTTTTATAATATCAACTACATTGACTGAGTCACTTCTGTTTGAGTCCCTTTTCTTAGTCTCGCATGGTGCTTAATATTTTTATGGTCTAAAGATTGATCAAAATGTGTTCTTGGCACCAAACTCACGTTTTTATGTTTTGCCTGTTCACGAACCCAAGATATAGGTAAACAATTACTACACTGTGATAAATAATGCGCACTAAAATGAGATCCAAATTATAATGTAAAATTCATAAAATGTAGCGATGTTATAATTCGATTTGAACACAGCTTCAGGGCTCTCGATAACATGTCATGATGTTATGTGCCCTAAGTTGTAGGTTAATACGGGATTTGGTGGTTAAACCCGTTAATTCCCCTAATTAGGCCAACAGTTTTCAAATACCCTAATCGCTTTGTGGACACAGAAATTGTCATGATGATTAGTTTCATCGAATTACATCATGTATTATGAGATGTGATGTGTTTGACGCAGGATAATAATAGACCGTAAATTGAATACTGTTTCATCATTATTTTGAATCTAGTCCACAATTATTTTCACAGTTTGGATTATACAGAAAACTGGAACCTGATTACAGATAGATTTTGTACCTATTCTCAGGTGTTAATTTCTCGCGGGTCTGTGGACGGGGAGTTATGGGCTAGCTCGCCGTCCGTCCGTCTCATGACGACAGGCCGTGTCGACGCGTTCGTGTTCCACGCGCGCTTCAAAGAGAGTCAGCAATAAGGAAGGGGTTCGCAAGGGCCGAAGTCTGCCGGGGCTGCGGGACTATTCGAAAGAGATACCGTGGCCCCGGAACACAAAGGGCGATGAAGGAACATGGATGGGTTTTAGTCAGTAAAAGTCTGACATGACACAATGACTCCTCCTGCTCCACCTAGAGCGGGAGGAGTCATTTGATGATTTCCATCCGAAAAAAAAAGGTGTTAATTTCTATTTTAACATTCTTGATTCTTGTTTCAAAAAAGTTTATTCCGCAAGTAACTAATATGATTGTGAGAATCAAAAGATGAGGCCATAGTTTCAACGACGACATAGCAGTTTAAAGTCGACAATAGAGGGTGGACAATAAACTAAGGTATAGACAACACTTGAACTTCGGCATTCAGAAAAAACCAAAACATTTTCATACCAACAGGTTTGTCCAGAAAACTAGAACAAACCATAATGCGAGTAGCGAAAAAATATGGCGTCTGTGTACTGAATATGGTTGTAAGGTTGAATGATTTCCCAAAAGTTTATGGTTTATTTACGCTATTCACTCAAAACTTAGCCCGCGGTCGATCGTAAGTGATTGCCGATATGTAGGATTGTAGAATATTTTTCGAGCGCAACTTATCGCGATACAAAACGGTTGAAATATATTTTAATAGTCGGATAAACTGTCGGATTGTTGTGAGCGCTTGCAGATATCATGATTTTTGGTTCTCATGTTTTATTTATAGTGTTTTATTGATTTGTGTGAGGATGGGACAGTAACAATGTTTCAGCTTGTTATTTTTATACGTGAATGGAGTTGTGTTGAGTGGGTTAGTTTTAAGATTCAAGTAAGTAGTGTGGTATTGAACGTTGATTTTTTCATCGAATTTTGTTAATTCATTTTACTTAGTCCTGTTTGACATCTACAACCCACTTTAGCTAGAACCTATTTTATCTCATAGAGAGGAGGCTTGTGTCCCAGCAGTGGGAACATTATAAGCTGATTATGCTTTGTTACCAATGTTTGCACCAATGTTGAATATTGAAAGGCTAACAATTTTTTTTATAGCTCTACTTACGCATCCTGATTTCAGGTGTTAGGTTATTGGTACCTAGATATTAGACCACCTAGGTAGATGTTTACGATTGTCACGAAGAGTCGTTGTCTATGCTAGAGTCCATGCATCTACCTTAAGTCGTCACTACTATCAACTAGAGATTTTATTAGGTACTAACCTCCTACGAAATTGTTTCTGCCCAACCAGTTTTTACGACTGGCAATAAAATTAAATATAAGTACTTGATGCACTACGAATTTTTCGGATAAAAATAGTTTTCGAATTATGTTTTTAGTATTACCTATAATTTCAGACTGGCTACATAATCAGTGATAGTTTTAAATCAGTCTCTTTGTCAATGATAGTTTCATTTTGTCGTTTTTGAATCAAGATTCCGGTCGAGTCCAAAATAGCTTATGATTAAGTAAGCACACACAAATTCTTTATAAGTAAGGAGGTACCAAATTCCTTCATAGCCCTTTGTGTTCCGGGGCCACGGTATCTCTTTCGAATAGTCCCGCAGCCCCGGCCGGCTTCGGCCCTTGCGGACGCCTTCGTTATTGCTGACTCTCATTGAGGCGCGCGTGGAACACGAGGAACATGGATGGGTTTTAGTCAGTAAAAGTCTGACACTCCCTCCTGCTCCGCCCAGAGCGGGAGTGTCAGACTTTTACCTTTTTTTTTTTGGATGGGGAATCGTCAAGTAACTCCTCCCTCCTGCTCCGCCCAGAGCGGGAGGAGTTACTTGACGATTCCCCATCCAAAAAAAAAAAAGGAGGTACCAAATTCAGATTACCATCTCCTTCTTTCCTATGTTATTAAGGAGTGGCGCAAAACGACTTTTCTTCCTTTCTTCCCCGTCAACCATCACGCAATTCATCACCCTCATCTGCCTAGCCTTTTCCCAATTATGTTGGGGTCGGCTTCCAGTCTGAATGGATGCAGCTGAATACCAGTATTTTACATGGAGCGACTGCCTCCACAACCCATTTAGTACTGGGTTATAAGATACCATTTGGTAAGACTGGTTGTCAACCATCACGCAATTATATTTACTCTCAATTATTTCATATCGTTCTGTACACAGTCCATCCAATAATCAATTATATAATTGTAATCAGAACGCATATTTCCAGAAATTCCAGGCTCTTAGACGTCCAAAGTTAATAATTGAATTGTGCTTAGGAATCGGGGTCTAACCGTCATATAATAGTCCGGGGTAGTTGATATCGTAACGGAGAGCGGAGTGCACTTGCAGTAACTTGCGCAAATGTTTGCCTCGCGATAGGATGGACTGGTCTTGGCTGGGAGACAGGATATGTCCTTTTTTGGATGATAGAGGCTGTGTACGAGTCAATAATGCTTATTCAGTAAAAGTACGTTTCTGCGCACGTAATGAATTACGCTAGACGTACTTTATTAATTACTAGCGGACGTCACGCGGTTTCACCCACGTAGTTCCCGTTCCCGTGGGAGTACGGGGATAAAAAGCCACCTCTTTACTGAGTAAATAGCCTATGTTATTCAGTAAAGACGTGGGTTTCTAATGGTGAAAGAATTTTTGAAACCGACGCAGTAGTTTTTGAGTTTATTCATTAAAAACATACACACAGAATATTTCCTCTTTATAATATTAGTCTAGAAGTGTATATGTAGATATTATAACATAAATTCAGTCGTCACTAAAACTCAGCCACAAGCGGGTCGATCAAAAATAACATTGCATCAAGTGCGGCTCAGATAACTAAACAAATGTAACTTAAACGTAATTAAACTATTGAACATAACAGTGGTTTGGTGTGAACGAACTACCTTCCTACAACAACTACCGGGGTATCTGTCAACGAAGAGAAAACCCCAACAGGCTGACTACAGTTTTTTCTTTTTTTCTACACTATGATACATAAAAATTAATTAAATTGAAGGAATAATTCATCCTGTCAATTTTACAAAGATGCAAGATGTAATCTTGCTCTTCAATAACACTGTAGGAGTCACGTTGGTGTACAAAACGATTGCATAAAAAGTACCACCATCCACGACACCTTTTACCATTTTAGAACTACTTTTAACTTTTTTCTTCACTTTGTATTTACTAACCACGAAACTTTATCCAATACTACCTGCATTTAAACATACGCTGTGTATCAGATCTTCTAACAGTTTACATTTAACTACGTAAAGAGCACTCGAAGATTCTTTCAAGACCAGTATTACAATTTATCGAACTCATGGACTCTGTAGCACATGAAATGCTTAGAAAGTTGGAGCGCTCAGTGGTCTTACGGTAATCAAACTGTGAGACAGGAGTATACAGTGGTTTCTGAGGCATGTCTGTTTGTTTGTTTTGTGGTATGCTATGCCTGATGGTGTAGGTAGTAAATTTGATTGAATTTTTGACTAATTGATGATGTCTCATCATCTTTCTAGCCTTTTCTACGTTGGGATCGGCTTCCAGTTTATGTGTATGAAACGTCTGTCTTTCTGACTCCACAACACAATTGCTATTAGGTAACAATCATGATAAGACTGGTTGTCAGACTTTAGGGTTTCTAAATGATTACTTCTAGCTAGCCAAAAATTCTTCAATGTGTTTTTGATATTCGATTTAAACTGGGGTTTATTTTGCTTTTTTCGTAATACGTTACTGTGTATATGCACTATTCACTAGTCTTATTCTAAACAGACGGTTTACGACAGCCATGTGACCTACCGTCCAATGAAAACCAGTCTCCATCTAACTATTACTTTTGTATAGATCGGGATGTAACTGCCATAAACAAATCCGTAAAGCTCTTCAAAAAAGGTACAAAAACATTGCAATATTCACCACCAAACATTCCGACCGACCAAAAAACAAAAAACAAACAAAACTAAACATTATTCGAAATATTTTCCATTCGAAATCACAAACTAAATTCACAGGTTTTGCATACAGTGAATATCTCGAATGGGGCGGCCGTTTATTGAACGGAATCGAACCGGCGTACCGATGAATCGACGGTAAATTAATAATCATATTACTCTTTCAGCGGAATGCAAATATTTGATGATTGCGCTGCGGCGAGTGCTGAATGTCGATACTGAGGAACGTGGATGCTGAATATTGCTGGATATGCTCCATCGTGGTGAGCAAACATGTGCGGTGTGATTGAGCGTGGCTCTGATTGGGTGTCAGTTAGCTTTGAAAGCTGTTGTGCGTTTCTATGGGATTTGATTGATTCGCACGGGAGCTTTTTTTTTGTTTTCTTCGATACAAAACCGTCTGAGCACACGCTTCGACAGTCCATAAACAGATTTGAAATTACTTTTCATCAACTTTAGTAAGTTTACATTTGTATGTCAGATTCAGGTAAAAATTAACTGTATTCATGTACCAATTTATCTAAATAAGTAAAATCTGTTCTGTTTTGTAACTGTATTACATACTCCTATGTTTAGTGCATGCCGTGGCAGCCTTTAATTAAGGCTACACTATAAAAAGTAAAAATAACCTAAGTACTTTAACACTGTATTTTTGGTGTAGGTATGCTTTGTTGGTTGTCCTTAAATAAATAAATAAATAAAGTTTAGGAATTTGATGACTAATTTACGTGGTTGATAGACTGATATAATACATCGAAAAATACATTATGCTGCGTTCAACCTTCAAAAGTATAATTGCCTAATAATAAGGTTTTATAATCATCTGATAATAAAGCTTCATGCATTAAGCAAGCAATTACTATGAAGTAGTTTTTGTAAAGTGCCATAAAATGCGTGTCCTTTAGTATTTTAACTTCTTGTTATCAAAGTAACATCCAGCAATTATTTTTCAGTTTACTTTCTATATTCCTTGTCGGGAGCTGTATTTGTGTACTGTTGTGAAACATCCGTGATCGGTTTCTCTCGCGCTCGTTGTGCAATCGACACATTTTGTTTTTTTTTTTTTATATATTTTTAGTCTGACTGAAGCGTGCTTTTGAAAATAATTCAAGTTTTTTTTTATTCTATACGTATTGTTTGGTATTGTGTGTATGATATTTGAACGACACAAAAGCATACATGATTAGCTTCCCTCTGCTGAGGAACTGATCTCTTCGCTGTGAGAGGCGGTGGGACATATATTATACCTCCAGTGTAACCTGCACTAGGAATCGAATTTTGTTATTTTCACGATGTTAATCTTTCATCGTTTTGAGAGCAGTGGTGATGAAATTATCTAAGATAATTTTGTATACACGTAAACCAGGGCGATATCATAGGGCCGTCATTGCTCCAATACATAGATATTTTATTTGGAAAATTGTTATTTTCTCAAAAAAAAAAAAAACAAACAAAAAAAAAACCCATCCTAAACCCTAAAATCCTATCCTTCCTTCTTTCTTTCGTCTGGGTGTACAAATTAAAATAATCGACATTCGTCCAGTTTCCAAAAAAGAAAAACACTTCTTCAGTTTCTCCATCCAACCTTTTCAACATTTATATCACCAACAAAAGGAGTAAACCATAATTCAAGCCCACATCTAAAAGTCGGTTAAAAAGCCGGTAGATCTGAGGTGTTGGGCCGTGTGGATTGCACTAAATTATTCCCCCGGGCTCGCGGCGAGTTAATGAATTTATAATCAAATTACAACAGGACTACCGCCCCGTGAGAAATTTCGCAGATAAATCTTTATAGCGTTAGCGTTTTATTTGTTTCGTGGTGACCGTGGATTAGGTTTCGTGGGGTCTGTGAAGGTCGACTCAGGGTATGTTTTGAGAAGGAAAATCTCTCCTTAAACTCTTCGTTTTTCGTATCAGTTTATCGGACAGGTGATAAAAGGGTACGGGTAGGGTACGTCGATTATTCTTAAATTTGAGTTAAATGAGCTTTGATCAGAGATCTCCCACATTATAAACGTTGGAGCAGAAAAAGACTAGCCATAAACAGTTAATACTCTATTCTGTAATACTTATACTTCAATCTGTCTATAACATTGTTTTTATCTCTAAAACCGTTTATTGTGTCATATCCAATCCAACTTTGAAAATTAATCAGATCATTTTGATATATATGTTGGTTCGCATAGTTGAATATGAATACGCACAGAAGAATCATAGTCATAAATACGATAGTACAGCTTTCGTTTCACACAAATTAATACCTACAACTCATCCTACGTTCGTGCCTATCACCAGTTCTACGCACAACTAACTATCCTGAATAATTCCCCCACACAATACCACCTAACTGTACCTACTAAATCTTGAACTGGAAGTGGCCAAGACGTATAAATGGCACATTATTTATTATCTACCATGCGAGAGCCGAGTGAGCCCTTTCGTGAAAATATTAAGTAAATAAACGGAGTGAGCGAGCGATGTTATGGCCATGAGAGAGGCGATAACGATGTGTATCGCTGCTTTTATTGACAATAATATGGACTGAATGAAGTATTATTAGCTTTTTTTACTTGGGTTGAAGTATTAATTAAAAAACAATGATTACCGTTGGGTCGATGTGAATCCATGACCTGTTGAGGGCTACGGGAATGTGCTGGATGCAAGAGGCACATACCCGGTCGAGTTGGCGATGCTTGGAGAAGACCATCCATCAGGATTTGAAGTCTTTCGGCAAAAAATCTAAATTACCAACTTGATCATGATGGGGGTTACGCCTTTATTGGTTTAACAAGTATTACATTTAAAATAACAGCATTCCAACTTACCGCAGTGTCTCAAGACGAAAGTCTATGACCAGTGTGTGTTGCCAGTGATTACATACGGAACCGAAACGTGGTCGCTTACAATTGGCCTCATCAGAAGGCTTAAAGTCACCCTAAAGGGCAGTGGAGAGGGCTATGCTCGGAGTTTCCTTGCGTGATCGAATCAGAAATGAAGACATAAGCAAAAGAACCGCAACGTAGCCCGAAGAATTGCCAAACTTAAGTGGCAGTGGGCAGGGCACATTGCTCACAGATCGGATGGCCGATGGGGCCGAAAAGTTCTGGAGTTCCGGAAAACGTTGCGTTGGAAAGCCTCCCACTAGGTGGACCGATGACCTGGATGCGAGTCGCACGGGACCGGTCAATGTTCAACACTTAGGGGAGGCCTATGTCCAGCAGTGGACGTCTTGCGGCTAAAATGATGATGATGAATGATGCAATTTGAAATCCTTTTAGACTTTTGACTACTTCGTAGCTGTTCCTCGCAAAAGACAGAGAGAAATACAGGGTGTAAACAACCTCATCACGAAGCCGTCAACCAAGCATTCTGTACATTAAACTAAGTAACTTTAAGCAAAAATTATTGCTGGGAAACGACTTTTTTATTTGGGTGAAAAATCATGTTTTGTGGTAGAACTCAATGTAACGCACTCAAAACATTGTGCTGATGGATGGATTGAATAGTACGGGGGTCGTGAAGGTGTTTAAAGTAAAAATCTTACATTAAAAACTTGTATTAAAAAAAAAATGAAAAAAAGTTGAAACTGACCCCCAATATCTCCGTAACTGGATGGTGCGATCATTTTTTTGTTCTACACCATACCTCCCAGGTATGGTGTAGAACAAAAAAATGATCGCAATGACGGAGAGAACAAATACCTTTCGGCTTTGTTAAGAGGTATTTTACACCCTTTATACGGAATTGGTGGCCAACTTTCATTAATTAGAAAAAGCACTAGAAGATAAAGAGTCAGTCTAAATAAGGAAGTAGATATTACGAATAAATAAACGCCAACCTCCAGGCCACAACAAAGCACACTGCCTGGCTAAAACAAACCTTGTCAAATTGAAATGTTTCGACAAACACTAAACGTGTAATGAGACCGTTCTCTCAAGATATTGCCAAGCATTTTGTTACTATCATCCTTTGATGGATTTCGACAGATCCAGAAATAAAGTATCCTTGGTATTGAGTGGGCGATAAATCGATTTTGAGTTAAAATATATTGTATTAAGTGTTTTATTCTTGGCTGAAATTGTAAAAAGAATTGATGGATGGAGCTGAAAGACTTGGTCCCTAATTACACAAATGTGAAAAAACTCTCTCTGACTCTTACACCTTTTCACACCAAACGGCTGAATGGATTTTGATGAAGTTGGACCAACTGGTAGACAATAATCTGGGTTAGCACACTTTTTTATCGCGGCACTACGTTGCCTATAATTACAATGGATAAGTGTTACTAATAATAACGTTAAATCGTTGGTCCCGGCTGTCATTCCTAGGTCTTTGACAGTCGTTGCAGGTAGTCTTACCAAGGGGTATCGAATTTCCCAGTACTGACTAGGTTGTTGAGGTCAGATAGGCAGGCGCTCCATGTAAAATACTGGTATTCAGATGCATCCGGTTAGACTGGAAGCCAACGCCAACATAGTGGCAGATGATGATAATGAAATGTTACTAATAATATTAAGTCGGTCAGAAACCAAGTTCTACATTTTATAATCACTCCCAAAAACGTGTCCCATCCATAACAAACCCAGGACAGGCCAAACAAAATAAATCCAGAATTATAATTAATTTCTCAAACTTTATTGCTCACAGTAAGCCAGTAAGCCGAAAATATTGAAAAAAGAGAGAAGCGATCACCTTTTTACGACATCGTAAGCGGGACCATTATAGGGGTCACTTGATATGGGATTTCAATGTAAGGGGTGCTACACAATCATGTTCAGGTTGGTATGGTTCGATATAGTCGAGCAAAATGGAATATTTGAGTTCTTCTTCTTCTCGAATCAATGACTCAGATTTTGTCCGACCAGTACTGAATAGTAGTGACCTGGACAGCTCTGTCGTTTGTCCTGGAGTGTGTAGTTAGTTGTGCACGACGGGCAGGAGAGAAGGTGTAGCATATCCTGTGTTGGGGCTCTACACTTCTCGTCCGAGATGAATTTTCTCTCTTTCTACTCAGCATATTTGCTCCACAACACCATGTCTTTTGCATCTCGCATCCAGTTTGACCCAGCCACCATTTTAGGATTGTAGATCCTGCATCTAGTCGAACTGCGTAGAAATAAGTTCGAGAAAAGCCGTTCGTCTTAAGTTGGATTGTGCCGAGGTAACCCGAACATGATTCAGAAATGTGAAATGTGGAACGAAGTTTCCTGATCCCAGTACGACTTAAATGAAAGCCAAAAATGTGTGTACCTAGTCATTGCTTCGGGTCGGCAATGCCTTTCAACAAATCGAACATAATCGACCTGGACAAGTGAGCAACACCCCTAAAACTCGTCATTACACGGATAATACTTTCGGCCGTAACACTAAAATAAAAATGGTTGTAAAACTCTATGTACAAAATCATGAAGTGAAAGGCTGTAAAAGGGTATTATAACTACTGCACCTATAGTATAGTTATGTTTAATCAAACTTTCGGTCGGGTGTTAAAAGTTTTTGGTCAGAATATGGCCGGTGTGAAGTGCTCGCCGGTGACAAACGAATGTTCTGGTTTGTATGGAACGCGGAGTATTGTGTGGTTTAGCGGTGGCGACATACCTATGTACTTTGTGTGAGTTTTCGGCGCACATAGGTTTCGGCTTTTTGGAATCATGGATGCATTTGGTTTTGTCATTTCTGTTTGTAGGTAAAATCAGTTCATATTTTTAACATAGCTACATTATATACAAAACGTATAACTGATGGGATTGGCAGAGAGAGTAGTTATAGGCACACCCACATATAGCAAGTTACGTCTAAGTCCCATATATTAGGGTCAAGCCTATCGTCAAATCCACAAATTCAGTCTTCAGACTGCTACTGGTATATTCCACACAGAAAAAATCCAATAAAACTTGGCCCGACCTGTGAATCAAAATCAAATCGATTAGTACTCAACTAAAAAGGTAGCCAATACGCAATTTTCTCTTTATATTATTTACCCTTTAACCCTGAAAACATCTGAACTATATTCGTGCACCTTCCCCGTCAAAATTCAAGTTTTCGGCTAACCAAATTAAAGTTTATTCTCGACAACATTCTAATACAACACCAGGCAGTGATGAATAACTACAAAATTTAAACTACAAGTAATGCCAAGACGAAGTTTTGTATAGATGGAGAAGTTTAAACCACACACAAGTTATTACATAGTTGATAATTACAGATTTCGCTCGTACAAAGTCGAGTGCGTAGTGAACTGGGTTGGTAACACTGATGTTTTTTATTATTTTGGTTTTATGTGTGTGTATTTTTATGTTGGATATAGATGTTGGTTGCAATTATTGAGGATTACCGACTTTAGGAGAAGGCAGTTAAAAGTTATACACTACAGGTCGAAGGGACACCGAATCATGTACTAAATACGTGGAAACCGTTTTTGCGTCTGTGTACCTTCCACTCTGTTTTTTAATTTGAAACACACTAAAGTATTACGAGGCCACACGATACGTTAACAGTGCGCAATTAATTCGAGCAATAGGGCACCACACGGGCGGTGCGGCACCACAGTAAAACGCTGTTTAGCGCGGTGCGGCGCGGCGTGAAACACGTTCAATACACTAACAATACTGCGGTGGCGCCACGTTGCCACTCCGGCGCCGGCGCCACCGCAGCGCATCACCACTCCCCGCCACGTCTCGCGGGTCACAAGCGCGGCGAGCTTGCGGTGCGACGCCGCACCGCGGCCCTATGCATCGTGTGACATGGTATAGAGACATCGTATGTAGTATGACGTTGCGGCACCGCTCCGGCTCCGCACCGCACCGGCAACACATCGTGTGGCCGCGCCGAAACACTAGCACCAGAAAACTTTGCTACTTGAACTTGCGACTACTTAAGAGCCTTGCATTCACCCCGTTAATCATTTCATGCGATGGAGCCATAGGAATTGAATATAACAGTTCTTTTTTTAAAAACCGCATCAAAGCATAATGGGAAATGCATATTCTCAAATAGTGGCTGGTGAAAATACAAATCTCAGTTGTAAGAGCAGTTTCAATGTGAAGATGGAGCAGGAATACTTTAGTTACAGCTTGATCTCGTGAATCAGAATTATTTCTATATTTATGTGTGCAATGTATGTAACTCTGAGTTGTTCTTATCTAATGTTACGTAATGTTACTTACTGAAGTGTTAATTGTTTTAAAGCATATGGTGTAACTACCTCAAACCCTATTCCTATAAATAAAACAGCTGATAGTTTTTCTTGTCGAATTCTACAGCTCAACTTAAATATATCCATAGATAATATGAACCTTTCTTACTACCTCTTGATCAATATAATTTTCAGAATTTCTGATCGATCTTCCAATAAAATGTTTCTACTCCTAACAAGGAAAAAGTTACTTGTAAAAACCCTAACGGAAACTCAAACATTTTTCGAAAATGGATGGGTAAAGAATCTCATGTAAATATAAAAAACCTTTTTATATTTTTAGAATACCCAAAAAAGTACGGGATTGAAAAATGTTTTTCCCTTCAAATTTTAACAAGCTGGTAGTTTTAAAAAAAGAACGGAGTATCAAAACCGAACATCTAACAAAAAACCGTTAACGTAAAAGTGTGTGCCCCATAAAATACTGTTCGTTGGTTAGGGTTGTCAGGGACTTAATATCGGTAAAGAAAGGGTTTTTTTTATAAAATATTAATGGCGTAGATAAATATCGTCCTTATAGACTTTACGTTACTTGTCCTAAACATATTTTTTTGGATTAAGTTAGATTTCGAATTCAGAAATGAGACTATCAATTGAAACAACAGCTTGGGAATCTAGTCAATCACCATCTGCCTTGTCTGTTCCCAACTAGGTCGGACTCGTCTTCCACTCTTACCGGTCCAGACTAAATACCGATATTTTACATGGAGTTATTGCCTATCTGACCTCCACAACCCAGTTGGTAATCTGGTCAATAATTTCCTGTCTATAATTTCAACCACGAAATTATTATTAAAACAGAATTATTATTAAAACAGAAAATATCTGATTATAAAACTAAAAAGACATAACTAAATTTCCTACCTCGCCTCACTCCTTTCCTAGAATCATTTTTTCATACCAACAAAATCCGGAGCTCCGCACCAACCCTGTAAAGTTCACACCCGCGAGCGATACGCAACGGCGCGTGATCTCGCATGAAACGAACGGATTTCAGACCGCCTGAAACGTTCCAATCCTAACGCAAACGTTTGCGCAAGTTTTGCACTCAAAAGAATATGCTATATTGGTGTTTGAGCGAGATATGGGCGTTTTTGCCAATGTTTTGCCAGTGTTAATATCTTCAGGTTCTGCGTTATTGTTGCTCGGGGAATGTTTTTATTGGTTGGTGTTGTATTTTGGGAAACAATGAAATCTATATATCACGGAGTTTGAAATTTTATGGCTGACATTTACGCTAAAACAAACCGAACGATCAAACTCCAGACAAGGCTCAAAAAAAGGGTCAGATATTTGCACTTTATTGGATTGACCAATTCTTAACTTTGAATAGAACGAATTTCAGACTGTATGTGAACTTCGACACAAAAAGAAAAACATATTTATAGACTGAATTTCGAATGCTAAAAATACACTACTCTGCGATAGACTGCCTCGTTGGCAAGCGCGACTGGTGATCATGCGGTCCTGGATTCAATTCTCTGGTCAAACAAAACGTTATTGTGTTTTTCTATCAGGAGCAGTCACGCAGTCTGTATCTTTGACCGGTTGATGGCAATAGGCTCGCCGCCTATTACATGGCTCTTAAAACATAACTGTCAAAATGTGGTGTACTATTAGGCACGCCTCTGCCAAATCCTTATTTATTTAGTTATTTATTTTACTATTTATGTACACACAGTATCTAGCACAGGAAAACACATTAAAAAATATGAGTACATAGGTACTGCTTATTTCTTAAGAAATTTCTGCCAGCAGCCCTGCAAAAGGAGAAATGAAAAAGAAATGTAGACAATAGTGTGTGAGAGAAGGAAGAGAATACAGATTATGTGCCTAACCTAACTTAACTTATTAAGATATATAAATACACATATAAGCACAGGTTTTTTTTTGCTTCGGAGATTACAGCCGTGATGTTATTTTATTTATGTAAATAATACACCTAGCTATCTATTGGTGGTTCAGAATCTAGAATGAGAAATGCACCATTTCTATGACCAAATTCACACAGTCACATTTAAGCCCCAAAATACATAACACAAACAAGTACATAGGTACATACTCTCTGCGTTACTACAAAACATAATAATTATCGGGAACAGCACCCGAAACGGTACCGTATCGGAAATAGAATTTACTTTGATACATCAAAGCTGCACAACGTTTAGTTGACTTAAACGTTTGTAAATGTTACCTATCATAGGGAATTCGGAGTTCATGTGTGATTCAACTCTGTATGATATGAATCGATTTTGGAATTGATGGCGAATTGGTAAGCGCAAATGATAGTAGAATCATATGAAATTACTGCACTCATATACGACTAGTATCCCAGTTTAGGGCCGACTAAATTCAGTCGGCCATTTAAAACAGGTTTTTTTTATTAATAGTAACTCTAGCTGAACATAGTGTACCTGGCATTAGCATGATGTGGGTGTTGATTATAAATTGAAATAGCTATAAACACAACACACCATAATTATGTTAATGGTATATCACTTACTCTCAATTGAATCCATCCAAAGGTTGTCTCTAAAAGATCGCTTTTAGCGATTGTCACCATAATTATGTAAAATAAATACATTGTAGACCTACCTGTGATATAATTTGTATAGTGTACATAATAAAGAATAGATCCTCTTAATGCACATAATCCCTCGAAGCACACGCAAACAAGAGCGATTGGGACGAGGGTATCGATGACGAAGCACGAACGCATTTCGACGCATGAAAGCTTTTTCATCCACTGAATGTTCCGATGGGTTAATAAAATGGCGCTATGCATACATTGCACGCAAAGGTGACAGGAACTGCAAGACCACCCAGTTCACGGCCCAATTGTTGCAGGGATCTAATGAAATTGGTTTTTCTTCCGAATACTCAATAACATGGTGTTGTCAGGGAAGTTTACTGGAAAACAGCTGCTGTTATAAGCTGTTTAGAAGAAATAAAATAGTATAGCATAATCAGCCTATGACCCCACTGCTGGGACACGGGCCTAGGGCTCCGTGTGAGGGAGTGGGCCAATTATACACCACGCGAGCCGAGTACGGGTGAACATCATATTTATACCTTCGAATTTCTGAATATTGGTGCCAGTTTCGTCATGGTGTTTTCCTTCACGATTTTGAGAGCAGTGATTATAATTCAAATAAGGAAAAGTAAATGGCATGTGTGCTTCGAAATCAACACGTAAGTTGATGCCAACAAGTATTTTCAACTAAATTATGAAGTAAATGATTTTAAAATACCTCTCAAAAACCCTATCTAAAACTATTAGCGACTATAAAATAAAAGGTTAGTTGGAAGTTAAAGGGCGTCCCCTGTCAGTGGCGTCATTAATCATAAGGAGCAAGAATTCGGCTCACGTCTCGGTAACAACCGGCGCGTCGCGTCCAGGTGAGTGTTTAACTTTGTAGTTGTCTGGTCTGCTATATTATTTTATGATTTATTGTAAGCTTTTTTTGGGTTGGAAATATAAGATATTTGTATGCCTAATGTTTTAACTTTGAACTCACCGATGAATAAATATTAATTTCATATAATTAAAAGGAATAATAAAAAAGGCAGGTAGATAAAACGTATACTTTGAAGGTTGCTGCGTTAGAAAGGGATGCTGAAGGCAGAGACCACGGTGTAGTGGCGTAGATTGGGAGCGCCCTATATTTAGGAGTTCACTGCGAAGACTGAGTTGATTAAATATAAAGGCCAGCCGTTTCATAAAAGAGCGAAAAAAACCCTCAAAATTAAACTCAAAATTGGCATCGTCACTAACACATCATTAACACTAAAAACGGGATATTTACCATGTCTATTTGGTATGCTCACGATATTTCGCCGCAGTTGCAAGCGCCATGATCACGGATAAATTGATATAATTATAAATATTTAATGATTAATTTACTATTTGATAGAATCAAAGATTTTTTACAAAATTAATAAAAAAGAAAAAAAGAAGAAAAAAAAAAGTTTTTTTTCATATCATAACTCATTTTCACTGAAATGTAAAAATAAACTTTTTACAGCTATTTTCCAATATATTTTTAGGAGCTATCTGAATTACAAATACTTTACCCAAAATTCAAATCATCATCCACAATACAACTCCCACGGGCTAGTTATATACCTACCTATATACAGCTATAAATAAATTGATCTATATGTTAAAAGCGACGCGTAACATCGCTGTTGACATAGGGCCCATTGCGTCGGTAGGTCGACGGTCCGCTTGCAACCGATATTAAATGTTTACATTCGAACGTGCCCTAGGTAAATGTAAACAATACTATGTATATACGTAGATTTTCGACGAATATCTCCAATATATCCTAATCCGTAGGTATTTTCATGCTGGATATTCATGCGTCCCTGACATCAAAGGTTTAATTCGAATGAGTTTTACGTTTCAATGTGTTTCATTGGAATGAATTTTCATTGGGTCGTCGAACGATTAGAGCTTTGTCTCTAGTTTTTGTCTTTGTTATGTGTGGTAGTGAATGCTTCAAATTTAATTTAATCACACATTCTTGGGGGTTCTAATCTTATACCAGAATGTAAAGGAGATACAATTATAAAGGACGGCAAACTCCATCTTTTTCCAATGACAGCCGGGACCAACGGCTTAGCGTGCTTTTACGAGGCACGGAGGAAACTCGGTATGTAATGATAGTCACCCATCTACGGATCAACCTCGACAAACATGGCTTAACCTTGAAGATCGACCCGTGCGGCTGTTATTATTAAGCCACAAACTCATCGAGATATTTTTTTTAACTATCTAGATTGAAAGAAAAGATGATTGAAGAAAAAATGAATCAATGGAGAATAAATAATTAATCTTTGGTACTTAGTTATTATATTAGTTGATAATAGACAATCTAAAGTCGAAAAGCAACTTAATAAAATATGACTCTTTTAGGTGGAGTTCTTTAGTTTCAGCCTACCCCACGGAAAAAGGCTCAAGTCGTTAAGTTTGTATGTGACTCTTAAATTTTTTGTATTATTATTTTTCTCTACATAATTTTTCCAAGTACAACCAAATTCCTAAGATACATTAAAAAAGTAAGAACCTCCATTCCCTTTCATCATGATTACGACATTACCTTCAAGAGCCATCTCGAAATCAAAATGCCATGTCTCGTATATAACGTTGTTTTAACTAATATGATTTCGGATAAACCTCTTTGCCGTGTTACGTGTCCTTTACAAACAATATAATGGGCTTTACGTCAGCTATCAACTCAAAGTGAACTGTGCCAGTAATTGGGCAGGAGACCTCGGCTTATCATGTGTGAGTACTAGTTTGTAGACATAGGAATTCTTAATTGTTGAGTTTTCTTTTAATCTTTTAGTTGCCTATTTTATAAATCCCATATTTGAACATTTTCATAAAGGGTGTAAATAGACCCTTAACGAAGCCGAAAGGCACTTGCTCTCCCCGTCATTGCGATCATTTTTTTGTTCTAGACCATACCTGGGAACGTACCAGTTACGGAGATATTGATAGACAGATAGAGAGATATAGTTAGTTCAAATACTAGTTTGTGATAGCCTAGTGGTGTGACCGTCGGACTGCCAAGTCATAGGTCTCGAGTTCAAACCCAAGACACGCATCTCAGCGGGCCTGTGGACGGGGAGCTATGGGCTAGCTCGCAGTCCGTACGTCTCATGACGACAGGCCGTGTCGACGGCGCGTTCGTGTTCCACGCGCGCCTCAAAGAGAGTCAGCAACTGTGAAGGGGTCCGCAAGGGCCGAAGCCTGCCGGGGCTGCGGGACTATTCGAAAGAGATACCGTGATCCCGGAACACAAAGGGCGAGGAAGGAACATGGATGGGTTTTAGTCAGTAAAAGTCTGACACTCCCTTCTGCTCCGCCCAGAGCGGGAGAAATCATTTGATGATTTCCCATCCTAAAAAAAAAAAAAAAGACACTCATCTCTGATTTTTCGGTTTCATGTGTATTGTACTAATTATCACTTGCTTCGGTGAAGGAAAACATCGAGAGGAAACCGCATGCCTGGGCTGCCACGGTTCGTTCATTTTATTTAATTACTTTATTTTTAAATTTTGATTTATTATTTTACTCTGGACGCTCTTAATGTGCACGTCTTTCTACATCGTTCTCACATATATGTATAATCTCAACATGAATGATGTAACCAAGATTTTGATTTAAAAGAGTGTCCATGGAGTTTCTTGCTCGTTCTTCTCCATAGAGATCTACGTTAGGGAATGGGCAACTACAGTACTTTCTCAAGTTATTATGCCTTGTGACTGTGACTGTAGCTTTGCTTTTATTGTATTTTCGACTTTCAAAAGTGCCGTAATGGTCTAATTGAAATAAATGATTTGAGTTTGAGTTTGAGATGTATTTCGCGACGGCATTTAAAGCCAAGTCAGAGGCCCATGGGCGGCATAAAAACTCTGGCATCAGCTTAGACACTAATTACACAAAAAAAAAGACTTAAAGACGGTGTTGTGTGAATCCATAGCTTTTCATTTTTTTTTACACACACTTTAAAACAGCCAGCTTCGTAGTTGACTCTTCAGTGATTCCAATAACTTCGTAACAAAACTAGCAGCGCTACTGGCTGCGCTGTCAGACTTAATAAAACCGAATAAATAGACAGCTGCACAATAATGCACATCACAGTTTAGTACCGAGCTTCAATAAACTGTATGAGCTTTAATAACGCGCTGTGAAGAGCATATTATCGCGTCTTAGAAGCAAGCGAACTACCCTATCATGTGAGAAATATTACGTTCTTAAAGACGAAAATCGTTTAGCTATATTCGCTTATAATAAAGTTAAAATGTGATGTGAATATGGTGTTGCCACAAACGACAAGGCTCTTAATGTCGTGTCCTGCCGTCTTGTTGTTTGGACAACACAGAAACTGTTGAATGCTACCCAACCCGCTGTCAAATTACAGAAACTATTGAATGCTACCCAACTCGCTGTCAAATTACAGAAACTATTGAATGCTACTCAACTCGCTGTCAAATTACAGAAACTATTGAATGCTACCCAACTCGCTGTCAAATTACAGAAACTATTGAATGCTACCCAACCCGCTGACAAATTACAGAAACTATTGAATGCTACCCAACTCGCTGTCAAATTACAGAAACTATTGAATGCTACCCAACTCGCTGTCAAATTACAGAAACTATTGAATGCTACCCAACCCGCTGACAAATTACAGAAACTATTGAATGCTACCCAACCCGCTGACAAATTACAGAAACTATTGAATGCTACCCAACCCGCTGTCAAATTCTGGGTCTAATCAAATTAGGTTGCCTTAAACACACTCATCACCATCTGCCTAGCCTTCCTTGCTTTCCAAAGTAACCGGATGCAGCTGAATACCAGTACTTTACATGTAGCGACTATCTCTGGATCTAACCTCCAAAACCCAGTTAGTAGTGGGTAATAGGATACCCCATGATAAGACTGGTTGTCAGACTTTCGATCCACTTACTGCCTGAAACGACTATCAAAAATCTGCAAATGGCAGCTGGGACCAACTGCTTAAGGTCTTTCCGAGGCCTGGAGGAAACTCGGTACGTATGATTACCCATCCACGGACCAGCCTAGGCAAGCGCGGCTCAACCTTAAGATCGACCCGAGCGGTTGTTTATTCAGCCATCAAAACGTTAGGAAAAAAAATAAACAAAAAACGATCACCTCGCCAAAAAGTTGCAGACCTCTGTCTACATGTTCAAAAACAGTTCGGACTAGAGCCGTGCAAATAGCGATGTTAATCTGTTGTACAACAATCCTTATCGATAGAGACCACGATTTTAAGCATCAATAAACATCGATAATTGACGGATCCTCTATTAATATTGACTAACCACGAGTACGGGACGCCTCGTCTTACAAAACGTCGGTTAGCATTAATGTTACCGTGAAACTTTGTATAATTTTCCACCCTGTTCAATTAACCCCGAGCTCAGAGATATAACGCAAGCGAATGTTAACAGTAAAGTTACTTTTGTACAGTTAAATTGTGTGTGATTTAGACCGGTCTCACACTACGCCCGTTTCGTGGCCAACAATGAATTCTGTTCGTGGCCAAAAATAAGTGCTCTAAAGTAGCTATCATAAATACAACATTATGTCTATAATTTCCGATTAGTAAGACAGACTAGAGGCCAGCTATGTTTAAGTCTCATGTAAGATGAGATTTTTTCCATCAATCGGACACAAATTCCAGAGTCTAACTGCTACTGAAACTTTTTCTGATGGAAAAATTCAATACAATTTGCTTGTGTGAAGCCGTTTCGTGATAAATCTGTTACCAGGCACGGGATATGCTATGTATCTTGAAAGACATAGTGTCGATGGGCTAGTTTCGGTAGGAATATAACCTCTTTTGTTTTGGAAACCTGAGAACAGAAAAAGAGTTACGTCAAAGCGTGTTTTATTCCTTCGATAAAAGAAAACAAAAAACTCGAAACGACGTTCTAAAAAAAATTATGATTTTGTACAAAGTAATTACCTACTTAAGCAGTCTTAATCCTATCCTACTAATATTATAAATGCCAAAGTTTGAGGATGGATGGATGTTTGTTACTCTTTCACGCGAAAACTACTGAACAAATTTTGATGAAATTTCTCACATTGGTAGATTATAACCTGGATTAACATATAAAATACTTTTTATCTAAGTAGTATGGCCCCGTGGGACATTTACTGAACTTCACGCGGGCAAAGCCGCGGACAACAGCTTTTCGCATATTAAAAAACCTGTCAAGAGGGTTTCCCTAATGAATATAAAATTAAAAAAATCTATGTAATAAAGTTCTCCACCTTTTGCCGTCACATGGGCATGCAAATAACTGGTTTACAATAAAATTTAAAATTAAGTGGCATGTCATTGGAATTAATAACAATAAAAAATAAAAAAATGTCAACATGGTCAAAGTCATAAAAAAACAATAATGTCAAACGGAATATTAATAACATTATGCCAATTAGAACAACAATAATCATCATCATCATCATCAGCCTATTAATGTTTCCACTGCTGGGACACAGGCCTCCTCTCTGTGAGAGGGAATGGGCTATAATCCACCACGCAAGCCCAGTGCGGATTGGTAGATGTCACATGTCTTCGAATTTTTGGTTCTAGGACATGCCGGTTTCCTCACGATGTTTTCCTTCACTTTTTTGAGAGCAGTGGTGATGAAATAAATTACACAAAGTAATGCGCCTGTCTAGGTTCGAACCCACGACTTACTGTTCGTAAATCGGGGCCGCCACCACTGGGCCACCGCTGCTCCCCCTGTATAATATAATAACAATAATATGTCAATAATAGTAACAGTAGGTAGGTAATTATAAATCAGTAATTATATCAATCAGTCAGTGAATCATCATTTAGCAAATCAAAGCACTGTACAAGAAATCATAATATTCCGTTTTCCTTTTAAATCAAGACCATAAAAATCAACAAGTTAATAAAATCCTTCTTTGTTACAAAGCAGCAAAAATTAAGTACTTTACAGGATAAACTAAAAATAACTCTCTCTTAGATAATCTATCGATGAAGAGATTGCCCTTTTTTCCCCAAACTTAAGACAGATGATTCGGCTCGAACGTTTATTTTACAAACAAGTTAATCGCTTCCTCACCAATTGAGATTAATGTTAATCGATAGAGAAGTAGGACAAAAAACTGTTTGTTTTTAAAACAGCTTAATTAAAGTACACTTTTCTCGGATTTGTTTTTGTTTCAGAAATATTTTTAATGAGTTTTAGAAATCAATTAGTCTCTGATTCTGAAACGTTTTTCATTATTAAACTAAGATACATTTAATTATTCTATCGTTTTATTAAACTATTTACTTTTATAATGACTTTTTCTTATTTTTAGCGTACGTAACGTCGATTTTGAATCAAGATAAATACGATTGCATCAAAAAAGATTTAGTAGTAGACTCTGAAATCGTCAAACAGTAGACATGCTGATTCGACCCCAAATAAATTGGGATAAGTGCAGTATAATGATGTTGACTCTGAAATCGTCAATACACTTAAACATACTCGCTAGTAGTTCGCAAGACGGTATCTACAGAGATCTTTGTCCTGCAGTTTGACAGCAAAAGGTTTGCGGTATTATACTTCCCTTAGATATACACCGTGATTTTTTAGTCGTCTAACAACGGCAGCCCACTTCATGTATCCACTACTACAAAATCTTGCACCAAAAGACATCATTACCATTAAATTATTCCCATTTTTATTTTTTATTGTTTGTCTAAAGTATATTTCTTGCGCTAGCAGAACACTGTAAAGTATTAAACTTGTCTAATGTATTGTGTCTGGGTCACCAAAATACAGGCTGTGCTTAGTTTGGGACCCACTGTTAAACCTATCTCAAATGCATGAAAATAATTAAATAAAATAAAAAATAAATAAAAAATAATTACTACGAACTCAATAGCGAAGTATCAAACCAGCCAGTTCGTGTAATAAAGTAATACTACAACAGTTTCCTTTTTCAAATGTCTCTCTAATCGTGGCTGCAGTCGTTAATCGTTAGTGTTATGGTTGAAAACAAAGGAGTGTTGGACCAAGGAGGACGGTGGATGGAGAATAAGGGTGGGTAGGAGAGTCGTTGTACCCATTGACCCCAAGATGCTCTGCAGTTGCACAATCGTCTTAGGATTGGGAGGTGGAAGTGATGGGTGGGAGCGAGATTTGGAGACCCCTTCCTACAATGTAGGTAGGGGTCTACAAATCTAAGACGGTTTGTGATTTGAATTAAATTAAAATATTTGTTTCGGGGTTTATAAACAAAAAAAAAATTTTTTCTTAAATAGCCTTTTATTGTCTGTGTAGGTTGCTTGTGGTGCTTATAATTTCTAATAATGCAAAGAACTGAACAAAAGGAATTTTTATACAGGTCTTGAAATTAATTGTAAAAATTGTGTATTGTATCAAAAATGTGTGTCTATCAGGCAAATATTCGATTTGATCACCACAAAAAAATGTGTAACCATTAGGGGAAGCTTACTCTATTTAAGCAAATATTCGATTTTGATGACGAAAACGTGCTTCACAGCATTTCTTGCATGCCAAATACTCGCCAGAACTTCCTAACTTAGTCCACAAAACAAGCGACAATGTAATACTGTGTGTCGAAATTCACCGGCTCAACTACAGATTACAGGGTACAGACTCCAGACTAGTACAGAAGACTATCCGGCGCGCAAACCTTTGAACTTGAAGCATTTAACTAATCGAATACCTACTTGTCTCGGAAATTTGTAATAAGCGTCCGCAAGGCCCATACTAACTTGCGTTTATCGACTTGGATGACTTGGATATCGACTCGGATGGTATTTGCTGAAATATTGACGCGTGTCTCGGTTTGGTCATGTTAAGATAATGCAAAGAATTGAAGGATGCCCTAGAAGGATATGTTTTTTTTGTATGTTTTTCAGAAAAGGCATAAGCGATGCACTTGCAACCGTGGCGAGTATGACTAGAGGTGTGACCGTGGACGATCCAAAAGTAGTATGGCTTCCATGGAGAAACGGGTGAGTATACAGGATGAAAGGAACACAGAATATGTACAAACGGTTTCCACTAATTAGTACATCATTCTGAAGACCCTTTTTAGTTTTTTTAATTGCTTAAATGTATGTATGTTGAAGCGTGTTGTAAACATAGTTTAAAATCGATTGTTAAGACAACTGTTTAATATTGACTGAAAAACGTCTTCAGATGGTATTTGTGTTAAAGTACTTACATGAATGATGATGATGAGTCAAAATCTAGAAGTATCTTTTAGAGTGACTAGTGTGACTAGTGTTTTGGCGTATTTTGTGCAGTCTGCTCGACCAATGTTGACTACCATTTGTTTAAATCTTGTTATTTCGCATTTTGTTTTCGTTTTTTTAGGCGGATTGTAAAAAAATGCCAAAACAAAACGTGTTAACACTCCGTAAAAACATAACGAAAAATGTTAACGGAAGATTACATTAAAACAAACCCGTAAAAATCGTGTCGAACAAAATAACTGTTATATTTTAATTTTCAGTGGGGAAAACAAATAAAGGGAACTATAAAAACACGAAACGGTGTCAACTTCAATTAAAGCTATAAAAAACGGTGTTATAACTAATAACGAATTCGTGCTGAAGGCTTAATGCCAACCCTACGATGCATAGACACGGATAGTGGGAATACTAACAAACAAAACTAAACCCTGCTTCTAAAAGATTATGGTTTACTTTTGTTTGTAGTCCAGTTGATGAATGTAATATCTGAAAGCGTACGTATTGTAATTATTTATTCTGATATGGGTTCATTTGAAGTGTTTTTATGGCCACTTTTATTGGCTATAATAATTTTAAAGAATTACAAACCTTTTGTTGTTTTTACAGGAAATTGATATCGTATTCATCGTGTCGTTGTATTTTATCAATAATCTTTATTACATACAAACATAAGTATGGTGTAGGCAGAAACCACAGGGCGCCACCTTCTACGGTCATACAATCTAGTCATACACGCACGCTGCTTGCGAGAACTTCATCTATAATACGGCGCTTATGATAGACTCGAAAAAAAAAAACAAATTCAAAAAGCTTTCCTTCTGCATATTATATTCTAATTTTTCCCATAAAAAATTGTCACGAGCTGTAAATAGGTACTCCTATATGCATGCGAGCTTTCGCTATTAAAATTAATAACATAGGAAATTATGTTTATATTGAAACGCAATTGACGTGGCTTAATTAAAATTTTCTCTAATAACGATGTTAACGCACAGGCTTTTTGTATACAGGCTTTAGTATTTTGTATACAGGGTGGGACATTTTGTTTGTCGCGTTGTCGCCCCCGGCCGTTCCGCCTTGTTTGTTCCGGCTTGACCGGCAGAGTGTCAGATTCACGTTTTTTTTGGCGAAAAAATAATAAAAAAAAGTTTTTGGCGTATTTTTTTACTTTACAACACAGAGTAATTATTTATTCACTCTCAGTTCTTTTTTTACTTTAAATATATAATTCTTGTATGTTACCTTTGTCTACTCGTTTGAAAATTTAGGATTTAATGTATATTTTGTACTGATAATAAATCTGAATTAGGTTCGTTATAAATTAAGCTTATTTAGTTGTTTGTGATAGTTTAATCTTCTAAAACAATAGTCTTGAGATTAATTTAAATATTTTTCTACTACGTACATAGAGCATTATATATTACGAGCTAACGAATAAAGTAACGGGTAGACCTATTACGATTTTATTATAGTCTCCGTAAATCGATCAATTTCATCCCTAACCCATACCCCAAATCACCAAAAATCCTAATCACCCATTAGACAAAAAAAAATACCTATCACAGTTCAATGCGTAACTTAATAACCCCGTCGACGCGGCTTTTTGCGCACACCGCTTGCGTCCCGCCGGCGGCCATTCGGCTACAACCTATTTCCAATTTGCGCCTATCAATCAAGACCAATCTCACTGAGTGGATTACGGCCAAATGAAATTTGCATAGAAACCCGCTGTGCAGTACGTTTGTATCTGATATTTACTGGCTGTTACTGTTTGATTCGGTACAACGCGCGCTTGTTTATTAAAATTAAGCGTCATTTTGTGCGTTGGTGTTGAAGGGGATAGATTTTTTGGGAGATTGGCTTTTATTTTTAAGGTTGGGGCGAGACAGTGCATCTCTACTAAACTCATTCGTCCAGCCTTCTGAAAGTCACCTACTTAGCCTGCATGAGTTGCCATTGCTGACCTGCAAGTCTTTAAATAGACTCCGGACGACTACTATCTAATATTTGGTTAATAAACTAAGATTTCACGTACTAATATTAAATCGTTAATAAATAAATAAAAGTCGTTCTTTTTTTATTATTTAATTTGATTACCGTTACTATTAGATACTAAAACTATAAACTCAATTTTCTTTCATCTTCATCGAGCATAAAACTGTAAACTAAAACTGACTCAAACAAGTTAAACACACTAAAATTCCAAAAGTATTTTATGAGATTTCATCGAAATTCAACAAAACTCATTGAAGATACACACAAAACACTGAGATAATATTTAGGCAAGATTTAATAATGACGAGTACCGAACTTTGGGTAGAGTAAGCAAAAACAGTTCAGTTAGTGATATCAAAGATATTTGTACAGATTTATGTTAGGGCCTTCGCTCACGGGGAGATTTTGTAGCGATGCTGTTGCTCATCTCGTAAACGCGCTTCAGTACTCTCTCTCTCTTCTTCAACCTTTGGCCACCCAATGCTGAGTGTAGGTCTCTTCCAAATAAAATAAAAAATATAAATATCGCTTGACATTAAGCTTTGGCATCTTCAACATGCGCATGAACACACATCATCACCTGCCTAACCCTTTCCCAACTAAATCAATATCACTGGACATTAACACACAGCGCCATCTAGTGCCTCACTAAGCAACGAGGCTTGTGTCGTGGACACCAGATAGTTGATATACAACATAGATACTTTTTGTTTGTAAATACATATTTATTGTACATATAAACATCCATGACTCGGAAACAAATGTCCATGCTTATCACACAAACATTAGCTCCTACCGGGATTCGAATCCGGGACCCTAAAAACTTACGGCAACCTCTACCGCAGCGCCATTCGGGCCGTCAAATTTCTCCACTTTTGGCGGTTTTGTGTGATGGCTATCCAGTTTCTTCCAGCAACCGGTTTAATGAATGCGTTGCTACTGTATTGACGCATTTATGTATCGGTGCTGAATCTCCTTGCAGCGACAGCATCGCGGTAGTAGTGATACAGATTCGTGGTTACGTAGGCAAGGGTACGCAGCCAGCGGCAGCACCGTGACTGTATTCCGGACATTTTGTGTTTGCATCGCTTCAAAAACTCGCGATGGACGAAGGCCCTTAGGCGTTTACGCACCTCTGCGGAGTTTGATGGAATTTGTTAGGTAAATTAGAATATATTAAACAGCCTGTATATTTTAATACAAATAAGTTTGAGCTTGATCATAGGTGTGATTTTAGTGGGTTACTAGATATTATATTTTTAGGTGTTTCTATCGTAGGCTTCATAAGGGTTAGTAGGAGCTTTTTTTGAACTAGAATCAGTTTAAAAAAATGAAAAGCTTTGGCATCTTCAACATGCGCATGAACACACATCATCACCTGCCTAACCCTTTCCCAACTAAATCAATATCACTGGACATTAACACACAGCGCCATCTAGTGCCTCACTAAGCAACGAGGCTTGTGTCGTGGACACCAGATAGTTGATATACAACATAGATACTTTTGTTTGTAAATACATACTTATTATACATATAAACATCCATGACTTGGAAACAAATGTCCATGCTCATCGCACAAACATTTCCTCCAACCGGGATTCGAACCCGGGATCTTAAGCACATAAGGCAGCCTCACTACCGCTGCGCCATTCGGGTCGTCAAACTATGTTGGGGTCGGCTTCCAGTCTAACCGGATGCAGCTAAATACCAGTATTTTACATCGATTGACTGCCTGTCTGACCTCCACAACTCAGTGAGTACTGGGTAATACGATACTACTTGGTATGACTGTGAGATTTTCAGGCCACTGACTACCGCTAACGACTGTCAAAGATCTACAAATTATGACAGCTAGGACAAACGTGATTTCCGAACTACGGAGGAAACTCCGTATGTAATGGGTGGTCATTCATCCACGGGCCAACCTAGGCAAGCGTGGCTTAACCTAAAGATCGACCCTAGCGGCTGTTATGATTTAGCCACGAGCTCCTCTTACACGCATAAACACACATAATAAACCTATAATGTACCCACAGCTGGGGCAGAGGATTTTCCTCTTTGTGAAAGGAAGTACACTGTAATCTATCACGTGGTACCGAACGGGTTGCAGGATTTTTTCAAGGACACGCTATTTACTCACGATTTGTTCCTCTAACATAGTCATGAAATTAATAGCATATACACTGACCTGCAAAACTAAGTATCACACTTTTAAAATTGCAAAAACTTTTTAAGTACGTCACAAGATATACTTTCGAACCAAAAAGGACTCGAAAAATTGATTAATTTTCTCTATAGTTTCAAAGAAAGCTGATAAAAATTGCTATATAACGTTTTCTTATTTTAAATCTCTAACTTCTATAATTTAGGAAAAATTTAAATTTTAAAGGCTACACTTTTAAAATTACTACTTATTTTTGAAAAAAAAAATAAGTACTACACTTATCCTACTGGATAAGCGCCTGGCTGAGTTAAAACCCGCGAGCTCCAACTCGTGAGTCAAAATACAAAAAAAAATTAAAAATCAATTAGGTACAGGAAACGTTAAAAAGTAAGAAGAACAAACGATAAATTATGTAGGAAGGTAAATGAAACAGATATCATAGAGGCAATATACATATTATAGTCACGTACACAAAAATTAAGAAGCACTTTCTTTCCTAAGCCGTAAAACAGATTAATAGGCACTAAAAGATAAAGCAACATCAATAAAACAAGAAGCTATAATTAAAGTTACAATAATGACGACGAAGCTGTGCCAATGAAGTCTCAGCATAATGTTGAGTTGTTTAATATAGTTTGTAACCTAATTATTATTCCGTTCGCTAACTAGGTGAAATCGCTTGGTAAAGTTTAAAGCTGACAAGTTAGCAACCTGTGACAACTTAGCCTTGGGCTAGACACTACCTGTCATACCTACCATCAACAATCGTTGAATAATGAACGGGGAGGCATAAACATTTGGCGTCGAGGCGTAAACATTTCCCGTGCGAAGCCGGGGCGGGTTGCTAGTAATTATTAGAAAGTACTGAGATCAAAATTCACAAACTACATCTAGTTATACCAGGCCGATAAAAAAATAAAATATATCACAGGTACCTATCACAGCTAAAATTTAAGTTCCAAAAGCTGTTGATAACTTAAAGGAAGGGATTAAAGCGTTTGAGCGCAATCCAGCAGCGTTTAAAGCTACCAATCGCGCGTTTAATAATTAAACTTCAAGAATACAAGTGTCATTTCACTTTACAACTCTGCTGCCAACCCTCCCGACGCCCAAATACTCAATTATGTTTTTAATTGAGCCACGCCGTGCATTTGACACGAATGTCCAACGGGTTTCGCTTTACCCCGTAATCGCAATTTTAATTGTACAGTGATTTTTATTTCGACGAAGCTGCTGGAAATCCGCTCAAGATTAGGTGGTAAAATGCTTATTTTCATATTTTGACTGTGACTTCCATTTGGCCAAATTGGGAGAACATTAGTTTTAGCTTGGATTTTCCGTAGACACATTTGTTTTGAAGGTTAATGTTCCTGTAATCCGATGAAACTTTAAATTGTCAAGGATTCTTTGAAGCAGTAAACTAGTACCTAACAAACAAAACTTTGAAGTCAGGAAGTCAAACAAAGACACTAGAATCACGAAGTCATCACATCCCATAAAATTCCAAACAACTACTCCATGAGTTTCTTTGAACTCTGAACTAAAAAGAAACTCGTACAATAAAAGCTCCTTGCAGTCCACTAAAGGCCCAGATAACAATAAAAATAAAACGGTGAACATTCTCCGTACATTTCGATTCGGGGATATACAAATCGTTTGTATGGACGTGTCTTGTTACGGCTGGCTGGTTCCGTACACGGCTGACACCTGTTCCTGTCACTATCGAATTGGGAAAGACGTATGGACATGTCCGAACATACCGTGCACGCTGAGACAAGATTCTCAGAACTAAATGTTTCACCATGTTTTTTATTATTGCGGGGATAATAATTGTCGTTTCTTTTTGGTGTTTATTTCTCTTTATATAAAAAAGAGCATCACAATCCTATTGAATAACTCCTCTTCGGGAAACTGAGTAGAAGAAAATAAATACCAAAAGTAAAAAGATTATTTTTCCGTCAGAAACTTCTCAGTGGTTATTTACACCATTCAAGTGGGAAATATCTTACCAGCAGGTATTTCTAAAATTTTTAGGCGGCTTAGACACAGAAACCTTTTATTTTATCTGACTTTTTCTATATCAGCTTACTTAGACAACTGTGTGAGATGATACTTTGTTGATTTCTGAACAACTTATGTTCACAAATCGTCGTAAGGGCCAAGACACGCACCTCTGATTTTTCGTATTCATGAGCGTATTGTATAATTATCACTAGAAAACATCAGCAGGAAGCCAGCATGCCTGACAGATATTTCTTGACGCATGTAAAGCCAAGTCAGAGGCCCATGAGTGGCACAAAAACTCAGACACCAGGCTAGGCACTAACCACACGATAAAGAAGAATTAAAAGTGTCTAGAAAGTGTATTTTTTATCAAATCAGCCAAGAGTTATGAAAAGAATAAGAAAAAATCTGAACGACAAAAAAGTAATCTCATTATAAACCAAATCAAAGTAGAACATCAAAGTACAAACATTTTTAATCATCACCTGTTCGGCGAGCTAGTTGACGAAATAGCGATCTTCGATATCACAAAACTTTCCTTTGATAAAAATATTACTCATTATAACTTTTGCGTACACAAAACTCATGCTGATTCCCCTGAGAGGTATCACATGAACGGACTTGGAATAGATGGGAAAGCAATTTCCTATCTTATTACCAACCTTAATTCGTTTTGCACCTGAGTTGACATCAAAACTTATAATCAGGAGGTAATTACCGGTATAATTACGACGAAATTTGATAGAAATTTAAAAGCAATCGTTCGTACCGTGTTTAACAAGAACGTTTGGAACACGATAAGTCGTACACTGTTAAATTGGACCCACTGTGAGCAGTGCTTTGATAATTTTCATGTCAAAAGAGGGATTGCTACGTTTTCGTTATTGAATTTGGAGTTGTCATTAAATATGTACATTTAGACAGAATAAATTCTAATTTGTGCAAAGTTTGTTTCAAATAAAGTGATAATTTAAACACGATAGGCATTTAAATTTAATTGAACATTAATATTGATTACTTAGAACTTCTTAAGAAGAATTCTTTTATTCTTGGTAAAACTATTCTCACAAAAAAAAAAAACAAAAATGAATTCCGCGCAAACATTAAATCCTGTTATAAAAACAAAATTAATAAAAAAGCAAACAAAGCCGTTGCGAACAAAACGATAAAAACCAATAACAGTATAGATGCCACAGAGTGAATTAATATCGAATGTTGCAGAATATTTTCTGCAGAAGGCTTATGAACATCTGCAGAATGTTTTGTTTCTAGAATCGCGCTCGTGAATGGTTGAGACCATCAATTGCAAGGGAGCAGACTTCTTTGTCTGCTGATAAAGAGTGCTCGCAAAGGTCCATTTCGAATGCTTGTCACTCCTTTTGTTGTATCCACGGTTTTTAATTTAGAAATGAATTTCGTTCGAGTATGTGTGTGATGTTGAAGTGAATTTGATGTTGCTTTTAGTCAATTTGTGTTGATGTTCTCAGCTGTAGTGGATTTGTTTCCAAAACAATATGTAGTGTGTAATGTAGTAGTAGTAAGTAGCGAAAATTATTTATTTATAAGGAAAGAAAGGTTGTTTACGAGTTTCGTTGAAGTTGGAAATTAGACTTTACTTACAAGATTATCAATGCAATTTGTAAGGATGCTGTATGATGTCAACTTACCTGTAACAAATAGATAACAACTTATTAGTACAACTAGAGATATACAATAACATAAAAACGGTACGAAACAATCATTGTAGAAAACGCCCCAACCATTTATCTTAGTTTTTCATTTAATATTACCTCAAAATCTATTACACTTCCTTGTAAAGCAGGCGAACAAAATCTTCCTTCAAAACTTTATCATGTTAGAGGAAAAAATATCTCGTTCGCGAGGCATTACGCAGACGCTCCACCATCCAACTTTTCACAAATTTCCAAAACTTATAAAACAAACGTTGCTCCTTTAACATTCACACAATTACCTGTTACAACTTGGTGAATGCAAATTCCGGCCATATTTATTTGCGCCGCCCTTCTGTTCGGAACTTTCTTATAAATAACTTAATCAGGGTCAATCCATCAAGCTGTCATTCTTCACAGAAATACTTTTCTGTTGCTCTAGCACCTTTATTCAATAACAAATTTTCAATACAAAACAAAGGGAAGTTTCACGAATGGGTCTCCAGTTTACTATTACTCATTTGAACCTGCCAAAAACAAACTGACGCGACCCTGCTTACATGTTACACACCATGTTTAGAACAAAAATGTACAAAGTTACAGTGGAAAGTTTTCAATATAATTTGCTGGCGATATTGGGTACGGGATTTAGGTAAATACTACACTACTAGGTAATATATTTGTAATATCAGGTAATAGCTTTTGGTAACTGAGATAACAATGTTATTAAATGGGAAAACTTGGTATTATATACGGTTTTGTATTTTACAGCTTCATTTTTAGATATAAGTTTTTCATTTAAAATGTTTGCACAAAATGTTTAGATATGTTGAGTTTATTACAACTTAGGTTTTGCTTTTACGTATATCTAAACAAACAGCTTTTATAACATCGAATACTGAAAATTATTATCTTCTTTAGACCTAACATTCCATTATAATACATCAATTTATGAAGCTATCCCGTAACATAAAGCCAAATACTTCACCTACAGTTGAACGCACAAAAATGTTGCGTCAGCAGAAAATGCCCATAAACATGTTTGGACTTCGGGTCACTATGCTTAGGTTGCGAACACGAACGATTTCACGGAATACCTTTAAGAATATTCGCTCAAGTACGATAAGCCCTCTACAAATTCAAATACTCAAGCGATAAAAGCATTTTTGATCTCGATTTTTGTTGAGATCTGTAAAATTTCATATTTCAGTAACATTGGTGGATAAGATTATGGATTTAGTTGATTCAATCAAGGAGCTCGCGAGGGCTGTAAGGGGTTCTGAACTAACAACTGTTCTTAATCCACTCTATCCGAATTCGAATGCCGCCCAAACGGATTGGATTACCTTTACGTACTTTATCGGACTTTTTCTCCTCAATATTGGATATAAGCTTTCGAGATTCAACACCCCTTTTGTTTCCTCCGTTTTTCGTTTTGTCGGGTTACGTTTCAGTTGAAGTTGCCTTCCAAATTCGTATTTTAGGAAAATCATTTTTATTTTAAATACCGAATTTGATCACGCAAAATTCAAAACATCTTTTCTTCTTTGTAGAAGAAAAGATTTTTCTTCTTTCTTTTTTCTTTACTTGTGTAACACAGCTTCATACAATCGACGACAAATTTATAAGATCACGTGTTCCTATCCAATCAAAGAACAAAACGCTTAAAGAGAATAGTTTAGTTGCAGCAACGGATATTGTGAGGAGGCACCAGCACCCTTTATGCCTTTTATATCCTCCCCGTCACAAACATTTAACACTGACTTCCAGACAGTAATATTGAGACTAAAACAGATAAAATCTTGTGAGTTTGAAAGAGTTTCCTTTATTTGCGAGGGCAAATGGACAATTGCATGAAAAGGTATAGGTGCACGAATGAGGTTCTGTTCAAAAAGTTTTCGATCTAGATTTGTCTGTAATGAAAGTGGCGGCGACTTTTCTTTTGTGAAATTTTCGTGGAAAGTTCGCTGCACTGACTTAATTTGATATTTTGATTGGATTTTTTATAATGAAATTAGATGTGTAATTTAAGTTTCATTCGTTATTTTTTAGACACCTAGTTGAAAGAGTTTGTTTTAAGACGTATAATGAATTTAGAAGTTTTTTAATCATTATTTTATTTTTGCTTTACTGCAGCGAACACTCTTGCCAAAGACACTTTATCACTCACTTTATTCTCATTTAATACCTCTGTTTTCGTTATCTAATATGTCCATATTACACGTAATAACATCTCAGACTCCATCATGGTCAAAATCATTACCCCTAAATCGAATAACCCTACCCACATCTAAATTGGCCTCAAAACTACATCCTTATTCACTTCGAAGCTACCAGGAGCGCAGCGGCAGGAGAAGACAGCCGTCATTCCGCTGTAATACAGATAATTGCATTTAACTACGGGACACGGGGAAGCGTGGTCTACGTGCATACGTAACTCACTTTGCACTGTTTAAAAGCGCTCGTTCGTAACAGTTCTGTGGTTATTTTTATGAGATGTGTGGGATTTGTGCTTTTGTGGGAGTGAATGATGCTGTGAAAGTAAAAATAGTTTTTGGTTAGTTTGTGTTTTTGAAATGCGAGAAACGAAAACTTTTTGAATAAAAATATGACTACAGTTGGATTTTTACCATTTTGACAACTTTAACCATATGATTCCGAAAGCGAGTGTCACTGCAACCACATCGGCAAACCTGGGTCTTTGTCTTTGAAAATAGCAAAAGACGGCGATATCGCCATCTATGGGAGCGTTTTCACAGAGCCCTACAGAAACCAGCCGAGTCGCGACGATTGGCTCGTAATTGAGATTTGCCGTTTCGTTTGCGGTTGCAGTGGCTTCACCTTCAGTGTCTCCAAAATTATTAAAAAAAAACTAAAAATTCAACCGTCAACACCACCATCACAGAGACAGACGGCAACAATTACGTCTCGTTCATTTGAACTGCGCCCTCCACAAAAGAAATTACTTCATTCTTTCTAAATTTCAGCTCTCCAAGTTGTTCAGGGGCGTCTAACGGACGGGAGTTATTTATCTTCGCTCTCAGTATAATAGAATTTAATTAAGTTAGGTGCGACATGCTTCAAGCGGCAAGAATTTTGCGAACTTGCGCCAACTCGATACACGGCAGTTCTTGTCGTGTGTGGAAACGGCGGTTGTATTTATGGATAAATATTGTCATATAGATATGAAGGGGTTTGGTTTTCGGTGGCCTACTTTTCGGAACAGAAAAGTACCTACAAGATAGAGTAGAGAAAGAACTACCCAACTTGTTGTGTCCAAGATCTTATGTAAAGACTGCCGGAAACACTAGCGCATATAGCTATATCTGCCTCTGATCCAACTGATAACGCTAAGATGGGGTGATATTACAAGATTGTTTCAATTCATCTCAGGTCATAGTTTCAATTGAAATCTACAGACCCACGTATGTACACCCCTCTCTAAGATAGGTTGTAATCCACCACGCCGCGCGCAGGCCCAATGCAGGTCGGTAAATGCAAGATGTCTTATATTTTTTTGGTTCAGAACAATTTAACATGTGATTGAGAGAAACTCAGATCCTTTATACAGGGTTATTTGTAAAACACCGACAACCTCTCAGGACTGTGTTACTAACATCATAATCAACAACATTTGTTCCATGACTTTTAAAAATTCATCATGTTTTAGTTCATCAAATTTTCATAAAAAAATAAAAATATTTAAATTGAACGCTTTTACGGGCCCTCGCCGCTCTGACCCCGCTCCCCTCACTATTGTACTATCGCTTTCTTTTGCTTCGCATAGATTTCTTAACATTTAGAGCGTTCAATTTAAATATTTTTATTTTTGTACATGATGAATTTTTAAAAGTCATAGAACAAAAGTTGTTGATTATGATGTTAGTAACACAGTCTTGAGAGGTTGTCGGTGTTTTACAAATAACCCTGTATACGCTGTCATTATTTGAAGATCACGCTGATACATGTCAAGTAGATTTCGACAGAGCACAAGTTTTAATCATACCAGAAAACAATTCCAAAATTTCGACTAATGAAATGAATCCAGTCCCAAAATTATCAGACTACTAAAAGTTTCGTTTCGACTCAAAATGGATAAAAGAAATAAACAACGCAGTAGTAGCAGTCAGTTGGAGAGACATCGCAAAAAGAAGTGCTCATCGCAAAAACAAAGATACAGACTAGATGGCCGTGTATTGAACATTTTTGACACAATTTACCTGTTTCTCTGCTGCCATTACAAAAGGTATAAAAGGAGTATATTGGGAAGCCAGTGGAAATTAACTTGTAATAAAAGGATGGTGGAAGATTTGTGTGTCTGAAACGTATTTGAGTATTGTTTGGAATCAAAAGAGAATATATGGCTTTCTCTTTACATACATTACATTACGTTATTTTTAATATTCACAAAAATATGAACGTATAAGATAATTTTATAAATTGCTACCTGCATAATTCTTGCTTGATTACGAAATTTCTTATTATTATTTTATAACAAAACATAGTAGACCCTTAATTTTATCCGTAGGTTTACCTATTCAATAAAGTACCGTAAAGTAGCCAACAAATTATAAATCGCGCGTAAACTGCAATGATTAGTTAAATGAATGACAACCAATAGAATTTTCCTTTCTTTAAAATATTCCACCCCAAAGGAGAGCAAATAATTACCAATAATTTTGCACTATTACTGCATAATAGAATTTATAGGTCATATTAGTACACTAATATATTGTATCCGTTTATTTGCCCAGCTTGCACCTTAGGGAGTCCGAAGTTGGAATTATATCGGCAACTATATTATACTGTGAGACAGTTAACTAACCTATTTAAATCTAACACTAGTGTTAGGACCAATGATTAAGTATTTAAGAAAATAATATTTTATTTATTTATATATTGTACTAATTTAAGTATATTAGAAAGAAGATACTAGGTTTTAAATAAAATCCTGTGTTTCTACTATCAGCATCTATCGCACTAAAGATATTATTATATTAGACAAAGGTGAGTCCAAAAATTTAAAAAAAACAAAAGCTCCTTCCCAGGCCTTCATTTTGTAAATGATGATACCAAAGCCTGTTAATTTGAGTTGTGAAAAAGAGTGCCTATTACCAGCAGTGTATGATGAGTACCTTTTTTTTTCGGATGGGAAATCATCAAATGGCTCCGCCTAGAGCGGGAAGGAATGTCAGAATGTTACTGATTAAAATCATCCATGTTCCTTCATCTCCCTTTATGTTCCGGGGCCACGGTCTCTCTTTCGAACAATCCCGCAGCCTACCAAGGCACCGGCCCTTGCGGACCCCTTCCTTTTGCTGACTCTCTTTGAGGCGCGCGTGGAACACGAACGCGCCGTTGACACGGCCTGTCGTCATAATACGGGCGGACGGCGAGCTAGCCCATAGCTCACCGTCCACAGGCCCGTGCCTGCGGTGGCCGGGGGCCACGTGCGTCTCCCGCGACGGCTGGGACGTGAGGTTCTCTCCCTCTCACGTTCTGCCACCTGCTTCGCTAGCATGACTGCTTCGCAGAAGGAGGTGACGGCTTCCCATTTCGTCTCACTCCGGACCATGGGTTGAACCAGGGCCGGACGCAATAATGACTCTACCCTGAAGTGTAAATGTGGTGTGTGGTGTTCTGCCTGTCCTGTGGCTTGCACATCACAGGGGCTAATGGACGCTACTGAAAGTGCCAAACTTGTCACAAAATTTTGGATTAAATCAATTTAAATTGTCATCGAAGAAGTGTATGTTTTAGTAAGTGTGATGTGTGAAACCAAAAAAAAGTCAAGAAAATAATCTTAACTTACCATACTAGTTTAAGCCGACTAAAGGAGCTAAATTAGCATTTCTATTTGTGGTGGTTCAAACTTCGTTTGAAATACTGCTAGAATAAAGTTCTAATCAGCTTGCACTACAAACTGGTTGTTACGTATGTCACTGCGGGCCGAATAGTGCGAAATGAGTGTTTTTTTGCGATTTACAAAAAATCTATTGATTGGACTAAAAAAATAAAACACTATCATGCTAATAAATGTTGCTTGTAAAATTATTTGCCAAAACATCAGAATGATCGCATGTATTTTAGTATGGTTTTTACTCGTTAACGTGATTTTTTTATCGAGTCAAATCAATTGTATTATGTTTTCAAAACACTATCATACTAGCCTATATCCTGAAGAATATCATATATTTTTCTGGTTTTGTTTATTGCAGTGAATCATATACTTTCAGGCATTATAAAACTCGCGTTTAGCTCCTCTAGTCCCCTTAAAGTCGACCATTAATCTTAAAATACTACATTAAAAACTCCTCATTCCACTTCAGCAAAAAAAGAGTATCCTAACAAAATCTCTCGCACTTTAATCACAGCTTGATCGAATTTCCTTCCCGCAAAGTTTCAACAGGAAAGTGGGTAAAGCGGAAACTATTACGCTTTACATGGCTGTTTACATAGGGTACTTTACACTTAGAGGACAGTGTTTGTTATGTGCAGCGAGCAATGTATATAGTTCCTGCCTTTTGATAGACTGCGTTTAATTAGAACATGGGGATTTTATTACATGATGCGGAAACTATAACAAAGGTGCCTGTTGCTTGTCAAGAAAAGTTGGAGATGTTGTTGAGAGTGTAGCAGATATTATTATGTCCCTTGACTTCGATAATATTGAATTTGTTATATTAGAAAAGCTCGTGGCTAAATAATAACATCCAATCGGGTCGATCTTCAGGTTAAGCCACGCTTGCTGAAGTTGGTCTGTGGATGGGTTACCATCCAATAAATGCCAAGTTTTCTCCGTGCCTCGGAAATCACGCTAAGCCGTTGGTCCCGGCTGTCGTTTCAGGTCGTCAGTGGCCCAAAAGTCTGACAACCAGTCTTACCAATAAACTTTGGATAAACTTCAGACTACACAAGTTACTACCTAAATCGGCGCAATAATGATGGACCTTGCTTTTTTAGGAAGTTGAGTTCCTCTAGACTGTCATTTTTTTTTTACCAATTAAATAAGGAGTCGATTCTATTCTGTCACTCTCCACGCCGACAGAAATTGTTACATCACTAACTGGCATTTAGTGCGAACTGTAAACTTCATCAACACCTAATTTCAAATCACCCAAAATCCGTGTATCGAGAACGTTCACCCAATATTCGCCCTTCCAGATCACCAGACACGACCTAATTAACTAATCGCAGCCTAATTTACAAAGCAAGATTACAAGAGCATTCGTACAATCAAACGAACGAGCGAGTGAGTAATTATCTTCAACACCTTCACATCTGAACTGAAATGCAAGTCAAGCGTTGTATGTGCGACGGCGTAAACACGCGTACGTACTAACCCGATTAGACACCCCCTCACACCCCCAACCCACACCCCCAACACACCCCGGACATGAAACCGCGCTAATAAGGAACACTTCACTTGTAATTTCCCATTTGTTTCTATTTACAACTTGTGAAGTGTTGTGCTCTGGATTATATTTTTTATGGATGATTTGCGGTGGGTAAGGGTTGAGATTTTCGAGTTTGTGTACGGATTTATTGGGGTTAATTTTAAGGTTATGTGTGTTAAGTTTTTAGTGTTTGTTAATTGAGTGTGTTTTATTTGGGTCACGGAAGATTGACTACATAAGTGTGTGTTATTCTTATTTTAGTACTTGAATTTGGCATTAGGGTTCATTTTGTTGACCCGAATGGCGCAGCGGTACTGAGGCTGCCTTACGTTCTTTGGGTCCCGGGTTCGAATCCCGGTAGGAGCAAATGTTTGTGTGATGAGCATGGACATTTGTTTCCGAGTCATGGATGTTTATATGTATAATAAGTATGTATTTACAAACAAAAAGTCTATGTAGTTTATCAACTATCTGGTGTCCACGATACAAGCCTCGTTACTTAGTGTGGCACTAGATGGCGCTGTGTGTAATGTCCAGCTATATTTATTTATTTATTCCCCGGGTCGGAAAAAATATTATTGGGTTTTCCCATCAGGAAATTATCTAGATTTGTACCGGTTGATGGCAATAGGCTTCCTCCTAGCGAATTATGGGTGTACCCTCTGCCTAACCTTTCGGGAAAAACAGACGTGATGTTATGTTTGAATAACTACGAATGTTTAGTAGCTCAACAACCTACCAAATTAAACACTATTACCATTTATACCACCACCCACGATCAAAGATCATAAAAAAATCTATACATTTTCCAAAACGCACACCGAAACGGACCGAAACGTCATAAACAAAGACAGCTATTGAAACACTAAACCGTTTTGGCAGTAAACGGCCGGCTTTGAAAGAGGTCTTGACAAAAGGCGGTTCTCTCAAAGTCCCTATACGGAACCGCGTCACGTATGTACGGTAACGTGGTGCCGATAAATGATTATTGCTATGGTGAACGGGCCGGTTTCTAAACCACTGAAACCATACGGACCTATTCCGTGGACGCGAGTCGGGTTATATTTGAACGGACTTCGAATTCTGGATGCGCTTAGGACGTAGTACAAAAAAATATTTACAGGTACGTTTATTGTTTAAAAAGGAAAATTAAATTATTACACTTAGGTTAACTTATAGGTAAAGTGTTTCTTCAGCATTTAATTACTCGATGTGGTTTGGACGTAGTTCCCGGAATTATATCAACGTTCATTGCTGTAAAAACAACATAATTATAATAATTAGAGTATTTTACTACCAGGTATTTCTTTCGATTCCGATATCAGATGTTGTTCTAGAAATTATAACTACACACATCAAAAGTGTCTAGGGATCAAGCATTTTTATGCGGATTTCTTGAGATTGAGATGTGGCTTTGTAATAAATTTATGATTTTATAAATTTATATGGATCCTTTTTGGTGCATTTCATAATTTGAATCAGGAACTGTGAATCAAATTCGAGTAAAAGATGAAAATCAGCTGTCAATATTTTCCCTATAAAAACATACAACGCATTGAAGACATTATTAGTGCTACTGTTTCCCTAGTACTGATTAAAACCAACGTTATTATGGAGCGGCGACGTCATTTAAGCAGGGAAGAAATGCTCAGAGCCGTGGGAATGATAGAAGCTGGTTCCCGGCAACGTACTGTGGCTTTAGCTCTGAATACAAGTCAGAGTGTTATCAGTCGACTTTGGACACGTTACCGAAGCACTGGTACCGTGGCTGAGCGCCATGGAGGACGGTATCGCTGCACCACACGGAGACAAGACCGATACATTCAAATCTTAACTCGAAGAGCTCTAACAATAACCGCCATGATGTTAGCCGTGAGGCTTCATCACTCTTCAGGGAACTTAATTAGCGACCAAACAGTCAGAAACCGCTTGCATGAAGTGAACCTTCATTCCCGAAGACCGCTACGGGTACCACCTATAGCAATGCACAATCGTAGGATTCGATATCAATGGGCTCTTGAACACAGAAATTGGGCAGAAGAACAATGGCGTTTCGTGTGCTTTTCTGATGAGTCTCGTTTTGGTATGAGACCGGATACAAGACGTATACGACACTGGAGAACCCCTGGACGCCAACAGCGATTAAAATCCTGCCAGGAAGTCCATCCTTATAGTGGTGGAACCATCATGGTATGGGCGGGTATTTGGATCGGCGGAAGAACTGAGTTGATTTGGATTAGAGGCAACCTCAACGCTCAAATTTATGCTGAGACGATTGTATCAGACGTCATCGTTCCTCTACAAGTGCAAATCGGTCCCTTATTTCAGTTAATGCATGATGATGCACGACCGCACACCGCAAGAGTTGTAAGACAGACTCTCGCCGCAGCTAACATCAATGTCCTGCCCTGGCCTGCTCAGTTGCCAGACTTGAACCCGATTGAGCATGCATGGGATATGCTACAGAGAAGAGCTCTGCCGAATATGGAGGGTATCCAGTCGCAAGAAGACCTTTTTTTGTTGTTGCAACGAACATGGGCGGCCATTCCACAGCGTGATTTGGATGAACTCATTTTGAGTATGCCAAACCGATGTTCTTGTGTTGTTAGTGTTCGCGGTAGAAACACGGATTATTAATTGTTTAAGTTACCTAATAAAATTTTAAAGAAAACTGTTATTTCAGTCTTTTTTTCGAACTTTAATGTTAGTGGTTCAAATGTCAAAAATCCCTTTATTAGGAAAATGGCAAATTTCTTTATTAATGCAAAGGTGACTTGGTTTATCGTTACTGTGACAAACGAAAACACTTTATTTGATGAATCCTTAAAGAAAATTTTAATTAATATCAATCAGGAGAAAAGTTATTGCAAAAATATATGTTGATCCCTAGACACTTTTGATGTGTGTATTTATACGTTTATCTCTGGTATTCTTTTGGCATTCAAGTAGGATTCAAGATGCGGTTCGACCTAGTTCCTGGAATGATATTGCTTTAAAACGAAAATAAATTGATTAATTACTTTTTAAGGAAATCTCTCACCGACTGGTCGACACTTCGTCGAGGGCTGGCTCTTTCTTTGGCCAAAGAATCAGCATTGCCATTCAACGTGGCAATGCTGCCAGTCTTCTGGGCACGTTTTTAGATAACAGCGATGCGGAGGAGTACTTTGACGCCTTTTGACGTTGTTGTACTACTGTTGTTGTTGTTGTTGTACTTACGTTTACTTTTATTTTAGTAATTATACAGAGTTCTAGTTGTAGTATGTATATAATGTAAATATGGTATATAATAATAAATTACTTTAGGTATTTCTTTAGGCATTAAAGTATATTTGTGTAAAGCTATAAAATTAATGAATCAACAAATCAAATAAATTATTTTAAGTGATGTCTACAGTAATGATCGAATGTACTTTAACAAACAAGATAGATAAACACGATGAGTAATAATATAATGTTCCATTAACTTAATAGTAAATAAACTAGGGTAACTTAATTATTGATTTTCACTTTGACTAATCAAATTCTTAAATGAGGCTGCCTTACGTTCCTAGGGTCCCGGGTTATAATCCCGGTTGGAGCAAATGTTTGTGTGACGAGCATGGAGATTTGTTTCCGAGTCATGGATGTATATGTATAATAAGTATGTATTTACAAACAAAAAGTATCTGTGTAATATATTATCTACGACACAAGCCTCGTTGCTTAGTGTGGCACTAGATGGCGCTGTGTATTAATGTCCAGCGATATTTATTAATACAGTTAGAACTACAATTTAAATTTAAAAAGCACATATAAGTAGATTATTGAAGAATTTTACAAAATGAACGATTGTAAAAAAATATGCGATGCTATACATAAAAAAGGCCTCGATTTGATAACCTTAACCTTTTTTCGTCGGTTAATAAAGGATTTGAAACAAAGCCTCTTCCGTTCACAGTATCAATGGCTCCCACGACATAGTCCCAATATAAGGACGACACAATCGTCACGTTTTTCACACACCTTTATGGTAAATAAGGCTCACTTCACAACCAGCCAGAGCTCAATATTTGCGACATTTATTACTTTTCAACTTTCGTTTTATAAAGAGCCAATGTAACAACAAAGGGAAAAACGTGCTAATTGAGAGAAAGAGGTCATGATAATGTTTCTTTGCTTTTGAACTTTTGAGCTTTTGAAAGGGAATTTGTATTCAAAACGCTGGCAGCTTTGTAAAAAGCAGGTACTTTATAGAGACATAGAAATTAATGACCCATGTTTGTTGAAAAAGGCACTTTAATTTACTATACTTATGAGTACATACCAAAGGGACAGAACGAACAGACATAAGTTGTATTGCAAACGTCTGTGTGGTCGCCTTACCTATACAAATGAATGTGGGTTTTAAAGTGTTTGTCTAAAGTCTGAGAGTGGATGCAACTTTGATTAAGTCATAATATGATAGTTTTGTTGCTAATAAATATTGTACTGTTTTAGACTTTCACGGTTTTTCACTACACTTAAAGTACTTACGGGATGATATCCGTGATTTTGTTTTTGGTCGATGAGCTCCCGATATTTCGGCGCTGTTGCAAGCATCATGATCGCGGGAATACTGAAGAGGTATGCGGGTGGGATGAAAATTATTTATTACTAGCTTCTGCCAGCGGCTTCGCCCGCGTGAAGTTTGATAATTGTCCCATGGGATCTTACTACCGGGATAAAAAGTATCCTATGTGTTAATCCAGGTTATAAACTATCTCTGTGCCAAAATTCATCCAAATCGGTCCAGCCGTTTATGCGTGAAAGAGTAACAAACATCCACACATCCATTCTCACAAACTTTCACATTTATAATATTATATATAATATATATATAAGTAGGATGAGCAGACAAATCTGTCTACCCTCTTTCTTAGTCTTTTATTATCCCGTAAGTACTTTAAGTGTAATAAATATTGTGCATATATACTTGTATTTGTGCTGAAATCAAAGTTATGGTTTCGTTTACTGTATGGCGTAATTTACTGTAATTTGTGACAAGTAGATTTCATTCAAAGTACTGTTGAATTTCAAAACAGTAAAAGTGGGATAAGATACTTAAAATATTGTAAGTGCACTTATAACATTTTAAAGAGCCGAAACAGAGACTACAGCAAACAAAATCAAAAACGTGCACAAATGACATATTATTTAAATTTTAATACCTCCTAAAACTTATAAAACAAATTACACGGGACGACCTAAAAAAATAAATAGAAGCGCGCAACAAATAAAACACCAGCTTATTACAGTGGCAAAGCGTGGCCGTACTCAAGTTTTACCAGCTGTGAATTTCTCTCATAAATATTCGATTGGGCGCCATGCCCGGGGCTTGGGACGACCCCCTTTGTAATATTGAGATTCATAATTTGACCCGCAACTAACTTAGCGATCCACTGAATTCCTGAAACACTAATAAGCCAATATAAATAGAGTCTAGACTTGGACTTTTCGAGGATTGTGTGGTTTGTTCAGTTTTGAAGTGAGTCGATAGTTTTTGACAATAGTGCAGAGTCAGAAATTGTTAGTAAAGTAAACTAACTATAAACATTATTATTTAAAAAAGATTAATTATATAAACTAATAACAAACTATGAAAGGGCATCAAAAAACTCTTCCTCAACGCTGTCAGCAGTCAGAAATTGTTCAATTATAATTTAGTTACAGTGATTTTATGCCACTAATGGGCTTCTGACTTGGTTTTACATGCCATCGAGACAAATCTCTCAGGCATGCTGGTTTCTTCACCATGTTTTCCATCACCTCACCTCTTCAAGTGATAATTATGAATCCGAAAAATCAGAGGTGCGTGTCTTGGGTTCGAACACGAGAACTCTCGCCGTTCGTAGATTTAGAAATCAGGGAGGTAGCTTCCGTAAATAATTTCAACATCGTTGCTCTCAAAACAGTGAGGAAATTGGCATGTCCTAGAACAGGAGATTAAGTTAAGTGTAACCTACCAACCCGCTCTGTTCCTGCGTAGTGGATTAACAATCCCCTCACTGAGAGGAGGATTCCAAAAAAAAACAAGAAAAAAGAGAATATTGGCACAACAGCGATAGCAACATTCACGAGTGAGACAAAAATCATATATCAAATATAAAAATATTCAAAATGTAGCAAAGACTGAAATTGAACATAATTTTAAATTGAACTGCAATACAAAACTAGGGCAGAATATTCAGGAAAAGAAACACGGCCTTGTCATGTATTTTGATTTTGGTTCTCGACGCGGTGACCGGATGTCGTTTTTATACGGAACCTCGTGATTCACAAACTATGTTCCGGCAACTCTTTTAATTTTGATTCCTTTTTCTTTAACAAAGCCGAGTCTTTTATTCCAGTCTCTCCTTTTAACTTTATTCCATTCAGTGCTTATATTATCTAGTTTCCTACAGTTGATTTATTTTCGTCTCTGCCGAGAATTAGGCCATTTTTTACCGTTTGATTGAAAGCGTCAAAGGAATCAATCTGTTTTGTGAATTCATTAAATAAGAATGGATTCAAGATTTCTTTTGTTAATCGTGGCATAAAAGAATATTAACAATTAACTTTTATCCTTTTATGATTGTACAGTTTTATTTTTAGAAAAAGGTCTATTGGTATTATTATCTTTACTTGGGGAACTTACAAAAATATAATTATTATTTGGTATCTGAGTTTAAATGTTTCGCACGTGTAAACAAATCCTTTGGAATTTTAGAATTTACCGGTTCTGCCCTTCAACCTTTAAGTCTACTTCATAACTATCTTAATCTGTTTTCTAAGCAAATGTAACACCAATACATCCATAGACATATATATATATAATGAGATGCCATAACTCACCTGTCGGTTCTCCTGAACTCAATAAAAGTCGTGTCGTAAAATTGTACTGAGCAATGACGTATTCGTAATGCAAGAGCTCCCGTCTTCTCGAATTCAGCCGTTCAGTCAGAGTGCGCTTGTGTGGCGCTGTCAGTCTAATTCTTGAAGGCTTTTGAAATTAAATGTTGAGGAATGACTGTGCATAAAGCATTCAATTTGTTCAAGCCTAATGAGCAGATCAAAATGAACAAACAGTGTAATTTTTATGAGCAGGATTTTTGCTTTGATTTTGTAATAAAGGATAATAACATAGAATGCCAGCTGCATTTTACAAAGCTTCGTAATTAAATTGAGCTTCTAATGAAAGTAGGTATTTGCTTATTAAATTAGAATTTAAACTCTATGAATAAGTTATTTTAACCCTCGACGGTACGGGGCCGGTATTTAGACTCGGATTCTTTCGTCGAGCGTTTAAATAAATTGTGATTTTGTGTTATAAATTTTCAAGGAGCATCAGAAAATATATTAAAGGATAAGAAACAAATCCTTTAACTTTATCCTATCCCTTAGTGCTAAAAAATGTTTTACCTAGAATTCAACAAAAACTTCCCAACCCTCAATCGTGTTATACATATCTTCCAAATATCAAAAAGGGCATACAACCACCACATTCCTATTAAAACTTTATTCGGCATAACTTCAATGTTTTACCGAAATTGGGCTTCCAAAATTGCCTCTCAGACGACCGTAATAGGCGACATTCTGGGACCTGACAATCGGTAGTAGTACTTAACGAATAGTTTCGCGAGTCAAAAGCTTGTTGGGTGATGAACTCATACCTGCTCGAAACTGGCTTAGCTTAAGCGATGAGAGCTGAGCGAGCGAAGTTGAACTTGTTAGTTGAGATTTAAACGAATTTACGCTGATGGTGGAATGTTTTAGCTCTTTATGTGGAGCGTTTGGGACGACTGAAACGCTTTCGACTGTTAATGAAATTTGGAACTTTCGTATTGTCCGTATTCAAATGGCAGTGTTTAGTTCTCATTTTGGACTGTGCTAATGAGATGACTGTTATCGAGAATTATTAAAATAGTTTAAAAGTATCAAAACCTTTAAAAATACTCAATATTCATTGTTTTTGATTCTAAGATGTTCTGTTGGTTTTGAATCACTCCTGTTAGCCTTACTTAGACAAAGTCTACCAAAAAAGGAATCATGTTCCATCAAAACGACATTCATCACCAAAACGTCCACCTAAAAGTCTCCAAAATCGCATAATCATTACTCAAAACTCACACAATAAAGCATAACCACAACAGGCATTTGTCAAGCGATAAAAACAAAAAGTAAGCCTTCGAGAGTGGTTCGGGAGCACCACCTAGGAGGCGTGACCGGCCAATTTGGTGGAGAAGTCTCGAGGGTCCAAGAGTAATGCCTCTGACGTCCACATAAGCACCATGAAATTTATCGAGCTTACGTGCCGGACGACCAAAATAAAAACAAACTCAGCAAGTGTCAAAGTTCGTTTTGGAGCTTCCAGCGGTTTTTATATTCAATTACTGCGGGTGCCGGGGAATTTTTGGAAGTGTACCGAATTCTGCATTTGGGTAAGTACGCGTATTTACATATGGGATTTATAGTTGTTGATGTTGGTGGGCTGCATAAATTGTAACGGTTTTTCGGTTGTGGTAAATGAACTTAATAATATAACTCCTAATAATAATGTAGATGGTATAAATACTGAGGCTAGCACAGGAACGTAGACCTTAGCACAAGCAAAGTGAGTCCTATACCCAGCAGTGGGTGAAGTCGGGCTGTGGATGATGATGTTGATAAAAGCACAGAGCATAAAAAATTACAGAAAATTGAAAAGTAAAAACAGTAACTTTACCTAAACTATGACAAAGGTGCCATAAGTTTAGTGAAAGATGACCACATCCCACAAACATCTCAAGCGAGGAAACCATCAAAACAGATCATCCATTTCCTTTAGATGACGTTTATGACGACAGCAGCTGACAGATTCTTGTTTTTATGTCGTCTTCAGATCAACAGCCGAATAAATTTAATGTTGGTACATAAATTCATTGATAGATGCTTTTCTTTCAACCGACTCTGCAGTTTTGGTCAAACTATCTTCGAAGTTTATGAATTCTTCTGACACATCTTTCTATCCCTTTCTTATATCGTATTAATGGGAATATTGATAATTGTAACATTGAAAGTGTGAGTGAGATGCATTGATAGAGTTTCAAACAGTGTGTTGTAGATGATGAAATCGGTTCGAAATTTGAAACAGTCAACAATTCGAAACATACTGTCTTGGTAACATTGCATTTAACCCACTAACCTTAGCTTTGATTGATTCTAGCGTTTGAATTATCAATACAGACAGTATCTTTCAAAGATATTTATACAATTCTGATGGAACCTCAAAAGTTAAATATTGGTAAAGATTGACCAAGAACTATTTATAACCGTTTGACTTCAATCATCATCTGCCTAGCCTTTTCCCAACTATGTTGGGGTCGGCTTCCAGTCTAACCGGATGCAGCTGACCACCAGTATTTTACATGGAGCGACTGCCTATTTGACCTCCACAACCCAGTTAGTACTGGGTAGTACGGTACCACTTGGTAAGACTGGTTGTCAGACTTTATGGGCCACTGAATACCTGTAACGACTGTCAAAGATCTACAAATGACAGCCGGGACCAACAGCTTAACGTGCTTTCCGAGGCACGGAGTAAAACTGGGTACCTGTGTGAGGGTGGTCACCCATCCACAGACCAACCTAGGCAAGCACGGCTTAACCTAAAGATCGACCCGGCTGTTATTATTTAGCCACGAGCTCCTCAACCGGTTGACTTCAATGGCGCAGAAAATTATAGTTGCAAAGAATCGTAATAAAATTCTGTTCCCGAAAAATAAAGTAAGAATACGAATATTATAAAACAAAGGCTTTTGAAATATTCATTCCTACATGCAAACTCATAAGCATAATGACTCCAAATTTCCATGTAGACCGTATGAGGAGTAATCCGGAATAATTCGAGCAATAAAAGTTCCATTATCACTTCGCTATCGAACCCTAAAAATTTTATATACACGCCTTCCATCGGCTTATTATTTACTACTGCCTACGAAACGTCACTTTTTATACCAGCGATGTAAACGGGGTATTGCTACGGCTTATGAAAGTTTTCATATCGACTTTTATCGTGACATAGCATTTTATATTGCAGACGTATTACATACCTAATAAAATGGTGGAGGCTGTCATATTTTGATACTTTATTTATTGGTTTTTGAGGAATGATTTTTTACGTTAAACATTTTTAGGACTACGTGTTATTGGGAAATTACATTTTAGATGTACCCAGTATTTTTGGCTATTTCGTTCGTACATTCAAGGTCACCTTGCAGCGGCAGCGGTGGCCTAGTGGTGGCGACCCCGGCTTACGAGCAGTAAGTCGTGGGTTCAAACCCAGGTAGGCGCAATACTTTGTGTAATTTATTTCATCACCACTGCTTTTCAAACGGTAAAGGTATAACCAAAACTTCGAAGACATGTGACTTCTACCAACCCGCACTGGGCCCGCGTGGTGGATTATAGCCCATTCCCTTACATAGAGAGGAGTCTGTGTCCCAGCAATGGGGACATTATAGGCTGATTATGTTAAGGTCACCTTTAAAACAACACTAAAACATACAATTCAGACAGAATACTAGAAATCTAGTAGCTCAACAAACATAAAGTAACACAATATTTGTTACAAAAGCTGCACCAACTTACAAACTAATCATAAATAGTGCATAGAGAACAAAATTTCTCCGAGAAAGTTGAAATAATATCTATGATGAGAGTAAAATCGCGAAAATTCAAGTTCATGCGGCACGTCTCTAGCGCGGGCAGACCGCCCCTTGCCTGCCCTCGGCCACCCTGCTAGTGTTGCCAACATATGTTGCGGGATTTACATGTTTAAAGGGATAGAATAGAACATCTTTAAGATGGCGGCAGTTTGTGCTTCGAACTACCAATGAGGTTCAAAGAATGTTAAGCATGTTAATCTTTTTGAAAGTTAAGACTAATACTTTGCATAAATGGAAGTGTAATCTACTCAATAAAAATCTTAAAATCGCTCACTGACAGAAAGAACACAACCCAAACTACTGGTTACTGAAGCATTAATTATTGCACAAGACTTCTTTATTTAAACAGGGGACAATTATATTGAAGTTTGACATGTGAAATCTTATTAGAAATGCCTGCAATAAATTGATAATAAGATAAATATTATAAAACATATCAGTAAAACAAAAAAAGAAGAGAATACTAACATCCTCTTCAAATACAAAACGACAACCAATGATCTCTAACGACAACTGAATCATAAACAGATTATAAAAATCATCCAAATAAATCACGAAGAAAAATATATATCGTATTAATATTTGTATCTAAAACCCGGCACGGCCCGGGGCATTCCGGGAACTTGGCATCACTACCGTCCGCCCCGCACTTTTATCGTCGGATAATTGAATTTCCGCACTTCGCTACAAACAGGAAGTTCCGCTGGTTTACGTTCAGCGCTGAATATTGCATCCAACGCTGATGGAGTTATTATTTTCAATATGACGATTAACTCTCGTGGTTGGTAGTTGAGATAATTGAACTGCGAACTTCGGTCGATACCGTTTTTTAGTGGATAGTTAGCAATGTTTATAAATATATCGTCAAAATAGTCCATTTTTTTTAAGTATTTGAAAATACCTAGTCTGTGTATCTTTATCAGATGGATTACCCATGCAAGAAATCATATTTATTCATTCATTACATGATTTATTTAGTTCATATGAATTAAGTAAGTGATTTGCATATTCTGTACACGCTTTCACCGCAATAGCTTCACGAGTAAATTACCCAATACACCCGTGGCCAGGCTATTCAAAATAGCCCACTTTCCCTTATTGCTGTTCCTGTGTACATTCTCAACAGATGCATCTACTTAAAATATTAGTTTCTTGTATACTTTTTAGAAATTTCCGAGAATTTATTTCTATGCCATTTTTAGGTATCCTGTGCACTCATTGGAGTCCCGTGCCAATTGCCTCCGAAGCCTCTTAAATAGTTTTTGAAGGCTTTATTCGTCGGGCTTTCTGCTCGCGACTGTTCCCCCTTCAGTCTCCTCGGGCCTCCGAAGGAAGGCTTCCGTTCTTATTTACACAAGGCGAACCTTCAAAGTCCCAAGTTGTTCGGTACTTTCTGTGAAGCTCGTCTTTTCAATTTCAGAAGCGAGTAACGGAAAAATAGGAGTTTTTTGTATGACGTGTAACACCGTTTTGTGTAACGTCTTACACAAAGTAACTAGGTACTGTAGGGTTTTGCTAGGCTTGCTTTAACATGAATAACTTTTTAACATGAAAATCTAATTTCTAGCTAACTCCGAAAAGTAAACTTGTTATAAAATATGCAAATGTAACTTTACTATCAGACGCGCTGAACTTTATTCCCCCTAGTCCAAATAAAAGATAGATATAACGACATGCGAGCGTTGTAATTCTTTCCCTTCAGATTCATTCATTCACATTAACATCCGAACTTTCACATAACCCCGTAACTTCGCTTACCTTGTTCTTCACTAAGACAGCAGCTACCCCTGTTCGCAGCCTTCCGCTCCTCCGGGGAGGCTCTGCCAACTATTTGTGAAAAACAGCAAATAAAGCTTTGTCAGCGATAGGCGAAGTCGAGTGTTCGTGCTTGACAATACGCTCCTATTCATTTCCGCTAAAACCCACTTCGAGGGTAGTTCAGGTTTGTTAGAACAAACCGACTTTTAAAACGGTCTTCGGCTTTGTTTAAATCTTACACGTTTCTTGGTTCCAATCTTCGATTTACGGATGTTCTTTTATTTCGTAGTGTCAAACTTGCGTGTACTCTTAATCCGGAATAAAGTTTAGCTGCTGTTTTACAACCTTGCCTCCGAAGTAGCCACGTAAACAAAATTAACTTTTACATGAACAAAAATAACCTAGTTTACGATTTGTTCAATCATTCATGAGATGATAATCATATTATGTATCGCCAAAAATAGTATTCCACATGATTGAAACGCGACCCATTCCCCACATTAATATAATTACGTCATATATGTAATTAGATTTATATATTTAGCCGACAAAGCCGAGCTGTATCAAAGGGGCCCTTTGATTATTCAGTTGTGCCCTCCCGAATGAGAGGTACAATAATCTGACCGATGTCTGACTGCATTTACCGGTGGACCTATCAAAAAGTTCCAGTCGTGGCATTATTCGACTTTGACCAATGTCGCGTGCGAGGCCGGGTGGCTCTCCCCGCTGCCCCCCCTAACCCCCTCGACGATACGTACAGATGGACAGTAAGTGAACTGAAAATTGTAGCCGTACTTCGTTTATCTGGACGACTTGTTACTTCCAAGGCGTGATGAACGGAGGAACGTGTTGTTTGTTATTCTAGAAACTGAATAAGCTGAATGTTTATAATATTTTCTTGGAAAGTTTCTAATTAGAAGAAAAGCTTCATGCCGTTCAGTTTAGAGATACAGGCTTAAGAGAATTCTTAGAACATTATTAAAAATAACTACATTTCTGAGAATCTTTACCCTCATCTTGTTTTAAACTGTTGTTGTATTCTGCAATTACTTATTAAACACTTATAAAATAAAGAAAATGGAGTAGGATTTTTTCGAAACAAAACGTGTTGCTTTATAATTTACTGTTTTAGAAACTTAGCAATGTTCAAAGAAAATTTACTTTATGCTCTAAAGTCGAACCAAGTGGACATACCGTCCGCTTTCCTGTTCAGTCCAGTCAATACGACTCCCTGGCGGAATTAATCAATTTCACTCATAACTAACGATGTCACATATATTAACTTGTCTGTATTGAAGGAGGAATTAATGTTGTAGCTTTATATTGCTTTGCACTGAAGTGTCTGTAAGCTGAGCATTATTACACGGACATGTTATTGGTATATGAATGTTGTACATAATTATTGGAAATATGATTAAGTTCTACATCTACATGATTGTTTATTGTTTGTAAATTATACTGTTTTAAAAGTAGTGTATGACGTCATTCAAACACATCATCGCATGTGAAGCTACGACATAAATAAAACATAATGCCTAGTTGATTTTGAGAACATAACATTACTCCTGATATGCACTAAGGGTTAGGCAGAGCTGTACCTAACAAGTACACCCACATTTCGCCAGTTATGTTAAGACCCATGTAATAGGGGGCGAGTCTATTTGCCATCAACCGGGTACAAATCCAGACTCGGTGGTTGCTACTGAGAAATTCTTGAAAAACCCAATAACAATTTTACCCGACCTGGGTATCGAAGTTAGGACCTCAAGCTCAGCAGTCGGTTAGTATGCGAACACGAGACCATCAACGAGGCAGTTAGTTTGAAATTAAAACATCTCAAAACCAAAGCTAAGCGCCACCATGCTACTTACCTCTGTACGTCTAATAACCATCACATAAAACTATAAACTCTCTAAAATTTTCTTCCTATCCAAACCACGGCCAGACGCATCGCCAGAATTCCAAAGGCGATGTTCAAAACTCATCCATTCAAAACGTTTCAATACTAACATGGTAAGCTCACCAAAGTTTCCTGTTTACCAATTAAAATTTCGACTTTCAACCTCCCCACACACCTGAAGGGTTAAAGCCGGGCTGTTTTCCAACTAGTAGACACGCCACTTAATAATTCCCTTTATAGTGAAGTAAGTTGCTTACAAGCTCTGCGGTGTCTAAGTAACTTCGGCACGGCACACATTACGTGGTCTCTTTAAATATTTGCTCGGTGGATTGAAATTATTTTAGCGTAAGACTCGACGGAATTTGTATCTGACATTAGTTGAGTGAACCTTTGATGATGTTTAATGAGGATTCCGGAATCATGTTCATCAGTTTTGTATTTGTGTTTATCGATATTATGTGGTCTGATTTGAAATTGGAATTCGAACTGCCAAAATATGTTGTGTGCGGTGCGTATGATGCATATTTAAATATGGTTGCCGATACCGGTATGTTTGAAATGTCGAGTCAAATAGTTGATCGATTATGAGCATCATAGTGATTCGTTAAATTCTTTGTAATTGTGGTTACAATTTCGTTAACTAAAAACCTACATGATGTAAGTTTTGTGGAAGCGTTTCGAACGTTGTTGTTTTCGGAATGATGCAAACATTTCCGCCTTACTATTTCTTCACCTGATTGATCTACAATCCTCAGCAAAGCAGATTTGGCAAAAACATCCACAAAAACACAAAGATAACAAATCAAAAGAGAGAACTCTAATAAAAACTTCTTACAGAATGCAGGACAAATGGAAACATGAGCGGGAGTAATCCACAATTACACAGCGACATCGGTAAGAGATTCCGGATAAAATACATAATCCTCCGTGCGGGAGGGTAAAGCCGACCGCTCACTGCAACCGCTATAAATACAAGTAAATAAAATGTGGTTTTAAAAGGTTTTGTTCTATTGTGTTATGCGTGTTAGTGATGAGATTTTGTTTATAATATAGGCCTAAGTAACGACTGGAAATGAAAATGATTCACTAAGGTTTTGATTGTAGTTAAATTTGAATGAAATGATAATTAGAATTGAAATTACTAAACACGTACTTTACTGAGCGGTTCACACTTCAGATTACTGCATAACTTCGAGACGCGTCGTTTGTAGTCGCGATATTCAGCATTGAGGAAAAGAAAAACATGAAGAAAATTTTATGAAGTTTGTGCAGTACTTAAAAAATATTATGTAATTTACTTAATCATGGTTCTGTTACAAAAACATTACTCTCATTACAGATAATAAAAACGATATCGAATTTTTGACATTCCCACATACTCGTACGCGTGTGTTTTTTATAAAGGTTGGCAAATACTACAAACCAACACGTAGGTACTACATTACTTGTGCTACGAGTATATTCCCTTTTTTCTTGTAAAAGCCTACTTACTATAATATTCTGAATACGACATCTCTAATGAGTGTCTTGTTAACAATACAATAAGGCCTCGTTTTACAGATAATGTCTGCATTTTTAATGCACTAGTAAGTGGACGTCCGTCGTTATTGGTGCCGAAGGATATCGTGCCGTTTGTCGAAACTCGAACGAGGGCTCGCGGGAATTCGGCCGACTTCGGATTTACTTCGCCCGGGCCTCTTGGACCCTCGAAAGTACTGTCACGGACTCAATTTGTATGGGCTTTTGATCTATTATTTAATAGATTTGATGATTAGGAATTATATGAAAGAAAAAAGAGTAAATAATAGCGTAACGGTTGACAGAGGAGAATGGAAGAAAAAAACGTGTTGTGCCAACCCCAGGTATCATAGAAGAAGGGAAGGAAGATTATGAATTGATGACTTTGTTACTGAGAAAAACATAATTATGTAGTTTCGAGACCTCGAAATTGTTGTAAGACACCTCGGTCTAGAACAATATGAGATTTAGTAATTCTGTGTCGAAAATATTAAATTCATCTTATCGAGTTACAAACAAACAATTTCATAGTTAGTGAGAAATATCTAATTACAGTCTGCAAAGTTTCGTTTACAATAGAATTACTTCTAATGACATGGCAAGTTTGTTGTTACAAAACTGAACGTAATATTAAGTTTAATGTATTGTTCTGTGTCATTGAATTTTATTTACAAAGCCATTAAACGCATCGACAGACACAATATCGAAAACCTATTACAGGGGAAACTTCTCAGAATCACACGTCACAGTCCATGCAACGAGTAGAGCAATAATATAAATTTTTATACGGGACATATCGCTTCCGTCCGCGACTGTACGACGACATTGTTACTGGCGACTCGAAGAACTAAAGATCCACTTCTATTTTCCGATAGGGCGGGCATAGTATCATTCAACTTTTTTATTATCCCCGAACAGGTCAGTGGACGGTACATTCTGTTTTTATCGATTTGTTCAGTCAAATAATACGGGTATACATGTATCTGATCGGATGGCCACTTTTACTGTTGTTGCAAAAACAATGTTTGGGCGTTTGTGGAGTGAGTTAGTGTTGCTTCGAATTTAGGTTGTTTTGAATGTTAATCGAAGTGTAAAATCTTCGTCGTTGAATGTACATTGTTACTAACGTAAAGTGACACCTAAACGAATGTCTAAATATTTATGCGTATACCATAAACTTTCTATTTAATTTTCGGTGTTTGGTCGAGCGTTAAAAATTTGAGAATGTGTTTTTATTTAGGGACTTAGATGTCATTAAGTGTTAGGTAAAAGTGAAAGGTCACGAATCTACTACCAAAGGAAAAGTAGTAGAAAGGAAAGCACTTCAGAACATTTCGAAAATTAAAACTAAGCTATTATTAACTAAGTTGTTATAGTTTTTTTTGTTTCACTCTCTTAACTTTATATATCTTGTTATATGTATGTATATATGTATTTATTTTTATATGTTTTAGTTATAAATGTTTAAATTTTCTAGTCTTTGTTTTTCTGTTATTGCACCTACTGTGCAATCTCTGCATCACCTTAAGGTAGTCTGGTAGAAAATGCCCAAGGCATTAAGTACGCCTTTGTACAGTTTTTACTTGTGCATAAAGTTTTAATAAATAAATAAAATTGGCGGCACGGCACGGCACAATCTCGACAAGCGCAGCGTAACGTGAAGATTGATCCGAACGGCTGTTATTAGTTAGCCACGAGCTTCTCATCATAACTGGACACGACCACTATCTAAACAAAAAAACCGGCCAAGAGCGAGTCGGACTCGCGCACCGAGGGTTCCGTTTAAACTTTTTAAAGGACAAACTTAACTTTGCTGTTCGATCCCTAGAAACGGCTATTGCACCAACCGCAAACAATAAGTTTATAACAGAAAAATCGTTTTTTTTTTGTTATTAAACTACATATTTACGGTTTTCAGACTTTTTCCTTTACATGTGCTGTAAGACCTTTCTTTTTGCCTTTCGTGATTCTAGGTCAACGAGAACTACCATATATGTTTTCGACCCAAAACCTATAGGGTATTTCCGGTTGACCTAGAATTGTCAATTTTGGTTAAAAACAAGGTCTTACAGTACAAGTCAAGAGAAAAGACCGAAAAATAAAAAAAGTTGATAATTAAGGTAAATTTTTGTACTTACAAGTTTTCACGAAAATCGAAATTTTCCTTTATCTGTTTAACGTGTTGACTCAGGACCTTGATTTATACTATACTCCTAATAGGGACTATAGACCTCAGTATATGGTATAAATTTCAACTTGCTAGGTCCAGCCGTTCCTGAAAAAATCGGTGGTGACAAACGGACAGACAGACGTACAGACGGACAAGAAAGTGATCTTATAAGGGTTTCGTTTTTTCCTTTTGAGGTACGGAACCCTAAAAATAATCGATGAATCGGAACGGAAACTCTTAAAAACATAGGCAAAACAAACACCAAACCACGAATTCCTTCCTCACCGGACTACGAATGTCACATAGCAAGTATTTGGCACTGAAATCCTCGCGTGGAAACCACTATTTACCCTAACCTCATCGAGCACTAAGCCAATTACGGGCCCGGAGTCTTTGACGTGAGCGAATCAAATTCAATTTGTCAACATTTCGCCACACTTAATCTGAATAATGAATCCGGGTAATCTTAATCCTGTCCATTGGCAAGCTGCCGAACAAAATCTCGTGACGAAAATTGGATTTTTTTCTAATGAAAATTGAATTTTAAGTGGTGTTAGTACGGTGGCTAATTCTTTGGCTGCAGGGTAATTTTGACAATTTGGTTGGTTTACTCGATGTGATATTTTGAAGACAGTGAGTTTGTGATTTAACCAATATAATTATGTCTGAAAATTCCAAGTTCAAGTTTTCGTTTTGCAGGAGATGGTAAAAGTAGGAGGTTAAGTTCACCAATATCATTTTCTAACAAAATCTGCGAAAAACGATGAACAAATATTGCTCATATCTCTTAGATTGTTCTAAACTTTTCGGATTTTATATAGGTCACCCATAACTTGCAGTTTTGAAATTACTTTTAGATTTCACTTCTAATTTAAAAGTATCAAGATGGAAAAAGTTACGTTGGAACTGTTTGGTACCTACATATTTTAAAGATTCGTATTTGTTTAGATCATTTCGTATAATCAATCCATTAGCACTTTCGCCCGTGACTCTGTCTGCAAAAATTGTGATAACTCGGCTAATATGCATGATATAAATATAATTTATAGCCTATATATAGCACTCACGAATAATGTAGCTTTGTACTTATGAAAATTTGTTTTAATTCCCCCCCGCCGCACGGACGTTGTGTCGAGCAGACGTGTTTTTTGTACTCGCGAACATTTCATTTTGACAAAATAGTTTTAAGTCCAGTAAATAGTGTTAAAGTTACACCAATTCGTGCACGATAAAAGAAGGAACAATCAGTGAAAAAACGAACTCAGTGGATAAACTATTATCCCCACGACCTGTAAAACTTTTTGGGAGTTCATAGCACAACATTCACTCGCTTCTAATGTAAACGAGCAAACGCAAGTACTTATCCATAATATAATATCGTTAAAACAACTGTTTCTGTGGCCGTGGTACCTTGCAGATAACAGCTTAGCCAGTTGAAGATGCCTCCAATCCGCACTCCCCCCGCCTCCCCGCTGCCGATGCCCGTAGATGGTAAACGCTCGAATGAAACGCCTACACGGCTAACGGCTGGTGAATGTCAACAGTCCCAATGTTCATCAGCACCAGACTTGTCGGTGATTGCTAGTAATTTGACTGAACGCAAGAAGCGGAAACTAGATGGCGGTGACAATAATATAGGCGCAGTTACGATGAGTGTATTCTCGGCGTTTTTAAAACAACAAGAAGGTCGATTTGAAGACCTAATCTACAAAATAAATAACATACTAGAACAAAATCTTGAACTTAAAAAAAGCGTGGAAGTCATGTCCAGCAAATATGACGAGTTCTTGTCACGTATCTCTTGCCTTGAGTTGGAACGGAAAGAAGATAAAAAAACCATATACCAGTTGGAGGAAAAAGTCGAATATCTGGAGCGCAAATCCCGAGCAACCGGCATAGAGATCCGAAATGTGCCTAAAACAAATGACGAGTCAAAGGATCAACTCTGTGATATGGTAGTAAGCATGGGAAAGACACTTGATATTAACATCGGACTATCGGATATTAAAGACATAATATATAGAACTAAGTCTAAGGATAGCTCAAATCCGATCCTAATCGACCTAAATACAGTAATTATGAAGGATAAAATAATAAAAGGAGTCAAAAAATTCAACAAATCTAAAGATAAAAAGGAAAAGCTTAACACCACCCATTTTGGTCTACAATCGCCTCCACAACCAGTTTATGTCTCGGAAACATTGACATATAAGGCTCAACGGATATATTTTTTAGCAAGACAGTTCCAAAAAGGAAATGGATATGATTTTTGTTGGACTTCTCACGGGATAGTATACCTTCGTAAATCGGTAGAATTTGCCCAAATCCGCATAAATACTGAGAGTGACTTGGAAAAACTAAGAAATACCTCATGACAATTTTTTTATTGTATTAGTAAAAACTTAATCATACTGTTAATGTTGCATGTATACCTACTTAATATTGTTGAAACTGCCTCACTTGTTTATAATATTTTTTTGTATCACAATAATGTGCCTTGCATGTTAAGACCGCATAGAAAACCATTTGTACTATTTTCATACACACACATAATCACACTTCAATACACAATAACAAATACTCCACACAAACAACACATACTTGCACTTGCCGAAAACTTTACTTCGTCGCTTCTTCCATTCCACAGCCATAAACAAATTAGATCTAGTTTCTTTGACTTATATTTACTATTATTAAAAATTCGATAATCTGATTGACTTAGCAAAAAATATTGATAATTTGACTATCTCTAAGGCCCTATCTTGTAATCTAGAAAATTGTTATGAACTATTAACAGCAACAAAGAATGGGTTCACCGTCTTCACACAGAACATCTGCAGCATAAGTTGCAATTTTTTGGGTTTGGAGGCTATGCTACAAAGTCTAAAGGTTCAATGCGACGTGCTTGTGCTTACAGAGTGCTGGCTTCAAAATGTTAGCTCTGTACCTTTATTAACAGGTTACCGATCAGTTGCTACTATGAGAAACCTTAAACAAAACGACGGTGTTGTCGTATATTACCGAGAACACCTAACGTTTGTTGTTGAAGAACCCAACTTTGAAGAGGGTAACTGTGTTGTGCTTAAAAAAGATGATAACTTAGCCATTGTTTCTATATATCGGTCTCCTTCTTACAAAAATGTAGACACTTTTCTGGAATCACTGAATAATATTTTGACAGATATAAAATCGTTTAATAATATAATTGTAATTGGTGACATGAATATTGCAATCAACGCCAGCAAAATTGAGCTTCTCGGAGAGAAATATCTCACCTTGGCTGCTTCTCATGGTCTCTTGCCAGCACACACTGAGGTCACTCGTGATGCTAGTGGTACATGTATTGACCACATTTTACTTAAAACCAAATGCATGTACAACTCTTGTACCACAAACTAATCTAACAGATCACCATCCAGTTCTGTTACACATGGATCTAAAGCAACTACGTCGTTACACCCCTTCAACTATAAAAAAGATAAATGCAGACAACCTAAATAGAGACATCCTTAGTATTGATCTAGATCCAGTATTCCAAACACAAGACCCAGAAATTGCCTTAAACTACCTTATAACTAATATACAATCAGCGTTGCAAAAGAACACAAACTCAATAACTCAACCAAGACGTAAAAAAATTATAAAACCTTGGATCACGCCGGGCTTACTGAGATGCATAAAAAATCGGGATAGGTTACATCAAAAATGCAAAAAGTCTCCGAGTAACGAGATCTTAAAAGTTACATATACACGTTACCGAAATTTTTGTAACCGAATCCTCAAAAAAATTAAAAGAGCTTACGATAAAACTCAAGTTGAAATGGCTAGAAACGACCCAAAGAAATTATGGAATGTGATAAAAAGCGTCACTAATTCTAAAAAAGATAATAGTTCTCCAACCGAGTTATTAAAAGTCTGTCCCTCTCCTCAGTTGACCGTAAATGAAATGAATGATTACTTCATAAGCGTAGGACGGTCATTGGCTGAAAATATTATTAATTTACACAGTTGCGACGATGACAAGCACATAGTTGTAAATCCAGAAAGGAAATCCCCCTTACACTCTTTCTATTTAAGAAAAACTACAGAGGAAGAGGTAGCACGATACATAAATAACCTTAAGACTGAATGTTCGGTTGGCTGGGACAACATCTCTAACAGACTATTAAAACAATTTAAGGACTTCATTGTTCCGCCACTAACATTTATTTTTAACCTATGTCTTGAGACAGGCACCTTTCCTCAAGCTCTCAAAAAATCAGTTGTCCGTCCGATAGACAAAGGTGGTGATAAGGAAAGGTTCAGCAATTATAGACCTATATCGATCCTGCCATCTTTGTCCAAAATTCTAGAAAAGATTATTAACACGAGACTTGTCAACTATCTCGAGAGGAACAAACTTCTCTCAGAGAATCAATTTGGTTTTCGCGCAGGCAAGTCAACTGATCAGGCTGTGCTTAAACTTACTACTCATATTAGCACAAAATTAGATAAGGGACAGAAGTGTCTATCGGTCTTGTTAGACCTCGCAAAAGCCTTCGACACTATTTCTGTTCCGATTCTAATACAGAAGCTAGAAGACCTTGGTGTACGTGGTACACAGCTTAAGCTTTTTGAAGGTTACCTATCTGAGCGTCGTCAGTGTGTACGAGTCGATAACTATTGCAGCAATGAACTCCCTGTGTCATTTGGAATTCCTCAGGGCAGTATTTTAGGACCTACTTTGTTTCTCGTATACATTAATGACCTCACAAACTTAAGTATACCAAATTGTGAAATAATCTCCTACGCTGATGACACCGCTCTAATATTCTCCGCTAATAGTAGGAATGAGGTCTTTGATGCCGCACAAAATGGTTTTGATGTGGTACAAAATTGGCTGTTTGAAAATGTTTTGACTTTAAACACTGACAAAACCAAATATCTAACTTTTTCTATTCGAAACAACCCGGATTTTGACGCTTCACTTAAAATCGTTCCTCATAAGTGTATCAGTAGAAACAACTGCAGTTTTGAACCGCTGGAATGCGTGAATACTATAAAATACCTCGGTATTACAGTGGACAGTCGTCTCAGTTTTAAGCAACACATAAAATTGCTGTCATCCAGGGTTCGCAAACTCATCTATATATTTAAAAACCTAAGACACGTAACAGATGCGAGTCTCTTAAAACAAATTTACTATGCTATGTGTCAATCTATCATCTCTTACTGTATCTCCTCATGGGGGGGCGCCCCAAAAACTACTTTAAAGAGTTTAGAAATTGCACAACGTGCCATTCTAAAAATCTCTACTTTTAAGCCTATACTGTCTCCAACAAGAGAACTTTATCAGTACTGTCAAGTGACAACCGTAAGACAAATGTTCGTAGAAACAATTCTCCTTAGGCAACACTGCTCACTAGTATACGATCCTAGTAAAATAAATAAGCGTAGGAAACATGAAGTGTGCTCCCGATCGTACAAACCCAAAACAGCATTCATTAAAAGATTCTTTACGTTTATTGCCCCCCTCATGTACAATAAAATAAACAAAATTTTAAACATCTATCCACTTAATAAATTGCATTGTAAGAAGAAAATTCATCAGTTTCTCCTTAGTCTTTCTTATGAGGAAACTGAAGACCTTCTAAAAATTCAAAATTAGTAGACGCTTTACAAACTTTCATTTTGTTTTTCGGTACTACACGCACAAATAAACATTACACAAGCAGACAGATACACGCACACACACAGATACACTCACACACATACACAAACTCCCCCATATACATATGCGGTACTTAGATCTTTCTTGTAGGTTTATGTTAACTCGATTTTTTTTTTTTATTTGTATAGATTATATTATTATTATTGGTTTTATTGAATGTATGAAATTTATAATCCTTGTAATGAAAATTTTAATCCTAAATCGATGCAACTTGTATGTCTAGTTTGGTTTAATCATTGTAGTGAAATCTGTTAGGGGATGGCGCTGTTTGCCGAGATACAGGATCCGTCCTAGTTCGGCAACAGAGGATTCCATGCTAAAACTTGTATACTAAGCCTATCAAGTCATTATGATATGTTATTGTTTATTTTTTTGTGGTGAAAAATAAAACTTATTATTATTATTAATAGGATCATCAAAAACAAATTTGACCTCTTTTAATAGTATAGACAAACACTTCGTCTACACTGGCCTGCAAAAATAAGAACTACTCTTTTAAAATTTCAATTTTTTCTAAACTATAGAAGTTAGAGTTTTAAAATAAAACAAAAACGTTTTAAAGCTATTTTTATCAGCTTTCTTTGAAACTATAGACAAAATTAAACTATTTTTCAAGTCCTTTTTGTTTCAAAAGTATATCTTGTGTACACAAAAAGTTATTGCAATTTTAAAAGTGTGATACTTAGTTTTGCACGTCAGTGTATTTCATTCCAACATTCCACCATAATCCATAAATGCAACAAAGCATAGAATTATCAGTATACCTTTCATTTCCCATTACAGTTTCAGTCTGAACGCTAGTACACGTAATAGGTGCGAGCCTGCGTTTGATTGAACTTGATTAACATTTTGACTGTTTGTTGACCAGTAATACAGTTGCTGACGTCATGACGAGCATTAGTCTTTGATGTGCCGCATCGATGTCATGCTTGGACAAGCGAGCACGGCAAAGCAGATTTGGGGTAACCTTGTATGGATGGATTGTCCAAATAGCAGATTGGTCGGTTTTGCGACTGTTTTGTGAAGCGCAGATTAAAGGGATTAGTAGTGGCTATTGTGAAAGCAGATTTTGAAGTGACGAGTTCAGAATTGAATTGTATTGGAAGGTACTAATGTTGGTTGTGATGTCGATAATGACAATGATATTGATTCGAAATTAGTATAATAATTTGATACAACATATCCAGGGTGTAAAAATACGAAAACGAAAAACGAACGAAACCGAAAGATACTTATTTTCTTCGTCATTGCGATCATTTTTTTGTTTTAGACCCCTGTACCTTCTAGTTACGGAGAAATTGGGGGTTAAAGTTACAACTTTTCACAGGTTTTTTTCAAATACAAGATTGTAATGTTACACCTTAAACACTTTTACCTTAAATACCTCCACGACTCTCGTATTATTCAATGTGTCCATCCGTACAGTCTACCGTAAAACGAGATTTTTAACCTTGTGTTAATTACTGTGATAGTATTGGAATAAAACCTCATTTAATACGAAATCAGATGAGTTATAATGACAAATTAAAAACATAAAAAAGAGCATCCTTGCTGGATCCTCACTGAATGCTCTTTTTTAAGAGAACAAATAAAAAAAAGCGGCCAAGTGCGAGTCGGACTCGCCCATGAAGGGTTCCGTAGCAGCAAGTAACATAATATAAAAGTTCTTGTAGTTCGTTGTAACTTTGATCGATGTTTTAATAATAATGTATTTTTTTTAAATTAAGTTATTGTTAAGTAAAATGTAAGGTAAATTGCGGTTTACGATTTATGACGTATTAAATAAAAACTAATAACTAGATCTCGTTCAAACCAATTTTCGGTAGAAGTTGACATGGTAATGTGCATCGTATATGTTTTTTAGTTTTATCATTCTCTTATTTTAGAAGTTACAGGGGGGACACACACATTTAACCACTTTGGAAGTGTATCTCGTCACTCTCTTTTTTCTAAACTATTTAGTTTAGAAAAAAATGGTATTAGAAACCTCAATATCATTTTTGAAGACCTAGACATAGATTCCCCACACGTATGGGTGTGATAAAAAAAAAGGTTTTCAGTTTTAAATATGGGGATTGGGGGGTTCCCCATACTTAGAACTGAAAATCAAAATATTTTTTTGAAAAATAGAAAAAAAACAATAAATTTTGGGGGTTCTCAAAATATAATGTTATTTTCTTTATTTTTGTGTGAAAATCTTAATGCAGTTTACAGAATACATCTTCTTACCAAGTTTCACATACAGCATAGTTCTTATAGTTTCGGAAAAAAGTGGCTATAACATACGGACGGAAAGACAGACAGAAAGGCATGACGAATCCATAAGGGTTCCGTTTTTTGCCATCTGGCTACGGAACCCTTAAAAATATCTCCTCCCAGTTAATTCTGAGCTAATAAATAAAAGCACAAATTCGTTTGACGAGATATCCCAAGAACTTTATGCCTTTGATAAAAAAGTGGGGAGGAAAGGCACGCCACTAGTTCAGTGGCGTGCATCATACCCAGGATCAAATTAAAAAACCGTTCGGCCATCGCCAGCGGCTACATAGGGGAGTCTTCGTGTTCTCTAATTAGAGGGAAGGTCGCGTTTCTGGACGCTCTTTGCCGTTTGGTGCGAGTTATGAGAGAGTTCTGATGTGGATATTAATATGGAAATTCAATGCATCTGGTAAGATCGAGTTAGAGTTGTAAACTGTCTTGCGGTTTCAAACGTATGGTAACTATGGCGTTGACGTTAATTGTCACAGTATTCAATTTGATTTGTACATTCTGAGACCTTAATTGGTATTTGTCGAGCGATAGCGATATCTTAATTTGATTTCACGACGAAACTGAACGATGAAAAAGATTGTCATTGGGCTTGCAAACTCAATTCTTACCCCAATTCTCTTTTTTATACTAAATAGGTTTGTGTATGACCGGAACTAGGCTGATGTAAAGCAATGATGCAGCCGAAGGATGAATCGGTTTCTTGTAGATAAGCGTTCTTCCACACACAAGAAGCACGCTTGTCTACAAGAAACCGATTCAATCGAACTTTGGAGAGATCCACATTGTAATGAGCGGGAAACAGAAGCCGGCAGCGAATTCCACGGACTAGCGGTTCTTATACTACTGTCTAGGTGTTCCAAATTAAAAAAAAAACTTAATTTCTGTGTTGCCCATAGTAAAGACAATGATTATTACAGGTTTTATTTCTGCAATAGAAACAGATCTCTAAATTATGTTTAAAATCCTACACATCTTTTATGACGACTACAGGAGCTAAATTAGCAACTATATTTGTGGTGGTTCAAACTTCGTTTGAAATACTGTTAGAATAAAGTTCTAATCAGCTTGCACTACAAAGTGGTTGTTACGTCAGTCACTGCGGGCCGAATAGTGCGAAATGAGGGTTTTTGCGATTTACATAAAATCTATTGATTGGACTACAAAAATAAAACACTATCATGCTAATATGTTGCTTGTAGAATTATTTGTCAAAAAATCAGAATGATGACATGTATTTTACTATGGTTTTTAGTCGTTGAAAGAAATTTTTAGAGATAAGTTCGTGATTTTTTTCTATCTAGTCCGTTTCCGTCTATTAGTTGTATTATGTTTTCAAAACACTATCATATTAGCATATATCCTGAAGAATATCATATATTTTTCAGGTTTTGTTTATTGCAGTGAATCATATGCTTTTGTTGCATTATAAAACTCACGTTTAGCTCCTGTAGTCGCCTTAAAAACACAACTTTTCCATACCAAAATGAGACAAAGCCTATAATCTTCATGCCTGGCTATATTCCGCCGCAGCGGCTTCGCCTACACCACACGGCTAGCCTCCGGCCTGACTGCCCCTGCTAGCACAGCAAAAGGATTACCAAAGTAAACAAAAGCTGTATAAAGTTAATCCCAAGGTAGCCCACAGTTTATTATTTAACAAATCTGCGTGATAGTGAGCTCGGGTATCTTGGGTTAACTGAGGATGCATATTAAATTATCATGATTTATTTATTATGGCATTTATGTTGATTTTTTATAAAAAAAAGATAAGCGCTAAGGAAGGATGTTAAAAATAACATAAGCCTAGAATAAGAGATGAAAGTTTGGAATTTCTTTGATAATTGAAGTATTATCATTCTAAGTATCACCCAAATATTCAGTGATATAAGAAATGGAAAAATAACATTGGATGAAGCATTCAAACACGCTGGATCATTGTTAATAATAACCCAAGCTTCATCATTTAGGTACATTGAGGAAAAAATTATCCAGCGAATAAAAATAATCTAATTAATTTTTATCCACGTGCTCGACAAGAAAAATCTATTTTTACACGAAACCATTCAAATAATATGTTTTCCCTAACATTTTGTAAATCTAATTCTGTAAATCTTGTTTTTGTTATTACACGTAACTAAAACATACAACTATTGACCCCTGGTTTCATTATACGGAGTCGCTGGGCTATAATATTGTTTTCCCATCAATTTCGTACATAAACACGTCACCCGATTAATATTCATGACTACCCACAAGTCATTATTCGCCAATGTTCACGTATTATCGATGCGATTATTTCTATGTTATATATTGATAGATTTGCTGTTGAAATTGATCTGTTGGGGATGAAATTGATGATGCTGCTTTGATAGAGGATCTAAACATTATGTCTCGATTGGAAATAAAAGAGTGTCCTTGAAGTTTTTTGGCCTTTCTTCTTTAACAAGGTCTGCGTTGTGAAAAAGAATAATCTAGCAGTACCTAAACAATCGAAAATTACGTGTAAGTAAATGATTACATTTAAATAATGTTTCGAGTTAAATCGTTAAGCTGGTACCTTATCAAATAGAAAATGAAGACAACTTTGTTGGAATTCTAGCACTGGATGGTAAATTTTTATTACTGTTGGAAGAAAAACGTCCAATGTAAAGGAATTTTGTAGAAATATGTTGATGAGCCTACTGTATAACTATGTAGATAAAAAATCGTGTGCGGCAATACTCTTAGCGATTTCCAAGTCAATCCGTTTGGTAAACGACTCAGGCCAAATAAAAAACCAAGACATAGCGCTGCGAACAATAAAGTGAAGCCAGCGCAAAACTAAGCTCCGCTCTGTGCGTACACGCTCACACGCACACATTTACATTAAACTACAATTGAACTAAGCTCATAAAATTAACACATGTTTACGAAACCGGCATCACTTTATTGTTCGCAGCTCTGTGTCTTGGTTTTTTACTTGGTCTGAGGTAAACGATAGTAATATTTTAGGGGTTTTGAAGAACAGGGAGTAAAGTTCTTCATCCCCCATAGAAAAGGGAGGATTCTCCGACCAGATCAGGGTGTTGTGTCTGTTAGGCTACTGCCCGAGAGTTGTCAGGTTTACATAGTCTTATAATCGCGGATAACTTTAAGTGCGTGACGTAAGAATTTGATGTTAGTTCTTCATTTATGTCATAGACGGCACTATAGTAGTTGCAGTACTATGTTGCTGTAGCACTTTTTGTAGTGCCGCTACAATATCATTCACACAAACTCGTTCTGAAATCGTTATCTGAAACCGCACTCTAATGCCGTCCAACCTACTTCACCACTTTCATTAACCACTGTTCCATCTAAAAACGTAAATCCTAACTAACACCGCGGCGAACGCAATGAAAATCGTTTTAATTCACTTAAACAATGCTCTGGTTCTTTTCCTCGATTTAATTAGATCGGCTATTGGTGGCACCTGGGGCTGGTCTTTGTTCGTGCGATGCTCCCCACGAATTGTGTCTTCTTCACTTAATGGAGAACGCTGTTACACCGTGCTGTAATTCCCTGTTGTAATTAATTGGAGAGTGTTGTTTAGAACGCGAATTTAATGTAGGTTTTTTTTTGTTGTTGTTGAAGTAGCTGTAGATTGTGTTAACCCGTGATCTGTCCACGAAGTAGACATAATAGCTAAACAATGGCGTCTCGACCAAATCGGTCATTCGACAGATCATGATTAATTTTAGTTCAAAAATATTTTATTTTATAATTCCGGTACAATCAATCATTCATTCAGTATCAAATCATTCACAATCATATTTCTAATATGAGGGTACCTACTGTGAATGCCGAGACGTGACATTCTGAACGAAACCCATTATATAAAAACTAAAATGTATGCATGTATTTTTTTTTATCGTTTTATACATACTTATTATGAAACATTTTGAAAGCAATTGCCACTTGTCTAGACCCTGTGATTGAGAAGTAGGTATTCGACGAAGAAGGTTGTATTTATTAGAAAGTGATTGGTTTTGAGAATTAAGTTTAAAACTAGATAGTATCGATCTGCGATAGATTGAATAAAGCAAAATAGATAAAAATGCTAAAGTTCTTGCATTAGGTAGGTTAAAGAAAGAAATAGATACCGTTTGGCGTCCGTCTGTTTAAATGTAAATCATTTCGATGAACCTTACCTGGATGAATTATTCAGTACAGAATTAGGAATCAATTTCGGAATATTAATTAACGAAATTGACTGCTGTTTTAATTTCATTGCCTATTGAATCCGTTAGGCACATTAATTTATTTAAATTAATCCATTTCGATAAAAATCAAGTTTAATCAACAACAATTTAATTTCTATCAGGAATACAAGTACACACAGCGACATACCAATCTATATGTTTCCAGTAAAACTTTTTCTAATCTCTTACCAATCTCATCACCTACATCATAAAATACTTTTTTTTTTTTTTTTTTAGGATGGGAAATCATCAAATGACTTCTCCCGCTCTGGGCGGAGCAGGAGGGAGTGTCAGACTTTTACTGACTAAACCCATCCATGTTCCTTCCTCGCCCTTTGTGTTCCGGGGCCACGGTATCTCTTTCGAATAGTCCCGCAGCCCCGGCAGGCTTCGGCCCTTGCGGACCCCTTCAATGTTGCTGACTCTCTTTGAGGCGCGCGTGGAACACGAACGCGCCGTCGACACGGCCTGTCGTCATGAGACGGACGGACGGCGAGCTAGCCCATAGCTCCCCGTCCACAGGCCCGCCGGAAGCCACCACGTGGCCCCCGACGCCCGGGGCGTCTCCCGCGGCGGCCGGGACGTGAGGATATCTCCCTCTCACGTTCCGCCACCTCCTTCGCTAGCATGACTGCTTCGCAGAAGGAGGTGACGGCGTCCCATTCCGTCTCGCTCCGGACCATGGCACGAACCAGGGCCGGAAGCGAGAGGTCGCCGCCGCCGATCGCCACCTCGAGGACACGGCGGTGCTCCACCCAAGCAGGGCACACCTCCACCGTGTGCTTCACCGTGTCCTCCGGTCGATCCTCACAATGGAAACACCCGGGTCGTCTCCTCCCGCCCGATTCGGTGCAGGAACTTACCGAAACATCCGTGTCCGGTAAGAACCTGCGTCAGGCGGAAGGTGAGGACGCCGTGGCGTCTCTCCAGCCACTCCTCAAAGAGGGGACTTACCGCCACTATCGTGGCGTGCCCTATCATAAAATACCTACTATATAAAATAATCGTCGTACTCCCAATAACAATAAAGCTAATGTTCCACCTGATATCATAGCATTACGCTACGGTGTGATGTCACACAATTTTCACGGTTAATGGAAGTGCAGGGGACTATTGCGGGCCGATGTTCCGCGAAATGCACTCGATGAAAGGAGACTTCTCGAATTACCCAACATAACTCGGTGTTTAGTCGAGCGTCGAACGCTCGGTGTACGGTGTAATTGGCGCCTTAGTGGCAATTTGCCGAAGACAAGTAACATATTGCATGCTGATGTGTATGTAATGGAATTTATTGGTTGGTCGTGTACCTGCATTGTACATTAGAAGAGTAATGTAATTGTTTGATGTAGTCTCCTTTTTATTCTTTGTTGAGTTAAGTGGTTTTATATTGGTAGCGTGACTAGCGTGAGTAACATGTTGAATTACTCAACAAATTATGATTATGTTTACGTATAAAATAGAAATACACATAACATACATAGCAGCACGCATATTGATAGCGTAAATGATAGGCAGAGAGTACACCCACATTTTTAATTCAATTACACAAAACAAAACTAAGTACTACACTTTTAAAATTTCACTAGTCTATAGAGTTTAGAGATTTAAAATAAAAAAAAGACGTTTTAAAGCAATTTTTATCAGCTTTCTTTGAAACTATAGACAAAATTAGACTCTTTTTTGAGTCTTTTTGTTTCGAAAGTATATCTTGTGTACTTAAAATGTTATTGCAATTTTAAAAGTGTGATAAATACTCAGTTTTGCAGGCCAGTGTATAATTAACTCTGGGCAAAACTATTGACAAATAGAAATACTTACTAAAACAATAAATTGTATCTGCGTTTGTTTTCGTCATGACAGTAACTTTAAAATAAAATTGTCTCTGTTTTCGACTGTCAAAATCAATCAAGTATAAAAACTAAGACCCTTCAAACAAAAATCAGAAACTTTAGTTAAATTTCTTTCCCGTCAAATAGGAGTTGGAATGAACATTTCTAAAAGTTACATGCCTGGTCTTCGGGGTCGCGATGACCGTCTGTCAACTCGCATACACCCTCTTCATCTCTTGTCCATAGGGAGATGAGGTTTCCAGGTTTCATGCAAAGTATGAACATTGAACGGCATTCCAATTTTCATTTGAAGATAAAACTTGATATTGAATCACTCATGATTAGCAGTTCTTTCTGTTTAGATTGTTTTGAACATTTTATAATCGGATTTTATTAATATATTTAGGAGACAGTGATTTAGGGATACAAACAAATTAAATAAGTTTTTACTCGCGATTTTAATGGCCATTATTTTTTTTCCATCGATTTTTCCCATTTCAATCCCAAACAAAAAAAGAAAATCAATCACCGCCGTTTTCTTATTAACGTCAGACCCGATATTTCAGCCGTCAATTAAAAACAAGGCACAGCTGAACATAATCGACATCGGAGCAAGTCGAGTGGACGAAGCACGTAAACAACTCGATCGCATTAACGATGCCATCAGCTTAAGCCTATTTAAATCTCAAGAGTAAAATGCACCGACTATTGTATGGGACAATGGCACGTACTAATGCTGCGAAACGAATTGAGAACGGGACAAGTTCATTGTGACTCGAACATAAATAAGCATTTGCTTGAAGCCTTACGCTTCGGTGTGAGTGACAGCCGGGGGCGTGTGACGTAATTATTCAATTAGTAGATTAGTTTCTTTCTGTACTTACGTGGTGAAGTTGAAAAGGATATTGCATGTGTTTTATGTAGGCGTATGGATATGTGGTGGAGACTTACCTGTAACAAGAAAAATATTCGTTAAGTTTAATTTTAAATACAAATCAGATGCAGTAACTTGTAGGAATGTTAATGAAGGTTATGATTAGACCTACCAAATGAAGTTCATTGGAATTACGATAAGTACCATTGCATACATTCTTCTAAACTTTCTTTACATATATTTATATAATTCCATGAAAAGATTGCATCTCTTTTACTGGTAACAATAGAATTAATTGGAAATTAACTTTATTTCTATGCTTTGTCGATCAATCCATCTTTTACACAGCTTAACAACAGCGTATTTCGAAGTCCTACACAAAGTGTATTATTTTACCACACAAATTAGCCAAAACCACACCCAATGCTGACCCAATCATAATGGCAGGTCAGAGATAAATGTAAGAGGCCCAGGACCAGTTGAAGTAACGTGCAATGGAGGAGCAATAGGCTTGTGTCATGAAAAAAACTAATTAGTCCGTCAGTTAGATTTTCCAAAAATATTTGACACATATTTTTTCTTTTGTTACGTAGACCAAAAATGACAAAGATACGACGTTTTTTTTTCTTTTAAAATTCACAATACGTCGTGCTATAATGTTAAGTGCGTTGTGACATGACGAGCCACCACTCCCGAGATTTGATGCGTTTTAACTTTGTCAATATTCATTGATTTACAAAAACAAAAAATACGTGTCCATTATTTTCCAATACTCTAACTGACGCCTACTACTAGCCTATTCGCTTTAAATTGCTCCTTGCACCAACCGCACGGGACGCAGGAGGGTCCCAAGAATTAAGATCGCTGCGCGCTGGTGATATATTGAATGCGGTGAATGAGCAATAAATCATAAGCAATTTAACAAACAATACAGTCGGTAATGAGCTACGGTCGCGCTAGGAAATTGTTTTAGTAGCGGTTAAAACCCTGGGTTTTAATTGGAGTGTGTTGTGTTTTGTGTCTCGTTAGTCTAGTGGTTGCAATTGCGACTGCTGAGCTTGGGGTCCTGGGTTCGATTCCTGGGCAAATTGTTATTGGGTTTTTCCATCAGGAATTGGTCAGTAGCAGCCATGGAGTCTGGATTCAAGCCCGGTTAATGGCAATAGGTTCGTCCCCTATTGCATGGGGCGTAAACATAACTGGCAAAATGTGGGTGTATAATAATACACCCACATTTTGCCAGTGTACGACAGCTTTGCTTAACCCTTCCGGATTTCAGGCGTAATGTTATGATGATGTAATCAAGTCAGAAGTCATTTTTTTTTAAATAAGCTAACACTCAGCAGTTTGAGTGCTAAAATTACACAAGGAATATCCCAAATGACATGCCACGGTAGTCGTGAAAGGTAGGGGCTTTCAATTCTTCGTAGTATTTTAGCTAGGGAGAAAGAAATTGAACAAATTCCACAGCAAAACATTTGGCTGTTGTTAAGTAACAAGATTCTATCTGATATTAATAAACACAAACAGTTAGTTGCACAATATAAGTTTATTTAGTTACTAACTAAGACTAAACTTCTAACAATTTTAGCCTTAAATGATATTCAAGCAGTCTCTAGGACGTAGTAATAGATATTTTTACAGTATAACTTTGTTTTTCAGAACTTTCATAAAGTTTAGCAAGTGAAATTTATTGAAACATGCAAATTAAAACTTGGGAAGAATGAACTCGTTCACGTACCTATATGTTTAACGTTCATGATAATAACAAGTCCCAATTTGGTGAAACAAGTTATTGATTTAACATAACATCACGCCTGTGTCCCCGAAGGGTTGGGCAGACATGTACCTAATGGTACACCCACATTTCGCCAGTAATGTTTAAGTCCCTTGTAATAGGGGGCGAGCCTATTGCCATCAAACGGGCACTGATCCATACTCCGTGGCTGCTACTGAGGAATTCCAGATGTAAAACCCTATAACATTTTGCCTGACCTGGGAGTCGCGCTTGCGATCACTAGGAGCCTCCTTTTTTTGGAAGTCGGTTAAAAAAGAAACAGCATGACGGGGGCTGTTTCTTTTAAGTAATATATAAGTATAAGTCTAGTGTTAGTGTTGGTCTCGGTTATTGATTTATTTGTAGATAACAGATTTCGTTAGGGCCAGGATCTTCTAAAATTAGCAGCTCTATTTGTGGTGGTTCTTACTTCGTTTGAAATACTGTTAAAAAAAGTTGAATAAAGTTTTAATCAGCTTGCACTACAAAGTGGTTGTTACGTCGGTCACTGCGGGTCGAATAGTGCGAAATGAGTGGTTCTTAATTTATTATAATAAAAATAATACATAATTATTTTAAAAAGTAACCTAAGTAAAAAGAATAATCTTTAATTAGACAATGTCATTTCTTATTTTTTATTGTATTTTTTTTATTTATAGTGTTAACAATCTTTGAGTAAAACTTAACAAATAGTCATAAACTTACCTATCTTTGCATGTTTTTTTATGATTGAGAGAAGTAATAACTATCGTGCTTTGAGCCTAACGATAATCAAGTACAATTCATGAACAAACAAATAATTTTTTTCTGGATTAAAATAATGACTAATTCATACCTTAAGACTCAACCAAAAACAGGTCGATTGGAAGATCCTGGCCTTATCAAAGTGTTTAAAAGAAAGCCCGTATTAAACCCTTTATAGTTTACTGCGTGCTGGTGTAAAAGGGCAAGACCCTAACTTCTCAACTTTTTTTCTGAAGTCAGTTATGGCTAGTAAGCTGATCTTATCAGTACCATTGTAAGTGATTTGGTACAGGATGTTTTAAAAATAAAGTCGTTCACTTGTGCTGTTAGATTCAACATGGAAAATCTGACAGCTCACTTTTATTTAGACGTTCGTTCAGGTGTCATTTACACCCGTATCTGTAAACAAGTCAAAGTGATTACTTGAGTAAAAGTAATTACTTATGATTTTTAGTTTTTTTATCTGTAGTTTAGTAATTGCTTGAAGTTAAAACTGTCAAAGTTTAAAATTCATAGTTTTACTGTCTTTGATGGTTCTTATTTATTTATTTTATAAAAGGTAGCTTTACAGCTCAGCGTCGACAAATTCTTGTCTATTGCATTTAAATAGTTGCCTAAGTAATTACATAAACTTTAAAATAGATACGAGTGTTAGTGTTAGTGAAAACCAGTATAAAGTGTCTTTAACTTGTGTAGATGATACTACACTGCATCCATTTTCAAAAAAACAGTTCACCTGATTGTACGCTTTCAATCAACCTCCGTCCACTCACGCTACACGATTCAATAACTCATCACCTTTATCGAAACCGCTTTGTTTTCCATACATGCAAACAATCAAACAAAAAGCACAACGTTTTTTATTAAAAACGTTGTGCTTTTACTTTTACTTTTAGAGTTACACAATTGGTGGAGTGGTATTCCACTCCACCAATTGTGTAACTCTAAAACACAGTTACACACGTATTCCAATATACCATATGAATTTACAGAGATCTCCTGTGAGCACACAATAAATACATATTTCATGAAGTGGTATTGAATAACAATTGTTGGGGCCGACGCCGAAGCGGGGCCTAGGCCGAGGGCCGAGGCGCAGGCCGAATGGAACGCCGTTTGTGACACATATTAAAATGTACTGCCGGCTTTAAGTGTATTAGATTTTTACGCGGCTTTGGGTGGGTGTTCCTTTTTGTTGTTTTAAATGTTTGAATATTGGGTGTGGAGTGACAGGTGTTTTTTTTATTTTAGTCAAAGTACAGACGGCACATTTAGCTTCAATAGATTTTCAACTTTATTTCTAAAGCATTAGGTTCAAGGTTAATTGGAATTATTTTGCAGATTCAAGTATCTTGATGTGCAGGCTGGCACCTGTAAATAAATTGTTTAAGCAATGTTTAGGAATATATTTTTCTTTCCAACTTGTTATCGAACACAATAATGAAATTAAACCGACAAACACACGCCAAGAAAAGAAAAATAAAACAAAATCAAGAACAATACTGTTACCAATAAAAACCCTTCAGGATAACTTCAAACATTCGACATAACGTTAACCTTAACAGTCCTAAAATTCAGAAAGATATGAATAAAAACGAATGTTGAAGTCTTCGACTTTCCAAAACGTGAAACAACACTGCGTTTCGGCGCAAAAAGTTTAGCACTTAAAGAAAACCAAAGGCGTTTTCATGAAAATAAGCGAAACTCTTCTGTTTTGAGCATGATGCAAGGTTCGTAAGATATTTACGAATAGGTTTGCAAAGTCATGGTGGTAGCTCTGTGATGATTTGAATTTGAAATAGGCACGATGTTACGTGGTTTTCAATGTTGAAAAAAAGATTATTGGGAAAAAATGTATTGAAAAGTGTATTGAAGCTTAAACTTAGTGACCAAAATAACAAGTGTCTAACGCAACGTTGTCAATGGTCATACTTGGTGGGAATTAACACAGTTTCAAGAACATTTTAAAAAATGTTTAAAATCAGCCGGAAGGGTTATACAAATGAGGTATAAAATAAAACCCCTGTCGATGTCATCCCATCCTACTCTAGTCCTAACAACCACATAATTTACATCTGCATTCCAGCACAGTTCTAGCAATATTTTTGCTTACTAGCACACAATACACTCGTAGACCGCGGCGGCCAGTTCTTATAGATATATTTCGATTACCTCTCCATAAAGAGGAGTTATCGGCTCTGTATCATTGCAATATTGTCAGTTATTGTAGTCTATGTAACTGTGTGCCTTTTCTATGCTTATTTGCTGTATGGTTTTGGTGTAACTCTTAAGTATTACTGTTTCGCAAAATGTGTTTATTTGTTTGCAAATAGCAAAAGATGTTGTACCTTATATCAATGCATTAGTCATAAAAATCATAAATAAAATCCCATAATATAACTGAGGATAGGAATATTTAAAAATACCATGTTATTTCAATCGATAACAGGGGAGAAACGGAGAAGAAAACATGTTACAACGACAATAATAAAAAAAAACGCTGGACACTACACACAGCGCCATCTAGTGCCACACTAAGCAACGTGGCTTATGTTGTGGACACCAGATAGTTCATATACTTAGTTATATATTTCTTGTTTGTAAATATATACTTATTATACATGTAAACATCCATTGCTCGGAAACAAATGTCTATGCTCATCACACAAACATTTGCTCTTACCGGGATTCGAACAGAATAGGACAAGGGCAGGAAGATCTTTATGATGATAATGTTATTTTAATCGATGCTTTTCAGGAACAAAGTCTAAAACGAAAACGCTGGCAATAGTTTGAACTGTCTTAATAAATTCATCATCATCATCATGTGCCTAGCCTTTTCCCTACTTTGTATGTTGGGGTACGCTTCCAGTCTAATCGGATGCCACTGAATCCCAGTATTTTAGATGGAGCGACTGCCTATGCCTATGACTTTATAAAAAGAGTGTAAAAAGACTCTTAACGAAGCCGAAAGGCACTTGGTTTCCTCGTCGCTGCGATATTTTTTTTGTTCTAGATCATACCTGGGAACCTTCTAGTTACGGAGATATTGGGGGCAAAGTTACAACTTTTTGACAACTTTTTTAAAATACAAGTTTTCAATGTTATAACTTTACTCCATGACCCGTTTAGATGCATTGAATGCGTTACATTGAGTTTTAGCGTAAAATGTGATTTTTCACCCCAAAAAAAAGTAGTTTCCCAGCAATAATTTTTGCGCAGAGTTACTAAGTTTGATGTACAGAATGCTCGGTTGACGGCTTCGTGAAGGGTCTGTTTACACCCTGTATATGTGAAAACTTGAATAATAACTAGCTTGACTAATCATCATTGTTTTTTTACACGTGTTCCTTGACAACAACTAAATCATTATCACAGTAAAATTATTCCAAGTTTCTAGATGGAAATATAGAAAAGGTTATCTCTAACGTAGGTGGGTATTAGTTGGTGTTAGGATAAGGTGGCAACACTGAGAGGAGAGTGGCCACACTGAAGATGGCGGAAATAAAGGACGCGCTTTCTTATATAACTATAAAATGAGTTTTTATTTAAATCACCAAGAAAATTAACATGGTGGCAGCGGTAAAGTCTACACAAGTAAACAGTTTAAAGTCGTGTTTAAAAAAAAAAAGAAATAGTCATGATACAAAGGTATTGCATTCTGACCTGCCACGTGCTAGTCTAGACTCGCTCGACCGATAACTCAGCGAATGGGTGAAGTGAAAAAGGGCACTATGGAAAGTCAAATTAATATAATCAAGCCAATTGATCTCAACAACTCAGACACTGTAGCGACATGGGCAAAATGGAAGCAGATCTTCGACAATTTTTCAAATGCCATGAAGTATGACAAGGAGAGCAAATACAGAAAAATAGCTATCTTACTGCACTTCATGGGCGAGCAATGCTTGGACGTCTATAACGCCTTCACTGAAGAAGAAAGACAGACTTATGAATCAGTCCTAGCAGCGTTTGACAAGTATTTTATTCCAAAGAAAAATTTGGCTATTGAAAGACATAAATTTTTTAGTCTACAGCAAGGAGAAGATTCCTTGGACGTATTTTTGACTAAGTTAAAGAAGTCAGCTGCTAGTTGTGAATTTAAGGAACTAAAAGACTCACTAGTAAGAGACATATTTATATGCAATTTAAGTAAAAAATACACTCAAATAAGACAAAGACTTCTAGCGGAAAATGATATAGAACTAGATAGATTGATTACTATATACAAATCAATGGAGATGTCATACAATAACACCTCATACTTGGAGGGTGAGGATGTGGAAATTGCAGCAGTTCAGAAGTTTTCCAAGTCAAAAACACAAAAATGTACACGCTGCGGGCAAGTACACAAGTTTACATGTCCGGCAAAAGGAAAGCAGTGTCACAAATATAAGAAAATGGGACATTTTGCACAACTGTGTAAAACACAAATAAATACAATTGAAGCAGTCAAGAGTAAAGACACAGGTAACCTGTTTTTAGTAACCAATAATAGTGACTCCAACAATGATTTGTTTCTGGGTGTCTTATATACTGAACAGTGTCTCATCAATCACATAGATATGAAAGATTGGCTAATAGATTTTGTAATAAATGAACAAAATGTAACATTCCTTATAGACACTGGTGCTAGAGCTAATTGTTTGTCTTATGCATTATTTCATAAATTAAAATTATGTGATAATGATCTTAAAAGTTGTTCAGCTAATTTAGTAGCGTATGGAGGTAATAAAATACCAGTCAAAGGTTGCTGTACTTTGAAATGTCTTATGGATAATCAACAATATGATATTCAATTTATTGTAGTTAGCATACCATGTCAGCCAGTCTTAGGTGCAAATACATGTGCTGAATTAGGAATTGTAAAAAGAATATATACAATAAATAATAGTGACAAACAACAACCAGTCTTACAACAATTATTAAATGAACATCAAAATGTTTTTCAGGGCCTGGGGTGTCTGCCGGGCAAGTGTCACCTGACTGTGAGATCTGATGCACAACCAACAATAGATGCACAGCGCAAAGTACCTTATGCACTTCAAGCAAGACTGAAGGAGGAATTGGATCGGATGACAGGACTAGGAGTGATTGAACCAGTCTCCAAACCAACTAGTTGGGTTAGCTCAATTGTTATAGTTGAAAAAAAACAATTAAGGATTTGTTTGGATCCTCGAAACTTGAATAAGGCCATCCAAAGGTCTCATTATCCGTTACCTTCTTTAGAAGATGTAAGATGTAGACTAAATGGAGCCAAAATATATTCACATTTGGATGCCTATTCAGGATTTTGGATGATCCCATTAGACTCTGGTAGCTCTGATTTATGTACATTTAACACTCCCTATGGAAGATATAAGTATTTGCGTCTACCGTATGGTCTAAATTGTTCTACTGAAATTTTTAGCAAAAAACTCATAGAATCATTCTCTGATATACCAAACTTACTCATTTATGTTGATGACTTGCTTATTTACGGATCAGATGAGAAATCTCATAAAGAAACATTGAAAAAAGTATTAGAAAGGGCAGAATCTATAAATTTAAAATTTAACAAAGACAAATGTATTATTGGAAAAACAAAAATAAAATTTTTAGGTCATGTGTTTAGTGCTGAAGGAATGTCACCAGACTATGATAGGATAAAAGCTATCTGTGAAATGCCTAAACCAGATTGTCAAAAAAGCTTGCAAAGATTTCTAGGAGTGATTAACTACCTAGGCAGTTACATTAAAAATTTATCTTCAGAAACAGAAGTATTAAGAAACCTTCTTAAAAAAGACTCACAATGGTTATGGGATGAAAACCATGATAAGGCTTTTCAAAATTTAAAAAAATCATTAACATCAGCACCAGTACTGCGTCACTATGATAATAAAAAGCCACTGACACTGAGTGTTGATTCTTCACAGTCAGCATTAGGTGCAGTATTACTGCAGTCAGGTCAGCCTATAGCTTATGCCTCCAAAACATTAACTGATTGTCAAAAAAGATATGCCCAGATTGAAAAAGAATTGTTTGCTATTTTATTTGGCTGTCAAAAATTTCATCACTACATTTATGGACACAAAGTTAAAGTAGAATCTGACCATAAGCCTTTAGTCACCTTATTCAATAAGTCATTAAGTCAAGTACCTAACAGATTACAAAGAATGATGTTAGCACTACAGCTATATGATATAGAAGTCACATACATTCCGGGCACAAAATTATACATTCCTGATACACTGTCTAGAGCCGCTTTATCAGAATCTATGGAACATGCTATTGATAAAGAAATAGCCATACATGCAAACTTATTTATAACAGCACTGTCTATATCTGAGTCTAAATTAGAAACAATAAAAGATGAAACTTTTAGGGATGCATGTTTGCAATTACTAACAAAATATTTTAAAGAAGGGTGGCCAGATCACAAAAATCAAACAGACTCACTTGTAAGAACTTATTGTCGGAAATTCATGTAATTGATGGAATAGTCTTCAAAAATAATAGTATAATAGTTCCACTGTCAATGCGTAAAGATATGTTAAATCAGATTCATGCTAGCCATTCAGGTATATCTAGGAGCAAAATTCTTGCAAGAAATGTCATATTCTGGCCATGTATGAACAAAGAAATTGAACAAATGGTAGAGAATTGTCAAATTTGTTTAAAATATAGACCAGCCAATACAAAAGAACCATTACTGTTGGCAGAAGATCCATCTCTTCCTTGGGAAAAGATAGGTGCTGATTTATTGCAGTTCAATAATAAAAAATACTTAGTCATTGTTGATTACTACTCAAAGTACATTGAACTTGCTCAACTGAACAATGATTCTACAGCAAAAAATGTAATATTACAATTTAAATCAATATTTGCACGACATGGAATCCCTTTGAGATTGTATACAGATAATGGACCACCATTTGAATCAAAAGAATTTAAATGTTTTTGTAAAGAATGGGACATGGATCATGTCACTTCTAGTCCCAATTTTCCACAGTCAAATGGTCAAGCAGAGTCAGCAGTTAAAATTGTTAAAAAAATATTGCAAAAAGCATATGATGAAAATAAAGATCCTTATCTGGCTTTGTTGCATTATAGGTGTAATGATAAAGAGTACATGAAATCACCATCAGAATTATGGATGTTTATATGTATAATAAGTATGTATTTACAAACAAAAAGTATCTATGTAGTATATCAACTATCTGGTGTCCACGACACAAGCCTCATTGCTTAGTGTGGCACTAGATGGCGCTGTGTGTAATGTCCAGCGGTATTTATTTATTTATTTATTATTAATGTCTAGAAAACTGAGATATAACTTACCCATGTCGAAAGAGTTGCTAAAGCCTAAAGTTATAAAATGTGAAAGGCAAAAGGAAAGGATTAATAAGCATAAACAAAAATATAAGTTTTACTATGATAAAGGTGCTAAGAATCTACCAGCATTAAATCAAGGGGATAATATCATGTTTAAGAAAATTCCTGACAGTAGTTGGGAGCCTGGGAGTAATTAAAGAAGTTCTAAAAAATTGCCCAAGGTCATATTTGGTAGAAGCTGACAATGGAAAGGTATATCGTAGAAATCGTAGTCATATATTACATGTCAAGTCTAGAAATGTTGATTCAATGCCTAAGCTCTGCTAAATAAAAGGCACCAAATATTAAAACAAGATCAATCTTTAACTGTACCAATATCATTACCAAGTATGTATGTCAGAATGTGTCTTCCTAAACCGAGTTGTGAGTGTGACATTCAAGATACAAGTATTAGTCATGATCAAACCATGTCAAATGTACAAATAGATAGTCAACAGTCTTTGTCAAATATAGAATTCAATAGTCATGAGTCTTTGTCAAATGTAGAACTATTGGAGAGTAGCTTGGTTCATGAAATAGTCTTGTCATCTGAAGAATCCTCCATGGCTGGGGAATTTGAGGATGCTGAATCTGAAGAACCATCCACAACTGGTGCATATAGGAATGTTGGATCAGATGAAACCACTAGATCTGTAGATGAAGATGCTGGACCACAGTCAGATGATACTTTGCTGGAAGATAGTCCTGTTTATGTAACTAGAGTTGGTCGCAAAGTATATAGACCTAAGAGATATGATGATTAAAATGTGTCTAATCCAAATACTCAAAATGTTTAATCATTACCTACTGAGACTAGGCTACAAAAATGAAAATTTAAATTGTTTTGTTTAATTCTAAATTATATTAGAAGTGCACTCAAATTGTTTTGATTATTGGTTTAGTAAATTCAAGTTTAGTCTTTTTCAGAAGTGTAAACATAGAGGTAAGGTTTTCTTTTTATTTTAAGTTTTTTTTTTTTTAGAAGTTTATTCAAACTAGTTTTAGTTTTAAAATTCAATAAATTTAAGTTATGTTTAGTAAATCTTAGGATTGTAAACATAGGACAAGTTTTCTTTTTCTTTTATTACTTAAGTTTAGGTAACTTAAGTAATAAAAGAAAAAGAAAACAGAGTTTTATTTAAATCACCAAGAAAATTAACAGTTGGGACCTCTATCTCTCCATAAACAGACACAACTTATCCTCGACAGGGTTAAGTTGATATTGCTTATTGTGTGCCGTTTTCTGTCGCAGTGAACGGGTTAGGTGTCTGCTATGGTGCACCCGGCTCTCGTTCTCATTAGAAAGAGTAACTCTTCTTTCTGTTGCAGTATTTTTTCTTGTTTCTTTTGTACGGCTTTCTTACTTTTTTTCGCTCGGTAAAAGATGTCGTGTACTGGTTTAATGCAGTCAAAGTTAAGTTTACTTCTATTTGTTGAATGGTGTTTGTAGTCAAGTAATTTTTTGTCAGCAATTTCAATGCTTGTGGGTTTTACGAAATAGTGAAGAAGTGCCTTTAAAAGATTGTATGACAGTTTAAGTGTGGTTAAATTGCAAGGAGTTTAAGCAGTTTTATGGAAATCCACATTTGTTTGAGCCTTATTATGTCTGTTAAGTGCTGATTAACTATAAGCGTTATATCGAAGTTACATCTGAAAGAGATTGGAAACGGACGAACTCAAGTTGTGAGATTATACCTACATGCTATCTCCAATCTTAATAATAAAGACTATTTTTGTAAAATCGATAAGTCAATCAAAAAAACATTGTTTTAAAATAAGTTTCAATTCCCATTACTATAATTGATGTCAAGATCTCAACCATAATATTGCAGTCACCTCAATTCCTTCAAACTCATCTAAAAACACAACAACATCCAATTACCGAACCATCAGAAACAACGTTATATAAAATTCAATTAAGCCAAAATATAAAAATAAAATAAATAAAAACGTGGAATCGATTTAAAATGGCAACACCACAACTAATCAGGATGCGGGCCGCGTGATTTATTTCGCGTCAAAGTTGAAAATTAATTCACAACACCGCTAGAGGCGGTCGTAGAGTGTGGAGCCAGTGGAGGGTTATAGAGGTAGCGGGTTGTTCATATAGTTGGCGGGGTGTAAAGGTGTGTGGTTATTAGTGCTTGGGGGTAAGATGTGGGTATAGGTTATTGGGTTTTAAAAGGTAAATCAGTGGGAATATAAGGGATTTGCCGAATGAATAAAAATAAATACTCAATGCAAAATAATACAATTTATTTGGTGTTATCTAGACGGGGTTTTACAGACAAGTGACTGCAAATGACAGCAGATGACAGATGAACATAAAAACATAACATGGACTCATTAAGTACTATGTAATTAGACCTAATAACTAATTGCGACTTGCTGCTATGCTGTGGTGATCAGGCGCTCCACGTGGTTAAATCATGATCAATTTGGTCGAGACGCCATTGTTTAACTATTGTGTCTACTTCGTGGACAGATCATGGGATATGTCCATTATAGACTGAGATTATCGGAGAGTTGTTTGTGTGTACTTAATTGCATTTCTGTCATCTGAAGTCTGTAGAATAGTTGCGAGTTAGAAATAGGAAAAATGTGACATTTTTAAGAAATCATCAACATAATATCAGCCCAATGCCAATTATAGGCCACTCCCAAGTATCACCACATCGCCAGGTCCTATGGTTTTCATTGGTCCACCTTGTAGGAGGCTTTCCTATACTGCACTTACCGGTACGTTATTGCTATAATAAATAAATAAATATCGCTGGACATTACACACAGCGCCATCTAATGCCACACTAAGCAACGAGGCTTGTGTCGTGGACCCCAGATAGTTGATATACAACATATATACTTTTTGTTTGTAAATACATATTTATTATACATATAAATATCCATGTCTCGGAAACAAATGTCCATGCTCATCACACAAATATTTGCTCCTACCGGGCTTCGAACCCGGGACCCAACGAACGTAAGGCAGCCTTACTTCCGCTGCGCCATTCGGGTCGTCAAATATAACCTTGTGGTACTTGGCTATCAGTGCTCCGAACAATGGGCCCTGCCCATATGCACTGCCGCAATCTAAACCTTGTCTTTTGTCACCTGTATTTGAAATCTACACCATGCCCTTTACATAATCAATTTCCTTAACACGCCCGCTGATTTCATAACCCAACCGTGTCACGCCGGTGACAGAAACTCCGGTCTTTGCAGCGAAGCCAACGAGCGACGAGCGAAACAAAGCGGTGGCCACAAACCGCATTCAGGTAATTCACATTCAAAAACATTCATTCAATTTAAACATGACATACTCGTATTTTGTTAAGAAATTAGGTAATGTTGGCAGAATTGTGTAGGCTTTAATTATGTTGCTGGGTCTTGGGAAGTACTTACATACATGAATGGTTTAGTTAAAACATTGCGATGTGATTATAAAAGACTGGTATATTTTATGGACACAAAGGTTTGAAGCAGATGGTTCGTAAATCAGATTCACCTGTTTTTCTACTAGTATATTTGACCTGTCATCATAATTAGAATTGTCTCCTATTTTTTAAATACCGTGTCAGGGAACAATTTTTCAACTGCTTGGCAATAAAATACAAATTTGACAATTTTTATTTTATTTTGTTGGAATGTCGAAATAGCAAAGACGCGTCAAAACTTTTGACAAACAAAAAAAAATGAGTCCAATAGTTTGTCTTGATTATTGTAAGAATATTCGACCCACAAAAGTAATCAGTTACCTTATTAAAACACTGACACCAATACATTAATCGAAGAACTCTCGTTACTGACAGTAACCATATAAAATCTCTGCCTTCCTCCACACATTACAAGCATAAAGGTAACGTATACCTCCTCGGTAAAATTGTTGACATTTGACAAACACGCTGAGGTGTGTTGTCGTCACGTCCTGTGTGACACGTTGGCGTGACGGCCGATGATTTGCGGATTATATTCTACGGTTTTGATGTGTAGATTTAATATTGTCGGTTAATATGTTGTTATATTATAAAAGCTGATCTTTGTCTTTGTATCATAATTTTGTGAAACTTGAAAATAGTATCAGGATTAGGGTTTTAAACAGCAAATCTTACTATGTGAAAGTTTGGATGGATGGATTTTTGTTACTTAATCGCGCCAGAAAAGCTGAACCGATCTTTATTATAGTTATTGTAGTCAGCGCGTAGTCTACTTTTTTCTCCCACATACACATCAAAATTTCCAATTATCTTCAATCTCTGAAAATTTGTTGACAATGATGCACCACGCGGGTCAAGTTAAGATATCACATTAATTCTTTGAATTCACTTCTAGTACATAGTATGGCGGCTTTCTTACAATTTTTTCTTTTATACTTTTGAGACCAGTGCTTACCTTTGACTATACTGAGCTAACACAGCTCACAAACATAATTTTCAGCGCAAAAACTATAACAATCAGGTTTCTTTTTATTTTTTTCTACAATGAAGTGAACTAAGCCACATGAAGAGCAAGGAGACAGCCATCCTACTTTAAAATATTGCTCAGACTACAGTTCTTCAAAAGAATTCTATAATAACTAACTGTCTTGCGTGTTGAGTTGTATTTAACAATCGTGACTCCACAAATTGCTGTAATATGCTGAAATTACTAACTCACTCAAACAAAATGTTACAACATCGCACCTAGGGCAAATTAATAAAAGGTCAATTAGAGGCTATGATTAATTAAAAGGATTATGAAATTTATTACTAAAACAAATTAAAAGCTGGTTGGTTTTCTATTTATGTTTGTAGATTACTAAAATTTCAATAAAATAAAACCAATTTACTGAACCATATCCTGAAGATAAACAATGTTCCGACAAAGGTTGATGAATTTTGAAATTCAAATAGTAATAAATAGTATATCTGACCTGTACTCGGCTCCGTTGGCCGACAACTTTTCCTATTAAATAAACATCAACTATCCGACAAAATAAATAACAACTTTAGATTGAAATGTGCCCCCCAGGCCTTGCTTGTGTTTTCTAAAATTTATATTACGTTTATATTTGCCTGTTGAAATAGGAAATGTGTACAGAGAAGTATTTTCGTGAACTTGTCAATTCAAACACTGTTTTAAGCTTTCACGGTTCATAACTATACTTAAAATGTCATTTACGGGATAACCGGGTGTTAGCCCGCGATCATGGCGCTTGCAACAGCGTCGAAATATCGGGAGATCAAAACAATTAATAATCACGGAAGATACACTTAAAGTACTTACGGGATGATATCCGTGATTTTTCTTTGTTGCTATGAGCTCTCGATATTTCGACGCTGTTGCAAGCATCATGATCGCGGGAATACTGAAGAAGTATGCGGGTGGGACGAAAATTATTTATTATGAGCAGACAAATCTGTCTACCCCCTATCTTAGTCTTTTATTACGCGCACTACTGGAACTCGATTGTAACTCACGACAAATCGCACTCACAGTATCACTAGGTTTTTCTTGATAATGGAGACGCATGTTACTTTTTATTAGGTTTATCAATGGATTCCACGTACTTGATAGTTTAAAACCGTCCTCGCGATTGAAATCACGGATATCATCCCTTAAGTACTTTAAGTGTAGTGAAAAACCGTGAAAGTCTAAAACAGGGCATCACGGATGATATCCGGTAAGTAACATTTTAAGTAATAACTTGTCTATTAATTTTACTAGTTTGTTTTTAGTAATCATTTATTGTTTTGATAATAAGGTATTCTACCGTGTTTGTATAAAATGCTCAAAATAACATAACATCACGTCTGTAACTTTCGAGGAGCTAGGTAGACGAGTACCTAATAGTATGCTCACATATCGCCGCTTCATAATAAGGTTGCCAATTAGTTATAATAATTAAGTATATCTTTGATAATAGTGTTGTAAACACACTACAGATTGTGAATCATACACAATCTGTAGATTTATGACTTAACAGTATTCAATATCGATTTAAAATATCTGACATAAGTATAAACACAATCGAGAATGGAATACAAGTTTCGATCTTTCGCTGCGAAAAGCCAGTGAAAACTGAAACATTTTAGATTCCACATTGATAGATAAATGGGATGCATTTAATATTGCAGCACTTAATACTTATTTGACTACACTTTAGCACTATCCGGTCTGCAATAATGAATCTCCCTCTTCATCCCAATGTCAGCTTACCCCGCAATATTTCCACTACATTTTGTGAATAACAAATCATCTTTTTGGCTTGTTTTTAATGTAAAAGCCGTGCAATTGTTCGGGCCATAAATAAAAATTGTTGCGAGAACACCTCAGCAGTTTTAATATTTTAATCCTCGCCGGGAGGGAACATAAATTTTGTTTGACTATTTGATCGCGAAGGGTATTGTAGGAAACGGCGGTTTCGATAATGTTCAAGAATTTTCTCAGGAATTGTACATAACTTCATGTCGAGGTAGGAAATCTCGTCGCGGTACTCTTCAGTATTGTTTTGGGTATATACAATGATCAATATATTATATCAATCGATTCGGGGTTTTATTCTAGCCAGAGAGCCTAGATAAAAAGATATTCTGTTAGTGACAACGACGGTGGAATAGTCGAAAATGTATGGGACTAACCGTAGGTAAACTACCGAAACTTCTATCAAAAGTCGTAGGTATTCGAAATAAGAAACAATATAAAAGCTATTGTTTCTTGTCTTGGCCCTGAATTCAGAGCAATCAACAACTGAATTCGTTTATCTTCTGATTTGAAAAAAACTAACAAGGTGATATTACACAGTGATTTCAATAATCACACCAACCTAAAACAAAACCCAAAAATTCAAAACTCAATTATGCCCCGAAATCTACAAAAAACTATCAAATTCAACTATTCCACGAGCCGAAACAATTGAAGTTAATGGCAATAGAGTTCAACAATGCTTTGTTACTGAATCGCACGGCCTTCCAGCACTCGTTGTGAAATGCGGTGGTTTTATCCGCCCTGCCGATTCCGCTCCGCTAATAAATCATGGCACTTTTGTCAGGTGTTACAATTTGTATCGCACCGTGCTTCGCTGTGAGAAGATTTTCATTTTTTTTCGCCACCCTGTTCACAAATCACCAGAATTGCGGGTGAGTAATTGTTTTGCGGTATAGGCGGTGAAAGATTTATGTATAGGATGATCTTGGGATTTTAGTTGTAAATGTACTTAGTAGCTCTATTCGCAGTAAAGTCTCCGTTGCATATCATATAAAGAAATATAGACCGATTTGAGAATCAGGAATTTCTCAGTGGCAGGCCGGATTCTAGCTATATGCGCGATTAATGGGCAATAGGCTACTACCTACTCCCTCTAATATGACTTAAAACATGACTGGTAAAATGTGAGTGTAACATGGGGTACTCCACTGCCTTACCCCTAAGAGATTATATAACAGGTGTGATGCTAACTACCCTCATAGCCTGCCTATATAAACATTTACTAGACAATCTTAAAAGTACAAACAAAACAGATCTACTAGAAAAAATGTCTACAACCAAATTAATTTTTCTTTCAAAGATATCCATATTTTCATAAAATTTTAACACATCACCAAGAGTTACTTCTGAGTATCTTAAAAGAAAACAAACAACATTTCCCAGTACTAAAAATCAAGCAAACGAAACATACCAAACTGCATAGAAAACCATCCCAGAATGAAACGAAACTCAAAGAGACAGACTAACACATTTATTTGAATAGTGGCACACGACAGCAAATATTTAAACTCACATAGAAAACGTGTATTTGCACCCCTGCAGAGGCATCTGTATGCAAACACTGGTAATGTGATCAAGGATGTACCAACACTTAATTGAATTAAATAGCTTTGCATATAGTTTTTGAATGACTTCGAAGCTTATAGCGCTGTTTGTTTCCCAGTAATGGATGAAACACATTGTGCAAGTTTATTCTGAAATAAATGGATAACTGAGGTTCAGTTTGCAGTGCACTGATTACACTTTGGTCGTAAAATACTTTTAAAGTAAGAGCAATGAGTGTATTCACACTTTCGATAGTGCTCTCTTTTATTTTATTTAAAATGATTTTGTTGGAGTGAAAAGCTCTTTTCATAGATAATGAACCATGCATTGTTTATGACGTAGAGTGTGGCTTTCAGAATATAACCTAGACCAAAGAGCAAATTGTCATTGTATCACCTTATAACGAAAATGTATGTAAAAGTGAAAAAAATATCGAATTGACATGACTACGGCTACCATAGTTTAGGATAATCCTGTTATTACCAGCAAAAAAGGTGTAAAGAAAAATATTTTTAAAAACGATAGCCCGTTGGGTAGGCCCTCGATTATAAAACTTCCCTTTTCTGTAATTAAGTGAATACAATATTTTAAAAAGTGACTGGGTATGAATTCAGAGCAAATCTATGTACTATACCTAGTTATGTAATGATTAATAATGTTGTGGAATCGAGTTGCCGTGTCTGGCATACCACTGTTAAAGCCACGATGGTTTGTTTGATACGTCTACGTTTTGTTAAAAGTTGTCAGTGTCAGTGTTTTTTGAATAATAAATTATAAAAAAAACTATGCCATGACCTTTCGCCTATCTCGTGTAACTACATAATATGTGTATAAACACTTTCTTACATAAACAACAAATATATAATCCCATACAAAACGAAAACAGAAACCTCCGCTTACAGGGAGGGAAGGCTTTAATATTTGTCACAGGAAACAGCCTTTATTTACCCCATAGGGGTAGGGTACATCCGGTGAAGGGCAGGCCCATTGATTTCAGTAAGGGTGGCCCCTTAATACCGTCCACTTGTAAATATGGCTCGTATAATATTTAAGTTGGATCTTTTAATAATAGGGATCAGTTTTGGTCAACTAAATATAACTATTTGGAATTGCGTATTTTTGAGAAAGTTTTAATAATTTAATCAAAAGATGGCTTCTATAGTATGAATACTGAGTGTAATTTTAATGAAATGGTATTGCAGGTCCCTGGAAAATTCTTACATTTTGACGTCCATATCAGAATAGGCGATATATCCCTTTCTCCCTCCGAAAAGAAAGCACGCGGCGTCTAGAACCTAATGTCATCAACCTTTCAAGTTATAATGATAATTTTATCTCAACTCATCATCATCATTATCATCAGCCTATTAATGTTCCCACTGCTGGGACACAGGCCTCCAATCTATGAGGGGGGATGGGCTATAATCCACCAAGCGGGCCCGGTGCGGATTGGCAGATGTCACATATCTTCGAATTTTTTGGTTCTAGGACATTCCGGTTTCCTCACGATGTTTTCCTTCACCGTTTTGAGAGCAGCGGTGATGAAATAAATTACACAAAGTAATGCGCCTGCCTGGGTTCGAACCCACGACTTACTGTTCGTAAGTCGGGGCCGCCACCACTGGGCCACCGCAACCCACTTATCTCAACTATCATCATTTAAAACATTTATTCTGCAAAGTCCGCCTGTATAGCACATAATTACGATTATTTGACTTTGATATGGCAAAGAAATCTCTATGTTTTGCCATTGTAGGTACGCATATAAATCAGCGTCGGGTGGCTAGCTAACTTTTGAATAAAACGAACTGCAGGAAATTAGTAAAATATAATTGACTGTTGCCGCCACAAGATCTTTTTTCAAAAAATCAATAAAATAGCCAAAATTACCCTCTCTCTCTCACTCCCTTCGTAATATCCTAAATGTCTGGACCAGCAAATATCCGAACAAAAACAAAGTTATTTGAAAAGTACAGCAACGCACGCACCTCCTAAAAACGAGAAATATTTAAAACATCCCTGGGCTAGACCAATAGCCTTCTCCGGCCCAGGAATTCATTATAACGACAGAAATTTGTTTGCGATATGAAATTCCTAAGACTCCTCCGCCATTTCCGAACAATTCACGTCATTCCAGTGACCAGGTTTTTGTAAGAACAATTTTATTTGACTTTTATTATATGATATTTTATGCTGGATAAAGTTTGATATTTTAAAGTAATTTAATTTATCACAGTGTAAACTATGTTGAATTCTTAATTACTGTAAAATTATCTGCTGTAGTTGTTAAGGAAAAGTTCGAGATACGAGTCGAGTTATTGAGTTGAGAATACAAAATTACTAGGCAATAAATAAATAAATTAATATCGCTGGACATTAACACATAGCGCCATCTGGTGCCACACTAAGCAACGAGGCTTGTGTCGTGGACACCAGATAGTTGATATACACTCGAGAGCAATGAATCCGGGTCACTTAAAGAATCCTAAAAATCTCGGAAACTAAAAATGCTAGGTTAATGCAATAAATTATATTTAATAGACAATATTTTTTATGATATAACTATACAATAGTTAATGTATAGTTATATCACAAAAAAATCAAATTTGAAAAAGGGCCACTTTCGAAGATGAAACTACGAAATTACAGCATTTGGTTTTGCTTTTGTTTGTAATCTGTCATTTATGTGGGTACATAAACCATGTTGATAGTGCTCTATATTCTTTATTCAAGCTGAAATTATGTCGCTTACGCCTGAAGAATGCACCAGAATACTTACAATGCTGGAAACCGGCCGGAGTCAGCGCGATACAGCCAGGACTGTCGGTGTGTCGCTGTCAACAGTACAAAGAGTTCTCCGACGTTACGAAGAAACTGGTTCTAACCTACGCAGACCAGGAACGGGCAGAACCAGGTGTACCACAGCACGAGAAGACCGATACTTGGTGAACACCATGCTTCGAAATCGCTTTCTCACAGGAACTGAACTCACAAATCAGTTTCGACGCCTCGAAGGAAGTAACCCAAGTGCATGGACAGTAAGACGTCGGCTTGCTGAATCTAACTTAAAACCCCTTAGACCTGCAAACGGCCCTAAACTGGAGCGTGGGCATCGTATTTCAAGACTAAGATATGCCCAGAGCCACGTAAATTGGAGTATTGAAGATTGGTCAAAAGTTATGTTCTCCGACGAATCAAAATTTATGCTCTACAAGCACGATGGAAGACACAGAGTGTATCGAAGACCAGGGGAAAGATTCAAGCAAGCATGCATCGAAGAAAAAGTAGCCTACGGTGGTGGGTCTGTACTTGTGTGGGCCGGAATTTCTTCTGAAAGTCGCACAGAGCTGGTGATCATAGAAAACGGCTCTTTAACTAGCGTAAGATATGTGGAAGAAATCCTCAATGATCACGTTGGTCCATTTATGGTCAATTTAGGTGACGATGCTATATTTATGCATGACAATGCCCGACCTCATACAGGTAGGATTGTGAATGACTACCTTCAAGAGATGAACATTACTCGTTTGGAGTGGCCAGCGCGCAGCCCGGATATCAACCCGATCGAGCATGCTTGGGACGAGCTAGGCAGATGCGTAAAACAACGAAACCCTCCCCCAATCACGCTTCGTGAGCTCAAAATTGCTCTCACAGAGGAATGGGAGAATATTCCCCAAAATCGTATAAGGAACTTGGTGTACAGCATGCCAAACCACGTAAACGCAGTAATGGAAGCACGAGGAGGCAATACGAAGTATTAAAATTCAAGAAAATCGTAATAAAGTTCAAAAATTTCATGTTTCCTATTTTTGTTTTAAGGAGAGATCAGCAGTTTTTTTCTTTATGTAATTTTGTGTTAATAAAATGTATGGTGACTCATATTTTTTTTACTTTCATTTAAGGAGTATTACATTGTCTATTAAATACAATTTATTGCATTAACCTATCATTTTTAGTTTCCGAGATTTTTAACATTCTTTAAGTGACCCGGATTCATTGCTCTCGAGTGTACTACATGTATACTTTTTGTTTGTAAATACATACTTAGTATACAAATAAACATCCATGACTCGGAAACAAATGTCCATGCTCATCACACAAACATTTGCTCCAACCGGGACTCGAACCCGGGACCCTAAAAACGTAAGTCAGCCTCACTACCCTACACTAAACTAGCGAACCAATTTAGGTTATCGTTCTCCTTGTCTTCTTCGTCCATACTTCTTAATCACTCATCAGAGAAGTCATCTCCTCTCTAGCCATATCATCCTTCATACAGTCCATCCATCGTTTCTTTGGTCTTCCTAAACTGTTTATAGCCATCTACATTCTCACTCAACATTTTTGTCACTATTATTTTCATAATTCCTCTGCATCACATGTCCATAAAACGAAAACCGATTACCACGCAGCTTTTCAGTCAACAGCGCCACTTTCAGATTTTCTGATTTGATCTCTTATGTGTACTGTATGTAGTAAACCAATTGTTAAAAGTATAACTAGTTTGTCTTATAAAGTAAAAACGAATGCCCCTGTATATTTTCATCATTCTTTACAAGGGTAAAGAATGATGAAAATATACAGGGGCATTCGTTGTTCGTTGTTCTATGCAAAAAAAACGTTCAGTAAAAATCACACTCAAATGACCATAAATTTCAATTAATTGGGAAGGTTTCAGTCCAATTGAGCCTGTTCCTACCGTTTTAAATTCCTGTCTCCAATTGTTGCTAGGTAAATTTAAATATTTTACACTTGAAAAGAGCTATCGAACGTTCCTACATTTTAATGGGCAACGCTTCGCTAAGCAGTGTCTGAAATGTGTCGATGTTTTTGTATTCAATTTATCGATGGGAAATTGAGTAAACATTTTAACGAGGAATTGGATGTATTCATGAATTATTATTACAAAATAATGCTCTGCAGGTGAAACTTACGAAATACATGAATATTAACATCGGAATTTCATAAGATGACCACAAATTCCACATTTGGTTTAAAAACAATTTTCTATACCACATTATGATTTTATGACTGCCTCGATGGTCTAGTGGTTGCAAGTGCGACTGCTGAGCATGAGGTCTTGGGTTCGACTCCCGGGTCGGGCAAAGTGTTATTGGGTTCTCCATCCGGAATTTCTCAGTAGCAGCCACAGAGTCTGGAATTGTGCCCGGTTGGTGGTATTAGGCTCGCCCCCTATATATGTGACTTAAAAACATAACTAGCGAAATGTGGGTGTACCATCAGATACACCTCAGCCTAACCCTTCAGGGATTACAGGCGTGATCTTATGTTGATTATGATTTAATTATATTATCTAGTCGTAATTTCATCTCACAGTCAATCGATGTCACAAAACCTCATGTCATTTTTGATAGATTGAGACTAAGGATAGAATGCAAACGTTCTTCACCCAACAACAAGTTCTGCAATGAGGTGAGCTATTTAATTGTTATATTACTTCTCTCTTTTTTTTTTCTCTACACATCACTTGCTTTCTCATTCAGTTCTGACATTGGCAGAATTGTCGACATTGGCATCGCCAGCATTTGCCATAAATAAAAATAGAATAGAACAGAAAATATGCGACAAGGTGTAAATTATCGTGAGAAGATATCCTCTAGAGAGAGTGTTCAGCTTGTTAACCTTTCCACATCTTCCTCTCCATCTAAGTTAGAATGCAAACGTTCTTCAAAAAATGGGACAAGGTGTCAATAATCGTGAGAAGATATCCTCTAGGGAGAGTGTTCAGCTTGTTAACCTTTCCACATCTTCCTTCATAGATTTCATATTTAATACCTATTCCTTGGACCTAAAAGTCCGTTAAACACTTTACTAAGGTCCAAGTTAGCACTCATAAAGGAAAAAGCCTAGCTCAAAACTCCCCCTAACATCGACACTTTTAGACATCCCTACCACCGTTACTTGAACTTCAATTAGATGATATCTGACGTTTATAGTTCTTTATGCATCCAAGGAGTTAGATTATGCTTTCCAGGAGTGAGATAATGCCATTTAAATGTAGAGTCCGATCATTATTCCCTTGGTAGAGGCGTAATGAAAATTTTGTAAAGGTTTTACGATCGCCAGGAGTGGTTTAATGAGCCATCTTCGAAGGTGTACCTTTTTTGAGGGAAATAAATTTTGTTATGTGCGTATTAGATGAAGATTGAATGACTTTTTTGTAGGTGTTGTAATTAGGACTCTTTTGCGTGTTATTTGGATGTTTAGTTTTAAATAGGAGGATTTTTTTGAATGTCTGCAATCTGTACATGACGACTAAAATCGTTTTTTTTGACGTTGTTTATTTTTCAATGAATTAATGATTACTCGGTGAAGGAAAACATCGTGAGAAAACCTGAACCTATTTTATTAATATAAATCGCCAACCCGTCTCGAGTAAGCGTGGTGATCAATACACGTGCCGTCTTTGTGTGGGAAGAGGCCTTTGCCCAGCAGTGGGACAGAAATAGGCTGTTATTTTTATTATTTAATATTTCCCTATTGGGTTTTCCTTTGTCACGTAAGCTATTTATATGCCTTAAACTCCGTTCATCTGCCACATAAACATCAAAGCCCAGATTTCCTTCACTAAAACTTTTATGCTAATGAATTCGTCAACATTTATCAATCAATCTTAAATTACCGAAAGCAGATAGTTTGTTGCGAATTGCGCCGTAAGCTGAGCGCATAAGACGCAAATTCGTCTGCTGGGAATACCTTATAAATTGCAAATACACCATTCCGCAGATCGTAAACGTCGTAACTCGTCCGTCACATAAACAATACTATCGGGAGGCTGGTGGTGTGAGAAATAAGATAACAGCGTTTTTTACAAGTCTTTAGAATCATTATCATACTACGTACTGATAGCAGTGATAGCCTACTGGTGTGACCGTCAGACTGCCAAGTCATAGGTCTCAAGTTCGAACCCAAGACACGCACGTCTGACTTTTCGAATTCTTGTGCGTATTGCATACGCACATGAATGGCCCAGCAATGGGACAGTAATAGGCTGGTATTATTCGGTGAAGAAATACATCGTGAGAAAACCAGCATGCCTATCAATCGACGGCATGTAAAGCCAAGTCTGAGGCTCATGGACGACATAAACACTCTGACACCAGTTTAGGAAGTAACCACACAAAAAAAAAAATACAACGTACTGGACCGTACCTGCTCAGGTAATTGAAAACACCAAAAACGTAGGTCTCTGCAGGCATACAAGTAGTTCAATTAAAGTTATGGATTCAATATCCATAACAGAATATTTAGTTGATTGATTTCCATTAATTTAACGAAATGTTGAATTCGATCGTGATATAAATATGTGGTGTTGCAATGTTTACATACGGTTAATCCGGTATGGACTAATTACGGTTACTCCAGGCGGGTTTTAGACAGACAAAATGAACTAATGAAGTATTTTGTCAGTGTCTGATGCCCGCAATCTGTCAATAATTGATCGAACTGTCATTAAAAGTTACCATTATGCATCTTTGCACCATTCACGACCCAAATGGCGCAGCAGTACTGAGGCTACCTTACGTTTTTAGGGTCCCGGGTTCGAATACCGGTAGGAGCAAATGTTAATGTGTTTTGTGACATTTGTTTCCGATTCATGGATGTTAAATTTAAATTTAGAAACAAAAAATACATATGTAGTATATCAACTATCTGGTGTCCACGACACAAGCCTCGTTGCTTAGTGTGGCACTAGATGGCGCTGTGTGTAATGTCCAGCGATATTTATTTATTTACCATTCACCTCAGTTACCGCTGCAAGCTTATGCCTTGCGCTTTCCCCACGTGAATCAATCAAGTATCCACTATCCCCTATCATTTACTTATTCAGATTTTATGTGTCGCCGGCACCGGACTGAAACTTTATATACCATCAGCTGAGCGCTTATGGAACATCCACCGAAATGTGACCCGTTTTTCAGACAAAAACGCCGTTTTCTTGGGTATAAAAACTATGGAAGCCGCGCTTCTCCTTTTTGGTGTTTTACGATTTTCATTGACGTGATTTTGCACGCCACTTTTATTTATTGACAGTGAATGTTTTATTATTTTAAAATAAACATCACGCCTGTAATCCCAGAAGGATAAGGCAGAGGTGAACCTAAAGTACATTCACATTTCGTTCGTTATGTTTATGTCTCACGTAACAGGAGGCGAGCCTATTGCCATCAAGCGGGCACATATCCAGACTCCGTGGCTGTTACCGAGGATTTTTTTTATGGAAAAACCCAATAACACTTTGCCCGACCCGGGAATCGAACCCAGGACCTCTTGTTCAGCAGTCGCGCTTGCAGCCACTCGACCAATGACGCAATCAAAGGTTTGCAATAATTTCTTTGATTGATGTCCTCAAGACAGCAGCTGCACAACAAAACTGCAGTAAGCGTTCTTACAGACGAGCGGCAAGTTGCCAACGGCAGATAAACTGCAGCCGTCGCCACCTGTCGACGGCTGCCGTCGACGCTTGCAGTTGTGGCGTCGGCGGCTGCCGCCGGCGCGTCGACGGGAGGCGTCGACACACATTTACGCGCCATGCCACAACTGCAAGCGTCGCGACCCGTCGACGGCAGTCGTCGGCGCTTCGGTGGCTGCCGGCGACGGCTGCAGTTTATCTGCCGTTGGCAACATGCCACTCGTCTGTAAGAACCCTTATTTGAGCAACACAAATGAGGTACAGTTAATTGATAAGGTTCAATTAAACTGTAACGGACAAAAGGACACCATACACTGATAGTACTGCTTACATTGTCTGTCAGAGCTCGGAGTCTGGAGATGTATCTACAATTATTCGTCCGTAACGGTCTTTACTGGCTTTACCAAAATACTCTCAAGATATGTGTGTGTAGGCAAGTACTGAACTTATCCATTGCATGGTTTTTGTATGTCAGCATTGAGGTATTGTACAAATTTCCCTGATACTAACCAGCTACTAAAACCAAAAATTGCTCAATTTCCTACCCAAATTCAAACATACGATGCACCATACAAATCCAATGCCAAAAACGAGCATTGGCGTCAAAGGGCGCTAGCATGCTCTATTTATGATTAGGTGACGAGTTCGCGATGCATACCAATGAGGGCACGTCACTTGTCATCCGTCATACGTGTTCCGACGATCATCGGGAATCAACGCGTAATGTGTTTGAAGAACATGTGGCGGAAGAAACAGCTTTCTGTTTTGTTTGTGTATTTTGTTAGTAAGAAAAACAGGTTAAGTTTGTAATGTTTTGTGTGGGACTAAGAAACATTAACTTGCTAAACTAAGAAATTAAATTAATAAAATGTCCAATTACAACAATCATAATTAATTAAAAAATTCCAACAATTTTCATAAACGCTCGAACATTTTACAACGTTAGAGAATTCGCGTCGTAAAAACCATGGGACACTTCAGGGGGCGTTTAGTGTTTTATATGCCAAAGGGATTTATGTTATTACCGTCCATATTTCTGCGGACTGAAGCCGCTGAGAGGTCACGAAATCTTGCCGAAAGGTGTCGCCGTGTCTGTCGTATAGGGGCGTCCCTCTCGCACCTCGGTGTTGCTTTAAAGCGATGAATATGAGAAGTTGTATTCGGATCACGTAGTGGGCGCGGCGTGCGCGGCGCTCATGAACTCCGATGCCAAACCTCGCCAGATATAACGTTAACAATGAAAAAATTCTCTCCCCCCACCAAGGTAGAAGAGTTGCGATGACAAGTCCCAACAAACTTGGTAATCAGTTGTAACAAATTTATGTGCCGTGCGTGAGAGAGTCGAGTTTCGCTTTCTCTTACAAATGTTATTTGTTGAGAGAACGCTGCGGACGTTAATTGTCAGTTGGATGTTCTTGTTTTATCATAATTATGTATTAAAAGTTTTATTGCGACAAATCTTTTAAGATTAAAAAGGATTTAAGTTAAGAGCGCAGGCCTGTTTAGGGGCGATTAGACGGTGCTTTGTCGTCTTTATTTTAATTCGTGCCGTGAAAAATTACATCGTAAACATTTATTCATGGAGCGAACATGGCCAGAGATCGCACAGGATAGAGAGGCCTTTGCCCAGCAGTGGGACACTCAATAGGCTAACAGGAAAAAAAAACATTTATTCAGAGACTTGTGATTTCTGAACATACCTTTTATTTTACTTTGGCAATGAGCAAACATAGTTATATTGCGTTAGAGTCCTCCATCTACGTACTTACACTTTTAGTAAACAAGCTGAATTTCTTAATTTTCTTGTTTATCTGTACCCTCGATAAAAACGTTGTAAAAATCTTAACAATCAAGCAATTACCCTAATTCTGAATGCGCTAACACATTTTAACAGCTGCTAAAAGTTATGCAAATGGGAGGAAGGCATAAAACATTTTTATCGCCGCTAGTTGCAAGAGCAAGTTGAGGGAAATCGAGTAACTTAATAAGACATTTACTGGGCCATTGCTGAACGTAAGTTTTTTGTAGACAATGGTCGAGCAATTTGTCACGTTTCATGCTTTAGCACGTTTTTGAACCCAATTTGTGTCGCATTAAATCTTTCTGTCTTGTTTCTAAAATCAAATAAAAGCGGATTTTACTGTCTCCATGAAGAGCACTAGAATCTCATAGACTTTGTTTTTACCCGACTACGGCGAAGCCAAAAGGAAGGGTTATGATTTTAGCAGTCTATATATGTATGTTTGTATTTATAATTTTTATTTTATTTGTTACCCCGTAGCTCCTAAACTATTGATCCGATTTTGATTAAGGTGTCAATCTATTCGTTAGGCCCGGGTTACATAGGCTACATTTTAACCGACTTCAACCATATAGGAGGATTTTACCTTGCAAACCCCGATTTTAATTACAGCGTGATTTTTCAGTAGTCGGTTTTTTTTGTAGTATAATATCACACCAGCTTTAACTGAACTCCTTGTTGATATTCCCTAAAACTTTAAAGCTTACGAAAACGCCAAAGCTATGAAAAGCGTGAAAACATACATGCACATTATCCACACAAAAATATTCGGATAATATTTTCGAACAATACATTGTTTTCCTTCCGTAACATAGACAAAAACTACAAACAAGTTAAATACTTTAACGCATTCAAGTCGCGAAAAGATTTTAAAACCGGCAAACGGGTAAACTCATGCAAAACAAAGTTGTGATGCAGAACTCTTTAGAATGCCATTCTGCTTAGTTTTCGTATTTCTTAATACAACCTAATGCTTCGATTTCGGGTAAAAGAGGTGGCGGGGAAAAGCCATACGAAGTTTTTAGGATCATCTAGTCCTATTAATTTTAGATAGTGATACGCCTGGTAGTTAAAACAGGAAAAATACACCCAACTGATCAAAGGTTAAAATTAAAACACACAACAAACAAACTGTGTAAATTATACTTATCCAAATCAAAATTATAAGTATTTAAAAATCCTATTTATAAGAAAATATAAATATAACCTTTAATTATTTTTTATTTTAATAATTAATACTAATATTAAAAATGCGAATGTTGACGATAGATAGATAGATGTTTGTTACTCTTTTACGTAAAATTTAAAGAACGGATTTGGATTAAATTTTGCACATAAATAGTTGATAACCTGGATTAACACATAGGATACTTTTTATCCCGGTAGTATGATCCCGTGGGACAATTATCGAACTTCATGCAGGCGAAGCCTCGGGCATAAGCTAGTCCTTCTCTAAAGTAATACAATTACCACAACCAGCCACTGCTGGTTGTGGTACCACTGTGTATGTCATGGTGGTTACCACTGTTGGGGTAATTGTATTACTTTACTTATAAAGCTGACCTTGCAAGCAAAGAAGTTCACAAGTTCCCAAGTCCCAACCGCCGTCGCTTACAACTCCCGCCACAACAAAAGCTGAGCTCGGATGAAAGAAACTGCACCTAAAGCGAATACGTGAAAGTCAATTTGTGAATAAACTTTCTCAGTTGGTTTGGCACTGCGATACCAGCTAGACTACTTTACTAGATTTAACATTGTGCTTAATGTGTGTACGTGAACTAAGACAGCTTACCCGCTATCTCTTACAATGCAGTTTCATTGTAAACGATTTTTGGATTTGCATGTTGTTGTGTTAAAGTTGTCGGCATGCTCATTTTCCGTTTCTGTTTTGTCATCGTCTCGTAGTGGTTGATGGAGATTGTGACTGTGCAGTCTGTTGTTTGTTTAATAACGCACTACTGCGACGAATTAACATGCCAGCTATCCGTATTAACAAACTCAAAGCATTTATTTCAAATATACCCGTGACAGGCATTTTTGCATAGTCAAAAATAAGCTACCTACAGTCCAGCCACAGGCATCATAACTGTGAATTGACTGTAGTTGCCCATTCGAATATAGGATATCTCATTGAGAAAAATGGGCAAGAAATTCCATGGACACTCTTTTCAAATCAAGTTAGATGTTACAAAGACCTGGGTACAATATTGTTGCTTCTATAGGTGAGCACACTATAGAGATAGAAAAGAAAAAAAAAATGAAAATAACATAATACTGTGTGACTGTCACATTTTAAAGTCTATCGAGAAAATCTATGGAGACGTATACTTTTGTTTAATCAAAATATCATGCGACATTTCTTAAGAAATAAAATATCCAACGCTCCTTTTTAAAATCAACTCCATCATCGAAATCTCGGCTGAAACAAATCCCATACAAAATTGTTTCCCTAACCCAGTTAAGAGCATCACCGCGATACAGTAACGATGATGGATCAGCAAAATTACCCAAAGTCTCAGTTCGTTTATGTTGCTTCTTTGTTATGAGAATATTTTTTATCTTTAGCAGAAACCGATTCTGATGTTGGTAGGATGAAATAATCTACACATACCATTTTCACTACTTGTTTGTGGTTATAGAGTGTCGTATAGTTTAATTTTTTATTTTATTTTATTTCATTTTTATTTTAAGGAACAGCAAACAGTTACATTATGAAAACTTAAAATTTTATTTAGTTTAGTTTATTGAATCATTAACAAAGTTTGTATGTAACAAATACTATTTACCATTGTTCTTTCTTCCAATTATGGAGCATTTCAATCTGATAATACCCATTATCTGACTCCACTTCAAATCATAATCCTTTATCGCGTACTTTGTCAACAATCCCTTCAATAACATGTAACAAATTCTCAAAATAATCCGAAATCCCGTGAAATCAGTAGCACTGTTGTGACGAACAGACACGTCGCCCGGTAATACAGTCATGAATATTAATGAACGTCACTTTATTTGCTTATTTATTAGCTACCGCGCCGATAATAACTCGGTGAGGACGTGATGTGTTTTGTGCATGACAAAGGTTAGTGCTAGCCGAGTTTTGATGTATTCATGTGTTTTGGATTAAAATTAAAAAGAAAATTGAAAGTAGACGATGTAATTAATAGTCATTGTGCAAATTGGATCGTATTTTTACTACGTATTTTCTCCAATGTAGGTTTAATTAAAGACAACAGTAGGAATAATCGAGTTATCATCCATTTATCACAAAAAACAACCCAGATGTCGGACTAGCGTAGAAAATAAACACGAAATAGATTCACGGAAAAAAACAGCCACAAATAAATCATATTTTTATCAAATCCCTCTGCTTGAAGATTGCGAAAAAAAATGTAGGCACATTTTAATAATATGTCACATGAAATCAGATAAAAACAACGTTGAAACTCCATACCCGTGACAAGATTAGTTTCAGTTGTCAAGACAAACATACGAACTCCAGAGCCAAGTTTATCTATTTCGGAAAGTTGACGAAAAAATATTATAAAGTATTTTGGAGGGTACGTGAGACCCCCAAGGTGATACAAGGATGTAGGACAGCAAAATAGGTCGATCTTATGGATTAATGTGTATCATTTTCAATAATGATGATCTTTCTATCGATTTAAAGGATGATACGGGAACAAAGGAGATATCTGATGAGATGACGAGTAATAGAGAAATGTCATGATCTGTCAAAGGACCGATTTGTTCGAGACACCATTGTTTAACTATTGTGTCTACTTCGAGAAGATATGCTTCGCCGACCCCAAATTAATTGGGATAAGAGCAAGAAAATAATGATGTTCTATCAATCATCGACACTTTCCTGCCCTCGCTTGTCCCATGTCGTTTAGGTAACCCTTTATTTTTCTTTTAAGAGATCTATCGATAGAGTTTCAATTATTGTAGAGGGAAGAAATTTTAGTTCAGGATCCATATCAGAAAGTCTTAACTAGAACAACTATCTAACACTTTTAAAGCCTTCAAATACATTGCTCCAAAATTTAAACTATTTCCCCTTAACCAAAGCCTAACTAGTGCCGACCCGAGTTCATATCCCGCTCCCTTTCACGAGAGGATTACAAGGCCTCATTATAAATCACGGACTATTCACGTAACTATATAAAGTTACTATTTGCTTGACTTTGGCCTCTTGGGGCTCCGTCTATCTCTACAGAATGATTGTCATAGAGCTGTGTGATTTATTATTCTGTTAATCTGGGACCCAGTTTATCTGGAAAATACAGATCGGCGCTGTTTTGTTTTGGAAAGTCATTTCGTTTTGCTCGGACTTACGTTTATTGGATTTGAGAAATAATTATTTTCAAGGCATTTATGGAAGAGATTTGTGAAAGTAAAACGCTCCTGTTTTCAGATTTAATAAGGTAATTTTAAAGGTGAGTTGTTGCTGATTTAATAAGATTTGTTCAGCTTGATGGTATTATGATAATTTAGTAGCAACTAGCCGCACAATTATGTCAATCCAAATCCAGTATGGAGTTACAACTAATTCATTTTGATAGATATGCATACACTTCAGAACGGTGGAAGTTCATCACATGTGAAATGTAGATCTATACGATGTTACTAAACCCTCTTTCATATATGATAGAAGCATCTTAGTCTCTGTCCCTCAGAGCTTTTGCTCCCCCTTCCTTCTTTAGGGAAAAGGCCGTAAAAGTAAGTTAAGAACGTTAACATGTTTTACGTTTCCAGTTGTTTTAAATCTCTGGTGGCCGTCAATAGGTATATTGACTGGATGGTTGGCGAGCACCTGTGTCGTAAAACTTTGATAAAGAGGATTTTAGCATAATTCAACGAAGTTTTTCATTTTTGCAGCTTGCCCTTCAACGAACTTGTCTTGATACAGTATCTTAGCTTGTAAATTATGATGATATGCTTTTTAGAATATTGCAAAATTGATAATGTAGCCTTATAAAACCCTTATTTATCTTATAAATTTTGTTACACTGAATAATACCATTCGCTAATGAGATTTAAGCTTTTGTTTGACTAAATTCTTTTCTTAATTATTGATAGATGACACATGTATTCGAATTTTTGGATTTTTGGTTTGTTTGGTTGCACAAGCAAAATTCAAATCCCAAACGATTTCATCAGGTAGAATGCCGAAAACAACAGTCAACAAGGAAGACGCTATCAAACTGAATCGAACAAGTACATCGCACAAACAACGTCGGAGAACTGAAACTGAAATGAAGTCCGCGGAATCAACTTTAAATACATACCGAAAAACAAACCGGCGGGGATGGCACGGAGGGGGGCGGGGGAAGAGTTCAAACAGCGAACAACAAACGTAACAGTAAATTACACAGCGATCCAGTTCAAACCGGAACACGCCAGTTATTTGTTCAGATGCAATCTCTTCCTATTCCGAGTATATGATTAAAACAGTGCAGGACACCATTCCTATGGGAAATCATCGGGGCGAACGCATTGCATAATTAGCAGTCGCAAAGGCGGTGGTATAGACGGCTCGTATTTTAGTGTCGCACGCTTTTGGTAGCGCAGGTTTTCCCATCTGCATTGGCTATGTCAATATGAGCTGTTTTACTTGGTTCATTATTTAAACGTCTGTACTCGACATCTAATTAATTAGACAGGAATCTACTACGAATCTACTAAAACAATAGTTCACATTTCATTATCATCTGGTATGGGACCAGTTTCCCAATTGGAGTCCAACATAAAACAGAACAAGAGAACTCCAATTTATCGCATCGCATATTCGATATTGCAGTCATTGCTATAAGGTCGCCAATTAAATATATTCTCAGTCACAGCTCAAACACGAAACTTCCAACATCGTTTCTCTAAAGTTAATCTTAAATACCCTGCGATAAGATATCGAAGACTTTAGTAATACCTTTCAGCCGGCGGGCGTGCATAAGCGTTTGTGCAAATGTACGGAGTGGACATTCCACACAAATAAGTTCACTTGCAAAGGGAAACTGAAATAAAACTTTACATATTCCTTGTATGCCTTGTACTTCAATTATAAGAGCGAGTGTCCAGCGCGAAATTCTTTTTTTTTTTATAAATTTTCAAATGAGAGAGTTTGAATTCAGTTTGTCGTTCGTGTGTTGCAGGTATTGTGTATGAGAAAAGTCCTCTGCTTGAAATTCAAATATTTACAGCAATGTCTTTTTCATTGTTTTATTTGCACGGTGTTTTAGAAATTAGTCCAGTATAGTTTAAGAACATTTTGTTAATAGAAGAGAGAAATTACGAACATAACAAATGACTTACGACATAAGGAACTATTTATAAACGCCGTTATTCAAACCAGTTCTGTGGTGTCAAAGACACATCAAAGCATTTACAGCCCTGTCTATAGAAAACATTAAGAGCACAATACAAGCAAAACACCTATCAACAATACACCTCGAAGGCTTCATTAACACAAATATTCTGAAGCTCATCCAGCAATAATAGGAATTGATGTGTCGTGACCACGCCCAGACGAAGACTATGAAAAGCCCCCAAATTATCCCGATGTCAACCAGGATGATTAAAAACCAGAACCTTATCACAATAACAATGCCATTAGTGACAGCCATTAGCTTGAGACGTTTAGATGTTACGGTAAGGAGTCACGAAGATGTCGTGTCGTGAGGAAACACTTAAACTCTCTAGGGTTAAGTCCAGATTGTCTCGTAAAATCAGATGGGATTCTGAATCTGGAGTATTTACAAGGATTACCACAATCAGCAATTCAGCATACATAAATCTGTTATCAATTACTGTTTAACGTTAGCTTGCATCATCGCTGACGTGTAAAAGCCTCACCCCTTCCAGCTCGATCGATATAGGGCTAATGTGAACCGCTGAAACTGATGTTTTTCGAGCTCGTCAAAAAAAGATCTATGGGGTCTGCTGCGAGGCTGTCTAGGAATGCTAAGATCTGGCATTTGGATCCACAGCTCAGCCTCAACCAGCTCAATCACACGTCAGCATTGTGACCTTTTGAACAAAGTCAGTAACTAATCAGTGTTTTGGGACACATATTGCAAATAAAAAACGTGCGCTCCATCGCACTTTATCGATAAATCAAAATAATGGCTCGACACACAAACCTTGTTACTTTGTATGTAAACAAACATCGCGAACAAGATACAACAACCATTAAAGTCACAACACATCATGTCACTAATTATAAAAACGCAAACTTGTACACGTCATCAAGTCTCATGATTGATGGACCGAACCGACTCACCGACAATTTTTCCATTCATCATAGTTAATTTTATTGAAGCGTCGTCGTGTGTGATGAATTAGTCTATGCGTCTAACCTGGTATACTAATAAATACACGTGGTTCGTTAGTCCACTAATGGACTTAATTCGTTAGCTGCATTTTATTCTCTTGTCATGAACATCGTTGGTAGTAAATGGAGATTGTGATCGGGTGTTATTTTGTGGGTGTGCTGGTTTATAAAGAAATGGCTTTTGGGTGTGTAACTTGTTGTTAGTACTTGCTTGAGTGATTAGTTTAGTTTATTTGTTATTTTTATTAGACATGCTAAGTAGGTACGGACTGTACAAACATTGAGAACTTAGAGAAAGCTATGAAAAAAGGTATAGTGCTCATTTGTAGTAATGCACTTAAATAAGGCTTGTATTATTTACTCACTGGCTACATTATATGATTAAACTTACAACCTTTATTATGTAGCTTATGAAAACGGAGCTTATGCTACCACAGGCAATAGACGATAAACAAAATAAAAGGCCGTGTCACAATGTCATGTAATTTATTGACGTTTGCATGTTAACAAATGTGCAACAAATAGAAACAGGTCTACCAGCGCCTTGTGTATCATGTAGAAGACCAAATAAGATAAGGTGACAAGGATAGTCGCGTGCGATAGGTTAACAACAGTATCAGCATGTGCTTTTTTGGCAAAAAGTTCAGTTTTCTTTACCTTAAGCAACTTCTAAAGCTGGAGAAGCTTCATTTGAGGACACTGCTACTATTTATTATAGTAAATGTTCAATATCCTAAAAAGGAACAGTTTTATCCCGTGTCATAATCCCCCTTGGATTATGACACGGGATAAAACTGTTCCTTTTTCAAGGACACACAATTGTCGTTAAAATTAACGAAAATCGACGAATACGATTGCTTTGGTTAGGACGCTGCCTCATCCTATTTACTCGCTCCGAAAAACAAGCCGTTCCAATATATTAAAATAACTTTTTACCGACTTTAACAACGTAATTAATTTCAATAACAAAGACCTTTTAAATGTTTTCTTTGTAAAGGTTACGTTGAAAGGACCACTAAAAAGGGTTTTTTATGTAATTGACCTGAGAACATTTTGCGGAAGTTGTAATTATAAGTACATTTACTTTGAGTCGGTTATTAAAGTGCCATCACTGAATATTATTATTTGTTAAATTCATTAGGGAACATAGGTAATGGAATTACTTCCAAGTTTTTCAAGTCAAGAGGGAATTCGAGGAGCTTGTGGCTGAATAATAACAGCCGCTCGGGTCGATCTTCAGGATAAGCCGCGCCTGCCTAGGTCAAACCGAGGATGGGTAACCAGCCATTACTTGCCGAGTTTCCTCGGTGCCTCGGAAAGTATGTTAAGCCGTTGGTCCCGGCTGTCATTCGTAGATCTTTGACAGTCGTTACAGGTGACCGAAAGACTGACCGCCAGTTTTACTAAGGGGTTGTTTTTAGACTGGAAGCCGACATCAACATAGTGGGAAAAGGCTAGGCAGATGATAACGTCAAGATTGAATATTTGTTACTGTATGTCATTCATCTTCGAATGTATTTTTTAAGGAATATTCACTAAACTACACCCATAAAACAAGTCTTAAACGTGTGGACCAGATCACCAGGAATCATCCAAGTTCTAAAAGAAACATTCCAGACACAAAATGACCCATTAAGTCCCCCAAAATCCATAATCCCTGTTAGGAACCGCTTGCCAAATGATCCCAACACATTGGAACGGTGACATACTGTAAACAATTTGCATATTCCCTGGGCGAACAAGACAAGCAAACAACTTCATTAAATCTGATCAAAGCATGGCCGACGAGCAAATCTGCTTGCTTAGAGGTGCTGAGATTGTTAGGATCGCAGGACCAGTCTTAAAAGTCAGTACTGGTGTTTGGGGATGATTATCTGTTTAATGATGGATAAGGCTTTATGGTTAAATTGTGGTATGTAGTATTTAGTTATGTAGTATTTGATCCAACATTATCTGGTCCTCAAAATATGTTCTTCCCGGTGCCATGGACTTTAAAAGAGATCTTTGACCTCTGAGTTTGTTTTGGTGTTTTTTCTTAGAGAAGTTGTCTTTAAAACACCGATTTAGTATTGTGTTTAACAATTTACAAAATAAATAGGAGACGGTTGTAAATTATGCTATTATTTTGTTTTTCCATTTTACTGGCTTTACTTATGTAAAAACAGATTTAAGAAAAAAAGTAGTACATTCATTTGATAACTACCAGTAATTATTATTATCACATAGTTCAAGATAAGCGTAAAGTCTAAAAGACTTTACGCTTATTACCACGTGCACGATATAGAAATCCACTACTTGAAAAGAATTACAATTTTTATACCAAACTATTTCTCCTTCAAATCTTTTGCGTACAGTACACAAAACAAAATACGGTACAACTCCCAGTGCATTCTAAGTCTCAGAATCATGGTTCCTCTCTCTCCTTGTTGCGAGTGCATACGTCAGGAATAAATCAGGCAAGGTTTAGATAGATGCACCTTAAATCCGGCACTGATCCGGCATTAAACGGCAATTTCTGTACGTGAGACCAGACTATAGTGTCGGAGAGCATTGCTTTGTGCCAGCTAGTACTGAAATGTTTTTGGGAGTTGGATACATTGTAACAAACAATGTTAGTAAAAATTAAATGTAAGTAGTTGACAAAATACTTGTAAAATCTAGCTTTAAAGAGTTTTTGCGATTGAATAACGTTGACGGGAAAGAGCTGTTGACAAACATTTGAGTTGGTTTAAGAACATAACATTACATCACGCCTGTAATCCTCGAAGGGTTAGGCAAAAGTGTACCTAATAGTACACCCACATTTCGCCAGTTATGTTTTAAGTCCCATGTAATAGAGGCGAGCCTATTGCCATCAACCGGGCACAAATACAAATTTCATGGCTGCTACTAAGAAATTCCTGGCGGAAAAACTCAATAGCACTTTGCCCAACCCTGAAGTCGAACCCAGGATCTCATTCTCAGCAGTCGCGCTTACAACCACTTGACCAACGAGACAGTTGGTTTGAGAAATGTATTGAAAAAACATGATGGCGATGGTAGTTCCCTTTTTGGCCACTACTTTTAGTATACTTGTAGAGCTAAATCATTGAATAACAGACATACAGACATAAATACAGAGAAGGAAGCAGTTTCCTTTATAAAATTAGACACAAAAGAAATTGAGATTTTTGAATTGATTGAAATATCCACTCAAAAACCAAGTCAGTATCAACATTTCCAAATTCACTTCAAAAATAAAGCTGAAAAGTCTAGCGAATATATCAAAGCAGATAGGGCACTTGAAACCACTCCTCGTTTCGATACAGCCAGTGAATAGCAGAGCCTTTACAAAACGCAATGTCTCAACATATAACCTGAAGGCTTTGTTGAGTAAAATTACGCGAAATTCGCAACACATGTGTGCACATCTTTTCAAAAGCCAACCGAGAATCTCACTCGCTTGTAAGAAAGATTCCCTAATGAAGACAGGGTGGGACGTTCAACACCCTTTTGTTTTCAACTAAGCCTGTGTTTTAGAGCTCATTAAATTAAAGGATGAGATTTACACTCGTTAGGGTGGCAACGGTCGCGTTTTTGTTCCACTGAATGTACGTTTAGAGCTTTCCGTAAAGTTTTGTTAAAGAAAAAATGTGTGGTAAACATTTTTGCAAATGAAATTTTTCGTGTTTACGGTTTTCCTGTTGCGAATGTTTATTTTTGGACTGTATAGAGAATGGACTTACATGTGGTTTGTTAATGATGTTGCGACACAATGGGATAATTATCACAGTTGTAAAATTATTTTTTTGATGCTGAACTTGGTACATTTTTATCAGACAATTTGTTAAAAGGGGTTGGAAAAAATAAAAGTTACTACAAGACTTAAGCATGATTTGTTTTAGTTTCTAATGCTAATCGTATTTGCAAATACTAAATAAAACACTTACACATTGAAGAACAGAATCCTCCACGCTAATAAGAAGTATCAAATTAACTTACCTGAAAACAAAAATAAGCATATTTGTAATTTTGGTCAAACACAGCTTAACACATAAAGAAACAAGTTTCATAAAAGTGTACATTTAACAAACAAATTATTAAACTGTAAAATAAATGAAACTGTATATGGCGTATGAAATGAACGTTATGGACACGTTATGTTATCTTTCTTGAAACTATTTCATAGTCTCAAGATAAATAAATACTGTACACAACTAAAACCACATGCGTTTTAGTTATAAAATTAATATCTGCCTGGTAAGTTACCCGGCGATAATGCAAGGTCACAAGTTATTCAAAACATCGTTTTAATATCGTTTAAACTACAAAACAGAAGCCAAAGTTCTCCGAGAAACACCACGTCCATACGTCGGTCACCGACTCACCGTTTACACCCTAACAATACATTATTTAGAGAGCCCAGTAATGCTCTTAACGCGTCCAAGTGCTGTAATAGCACCTCAGACGTCCCAACTTGTAATGCGATTATTTCATATTTTCACACGTATTGTGTCCTGAGGTACGGAAACGTAATAAGGGACGTACGAAATATGTAGTGGTTGTGTAAGATAGTGTATGTATGTTTTAAGCTTTGTGTTGCACATCTGTTTTGAGTAGGAAATTATGGTGAGAAATTAAATGAGTAGTAGAATATTTTGCTTTTGTTCAACTGGTTAGTAGATTCGAGCAAAACTGAATGAAACAAACAATTAGTAACCAAATTACCAGACAAAAAAAAAATGTAAACAATAATTTAATTTATTTTTCTAGATTTATCATTACAAGTTTTTAATAACGTAGTAAAGTATTTGAGTAAGGTAATTAGGGTTAAGGTTAATAAACGCTCTTCGAGGGTAGATTTAGATATATCACCTACTTATCTAGATATCCAACGTTTTACCATTTTAGAATAGCAATTGAAATGTAGCACCGCTACGGGTTAAGACGTAGCACAGTTGGCTACGCCGTAGCATATTTGTAGGGCCGAAGCCTGCCGGGGCTGCGGGAGGGACTATTCGAAAGAGATACCGTGGCCCCGGAACACAAAGGGCGATGAAGGAACATGGATGGGTTTTAGTCAGTAAAAGTCTGACACGCCCTCCTGCTCCGCCCAGAGCGAGAGGAGTTATTTGATGATTTCCCATCGTAAAAAAAAGGCTATTCATTTGTTGGTAATAAAATTATAGTTTGAAAACATGTTATTAAGCATATTTTTATGAATGTAATATGGCTATTTTGTAGTACTCATGTGTATTTTTATGCTCGAAGAGTGTTTATGAAAAGATTTAAAATTATTTTTTGCTGATATAAAATATTACATTATCATTTGAACGCCTTTATAAATTAAATTCTTACACTAAAAAATATATATTATTATAATTTTTCTGCAATTCAGCATCGCAAAAACGTGAAAACCTTTTAAAATTAAAATTTCGGAATAGAAAGATTTTGAAGAATTTAAATAATGTGCCTTCTATAATTTTCAAACGAAATAAATAAATTTTCAACAACAATTTTCTGTCTCTTACAAGGGCAGACTTTTTGGTCTACCACAGAACGCCAGCTGTTAGACCTTTTTAACCTTTATAAATCAGATTCTAGCAAATTATTAACCTTATGATTGATCTCCTGAAGTATTAAGTAAAAGTCCCACAAAAAATTACAATTCTATTGTTTCGAAAAATACTTATGTTTTTTATATAATATTTTATTTTTGGTTCAATTGCGGGTTCGGACAAAGTATTATTGGGTTTTAACATTAAAAAAATCTCCAATACAGCTTCTCGCGTCTAAACCTACACGTCTACCTAACTCTTCAGGGATAACCAGGTGCGATGTCACGTAAGGTTTCTTCCAGTACAAATTATTAACCTTAGGATTAATAGACCAACCTTGACCAAAGAATCAGCATTGTCATCCGACGTGGCAATGCTGCCAGCCCTCTAGGCACTTTTCCTATTGATAGTGATGTGAACGAATTTTTGACGCCCTGTAATTCTTTTCCCATTTTGATACTTGTACATATTTTTTAATTATTATTTTAGATGTATTTGTAGTTTGTGAATAATGTAGATACTGAATTCAGATAATTATGTAATGTATGCACTTGAATTGAATAAATTATTATTATTATTTTTATTAATTATCAATACAGTGCCTGACCTACTCCAACATTCGGTGTCAAAGCCACTCAAAAAGGAAACAACAGAAATTGACAACACAATTTCCATTGTATTATTGCTATGCAGGTCAATACAGCAATCAATAAGACTACCATACACACTCTGACCAACATTTTATCCCCGAACCGTTACATGGTGACATCTTGAAAGGACAAACTGAGAACCGTTCGTTTCTCGACCAAAGCTGTGCTACGTCGTCCTTATTCAATTTACATGCAAATGGGGGGAGATTGGGAGGGGGGTGTAGGGAGGGGGTAGGGGTGCGACCGTGCCAATAGTACGCTGATGTATCGCATCAGAACGTGTCCTGTAGAAAGTTGGCGTGTGGTGCAAGCTTCGGAAGTGCTCGGGTGGAGTCGGGTTTGATTCGGTTTCGAGTTTGAAGTTGTTTGATTGCGACGGATTGGTGTTAGTTGGTAGTGGTCCAGCAGGTGTGTTAAACACTAATGAGGTCATTGAATACAAAGTATGACTATGAGCGCACCTCACCAATGAAATTAAACGTGACCGCATCTCGGCGGCATTCAAGAGTTACGAAGTGTTATAATTGTTCCTAGCAATTATGACACTGACAGTTTTTGAACGCGGTTTAGCTGTATTGTTCACATTTTATTTCATACAAAAAATTTGCTATAGACGTGGTACGCTTACAATTTTTTATTAAATTATCAAAATTTAGCAAGGCGTAGCAATTCACGTGAACGTTAAGCAAATTAGGTGACCATACCAAAACCGTGTTTTTACTCGCCGATCTGTCAGCATAGTTTACTATGAATGATTTATACAAAAATCTGATTTAAAAGTTTTGTGAAAATAAATGGTTCAGACTAAAGAAGTATACCGTAAATCCACACCTCACACCAAAACCTCTCATCTCCCATAACTTGCACGTATATTGTAACGCGTGCGAAATATGACGCTATGGTAGGTCTCCCGATATTGATAGGTCGCAACGGACAGGTCAGCTCTGTGAGGTCTTTAATAATGTCTCAGTTAGCCACCAACCTGATTTATTGGGTCTTGTTAGAGGAACAAATTGAGATGGGTTTTAAAAAGGGCTTTAAAATCTGATATTCCATCATAAATGTTAGCTAGATACTTTTTGAACTACATAAAACTATTCGTTTGAAGTTCAACGATACATGTTCGGGTGTTGTCGTAGTTTAATTGAAGATATGTGGGGGATATATTATAGGTATACCACAAGGACCGCTATAAGTTAAGGTTGATGTTACGATTACCTATTGAAGTATTTTTTGAGAGCAACAAAATAATGAACTGAAGAAAAACAAGTCAATAATGTTCAAAAAAACCTTATAAGTTTGCGAAATACCTTTGTAATATAAAACTAGTACACAAGACAATAAATTGCGAAATAGCAATCGAACATTACGATAAACATATTCACACATAACACAACGGATGTTGCCTTACAACATCTACATTCATTTATACAACCAATTCCATACATTATCGCGTTCAATCTCAGCCAGGACATTTCCATATAGGTACCTACAATTCAATAATATGGCGGTATCCGTCGCAACCAGAACATCATTAAGGACAAATTACGGGATAAAACAGTTGTGGTTGACCTTAAGCTTGTGGTTGACGAAGGATTGCGTGCGGTTGTCACGGAAATGGCAAGTGCTTGACGCGCCTTCAAACGGTTGGTTCTTGTGGTTGTTGTCATTGATTTGTTGTTGTGTGTGGTGGTGGAAATTGTATGTGGTTGGTGCAACTTCTAGTGGTGCCTATTTATGTCAAACGGAGATTAAAAACCAATAATAACATTTATAGGTCGAAGATTGACTCTCAATAGCATAATATCAACTGTATAATGGTCGTTATGCTATTTATTTGGTTATCAGATGCTGTTTAGAACTTCGTAATCATCATAATCCATAGCCCGATTTCGGTTAGTGCTGAGTACAGGCCTTTTTTTGTTTTTGCTTATCTTTAAATTCCTGTTCCAAGCTCGTTCAGGTTTTACCCGTAACTTACTCTTAAAGCATACAGAACCGAAATGAAAGTCAAGAAAATTGTAAATACTTTTTTTTTTTAAAACACTTTAACGTCCAAAAATAAGGTACAGTTTGCGCTTTCATAAGGTTCAACTTAATTGTCATTACTAAAATAAAGTTCAATTGGAAACAAAGTATTATAAAACCTCTAGAACACATAGAGAACCTAACACTGGATTAGCCAAAAACAAACCCAATACAACACAATATCAGAATCCAATAAACAGATCTCAGTCAAGCGTTCCCTATCCCTTCAGAACAAACATTGTCCCCGATTTTAATTAGGGACCCCGTACCAAGGTCGCATAGGTAAAAGAACAAACAATGGACTGCGTTACGGCACATTTAACGTGCGCAATGTACATTGGTTTAACGGCAAATGCCTTCATTTCGGGCGCAGATGTTGAACGCGACTTGGATATAAAATTTAAAGATTATGACCGCTGCTATGTAATGTCTTGTGTTGATCTGATTGCTTTTGGGAATATTTTTTTGTTTTTGAAGAAGAATGTTTTACTGATAATGGTATCGGGTATTGCGATTAATGTTTACAATAACTGTTCTTTGACAGTGTTCTTGTGCTTTTGCTGGGTTTAGTTACCGACTCGTTCAAAGTGTTCTTGTGATTTTCAAAGAAGCTATCCGAAGTCTGGATACGTTCTCGGTTAATGACAAATAAAAGACTCGTTCACTGTTACATCAGACTTAAAAGTATAACTGACACACAGTACAACTAAGTTTAAGCCTTACAGAATTACAGGCGTGATGTTATATTATGTTATTGTAACATCTCCAGACATAATATTCTTGAAATCTATAATATTCTTGGTTTCGTTTTCCGTCCTGGTTTCTCCTCATATTAGTATAATAATATTAACTCATTACTCGGTTTAGTCTCCCTATACATTTCCATTGTTGTCATATCACACCATCATCATAGCTGATTAATTGTTTACCGTATTAACTTCACCATGATCCCCTATACAAAGGTAACTAGATACTTCTTCCAAAACTCCAAGCTAATAAGACCCACTATCCTCAATATTTATAAGAACATAAGGATCAATTTGGTCTGAACACGCAAACAAAGAAAGGTTTTTGCTAATGGTGTGTGAAGTGATTTAATCTAATTTATGTCTGTCTTTGCTCCATTTGTCTTTATGGCTGTGGCTTTCGGGAAAATAGATACTTTTAAGTTGTTTAAGACCATTCCTAATATTTCAGGTTGGTTGCTTGGTGAATTGAAGATTCGCATAACTTTGTCTTGAATACTCTGGTCATAGGAAATTACTGTCACCAACTTTTTATTTTGTTCTTTGTTACAACTTTTATAGATCATCTTAGCTCCAACAAACATTTTAATTTATTTCGGCAATTAATCTAGAAAAACAAATTCTCGGTGTTTTCTTTTATAAATTCGAATACTGAACGCCCCATATTTTATTTAAAGCTCAACATTTAAGACTCTGTCTATGAGTCGCAAAATTCCGGTCGGCTATTAGCTGCCGAGCGCTCCGTTATAATTGCGTTTCGCAACAAATTACAAGTTAGAATGAGGTAGAAACACGGGCCAAGTGGTTCGCAAGTCGCTGTACACCATACACGTTAAGTATCTTCACGATTATATTCGCATAAAGGGCAAATAGAATTAAAGGGTAGGAATATTTCGGTGACAAAGTCTCTCTTGGTAAAGAGTGGTCCTGGAATAGTGCCTTGTGGTAGACTTGACATATTAATTAGAGTTTAAAGGCTGATAAATTACTTCCTAGGTCATTTTTATTTGGTTGTCGAAATAACATTTAACAGGGTTTTTAAAAATGGCACCTAATCATTATTTCAATAGTGAAATGATGATTATTAATTGCTAAACCTTATTTAGCTAAACAAGCTTACTAATGTAAAAGCAACAGAGTATCAAATGCGCATCAACACTCCCACAAAAGAATTCACCAAATAAATAAAATATTCATAATGTATTCGGTAAATCTGTTTGTATTTTGTCCCCTATCCATCTTACAACGTCTGTCGGGCGACGTGCTGCATAAACTTGTTTGTTTGTTAGATGAAAAATCAACAGGACATACACATGTACAGTATGCTATGCTATCTGAGGTATACTGCATATTTTAGGTACAGCTTACTTTGTTTCATGAGCGCCATCAGCGTTTTATTTAGGAATGTTTTTAAAAGAATTCTTTAAAATGATGAGTCGCAAGTTTTACCTCTCTTTTGTGTTTTTTTTTAAGTATTGCTTTGCTTTGTTTTGTGTTGAGTGAAAAGATTAACTTGGTTTTTGTTGCACATATGGTGCATGTGATAAACGTCGATAAAGGATTTTTATTGAAAGAGACTAATTATATCATTTATATCTTATGTTTTTGATTAAATCGCTTCTTTTTAATTCTGGACTATGGTCAGCATCCGATTGTTTAATCTGTATAAAATAAGACCAATGCTGGTATAAACTCAAACAGATTTCAAATACAACATTCTAAAGCCACTTACTGACCTGTACACATGTCTTGTTTACAGATGTCAAGAGAAATACATATTTCAGCAACTCGCCACTACGCCCGGCTACATTTCATACACATCATGTCAGTTCATCCGGCACAACAGTATTTATCTTTAGCTAACAGGTCTACCTACAGCAACTATTGGTACTATACATTACAGAAGAGAATTTGAATTATTTGTTGTTTTTTTTCGCATATTTACGGGGATAAAATATAGCCTATGTTACTCGCTGATAATGTAGCCATCCATTGCTGAAAGAATATTTCAAATCGGTTCAGTAATTTCGTTAGAAGAAGTTAGAAGTCAATTAGGGGAAAACACTTCTATTTTTCTAATTAGATGACATTTCAGGGTCTTAAAACCTGATTATGGCACTAAAGGTCCTTTACTCTATATGGGTGGAACAAGGCTACCATTGATGACGATAAAATCTATGAATACTTATTTATGTTTAAGTCTTTTATCAAGGCAAACTTATCAACATGAGCATTATATTATGTTCCTATTGCCTATTCTCCTAAGCATTAAATTCTATTGCATAAAATTGCCTTTCAATCCTATTGTATCCAACGAATATTTGAACCGAAAAATTTCATTTTCTTCCGATACGGTTACGGGCCGTGTTACGGCCGGTTCATCCGACACAACCGGTAACATATTACAGGTCAGGCGGGGCCCACTTGATCACTGCCCGCTATATATCACACGGTTCTTAGCGGATACTTAGAACAAGCGGCCACTTAATACCTGCGGCTTTTCTATTGATGAATTTGAAGATTTTTGGGTTCAAGCTATTGATTTTGCAGGAAAAGTGTTACAGTTTAGATATTATGATTCATTGTAAGTTTATTGGCACATTTAGGCCTGTTTTCTATTTATAGTCCAGATTAGTAAAAAATAATAAAGTCATATTAGTATAATATTATTTAACGTCCCAATCTTTTAATAATGAATGTTTTATTTGGCATCTAAACATACTTTAAATGATTCTTCTAGGGTTAACGACTTTGAAATAAACTGCTTTCAAAAAAAATATAGCCAAATTATTTCCTCAGCCAAAAAATAAAAGATCTAGAGGACTGGTAAGCTTCCTGTCTTCTCACAAAGGTACTGCCAGCACCGCATCCTTAATTTAAAAATGGCCAGTTCAATTTAGAGGGCGTCCTAATTAATTGATCTGGAGATCCGCGGAAATTGCGCCCTCGCCCCTCCCCGCACCTCGACCTCCCCGCCAGTGTATCTTTGGCTTTAATTTAGAATTGTTAGCGCAAAGGGAATGCAATTTACGTAAAATAATTGTTTGATTTCGAATATTCGAGGCAACCCTTCTGTAATTTGGTTTATGAAAAAGGTTCTTGCGATCAGTTCTGGGAGCAGGGTTGCTAATGTAATGAGATCAACCCTGGACATTTATAACGTACGACGTAATGTTATTAAATTATTCGGTTAGGGCCCTGAAAAAAATATTCTAAAAGGCTGTGGAATTTTAATGATGTAAACACGAAAATAATTATAATGAGAACAAAAAATATGTGCTTATTGACATACAATGTTACTATAACAACTTTATAAAAATAATATTATATTTTGTTACTGTAACTTTAGATCATTAAAGACGACCTTAATGGTGCACAGACTGTGGGCTAGACAAGTAATTAATACCAAATTCAAAACAGGCTTGTCAACTACATAAGATAACATCACACCTGTAATCCCCGAAGAGTGAGACAGAGGCGTACCTAATAATACACCCACATTTAGCTAGTTAAAACTTAAGTCCCATGTAATAGAAGGCGGGCCTATTGCTATCAAACGGGCACAACTCCAGACTCCGGCTGCTACTGAGAAGTTCCTGATGGAAAAACCCAACATCACTTTGCCCGACTCGGGAATTGAAACCAGGGCCTCAATGAAAAAAACAGTAATTTTGCTAAATACCTGTAATTTTCATTGAGCGACAGTATACCCTACAGTCCAAATGCGAGATAATGCTATGTCTGTCTCATGTTAAGACTGGTTGCCAGAATTCCAGGCTACCCATAACGATTGTCAAAGATTTACAAACGAATGCCGGGATCGACGGCTAACGTGCTTTTGAAGCACAAAGGCTCTCCTTATGAAGATCACCCATCTACATACTAATAATAATAATAACTTTATTAGGAAAATACAAGTTTGACACATATTAAAGTACACAACAGTTACTAAAGTACAGATAAATTAGCAAACAGAAGTAGTGTGCGAGAGATGAGTACAGTACAGTCGATACAAAATTTGAGCCCTGACTCCTAAACTAGGAAGATCCTGTATCTTAGGAAGTAGTTTCTTCACATAAATAGTGGACTAGCAAATTATGAGCGTACTAGCATAATCTCGTAGTCACATACAATTTAAAGACTAAAAGGTCAGAGATAGATTGACAAGGATTGCTTAATCTTAAAAAATGGACCAAGGGGCTGTTATTGCTAAGCCATGCGTTTAACAAAATATTGTATCTCTAAGTTACAAAACCCCACTAAAATCCATACAATTCGTGACTAGTAGACACGCACGTATATCTGCGGACGTAGCGTCGACACTCACATCAGTTGAAACACCTGAGATGATAATGTATGCAAATTAGCGTTAACTTGGGGCGCAGACTGCGCGCGCTGTATCAAACTTGTTATTTGTGTGTTTTAAGTTGGTACGATGATTTACGTGCGCTGGATTAAGAGTGGGGTTTAGTGGTGTGAAGGATGGCGAGCTTGTTGGCTGATTTGTTGGATTTTGATTAGAACACACTTAGACTCGCGTAGTCTATATTTTTAGCTTAAATCGCCGTAGCTGTAGCCAAACACAGACATAAAGTTGGTTACTAATCTTTCTTGCTTTACGTATACCTAAATAATGTTGTATATACTCATATGAATTTGATCAGCGCTACAAACTGTCACAATTAAATAATCGCCCAGAATATTAGGCTTTTTTTAATCGAAAGTGCTTTATTGAGAGTGAAGTTTTAGGTTTAGTTTTCAATACTGGCCCTGTATTTGTGATTTCTATCAGATTATTTTAGTAGCAGCCCAGAGCGCAAACTTGTGTCAGTTTAAGCAAATCAACGAACTGATTAGTAAAAATGAGTGTGAGATCGTGTTCTTCTTCTTTGCGTGTCGATAGACTCAAATAATACCCGACCCCAGTATGTTGCCACCTGTTCAGCTCTGTCGTTGACTTGTTTAATTCCATACTTTTACGCGCTACTAAAAGCTTGAATTGAATCCAGATTTAAATTGGTACCAACCAACGTTCAAGCTGTCCAAACTTCACGTCCGTGTGTCTCGCACGTTAGTAAAGCAATGTTACTGTAATTGGTTCTGACTGTAGCAGGTGTTGGGCCGTGACTTACGACGTTTTGTGTGGTGAGCAGAACTCGCGACTTGTTGTAACGCAATTATGTCGCGGGTAGTTTTATATTATCTAGGCGTGCTTGGGGATTTATGATGGGACTTAATTTTACTATAAACGTTGCTGCTTTACTATAATTACACAGCTGTTTTTGGTTGTCAATCAAGATTTTCGAGTGTTTTAAATTGAAGCTATACAAAATAAAGCACGCGAAACGAAATTTTATGTCAGAAGATATTCATCTATACTGATATTAGAAAAGGAAAGATTTGTATTTTTGTATGTAACGAATAAACTTGAAAACTACTGGAACGATTTGAAAAATTCTTTCAGCAATAGATAGCTACATTATCAGCGAGTAATATAGGCTATATTTTATTCCTGTACTCCCACGGGAACGGGAATTACGCCGGTGAAACCGCGTGACGTCCGCTAGTTTAAAATAAAATATTGATTCAGTTGCATCTGGTTAGAATGGACACCAACGTACTTGGCAAAGGGTTAGGAAGTTGATGATTATGACTGTTAAAAGTCCACAATTACGAAAACCTTACTTAATAATATTCGTTGGAAAAAATATTCTACTACAAAAAAAGTTTTAGTTGTCATCTAAAATAAGTACCTAATTTATTAAAAACAAAAAATCCAATGAAAGCAATCTACAATCGGAATTAAATAAAGCATACCAAACTGAAAACATTCAATATTACAGACTTGATCAAAAAGTTTTATTGAAACATATTAACCTTTTTTAGATTAACAGTTCCATAACTAATTCAGCACATATTTGAGAATGAAAATAGACGTGAATGTAATTAATAGAGATATTATCTAGAATTATGAAATAACATAAAATGATACGCTTTACTAAGTTCTGGTTCAAACGCGGTTAGTAGATGAAAAGACAGATTGTAATCTTACGTCAAAGAAGCACCTTTGAAGAAAAACGTGATAAAAGATGGCGAGTTTAGACATGAAGAGTTTCTGTTTCTCTCTAGAGAGTTAACATTTTCTATAGAAAGTGTGGGAAAGCAGCAAATGGGAAATCAGAAGATATATTAAATGAATCGAGAACCTGTATTTTCATGCCATAATGACCTGATCATATCCTTTTCTCAAAGTTTCTACAGAAGCATAGATATTAAGATTTTCTTTGTATAGTTGAAGATATACTTGAAGACATTATAACACAAGAGAAGAGAGTGTACAAGACTCTTTGGATCATGTACAAAAGTTAACAAAAGGGAGAATGCAAAGAAAAATATGTTAATATACCTATAACTATTCCAAAGTACCAAGACTAATAACAATACTAGACTAGTGTAAACACGCCTCAATCTAAACACTAGGCTATAACAAATGGGCGTTTATAGAAAGAACTGAGACAATCATTTCTTAAAGGAGAAATAACAACTTAGCGGGTGTGAGGACGGCACGGCGTTAAGAGACACTTTACACCGACCTCTAGTGATGGACAAAAAGATAATGTGTTTATTATTATTATTTAAGGCAAGAAAGGATGCCTAAAAGTCCAACAACCTGTCTCACCAGAGGGTATGGTGCTACCCATGCTATTTAAGTATCTTTTCATACAAACACTTATATAATTAGAACACACACAGCATAAAACTGTTTTATGTCCGTAACATCACCATCTCAGGTCCAGTTGAAAACCAGCGTCAGGCACTATCTGCTCGGCAGTTTGCTGAACTGGGCCTATTTGGCGCAGCCGTGAGACACACAATATTATTTCTTTTCTTTTTTTTTCTGGTTAGTTTAACTTTTATAATTGTGTAGTTTTTATTTTATTGTTATTTTTGTTTTGTTGTGTGCACTTATGGCATGTGCCAAATAAATATGTTTTCTTTCTTTCTTTCTTTACCCAATAACTGGGTTATGGGAGTTACGTGTAGATGAAGCAAGAAAGCTCTCAATCTTCTCTGCTGCTTCTGCTTCTCAATCTTGGTGAAAATGTCTTCATGTTTTCGGTTTAAATTACGACCATGATAATAATATGAAGCGACAAATAATCGCATTGGTGCAAATTCTAGCAGGGGATCGGAAAATATTGAAAAATGTGATGTCAAAGTACGTTATTCTGTGATTAACCCTTCATCTATTCTCATCTTAAAGCTTCATGTATAAAGCAGATCTAATAAAAAATAACATGGAAAAAGAACAACACAAGGTAAATGAGTCATGTCACTCATAAATCCTGTTTTTCCCTGTACCATTTTAACAACCCACACTTCCAAAGAACATTCATAAACAATATTGTTTTTCGTCAAATCCTTCAAATTCTCGGCAATCAAATGTAAACAGGTACTGTTTCTAAGATTATAAACAGGCGTCTTGTTTCAAAACACCTTCGACTTAATTAAAATTTGTTTATACAACCAAAGAAAACAAACGAAGAAAGACAGTTAATTTCGTGCCTAAATATTTTTTGTTGCGTGTTTATTTTATTGGAGAAAGAACAAAATAACTTAATTATAGGTCTTGAGTATTGGAAAGAAATAGTCGCTAAGAAATATTGTTTAAATAGCTAAGAGAAATATGAAAAAAATTTTTAAGAACATTTGGGCTAAATATATTTGTTGCTTTATTTTTCTTAGTAGTGACAAAGTACAATTTGGTAATTGCTAATGATGGGCATGACAAGGAAAACAATGTTCTTTTGGTGTAAAGATAACTACAGTTTTCCTTAAATAAAATAATGGTTTAATTTGAAAAGTGCCTTTACATAAACAGCAAAACAAAAAAAAATATTCAATGACAAAAATATAGTTACTACCATCACAGTCAAAAACGGTGACGACATTTAAAACACTTTAGCAAAGAACGCATTTAAAGTAAATCACAAAATCATAATTAAAATCACAGTGACTGACGAACAAGGAAACATTAATTACAAAACACCACCACCAAATCAAAATACACACAACCAAAATAATGTACACGACAAAATCACTGACAAAATTAATAACTACCCGCATTCTGCAGATAATTATGATAGGGTACTGGCTGACCACACTACAGCGAATTCTGTCGGTCTGACGGTTCTGACGTCAATGTCAGCAGCCCGTGTCGAATTTAATGAATGCTTAGCGATAAATAATAGAGTTCGTTAGATGAATTAATCAGATTTCGGATGGTCATTGTGACATTGATTGCTGTGCTACAAGCACCGTGTTGTGAACGAAAATAACTTTGCGCTCTGATTTATTTTGTGGTGGGAAATGTTGTTTGTGCAGGAAAAACCATTGTGGTGTTTTGGTGGGTGAAGTGATTAGGTATTGTTTTTGGAATTACTTGAAGATTATTTCCTGACTTTGAATGTAAAGAAATAAAAATATGTAGTCTTAAACCACATTTTATTATTTCCAACATTATGTCTTCAAAAACTTTCTCCTCATCCGCATTCACTAACTTGGTCAAGTATTTCAAAAAAACTTCTTTCAAATTACCATTGAAATAGTCCTAAAGATATTAAAAATGTTATTTTTCGGCCGAGATTTGTACGGAAGCAAATTTCGCAGTTCCCTAACAAGAGCACCACGATTTTTGCAACTGTTCCTTACGAAAATTTCAGCTTACATAACGTTATTATCCCGAATAAAGGGCGCTCCCGCTTTGAGCAGCATACAATGCTCGTTTCACTATACTACAGGGGTATACGTAGTGTAAGAAGCCTGCAATGCACTACATCCAACCGTCTGGAGTACGCTCCCCTTGACCGGTCTAACTTAATAATAAAACCTCTTCGGTGGCAGTGACGTCTCGTTTGTAGAGTTCAGTTTTGATTTCTTAGAACGCTTTTTTGTTGCATTGAAATGCAAATGCAATAAAAATTTAAAAAACTTAACAAACTTTTTGTATTTAGCACAATCTTTTGGTGTTTAGTTATTATCCTTACGGTTGCTAGCCTCTGACAGTGTCCACTGACTCAGGACATTCGTTAATAATATATATTCTGCCTTATCTATTTAAGGAAACAGTCAAACCATGCGGACACCGGACTTTTTTATTTTAGCAGTAAATTATTTATCAAAGTCTTGGTGTCCACAGTATGCGTCGGGATTCAGTCACCTCTATTTGACCGCACGTCTAGCTTAACCTGTATGAAATTATCTACGTAACAGAAGTGCACACTTCCAACTTCGGAATCACCCAAAAATTCCCGAACAACCAGAAAAACATCCACAACTACAGAACCACTCCATTACGAAGAAAACATTCACCCATTTTTTCCCAACCTTCAAGCTGCGCGTCTCTCGGAACGGAAAATGTTCGTTCCTTCCTTATTTGTCTAAAAACTGACGTGGACTCTAGAGGGGTATCGGAGTAACTTTATTTAGTTTTCTATTCGAATGTGTACCTACATCGTGTAAATGAAAAAGGGACGAAACCGGTGCATTTGTCATGTGTACGGATATTTATTTTTTGTGGTATATTTATGGCTGTGAATAGGTTATTCTGCTATCAATAAAGGTTGTTCAAGATTTATGTTGTGTTGAGTAAAGACTTCCGTGATGTGTTCCTGCGTTGAAGGGGTTTGTATGCTGTTAACAATATTCTAGTCCGCGAAATTTTTAAGTTGCCTTATCCGAATAGCCTTTGTAGATTGCCAACTGTAAATGTCATATACCTACGTTCTTGTAAAAGTTATTTTCTTGATAAGTTTTGACCACGGTTGTGGTGGTGTGGTGGGCAGTGGCAGGTATTTACTTCAAAGAATAAAGACGTATCGGCTCAACGTGCTGTTTGCTGACAACAAAGTGAGCCATTCAAAACTTAACAATTAAATACTAAGCCAGTCAATAGGGATGATGACTGACTAAAAACTATATGATTTTGTTTAGTCCGTCAGTTAGATTATCGAAATATATAAAATAAAATGTGTCAAAGATCATAAGTGGGGGCTTGTGAAGTCATATTTGAGTAAAAAATGTACTCAAATGCGACGTCACACGAGTTTTCGACGCACTGTATCGTCTTCATTTTTTGCTTGCGTCAAAAAAGAAAAAATATGTGTCCAATATTTATTGGAAATCTATCTGACGGACTAATTCGATTTTTTTTTGTTATCTACCCTAATAAGTCTATTCAAACAAATACTACTACAAAGTCTTTCTGTCGTGCCAAAAATATCTGAAACACGCCCTTTTTACTCTCATCCATTTCCCCATTGAACATATCAATAAATGGAATAATTAAAAGCACATCGGTATCCATTACGCCTCGAGTGTGTTTTTGTCAATGCCAGTAACACTACCGCTGCTATATCCGGAAAAAACTGTCAGTCCATATCATTGTTTGATACACAACCGGGCTCTGTTACTGAAGGATTTTACGGATATTTTTTACGTGTATAATTTTCTTTGTTACCTGTTCGTTAATAAACACTGCAAACCGAAGCTTGGCAAACCCTTCTCTTTCGGGAAGGCCTATGTCCAGCAGTGGTCGTCTTTCGGCTGGAATGATGAATAATATTGAACACTTACTTAAAACTTCAGTAATACTTAGTCATCAGGTTTTTAAAGTCCAAAAAGGTGGGCAGTGATATTACTCCCACTTCAATTTCTGTTACTTGCCTAATTCACAGTTACAGTAAAAACACTATTTAATCATTTGCACAACATTTTCAACAGAGTTCCGAACTCATCCGCTAAGCTTTCAAATATTGTTGAAAGGTAAACTACCCGAATCAGCCACGTAAGTAAAGTCACGGGATCCAGCTAGTTATACAAATATACCCGGTATAATTAAATGCCCGTTTTAACTCAGATCTGTTACGTTGATTAAAATTTTCACGTAGAGTTTCCCCTCGAACCGCGGTACGCTTTTTGACTGGTTTTCGATTACAGTTTTTGGACAGGCTTCCTTCGGGTTTTATTTTTCAGCATTGATTTTTGGCTCGAAATCTCATACTTTCATTTTAAATGAAACCTATTTTATGTAGGTAATGAAGGTTTTCATTACACAGCATATGTTTGTCTGTATGGTCTACAAAAGGAAAATATAAAATAATGTACTATTGCCAACAAATCCACTTTCCATCAAACGAGTAAATATCTCACGTGTCTACATCGCAATTTCTCCCGATCCTTGTAACATTTATAAAAGCGTATTGGTAGAAAAACTCAATAACCGTCAAATGTTTCAATAGAGGCTGACGGCGACAACACTAGAAATCTTTTGAACAAAACGGGGCAGATTGTCGGCGGGCTCAGGACGCTGCCTTGCGGGAACCCGAGCGTTTCTCCTACATCTGTCGCAGACGACGCGTAATGCACATTTAATCTCCCAACCACTTCAAAATCTGCCAAAATGCTTTATTGCTCTTGAACAAGTTCTCAAGCTGGTTCTCGGTGCTCAAGATAAAACTTTACAGGCATAATGAATCTTAATCGCGCCGCCAATTCCCAAAATTGTTCGAGAGTTTTGTTTTAAAATAAAACTTGAATTTATCTCGTTTGCTCGGAATTAATTTTGCCTTTTGTTGTTGCGTAATCGGTTACCTGTGACGGGTGTTCCTTTTTAATTTCGTTTCGTTTGGTTGTATTAATTTTTTGATGGACGGATCTTTAATTGTTGTTGGAGTGTCATTCTGTATATTGTTTTGGCTTTAATTTTAATATTACTTTGATTACTGTAGGTAGGTCAAAGTCTACAATTAAACTTTCGAAGGCAAACTTAGATTTTCCTACCATTATTAAAATTTCCTTCGCCACCAACCAAAGAAGTTTTACTTTAACAGACGACGAAGATATAATCGTCATAAAATCCAATGTTAGGACAGAACAGAACAGTAAAACCTAAATTCCGGGGATTCTTAGATCCCTAGATTTGGATGGACCAACTCCTCGCCGAGAAACCGGCTGTCTCAATGGATTAGGGCTAGAAAACTTTTAATCCTTAATATCCTTTCCTAGGAAATGAAGTTTAAGCTCCGTACATCCGTTGTGAATGAAATCGGACTTAAAGACTTTGGGGACAGAGTTTTTGCGCCAAAATAGAAAGTTAAGTTTGACAAGCAGTTTCTTGTTTTGCTTTGTGCTAATTATATCGTTCGACCTTTGTGCAGATGTTGTGAGAAATTAATATCGGTAAAAGTTTCTTTGGTAATTGTTTTGCTATTGATTTACCACTACCAATTAGAGGACTCTTTGTTCTGATTGTGTATTTATTCTCAACATAGTTGATTTTAATTGGATTGCCTTGAACTGGTTTGTTATTTAAATATAATTATTTTTATTAATTGGAAATTATAACAAACACACACGGCATGTAATATAAAAATAAATTAGAAGACATTTGTGACGTCCACCAAACCCACAATGTGCCGCAAGCATGGTGGATTAGGTACTGACGTCTCACAGAAGAAAGGATTGTATCCCAGCAGAGGGAATGTTATAGGCTGAACATGGTATAATTTATACTATCGCTATTAATCACAGTTTCTATTAGATATTTAGCAGTAGGTATAGCTCGTAAATAACTAAGTTTTCAATAGCCATGATTTCATCACTCACAGGGAAAATGTAACTCAATCACAGGTAATCCTTAATTGCCTATTACAATGCTCGTGGGACTATACTTAGCACGCCACCATTACTGACAGCAAATGACATTAATAATGGCGTGTTAGGACTGCATTCCGCATTAAGGGGCGCCGATGCAATTAATGATAGAACCACTCAAAGTACACTAAGTGATATTAACACCAATAACATTAGTGCTTAAGTTATCCTCATAGGAGAAAGTGATATTTAAAATACTGTTGCGAAACTGACAACAACATTAATTAAAATCACAATTATCACTGAGGGGATAGACAGAGTTGGACGAGCGTATTAAAATGTTTTAAAATATAACAAATTTTATTGACGTATGTACTTTAAATACAGGGTGTAAACTACCTCATCACGAAGCCGTCAACCAAGGATTCTTTCTATACATCAAAATAAGTATCTTTACGCAAAAATTATTGCTGGGAAACTACTTTTTTTTTTTGGAGTGAAAAATCATGTTTTGTGGTAGAACTCAATGTAACGCACTCAAAGCATTGTGCTGATGGATGCGTTTCGGCTTCGTTAAGATGTGTTTTACACCCTTTATATCTCAAAACACTTCAAGAAATGATTATAATATCAGTCCAGCGACCCTTAGCAGGATTAATGAAATAATATTTTTGAGCTGTGGAAGAGGCTACATACTAGTCTAGCACTATTTGAGTTCCATCGAAACGTAAACAAGAAGAAGTTCAGCATCGTAACCAGTTAACCGAGGCCAGTTAGCCAAGGTTAATTTTTATGTGAATCAAATGAATGCATTTGATTCACATAAATATTGGTATTCAACTGCAATCGACAAACAGGTTCGTTCCCAACATACTCGAGAGAAAGCTAGACCTTCTATCTTAACAACGTTTTTGAACAGCCTGAATATCAAACTAACTCCAAACCCATATTGACATTAAAAATAATCACCAAATCTGTACACAACTATTTTGCAACTAACTTCAACTAGAGTAGGGATCCCGAAATTGTGCAAGTTTGGGGTCCCGGGTCCGTCAATAAGGCTCTAACAGGGATTAAGCCTGAACTCATCTCATTACTTTGATTGCAAGATTCTGCAACCGTGTTGCGATCGTGACATAGTTGTGGGCCAAATTGATTTCCTTGCGAAAGCCTTCGGTAAGTCAGTAGTCTCACAAATCAAATTTTGGTCTGAAATCCATTAGGGAACGGTTCGAATGTGTAACGAGATGTAGATAGTTGAATAGTTTCGAGTTAAGAAACGTTTAAAAGCTTTTCTTTTGGAAACTTTTAGCAGTAGGAAGGATTAAGTGAATGACTAACCACTCTGATAGCAGTTGTAAGAATAAAAATTAGTATTTAACCAAGCAATGTGTTTATAGAGGAATATTTTAATATAAAAAGTAGTAAACTGCTCATACTACAAACCTAAATATTATTTTCGCGGAAATACCAAAAATGCAAGGACTTTAGTGTTATTTTCAAATAGCAACTACTCATAACTTTCCCCCATAATACCTTTTATAGCGTTATTCGCACCCAAAAATCCCAATGCTGCTTATAAATAAAAACTTTTTGATACCGACGCGACGAACAATATACTAAAGCTCACAATACGTTTAAAAAAGTTTCAAAAGTACACAATAACATCCCATCCTCGGTACCGCTTTAAAGCAATAAGTCAGGCGGTATTTCACACCTAACATTTGCGTGCCATAGTACCTCTAAAGTGAGGATAAACAAGCTAACTTTTGCCATTCCACAATGTGAGGATGGGGCCCGGTTTTATTCACACTCAAATTAAACTTGCCAGATTACATGGCTGCACCAATGCTACTTCTTAACAATCCTGCCGAAGAGTTTCGACAAGGAGTCTGGGTCTAGGAATAATGCATAGCAGTCAAATGTAGTGCGAGCTTTGGTAGATGTTTTAAACATAAGTGTTTCTGAAGTTTGAAATACACACAAGATTTAAAATAATGAGGTGCAATGCAGTAAGAGAAGTGAGTTACAAATAAAACATAAGCACAATATTATATTTAATGCGATTGTGTCAGCATATCCCCGTTTGAATGCAAATTTTATTAATGATAGATATATTAACAATACACGTCTCGCTACCTCAAAAAGAAACTTATGTAATACCATCACAGGAGATACAATTACAAACAAAATATGTCAAACTTACACAAAACTCCTTCTGTCACACTTCTAACATTTTAAACAACAACAAAGATGGATGTTCCAGTAATTATTATCCAGGAACATAATACTCCGAACAGATTTCGTGTTACATTTATGTCTACCTCGACAAGTTTTGGTAAATCGATACAATTTGTATTGTACTTTGTTACAGTCCCATTCAGGTTTTAATTAATTGTCAGAAACTGTGGACCGTTTGATTGAAACACTTCGGAGAACTTGTTTGACATTGTTTGGACAGGTTCCTGAAACAATCCGTGTCTATTCGGATTACAGGCTTCTTATAAGTATTTTGGATTAATCAGAATACGATTTGTCATAAAAGTTGAGGGTTGTCTTCTTCTGACTGAGCTATGAGCTTTGCATGAACGCGACGCGTAAATATAAAGCAAATTGAAACGCTTACAAAGTATTTTTTATGACTTAATTCATATTATAGATGATGCTTATTGTGTTTGTCGTTCACACTTAAAATTTTAATGCTACACGATAGCTGTTCTATTCTTAATTCAAAAATTTACGTTGTGTTTACGTGTTCATGCTAGGACTTCTAAGCATTAATATTGTTGGGAGTGTAATCAAATTCGCTGGTAGGGAACCTCTTTGTTGGTGATATATTGAATTACCTAACGTTTCTTGTATATCTTCTTTGTCATCCTATACTCTATCTGGCGTCTTGCCAAAGGTAGCTTTGCCTGGAGAGACTAATTTTCAGTTCATTAATTTTAGCATCCTCTCTCTGTGTGGTTGTTTTTGTACTTTACTATAGATACAGCAAAGTTTTAAATTAAACCTTTTTGTTCACCTTAATATACCTTTGACTATATCATTTTTGGTTTCGAGTGTTTACAATCTCTGCTATGTACTAGGCATAAGCATAAGTATTAAGCCAGTATCGTTCCAATTATTGGGTCACAAGCATTTTCTGTGAGGAAGGGTATGAGCTATTCACCACGTGGGCGCTGTGCGGGTTGATGGATGTATACCCAGTGTGCCAGGACAAGCCGGTTCTCTGACGATATTTTCTTGGAACCGTTTTGAGAACCATGGTGATGAAATAATTTGAACAAAGTAAAGAGCCTGTCTGGGTCAAAACCTATGACCTACCTACAACCATACAGGCTGTAACATAATAAACGCAAGACGTGTGGTGTGCAATGTTTTTTTTTTGCGTATTTCAAGAACTCGTACTACAGAAGTTGTTCAGTTTCATGGTTCAAGAGACCACACGCGAGGTCTTGCATTTATTATGCTACACCTTAATTATAAGCCGCTGCGGAGATATATTGTGTCCAACATTTGATAAAGTCACGTGTATCAATAAATCTACACCCATAATTCCTTACAACCCGAAAAGCATTCTCAAAAACCATACAAATCTAAACACAAATAAGTGCCAGTTATTCGGCTAGTAAATTACAAAGGGATTATAATAGATGTAACAGCACTTTGAAGTTCCGACGCAATGAGAGAGGCGATTTATATGTGTCCGCAAACAATCTAATTTGCATGTACAAGGCAGACGGATGGCGTAATTTTCTCTGTCTCATATCGTCTAAGGAGCTTATACTGTTCTTATTAGGTGTTAGGTGATCGCCTTGAGGCGCTCCGTTATGATGTTGTGTTTAGGTGAAGCTGTAATAGGCTATTTGGGTTGTTTTAGTAATAATTTAACAGAAATGAGGTTGTAATAAACACGCGTGTTGATCAAAATAGTGTGGTCTTACGTTTACATTCCAATACAAATTTTGAAAAAATGCGTGCATAAAACACGTACATATGACGTGACGTTGTAACAAACGTGTACTATAATTGTTAAGTAAATAAATAACAATAGTAGAATAAGTAGATAAATATTAAGTATAAGTTTAATAACCCACATATTTGTTACTGTTGTAGTTATTTTGCTATGGAAGAGCGGGATCTCCTAACAACAAATTTCTTGTATAAAACATTTTGTATTTTGTATTTTTTGTATTGTTACTATTTTATTTACCTTTTGACATTAACTAACAAGTTTTGTTTATACCTAGTCTTTATAAACTTGATAGGTTTAAAGTTTAATGGAAAACGGTAACGACACAGAATCTGAAATACATATTTTATACCTTTTACCGAAAGAAACCCTCTTACACATCTATTTAACAGACAACTCTTAAAATTGTTAAGTAACTTTACAGTAATCAACGTTTCTGGCAAATAGGCAATTTGGATCCGACCAATTCAATTTCGAATTTGAATGAAAACCCTCACCAGATAGATTTAATTGAACAAGGATTTATCAGTGTTTAGACCCGTAGTTATTCTTGTAATTGTTACTATTTAATGTTTTATTATTACAACTATTACAGTTAAACATTGAAATGCAATAGTACCAGGTTTGTTGATATTTTATCAAAACAACTCAAGCTTAGAGCGTCTAGGGACTACTAGCGCCACGCCGTAGCGGTTTTCGGAACTAAACTTTCTTTTCAGTCATGATTCTTACAACGTTGTTGTGGAAAAGAACACGTTAGACGCACATGGTCGTAGTTTTGTAAATAGAGTATAGTAGAGCAATTATAGAATAAATAGTGAAAGATGGATGAAATAAATGGTGCCGTTAAGATTAAGGGGTGTTTTTCTCTTCTTGTTTTACTCATCCTCAGTAAATATTTTGTGATAATAATGTAACAGAATTAAATGCAATTACGAAAACAACATTTTTCCTTTTTGCCAAACATCAATTCGATCACGGGAAAAAATCTTCTGTACCTATATTTCGACGAAAAAATACAGATGTATAAGGACAAGATTTAACAAATCTCATTACGCATTTCGTCGGGATTTTCATTTCAACATTAATGTCATTTAGATACCTGATTTTGCAGGCCGTCATGAACGCGCGAGCGAGACGCAGGCACGCCGGCACGTGAGAAGAAGCGAGACAGTCTGCTAAACTTCACGTACAACTTTGAAAAGTTCAACTCTAAAATTGCACAATAAAAATTGACTTTGATAGTTTTTAGAACATACTTTTGTCATAGAACTTTGAGCTTTATTGGCGTTGATTTTAGTGTTTACCGGATTGATAATGTTTTGGATGTGGGTCCATGAATGCTGAAAGGTAACTGGCGTCCGGCGGGTACGGCGAGCAACAGGCTGTCGGAGGGGCGGAGTCTTGGGTTGCCGCGACTGCGCATAGGACCTTCCGTTGCTATGACGACGCCTCTTTCAATGTTTGTGATTGCGCGAAACGTTTTTGAAGAAAACTTTCGCTTGTGATTGACGAGTAATGTTCGTAATTGTGTTCGCCTGTTCACGGCATTTTAGGGCTTCGTCGATGTATGGCTTCCGGTATGATTTGCTTTATTTATACAATTTGATGTTGTTTGAAAGATGATTTTGTAAGACGATGGTTTCATAACAGAAATTTTTTTTTTTTAGAAAATTAATTGCGAATCATTATGACTTCATTTAAGTTCGAACCCTACTTCAGCAAAACAAGCAAAACCATATTAGATCAAAGCTACAAACATCTATCAATTATACTTAAAGTACTTACGGAATGATTGAATGATTTCTTTTGTTACTATGAGCTCCCGATATTTCATCACTGTTGCAAGCATCTATCAATTATAGATATATTTCAATGGGAAATGAATAATAGTGCTCATCAAATTTAATAACCCATCGTTAAAACCTATTTTTCATAATTCTCATTCATCTCACTCAACCAAATCCTTTTCAATTCCACAACTTTACTAAAACATACGAGACTTCTTATAAAGTCAGTTTTTACCATGTTTTACCGTTCAGAGTCGGGTCAATGTCACGTTGAAAGAGCAGCGTTATTGCTTACTGGCCACCCCGCTAAGAGCATCGCGCTATAAAGTTTTGTTCACTTTGACTGAGAGCCTGTAGTGCTGTAGTGTTAGTCTGTAGTGCGTTCAACTTTGCTGGAGTTGGTAATGAGTGAGATTGGAAGGTGAATCGGATTTTTTGTGAAGAAAATCGAATGATATTGTTTTTTTTTTAAGTTTTGAAGAATGGTCAGCATGTAGGTAATTAAGTCATTGTTTAAAATGTCTATGACAACAATATAGGCATGTTCATGTGGAAAAGATTGTGAGAAAATCAAAAAGAAAGCAAGCAATAATATTAATTGATATTTATGGCCGCCTACATACATTATATAATACATTTATATAATACACACATACTGTAATCACTATGTATGATGCAAGTAGCCGAATTATTCAGCAAACAGACAAATTGGTAAAACAAATATTTTTTTCCGAATAACACAGCAAAATATATAATTAAGACGTTTTGACAAAATGTTTTCCTGTCCTTGTTTTACAATAAACTAATTATCTATTTAAATCCGACTTTTTTTCACCTCGACAAGAAAACAGCAATTATTTTTATTACCGTTTTGTCTAAATCTGATAGCATCATGATAGCGTTTAATTAAATAGGGTAATCCTTACTTTGGTTACAAAACAATAGCGCTGCCTGTAAGCCCGTGTTTTTTCCTCCCATTAAAGTCAGTGTCGTATCGTCAAGGAGATGTTTAAGATACAAAGGGAATGGAATTGTGTGTTTGTTTGAAAATATTAAACGTTCTGCTTTGACTTTTGGTTCTCGTTTTATACCGTAACTTTTTTTATACTAGAGTGTTTCAAAATATCATATTGGATTAACAAATGCACTAGTATGTTAAATGAAAACTAAGCCCATCATTGTAGTCAATAATCAAAATCAATCAAAATATTTTATTTCACATAGGCCTACATGGGCAGTTGGGCACTTATAAAACGTCGTGTAAAAATACACGGTTGGGGTCGACATAAGGAGAAGAAACGGCAAGAATCTCCACTCTTTTAAGGCACCTCCCCGAGCAAATGACCTTGAGGGAGCAGTTTTTTGGAAGCTCTTTATCCAAAAGAAAAACGAACTATTAAAAAATACATTAAATTTCTACATATTCTTGACTCCTAAATTGTCGTTTTTATTTTTATATGTAGCTTATTGTTTAATAAATCCCCTGACAACGAAACCACAGAAATGAGAAATAATAATTTATAACATGCTACTCCTCGTAAAGTAACCATCATTTTGATTTGCTACTTATACTATTGGATAGGCAATTTAATAATGAACATAATGGTTGTTTTTTTTTTCCAAAAGACGAATATTTGATTTTGTAAACAATAAAAACCACTCATTTCGCACTCTTCGACCCGCAGTGACTGACGTAACAATCACTTTGTAGTGCAAGCTGATTAGAACTTTATTCTAACAGTATTTCAAACGTAGTACGAACCACCACAAATAGAGTTGCTAATTTTGGTCGAGGAGGCGCCTTAAAATGAATAACGTACTTACTCATCACGTCCTCTGTCACTCACATGTGGGCCACTCTTTTCAGTGTGAAAACATTTGGCACGTCTAAAGTATGATGCAAGAACAGTCTAAGGGCGCATCTAATTATTTAAATTTCGGTAATGTAACTGTTTTCGGCTCATATTTTTGTAAACTGATCTAAAACAAGCAAGTATGTACATGAAATGTAATGAAAATAGAAATGATACGAAAACACATTTTGAGTTGAATTTCATAACGTGCTTAAATCTTTTATTGTTTAAGTGATATTGCGAAGAATACGCAATGGATTATTAAATGAAAACTTGATGTGTTTTGTGGAATAAACATTATTATATGCAACGAATAACAAAGCACATTAAATAGGTAGTTACTATAAGAATATTTAGAAATTGATAGATTTTTACCAAAAAACAATACTTGGTAAAGGCATTTGTGATATTAATATTTCATTACAACCAGCAAGACAACAACAAAATTATGCATTCTATTGATGTGATCTCTTATATTTCTTCTAGGAATCACATGATACACCGCGTCCTACCTAATCTAACCAACGCGATCGGTAGCGCAAATACGCGATTGTCGTGTTCATTCACGGAATTTTAACGAAATACAACTGACGATTCCTGAGAGTCATCTACAACCAGGAAATATTTCAATTGACAGCACTCCTATTTGGCCTTTCCTCAGCACCCAGAACATTTGCAGCAGTAACCAACTGGGTGGCAGAGAACTTGCGAGCCCGTGGTATGCGTTATATTCTTGTTTATTTGTATATTCGACGAATTTTACGAAATATCTTTTACGAAATATTTGGATGGTGCTCTCTGCTCGTCTCCGTCTGCTTTATCACAGTTTTGGGTCCACCAAAATAAATGAATAAGACTCACATATTCGCTCTACGGTCGCTTTGATTAGGACAGGGCGTCTCTTAACTACTATCCGCTTGATACAGACAATTACAACAGTCGATTTCTGCAAGCAAACTTTTAAACTATTCCAAGCAACTAGAACACACTGAATAAACTAATTCTACAAAGATTGCAATATAAACTTAGTGCATCAAATGTTTTACTATTCATTTAGATGTTAATAATAGCTGTACGCTGTACATTGCTCGTTTTGTACTGGATTTTATTACAAAACTTGTACTGTAACCGTCAAGGTATATGACGTAAGTAAAAACTGTCGCTGGGTTGCAAAGAATTTAGATGGATTCAAATGTCTTTGCTTACTTTACGAGTAAAATACATAATTGAAAATATGAAACGACTCTCAGTAACATAATTATTCGACGTCTTTTGTGGTTACTGTGACGGTTGTCTGTGAAAAGGTTACCTTTCATTTTGCGGACTGCCTGAAAAAAATCTGGTATGAAATGATCACACAACCGAATTTTGAAATAAAAGAACGTGTACGTAAGGTATGTCTAATTTGATGAAAATAATTAATTGATAGGAAATTACACTTAAAGTACTTACGGGATGATATCCGTGATTTTCCTTAGGTTGTATGAGCTCCCGATATTTCGACGCTGTTGCAAGCATCATGATCGCGGGAATACTGATACTGTACTTTAAGTGTAGTGACAAACCGTGAAAGTCTAAAACACTGATAGGAAATTCATCAGAACCTTTTTGTAGATGCCGAAAGACAGTCAGTTACTTAGAATGATGTAGTACCTATGTCTGTAAAGTTATACTCTACTGAATTTTACTCAACATTAAACTAATCAGCTAGTAGCGCTATTACTATTGCATTATTTCAATTTGTAAACAAAACTACAACAAACACTACGTGACCAGCAGCCATCCAAACTGTTCAGCTAATCCCTCAGAGACACATTCTCCTTGATGCGTTCCAACACGCAACTGAAAGAAAAATAAACAAACAAAATCCCTCAGGAACCTCGAGTAAAAAAAAATCTTAACTATAACTTGGTACAACTTGTTTTTAAGACGGTGTCATTAAACCGGTAACCTCGGGGTTGCTGTCCACGTAAGATTGCAGGAGTAAGGAACCTTAAGGGGAACTTTCTTCATTGCCGATAAATTACCGAGTCACTTTTACAGCTCAAGAGAACATACGGCAAAACTTTCACATGTGCTGTCCAAGTTGTAACAAGATAGCGTTTGGACGTGTTAAAGAATTTGAATGGCTAAATTCTTTAGGAATTTCTGAAGTTGCTGGTGTGGTGTTACGTTAAGTATGTTGGAGATATTGAGCGGTGCAAGTTCTTGTTATGTTGTAGTGTGAACGGATTTTGGTAGTGTCATAGTTGTTGGATAGTGTGTGTAGCCTGGCCAGAAATAACTATTTACTGAATGTGTAACTAAACCAAGCTGCTATACAGGGTGTAAACCACCTCATCACGAAGCCGTTAACCAAGCATTCTGTACATCAAACTATGTAACTTTACGCAAAAATTATTGCTGGGAAACGACTTTTTTTTTGGGTGAAAAATCATGTTTTGCGGTAGGACTCAATGTAACGCCCTCGACACATTGTGCTGGTGGATGGATTAAATAGTGCGGGGGTCGTGGAGGTGTTTAAAGTAAAAATCTTACATTAAAAACTTGTATTTAAAAAAAAAGTTGGAACTTTGACCCCCAATATCTCCGTAACTAGAAGGTTCCCAGGTATGGTGTAGAACAAAAAAATATTGCAATGACGAGGAGAACAAGTGCCTTTCGGCTTCGTTAAGAGGTGTTTTACACCCTTTATTTTCTGGAAACAATGAACAAATGAAGTGAGTGGGACTAATTATCAACATTATAAGTCAGTCCTGCGCCTTGAGAAAGCGTGGCTATCAATGAGCATACCTGAGTATGGGAAGATGTCTTGCCCAGGATTGAGACAGTAACAGGCCGGTATTATAGACAAATAAAAAAATAATAATATTATCAATTTCCGATTGCTTGAATTGAGAGACAATTCCTAGCTCAGTTTATTAGCCTTAAACAAAACTTACTGCACTCAAATGAACAAACCTACCTATGCAGTTATTGTATTTTGTGAAAACGACATCGACGTTCAAGCGATATTCATTCGACACGCTTAAAATCTCCCCAAATTGTTATCACCTACGTGACACACCGCTACCTCTCACCACACACACCACCACATAAGCCCCAGTTGCATTAAGTGGATAATCCCTGAGTTCATACTTTCATCTGTTTAATGGATGCAGTGAAACCCATCTATTGCCGTTAGGCGCTTTTTATGCGCTCCTATGGCAATATCGAGTGGAAATATAAGTGCTTTGTTATGGCAATCGTTTTGAGGATTACCTTTAGGTCTTCGGGTGAAGAATAAAGAGAATTGGCTGCGTTTTGTATTTTCTTTTGGATGACTTTTGGTTAACATGAAGTCGTATAAAGAGTTTTTCTGCTTGTTGTGCTGATGGTGGTGTTGTAACACTGTTGGAAACACTTGATAGACTCATCCGCCGTCTATCGTAGACCTGCCTGATTCGATGCAGATGCTTGTTCACTCTTGCTTCAAAAGCTGACGAATAATATGAAAGCAAGGGATGCATAGACACTGCAAGCGAGTTCCACTATTTGACCGTACACAATAAATAATAGATTGTCTAGAAGCTGAGACAATGCTTAGAATAACCCTTTAATCAGGCACCTTTATTTAAAAAAGAGGTAATAAAATTGGGGTCTGACCCAAAAACTTAATTTTAGCTTATTTTTATATTGTTTAATGAGTAGACGATAGCAAAACTTTGCATCAAAGAGTCCAGTAATGAAAATAAAGCAGAATAGAGTTTAGTTTTTAAAGACAATAAGGAGATAAATGCCTTCCAATATACCGTTACTACGCTAAGCTTCGTATTTAGTATTACAACAACCTTGCAGTTTATTAAAACATCGTATCCACGTTATACACCATAACACTTCAGGTACAGTTATGAACTCTTTCCTAACTTTATATTAGTCTGGCGGTGTGCCCCATGTTCATTTATCAACCGTCAGTCTACGACCGAATGGTGGTGAAACTCTTGGTAGAGGAAAAATTAGAAAAAAGCACCTTACTCAATCTATTATCACCAAGATAATAGATTGAGTAAGGTGCTTTGCAATGATGAAACACGTCTTCTGGTTTTAGTAAAATGTACCTTATGTAGCAGAACTATCCATATTGATATTATATTCACGATTCCATGGGACTTAAATAAAACTCAACTGTTAAGCATGAGCTCCTGGTTTCAATTCCCTGGTTGGGCAAAATGTTATTGGATTTTCTATCAGGAATTTTTCAGTTGCAGGTTGATGGCAATAGGCTCGCCCCCTATTACATGGGACTTAAACATAACATGGCGAAATGTAGGTGTCCTATTAGGTACACCTAAAAAATAATTTTAAATAAAGAATTGAGTAATTTACCAAGTCGTAACACACATTTGGGACGAGTTGATGAAAATCAAAATAAATAATATTTTCATTCTGCAACTCGTCCCACGTTACTATCAAAATGAAAAAGGTACAATCAGTAGTAAAATTGTTAGTGTGGAAAAAGGATTGCTTATATAATATTTAATCATCACAACATTGTCTAGTGTTATTAAAGGTATGCTAGTTATGGGCCTAGTTAGTAACCTTACGAAAAGTACTAGGAGGGCGTGAATTCTAGAAGGTATTATTTTCATGAAGGACGACTTGCATGTACTTTAATTGCCATTTTTGTTTTGCGGTAGTTATTCAATGATAATTGCGATATCTATTCAATAAAGTTATTGTACTCATATCGTTTCAAATATTAATTTAGAACAGTAAAGATTACTTCAGGAACCGAGTCTGTTAACAACAATACACTAACTTCAACAATAACAAATACCGATCTATTTCCAAAGATTTGCGACCACTACCGCGTTTGCGGTGCTGCAGCCACAATATAGTTGCCGAAATGCACAGAAAACACATTTACCACAATCCATCATGGCGGATTTGTGGAATCCGTACGTCATACAAACGCCCGTTACGTCTTTACTAATGCTGACGGCAGAATAACCTTGGATACGGAACCCTAAATATTAATCTACATAGTTTTGATTAATGAAAGTTTTTGACTAGCTTTTGGGACTTTGCAGTGTCTTAACTTTATTAAAGTGGTTTAAATTGTATGGCACGATTAAGAGTTTAATTTATCATCATAACACAATTAATTTTTCAATGCCTTTTACCCGACTACGGCAAAGCCAAAAGGAAGGGTTATGATTTTATCAGTCAGGGTGTAAAACACCTCTTAACGAAGCCGAAAGGCACTTGCTCTCTCGTCATTGCGATCATTTTTTTGTTCTACACCAAACCTGGGAACCTTCTAGTTACGGAGATATTGGGAATCAAATTTCCAACTTTTTGACAACTTTAAATTAAATACCAGTTTTTTATGTAATATTTTTACTTTAAACACCTCCACGGCCCCCATACTATTCAATCCATCCATCAACACAATGTTTTGAGTGCGTTGCATTGAGTTCTACCACAAAACATGATTTTTCATCCAAAAAAAAAAGTCCGTTTCCCAGCAATAACTTTTGCGTAAAGTTACTTAGTTTAATGTGCAGAATGCTTGGTTGACGGCTTCGTGATGAGGTGGTTTACACCCTGTATGTTTGTGTTTACGTATGTTCTTCCGTAGCGACTAAACTATGCATCAGATTTTGATAAATAAGGTGTCAATCGATTCGTTATTATGGCCCGGGTAACATAGGCTACATTTTAACCGATAGCAACAACAGTAAGAGTCAATTTTACCTTATAAACACCAAATTTAATTAGAGCATGTTTTTTTAGTAGTCTGGTTTTTTAGTTGTTGTATTACCTATACACCAATTCTTATTGAAGTATGTTGATCTCTAATTGTTGTTTCTATCCTTCCCTACTCCTAGCATAAAAATAGGTAACTAGAACAGTATTAACAAACCAACATTGCTAGTAGCGTGTTTTTAACCAACCTTGAGTAGAAAAATATTTATCCCACTACTGAGATATTCTTATAACTGTAGACTTAAAATTTCATATAACCGGGACGTAGGGAGACTTCAAAGGGTTATGCTGTGAGACGTCGCATGCCCGGGTTTATCAAAGAGGTTATTACGTTTCGACGACGGAAAGCCTATAGATACTATACCATATGCACATATGAAAGATACATAACACATCACAATAGTCAGCCTACAATGTTCTCCCTGCTGAAACCTGTGTCCCAGTAGTGGGAAAGTCTGGAGGAGGCCTGATCTGATCCTCCCCGAGAGAGGAAATAGGCCTTTCTTTTATTGGGCCTTGATATTTTCACGTCTTCGAATTTTTGGTTTTGCGGCGTGCTGGTTTCCTCACGATGCCGATGCAATGTTTTCTTTCACCGTTTGAGCAGTGATGATGAAATAAATTACTCAAACTAACGTACCAGTCCCGACATACGATTTGTAGGTAATGAATTCGAACCTTTGAATAGTAATTCGTAAGTCGGGACTGTTAACCATTGAGTCACTATCTCTCCATGGAAAATGGAAGTAACACAAATCTGCCCAAGTTTGGGAAAACACAATACCTGCCTTATGTTATGCCCCAATACAATAGAATAATGGTTAAGTAAGTTAAGTAAGTATCTCTGTTTGAAAGCAAGTAAGCTCTACATAGCAATTATTTGAACAAAAACACACCCCGTACCACACTGAAGGTACTTAGAATTTACAGAATATGCAAGCCACCTTTCCGAGTTCCTCTTGTTAACTCTCAATTTTCGCGCACCGCCATTTTGGAAACGTCTGGCTGAATGCTCTAGACTTGAGAACTTTTTTATTCTTTTACAATGTTTTTCTACGTTTTCATCGGCTTTGAAAACAAACTCGCACAGCTATTGTTGATTTAGGCCATCTTACGTCAAATTCTCTCGAACTTACCTGCAAAGAAAAAAGAAAAAATAAGTACCGACATAAGCCTTCTTAATTGTTGACAAAAAATACATTGTTTTTTTTTCATAAGTCGCTTGTTTTTGTTGCCGTATTTTTGTTACCTCGTGATTTAATAAAAATGAGTCGTAAAAGGTTTTCTAATCAAAATTGAATTCTCTTTATTTAATTTCTCTTGAAAATGTCGATGAAAATGGGAAATACGGGTTTATTAGTGTAACAGGAAAAAGGAAGAATGTCTGTGTCAAAGAGTAATTAATAAATATATATGTATATATACACATTGTTTTGGCATTTTGAAATGAAACTAAATAATATAAAAATAGTTTACTTACAGGCTTATATATCTCTCTCAAATATAGTACACCCATATATCGCTAATTATGTTTAAGTCCTAAGTAATAGGGGCGAGCCTATTGCCATCAATCGGACACAAATCCAGACTCCATGACTATTACTGAGAAATTTCTGATGGAAAAACCCAATAACAATTTGCCCGCCCGGGCATCAAACCCAAGATCTCATACTCAGCACTCGCGATTGCGACCACCAGACCTTCATCCCTTAATTTCTATTCCAGTAAAACGCTAAACTAAACGTAAACATGTAGGTTGAGTTCAAAACCAGTATATTCTAATAAGCCAAACAAACAAACAATAATTATTCGTGTAGCTGGGATTGTAATAATTATAATTATAACAGTTGGCAGCACACATTGAATATTTTGCGCGAGTCGAGTCATTTATTACGAGCTTATTAGCAGCGCCCCCCGGGAAAGCGCTCAAGATACGTTGTCTAGGGAACCAGGAGAACGTGTGATGTAACTGGATGTGCCAAGTTCTGCTGCATTATAGCGTGCATTTTTCACTGGGATAAAATCGAGTAAAACAATAATAGGCTAGTTACACTATCAATAAATTATTGCAAATCTATTTAGTCCGTCAGTTAGAGTATTGGAAAATAGCCACTAGCTTTTTCCCGTGGCTTCGCTCGCAGTATGGCAGGGAATCATCCCACGAAAATGTTTTAAATATTATTGACTATGACACTCGGGGATAATTTAGCTTCGCATAAGTTTCTTAAGAGGGTTTGTTAAGAGACCGTTAGTACGGGAAAGATGTAATTTTGTAGAGGTATGAAAATCAATTACGCCGACAAAAAGGTAATATAAAATTTTGGAAAATATTTTTTTTAGGGTAGCTCCCCTACATGTGAAGTGGGGATGATTTTTTTTCTTCGTTTACCCCATCGTGTGGAATATGGTTGTATAGGTCTTTTAAAATGACTTCGGGGTTTCTAATACTATTTTCGATTTAATGCTCCATTTACGAAATATTAAACTTTAAAGTGAAAATGTTTGTTTTCCCCCTTCTAAAAGCTTAACTGCTGGCTTATCAAAAAAATCCGGAAAAATTCATGATGATAGTGCATTTTATAAACTTTATAGGAAAATTATAGCGGTTAAGATAACTTTATCAGTTTAGCAGTAATAGTTGTTGAACTTGGGTGTTGGATAATTTTGTACCAAATACAAAATCCTTAGAATAAATCCTATAAAGTGACTAAGATAAAGTAGTAGCTTGAATATAACGGGCTACTACGGAACCCTATACTGCGGGTGGCCCGACACGCACTTGGCCGTTCTTTTAAAATCGGATCTATAGTTTCGAAGATTACCCTTTACATCCAAACTTACAAACTTTACCTCTTTCGATTACATAAGTATAGATTACGAAAGTGTTTTCAATTTTGTGACAGCAGTTAAAATTGTTCTCTGGTATGTATTGTATAGATTGAGGTACAGATACATTATATTTTTGTAATTATCTACTTTGTAATCAACATTATGACTAGCAAAAGAGAATATTCTAATACAGATAGGATTCTTAACCTACATAATAATAATGACCTAATAGTAACACATTTTTTGCTTCATCATTCTCTATGATGAATGAAACAGTAATCAATGAAGAAGCATAATTAGAGGCGATGACAAACTGAAACAGAAATACTTATTTTGAAACTAGGGCAATCATATTTTTATGTAGTTGAGTGAAGTTAAGAAATTACTTCAAAACTAGTTTATTTGAACAATGAAATAAACCAATAAATTAATGCTTCGTTGGTCCAGTGGTGGCGACTGCTGAGATGAGGTCCTGGGTTCGATTCCCAGGTCTTGCAAAGTGTAATTGGATTTTTTCATCAGGAATTTCTCAGTAGCAGCCACGGGGTCTGGATTTGTGCCCGGTTGATGGCAATAGGCTTACCTATTACATGAAGCTTAAAAATAACTGGCGAAATGTGAGTGTACTATTAGGTACACTACTTCCTAACTTAGTTATTGGATAACACTGGGTAGATCTCTTGCATATTAACATACAAAACTGATAACTTCACAACTTATAATTTTTCTTACATCAGCAAAATAATTTTATTTAACAAAGGCACAGTCCATTCCAGTGAAAACAATCTATGGTCCAGGTTTTAAATTACTCCGGGCGTGATTGTGAGCAGTTTGCATATCGTTGTAATTGTAATTGGTCGAGACGGATGCCCGCCGAGGCAACGAATTGGTCGGCTGGTTATACTGCTTTGTTTATTATTATTTTCGGTCGGGGTTAGGATAACAGAAAATTATGTAAACGCCCAGTATGAAAAGGTAAAGCATTTTTTAGCGATTGACGTCAGTTTCTCAATTTTTCATAATTTAAAAAAATAACTAGTACACACCAAAACGGAAGGGGTCCGCAAGGGCCGATGCCTGCCGGGGCTGCGGGACTGTTCGCAAGAGATACCGTGGCCCCGGAACAGAAAGGGCGAAGAAAGAACATGGATGTGTTTTAGTCAGTAAAAGTCTGACACTCCCTCCTGCTCTGCCCAGAGCGGGAGGAGTCATTTGATGATTTCCCATCCGAAAAAAAAAAAAAGCCAGAGTGTTCTTTAAGTGATTGGGTTTTCCCATCAGGGATTTTTTAGTAGCAGTCATTGAGTCTGGATTTGTGAACGGTTGATGGCAATATGTTCATTCCGTATGACCTTCATGGGACTTAAACATAACTTGCAAAATGAGAGTGTACTATTAGGTACACTTTACCTAAACCTATTTGTATGAATCAGTGGTTGATATTAAAACAATGGTTCAAATGACGGTACTAAGAAGACCACGGTTTTTTTAAGTTTTGTAATACGACCAAATTTAGACCATGGTTTTGCAGATAAGCCTGGACTTCATAGTCCAAGTTGAAACCAAGGTTTATTCAGCTTTTTGTAATAAAACTGTCGTGGTTTACAGGCGTGATGTTATGATGTCATGTTTATAATTACAGGTAACTCACATTATATCAACGCTGACTGTACGATGTGTTTCCGGACGATATCGATAAACTTCGACCGGTCATTGTACTCATCATAATGAACAACTTTTATTAGAGGACCAAACCCTAAATCGCAAAAAAAAAAAATCTGCTGTTCCATACATTTTGACATGTTATGCGAACATAATTTACGGAACAGCTCAATACAACATGCCGAAACACGGTGTATATTTATTTAAAATAATTTTCGCTAAAAAAGCCTTTCAATAACGGCCCGTCCTCTCCGATATCCGAGACCACCGGTAAATTATTACTGATTAAAAGTTAATTGCTTCTCCATACCTCATTCAGTGCATCAGCACGCTGTCACGCAAGTTGGGAATATCAATTAATAAGGAAAGTAGGTCAAAAATATCAGAGTATTGTTCGAGGTATTTATGCTTAATTTTAATTTTGTGCGTAGTTAGTTGATTTTGCCACCAGGCTACGCCGATTAATGTTGACCCGAACAAAAACAGCACAACTCAGCTTTGTCTTCAGTCATCCATATTTTTACCACCAATCATCTATCAAAACTTATACTGACACATAAGGGATATCTTTCGTGATTATCTTTTAATCTGAGCTCCTCCTTGAGCGCTTCCGACGCTGTTGCAAGCGCCGTAAGTTACAGTTTAAGTTTAGTTATAAACCGTGAAAACTTAAAACAGTGTTGCATTATCTACCAATAATATGCTTTTTCTGAATAATTTTGTCCTCCTAAAGCTAAGCTGCAATCAATATTAGCGATTTTTTTATTACCATTCTTAAACGTACTCGCGATTTAAAATCCACGTCAAGTTTGTAACAAACCAGATTTATTTACCGCTTGAATACCGCGGTTTTTTTATCGTAGTGCGGGCTTAGGTTAAGGAAAATTGGCTACCCCTTTTCCAAGAACAGAGCTAATATTTTTCAATGGATTTTTCCATTAGGAATTTCCACGAAGAAGTCCGGAGATTGGAATTGTGCTCAGTTTCATTAGCCTTGTCCCTTGCACAAACATGTGACTTGAAGTGATACTATTGAAATGTTAATGCTCTGCTGTACACCCCTGTTTACCTTTTCAATTACTCCTCTGTCTACCTCTTAAATTGCATGCATGAATGATACGTGGTGGTCAGTTTACATCCTGACTGTTCAGTTGTATTTTTATGGAAGGAACTTTATTCTGTTCTGTATACATTTTTGGCAATATTTCAACTATCTACATAACATAATATCACGCATGTAATCCCCGAAGAGTTAATAGTAACCCCACATTGCACCAGTAACCACTTTACCAGTAAGAGTATCTTTATCAAGTCAAATGTCAATGAGGCAGTCTTCTTCAACCACTTCTTTCTCAACTCTTCTTCTTCAAGAATCTATTTTCAGATTAAAACAAAAATATTCTTCCATATTGTTTTCATTCAAATTCCATTACACCTTTCCAGAAGGTTCCATAAATAATAAGAATATCAATATGTATTATTTTGTTAGTGCCAGGTATATCGTTATTCGTGGTTCGATTCTGTTCGGCTCGCTGTTTTGATGATATACACAAGAGTTATATTTGATCTATGTTTGTATCTAGTTCTCCTGAATTTAGGACCGTGTAAGTCTTGTGACGTTGGGAATTTGGGTTGGGACACACGGGTGGATAGAATGAAAAACAAAATTCGAAATCTTACCAGGACTTACATTATCTGCTTTGCATTTTTCTATCTATGCTGAGGAGCTCGTGGCTAAATAATAACAGCCGCTCGAGTCGATCTTTAGGTTAAGCCGTGCTTGTCTAGGTTGGTCAGTGGATGGGTGACCACCCATTACATACCGAGTTTCCTCCGTGCTTGGGAAAGCACGTTAAGCCGTTGTCATTTGTAGATCTTTGACAGTCGTTACAGGTAGTCAGTGGCCCAGAAAGTCTGTCAGACTTTTCTTTTTTGTCAGTTAGTACTGGGTTGTGGAGGTCAGATATGCAGTCGCTCCATGTAAAATACTGGTATTCAGTTGCATCCAGTTAGACTGTAAGCCGCCCCAAAATAGTTGGGAAAAGGCTAGGCATATGATGATTATGCTGGTTGTCTCCTTCCAGTTTTATGCAGCTGTTAAATACCAGAATATCATACGAACTGATATCGTGTCTTCGTGTGCTCCAGAAACCAGTTCCTGCATTTCAACTTCCACAGCAAAACATTGTTTGTTGTATTGTTTTTGTTTAATTAACGACGGTGACAATCTAATGGGTGCAAAAGTACCTTTAACAAAATCGAAAGGCACTTGTTCACCTCGTAATTGTTCTAGACCATACCTGGGAACCTTCTAGTCACCTACGGAGATATTGGGCATCAAAGTTCCAACTTTTCACCAGATTTAAATATGTTATTAATTTATTTTTAATACCTATTCAATGCAGCCATCAGCACAATGGTACGGTAAAACGTGATTTCTCACCCCAAAAAAAGTAGATTTCCAGCAATAGTTTAGTTTAGTTTTGCGGAGACTTACTTAGTTTAATGTACTATCGAGGACACTCCCGCCTGATCACCAGTAAGCTAATTTTTGCTTGCACTTACAACATATAAACGCTCTCTAGCCCCGCCCCGTTGACTTTGTATAGAAATAATGAATGAAAAGATACCGATCGGCCGAGCGCACTGACGACGCACGCCAAACAAGAGTTATTGTTATTTTGCACGCCAAAGTTGACGCTTTCATAATAGGCCTAAAGTTTAAGGGGGTTTGGCTCGGCGCCTCCGAATGATTTAAGCGAAAAAAATTGTAACTTATCAGGTGGAAAAGACCACGACTGCACAGAGTCTACACCACCACTGTAATGCTGTAGCTACAGCATTTTGTTCCTTCTTATCGCTATGGGAAACAGGTGGTATGTAGTGTAGAGGTATTTATATTATTTTGTTGCTACTCCATCCACAGCTGCCATTCCTTCGCTGATTTTTTTTATCGCACTTAAGTTTGCCGAACTTTCAAACCGCATGTATCTCTTCGGCGAATAGTAATTCCTCGAGCATCGTTAGTGCGCTTTGAGTCCTCACTTATTATGTTAACCACGTATAAAGAACTTCATTAGACTGTACCATGGACCCCTGGGCAGGTCTGATTACGTCATGCTTCCATCTTTCCTTAATAAATCTATAGAATCATCTTATGGTAGAACTCAGTATGTGGTATGCGATAAGTGGGTTTGATAACACGGTGATTCCCGTTCAAACGAATGAAAATTGCCAAGGAAAGAAATTGAAGAGAAAATATACCGATAATGTTGTATTATGAAATACAAATATACTCTCATGTTATTAAGGAATAAGAAAATACAGGCACGTGTTTCCTTTCTACTGTTTACCTTGGCAAAACAAGTATTATTATTATTATTTATTTATATCGAAGACAAATTATTCATATTGTTGTTAGTAACACTTACGTATATAAACTATGTTAGTAATATTCTCAGTAAAACATTATAAATAATAACTAATTCAAAAACCTATAACTATAACTAATTCCACCTCCCGCTGCACCAGACCTGCAGCTGTGTATATGGGTCCAGTGCCCCAAGAACGGGCAGTCAGGTTTATCCACTATCACCTTTAAGATGCAGTAAGTAGGTAAGTATAGCAGTAGGTTGCGTTTCTGCCTACCCTGTAGGAGAAAGGCTGGAGTCATGTATATTAACCTTAGAATTTCATGTAATTTCAGTGTGCTTTATATTATAATATATCATTTAATTCAGGTAACAAAAAGACCCATATCATACCTTACAGATTAACAGACATATTTATAAAAACCACAAAAACCTAATTAATCTATCAAACACGAAGAGACGGCGTCATGCTGCGCTGCGTGGTCTCGCGTAGCGTTCCGCGGAATCGCCGATATATGACATCCTTCGGCCAAAACTCTTCCTTGAGGAAGGTCTCGATATGATGAGCCGGAACTCGCGTTAACGAGTGAACAAGTTATATTTCAAGAGCTGTCGTTGAATCTTAAGAAGAAGTATTTAACAGAACTCCAGAAACTATTCAGTTTTCCTGTCTTTAAAAGTTCATTGCCATACAAATAAAATTTAAAAAACACCACCAAATCTAAATCTTTATCTTACCCCAAACAGACCCTCTAAAATCCTCAATGCCATCCTAAAATTAACCGAAACGACTTGCACTAAAAATCTAAACCAGCAATGTCTCAACTATTCACAGGCGGAGACGTATCACCCATTCCGTACCCGCGTCTTTCAACCGAACTGTTTTATGGTATGAACGTGAGACCAAGGCTAGTACTTAGTCAGTCGTAAATCTAGCCAGACGATATACCTAGTTTATGTACTTAAACTTTGTTATTTATATGTGTGTATTAAAGGGTGTTGTGGCTTTTATAGGAAAGGATGACTGTGATTTTATGGCGGTTGAAAACCTAAGGGACTGGAGTTTTAAAGGATTACTATCCTAGGCCGCGGCATCGCTTCATATCAGGCAAGTTGTGGCCAAACGTAAGGATAACTAGCATAAAAAATACGGATTATTGGAACCTCTCTTAAGTTCAGTAGGCTCAATAATGAGCAAGTCATTTTGATTTGATCGCATTTTGAACACAAAGGCCGACTTGCACCATAAATAAAATGCATTTAAAGCTAAACGTAATTAAAAAATGATTCTTTCATTTTCAAACGATTGACAGAAACAAAACGATGTTTTAAATTCGTTTGGCAGTAATACATTTAGTTGTTTGTGGTGCCAGTGGGCCAGTGCAGTGAATAAAATAATGATTAGATTTTCACACCAAATTAAGGCAACTGTAACTAAACTAACAAGATTTGATCTAATCCCAGACATCAATCCTAGACAAACTATAAATGGAGTTTTGATTACTACAACAGACAGTAATAGATCCAAATTAATTCTTAATTACACCAATGAAATACCTGAATATAGACGTAAGCCAAATGTAATCAGCTTTCAAGTTATGATCATGTAATTAATACCTGGAATACCTTCATTTGACAAGATGCCACTCAAACATTTGCTATTGCTAGGTTATATTGATCAAGTGTACAATATCAAAGGAATACTTAGGGATTCCTGATGGTAATCAGATTTTCAAGGTAAAAAGTCTCCTACAATCGGTCTGGCAGTGTTTTTGTCTGTTAGCTATCTTCTATATTTTTTAGGCCAAATGAAGCAAGTTGGATTTAACATCGAGAAGATTCAAAGTAAAGTCATCCGTAGTTCTTCAAACATTGTGATCACTATGATATCGGAGATAGAAGCGAAAATTATTGGCATTTTTGTAAAGACGCAAGCACATCAAAATACCCGAAACTGTCAAATTTTCCTAATCAACCTTGAACTTTATGATTCAGCGATAAAGATGAAAATCTATTTGACGACCCGAATGGCGCAGCGGTAGTGATGCTGCCTTACGTTCTTAGGGTCCCGGGTTCGAATCCAGGTTGGAGCAAATGTTTGTGTGATGAGCATGGACATTTGTTTCCGAGTCATGGATGTTTATTATGTATAATAAGTATGTATTTACAAACAAAAAGTATCTATGTAGTATAACTATCTGGTGTCCACGACACAAGCCTCATTGCTTATAGTGTGGCAGCAGATGGCGCTGTGTGTTAATGTCCAGCGATATTTATTTAAGAAATTATTAAAGTTTGACAGATTTAAGTAGCTATGTGCTAGCATATGTACCTCTATATTCTAATCTTAATTGCTTGTTTGCTTCAAATCGTAAATTAAGCATGAAAGTTTTAAAGCATAAATTGCTTATTCTAGGTACATATTTCCGTACCGCAGCTTCCACCGGTCTCCAATTTTACATCCCAACAACTCACTACGCAGAACCAAATAAAATCCTCACCAGTTCCAATAATGTTAACAAAAATAAATTGACCTCTCTGCGAATCGTTTTTAAAATTGCCAGATTCTGCCTACCCAGCACGGTTCGCGGTGTGAAGCGAAAAAATCGCCGGTGAAGCCGAAAGCCGAAAGCCGACGGCTTCGATTTTATTCACCTTTTTGGACGGTTCCGAATCGACTGGAGCATTTATTATTGTGTTTTGTAGAGGAAAAGTAATAATGCTGATGCCATCCATGACTGGGCGAGTTTGTTGGAGTATATTTTTTAGTTGTTTTTTTTTTGAGGCGCAGTGAATTACTCGGTGGACGTTATGAAAAAGTGTCGCTGACAATAACGGGTATTAATAGAAACGCTATAAAGTGTCTGAAGTCAAGTCAAGTCTGAATGTACTACTAGATGTTTGGTAAAATGTCATAATGTTAAATGAAATGTAGTGTACCTACTAATGTTCTAAGTAATGTTTTAAATCGCATGAAATGAAAGCATGTACTATTATTTTGATAAAATGTTAAATGAAATGGTAAATGTAATAATGTTTTATGAAATATTAAAAAGTTTTTTTAAATGAAATTAAATGAACTAATGTTTCTTGAAATGTTGAAACCTTTTTTTTATGTTAAAAATTTTGTTTAATGAAATCATAAATGTACTTAGTTATTGTACTACTCGTAATAAGGTCTGATGAAAAGGAAAAAACGTTTAAAGAAATGAAAAACTAAATATATCGTTAAACGAGATGAAATGTTAAACGTATTGATAAATGTGATGTTTATTGAAAATGATAAAGGTATTGTTAAATACAAGGTTTAATGGAATGTTAAATAAATTGTATTGTAAGAAATGTAATTGTTAAGGCAAATAAAGGCCAAATAAATAAAAATAGTGTCTGAAGATTTTATACTTACTTCATTCTGGTTATTGTGTGAGTTGTAATTTGTTGCCTATTTGCTTGGCTTCGAAAATGATTGCCACTGATTTGTAAAGATCGATTCTTCTTTTCGCAAAGATCTGCGAAACATTTTGTAAAGTTAACTAGATTTTTGTTTGGTCAGCAGGTGTTAGAAAAATGGCTCAGGCCTCGTAGATGATATCAAAATCTTAAATTGTTACCTACTTGAATCTATACTAATATTATAAAGACTGAAGAGTTTGTTTGGTTGGTTGAAGTCGCTAGTTTAAGGAACTACTGGTTCGAATTTAAATATTCATTTAGTCAGAAGGTGACAAAGTGGCTGCACTTATGGAAAACCAGTCTCTTGTAAAAATTCTAAACCGGAACATTTTTATTATAATATTTCAGTGCATGGTGTCCCACTGTTGGACAATGGCCATAATTAATTTAAATTCCTCCAAACAAATATATCGTGACAAGTCAATCTAACTGAAACCAATCCCAAAACTACATAATAGTTGGCACAAAAGCACTTGGTTGATTTACAAATTAAGAAAATGGACTAAAGAGTCTAGCGCTCCGGTTAATTCGACTCTAATCGTTCGACTCCCATGAGACTAGATCGCGATTTTATGGGTAAAGACTAAAGTAGTTTAAGGAAAGTGATGTACTTACCAAAGCGACATTTATTGAAAGAATCGAAGAAGTCCTTCGGTGTGTACAGTCAAAGGAAAATTTGATACTACACCATGCTCGGAGAGTTTGGTTTATAGATCGGTACAACTGAAGTGCTTATCTTCATGTCAGTATGTTTTTTTTTTTCGCATGGGAAATCATCAAATGACTCCTCCGAACTCGTCAGACTTTTACTTACTAAAACCCATCCATGTTCATTCATCGCCCTTTGTGTCCCGGGGCCACGGTATCTCTTTCGAATAGTCTCGCAGCCTTCATGTAAGTATCTGAAGGTCTTCAATAAATAAGTGGCTTTGTATAGGATTTTCTAAAAGTCCCTATGCATTATTAGCATACAAGTTTATAATAAGATTAAATATGGTCCTTGAATTTCTTTGACCTACAAAAAGTTCAAAATCTTGATATTTGCTTCAGCAATCTAAGGATTGAAATGTGGATTAAAAATAATGCTAACCGTTTTATTGACAACAGTAAGTTAGTCATGCATTTACATAAGACTGTAATGTACTTATAATACAGTGTACAAATATATTTTATGTTGTAACTACGGAGAACTGCAGAACACAACCCAAAGAAAGTCTAGCGCTATTTATCTTGATTTATCACCAGAAAAGTAGTTTCAACCTATTTCAAACTTCAACCACGGAGGTTTATTGTAAACTCCGCGGTATAAAAATTTTCATAATGCTTCTGGCAGCTGATGCAATATTAAATTTTAAATATCGAACGCTTGTGTCGCCCGACATTCAATTTGCCGCGAAATCTCTGTTCGGAGCCGCTGAACACACGACACTAAAAATAACGGTTTTGATGGCGGCTGCAGGCGGGAGATTTAAAAGATCGTAATGTACTTAATGGCGTTATACGGTTTTACTATTGCCTTGTGTGACGGTTATTTGTGACTAGCTTTTGTCTGTGGTTGCATCCGCGTTTAGTTTGCATGAATTTAAAAATTATAGATAAATATAGTGAGAATGTACTACTGAGTTCAGTGACGGTCGACCACTTTCAACCTTACTCTTGAGGGTATAAGGGTGAAAATTGGCAGACCGTCAGGGTACTCCGTAGTACGAGCGGGAGGAGTCATTTGATTTTTTTCCCATCCAAAAATAAATAAAAATGGTCCTATAGGGCGTGAAAAGGTAACAAACAAAAAGACAGAGAGACAAATACTTTCGCATTTATGATACTCGTGGATGGAAGTATTAAAAGGTATGAAATTTATGTTTTATTTTCTTAGACGAGAATTATAGCACGTATTTGATAGATAATTAACATGACTTTAATTATAACTTTTAGGTATAACTCTCGTTAAACGCAAGATGCTAATTTTTCCGTAGTATACCTACCTATTTGGTATTCAAATATTCAAAGGTATACTACGGAAAAATTAGCATCTTGCGTTTAGCAAAGAGTAAAAAAAAGGTAATTATTATTTATTTATATATTTATGTACACACAAAATACTTCACAGGACATTACATAAAGATAGAAAAGCACAAAGGTTAACTGAATGTTTTCTCTTAACTTGCCAATTTTTTTTATTATTAAAATTCATTACGTCGTTTTGCCGAGTCCTGTTGTATCTCACTTCAGGGCTATCTTAAAAAACCTAGCCAAATCTGTTAGAACCATCTTGGTTTCTCCAAAATATTCTGAATGATGTTTTTATCTTGTCAAAAATTCTATCAATGTGAACAATATTCTAAAGCAACAGTTACCTGCGACCAACGTCTTTATCATTCTTGCATTTCATCAACTATAAAAACGGTTGAGTCCATTTTTCCACACTGCTGGTTTCGTAGACCTTACAAATACTTAGGTCAATACAATTTATTACGAAGCACTATAGCACTAAGTGCTTACATAATGTCATCATAATAATATGCCTTCCATACACGAACATAAACAAGTATACGAAAATCATGTCAATGTAAAAAACAAGTAAAGTAATGTTGACTGTCTCTTGCAAACATTTCATCAATTAGGGTGCCATGGGTTGCAGGTAATGGCCAACACAGTTTTAAAACGAGTTTGAAACCTTTTTAAAGACATCATGCTTGTAAAATTGTTTTAAAAAGACAGTGAATAAAGTCCCTTTTTTAACTGACTTCAAAAAAGAGGAGGTTCCCAATTCGTCGGAACCTTTTTTTTATGTATGTTCCCCGATTACTCCAAGATGGCTGGACCGATTTGGATTTTTTTTTTTTGTTTAAAAGGGTATACTTCCCAGGTGGTCCCATGATCATCAAGTCAGGATCTGATGATGGGATCCTGGAGAAATAGAGAGAACTCTTCAAATTTTATAGGCCCACTTGAAGCAATTTGGGTAGTTTTTGGAAGAGTATTTTCTCGGAGTGGTCCCATTTCAATTTGGTGAAGATCTAATAAAGAACTTCGGAGAAAGGCCACGGAACTCCTCAATAAATGATAGCAAATGGACTGATATTGCTGAAATCTCATGTTTGTCTATTGTTTACACCCAGTTCATAAAATAACTTCACGCCGGTATGCTGTGAAGGAGTGCAGACCCCTTCACAGCGTACTGGCATGTTCACATGTGCTGACATGTGAACTACAACAAATTGAGAAAAAAAACTTTTTAGCATAAATATATAAGTAAGTATATTGAAGCCGGTTTTATTTTTTCAAAAAAGTTTTTAAAGTTATAATGTTGAAAATTGAACCCTGCATGTTACATGCTTAATAGGGATACCTGAAACTTGATTTGAAGTTTTATCTTGCCTTGAAAAGACTAACTTGATTGTGCTCTATGTCATTTTCAACGAAAATTAAGTTTTGATTTATAGAGAGTTTATTTTCAACAACTTATTAGATCAATCGGTCGATTGTTGAGAATCCTTTTAAGTTTCTCAATACGAAAATAAAATCAAAGAGCATTTTTCTTGTAGCCCACATAAAAGAGAGTACTGATCAAAATTCAAAAGGATTTTCCTGCAATAGAGATATTGTAGCAATACCTCATATTAAAATGTAATAAAATTCTCCATCGCTAATATAATTCTGTGGCATGGACCGGGCCTAACTGAGGGAACACATACGCTTGTCAATTCGTATACAATGGGCAATATTCATTTTCGTTTTGATCGTGGAAAAATGGTGAACATCAAAGATAAAACTACTTTTTCTTCAACATTTTTGATTTGGTTACATCATACTTGATGTAACTAAATTAACTTTATTGTAGGTACTTGTACTTCATAATACTTTATGAAGTGATTTTCTGAGAAGTTTAAATAATAAATAAGCAAGAAGAAAGGTATTTCATAAAAGAAAACGCGTTCTATTTGACAAAGACATTAAATAAATACGACAACCAACAAATTCTGCTGACGCGCCCTCAAAACTGTCCAATATTTACTAACCCACCAATAACATCGATTAATATCTCCACCTTATTTTTAAAACACCATCATATTGCCCGAGTGCCCTCACTATTTATGTCAACAAATTAAACGGGGTCGGCGGGCACGTACGCAATAAAGCTCCCTGAGTACACACAGTTTCGAAATACCCGCTGGCGGCGCCACCGTCGACCAATCGATAGGCAGCCGGTTGCCTAGCAACGATCATGTTGCAAAATAAACAATCAGAATCGGGCCCCCGTCTAGAACAAATTTACTTAGTTATTTTATTACTTGTGTCAACATTTTAGATCGATATTATAAGATTATTTACTCGTTGAGTACGGAGCATGTTTTTGTGATATATTTTTTATTTGTAAGTGAATGAAGATGCGTGAACGAGTGTTGTTGCCGCCGTGTGTCCCCACTCAGTGCGGAAAAGACTTCCGTTTCTCTCTAAGGAAGCCAAGTCCCAACTATCCTCATGGAAAGTCAAAGAAACCCAGGATTGTCCCTGCGTTCACCATACAAGGTAACTTTATATTGTTTTGTTTTTTGTTTGTGTATTTATTCTGTCGATTCGTTGAAGGAAAATATCGTGAGGAAACCTTGGAAGTCTCAGAACCAAACTTCGAAAACATGCACTTCTACCAACTCGCTCTGTGCATAACAGACGACGACGTCTTATAGAGAGTTATAGGGCTGTGTCCCAGCAGTGGGAACATGATATCTGTCAACAGGGCAAATAGCTACTACTAAGAAGCTTAGATGTTTTGTTGTAAAAATAACAGTAAAAGCTCACCAGCAACAGTCTGCTAATCAATCACCTACCCTAATCTTACTGAGTTCCCCTTCAGTTTTGAATTTAATAAATGTCAATAGAATTGATATTCAAAAGCGTGCCAAGAATCTATTTATAGGGCAGTAGGTTACTTATATATAATGTTTTTAATAGACTAGCAACCCAAATTTCCTTATTATTACTCCAATAGGTGTCTGTATTTTCACATCATCATCGAGAATCCTGAATTTAAAAAGCAATATTGTATGATGTAAGCCTTGATATTTAGGATTATTTTTAAGTAAACGTCTTGACGTGTTCTCGTGTCACGTGGTGTTCTTAAAGTAGACTTAGCATCGAAGTGGCAACACATGGCTGTAGCTTGTATTATATAGCAAAATAAATATACGTTTGTTTCATTTTAAACCTTGTGGTGATCGCTACACGTGCTATCTTCTGTGAGGATGCAAAGCTTGTCTTTCAAAGTCAAACCATTTATTTAAATTAGAACACTAATGGGCACTTTTGAATTGATTCTAGTGCCCTTTAGTGAACGAATCACAATGAAGAATTACTGTTTGTAATTATCTGCACTAAGAAGTGAGAAAGATGCGGTTTGCATAACATTCCGAAAGGTTTTATGAGGGCAATACCACGAACTGTTGACTGATGTTTTGACATATCACCATAAGTACTAGTAGTAATAATAATAATAATACCAGCCCATCACTGTCCCACTGCTGGGCAAAGGCCTCTTCTCATACAGTAGTACTAGTAGTATTTAAGTTAAATAAATAAACCATTATCTTTGGCTATCCGTGACTTATCATTCAAGCTAACAATCAAGGTGTGTGCAACCCATTCAGCAGCGCAAACAGTTGCATCCCTACGAAGCAGGAGGTCTACTTTCTAAGCACGAAATCCGTAGTTTGGGCCGAAGTTACGGTCGTTTCCTATTCCGTATCACTTACGGACTTAAGATTTGTTAGGGGCCCGAACTGAAAATGAATGCTTACTCCCAATGTGTTCAAAACTCATGAATCTGAATATAGAAGGTAGCAGCCCCGTATCTTCGTTGACGGACTTAGAGAATAGACCCCCTGGGACGAGTCTAAATTTTAACTAACATAATATGCATATGTGAGGTTTCCTTCTCTCTTTCAAGCCTTGCAAAAGAACACCCGAGTGCAGCCTCCACCGAAATGTGGCGTGTTCGATCCGTTGCCACCTCGACCGACCATGTTCAGGAAGTGTTACCAGCGCGGAGAGTTTCCTGTATGCATCGAGTTCACCAACTTTGGCAAGAAGTTGGCTTGGAAGGTGTGTACTTATACTTTTCGTCAAGTGTATTAAAATTCAAGTCAGGATTTAAATAGTTGGTGCTGGATAGCAGTTGCAGTTGTTGCAGATCATCGAAGACTGCTGAGCAAGAGAACCTTTGTTCGATTCCCGGATCGGGCAAAGTGTTCCTGGGTTTTTCCCTCTGGAATTATTCAGTAGTAGCCGCGGAGTCTGAATCAGTGCCTGGTTGATCATAATAGGCTCACCACCTACTACATGGGACTTAAACATAACTGTTGAAATGTGGGTGTACTATTACGTACACCTCTGCCTAACTCTTACAGGCTTGATGTTATGTTATGTCAGCTGCAGATCTTTGTTAATGTTACGAGTGGTCAGAAGCTCGAAAGAGTTACCGTGGCCCCGGAACACAAAGGGCGATGAAGGAACATGGATGGGTTTTAGTCAGTAAAAGTCTGACACTCCCTCCTGCTCCGCCCAGAGCGGGAGGAGTCATTTCATGATTTCCATCCGAAAAGAAATGAAAAAGCTTAAAGCATTTTGTAACGTCCCAGCAAGCTGACGGTATGTTCTCAGTTTTTTTGTTTATAAATTTAGCTACATTTGCTGCTCTTGAGAAATTTCTGAAGAAAAACCCCAATAGCTTCACACTAATTCTTTTAAAAAAAAAAAAACATCCCTGCCAATGGTATCGTGTGTGTAACTACATTGTAGAGATTAGATCAGAACACGGCTATCGTCCATCAAACCTGAGCCAATCTACTATGACCGAAATCGCCATCCAAAATCAATTGAGCTATCCCTTTCCAAAGACAAAACTGTGTTTTTAATACAATAGACACCGGAAGGCTAACCAGGTCGCCTAGTTATGTCAGTTAGGGACGATACCTGAGTGTACCGGCCACTTATCATAATTGCGCGTTGGAGGTCGCCTACGCATGGTATCAACCTATTTTTACGTGTTGACACACAAGATATTGAAAAACGTTTTAAAGGATTTGATCAAGGTCGACATTCTTTGACAGTCGTTTGAAAATTTACAGCAAAACTTTCAAAATTATTAATTATCTTTACAGCAGTTACACAATAGTGTAACAGAAATTGTATGTAAAAATATTATGTGATTTACCACGCATTGTCCCACTCCTGGGCGCATTCCTTCTACTTTTCTCGATTACGTGCTTCTTCTTGCCTATTTACGAGGAAGCCTTCCAAGGCGTCAAAGGAAATATTAGAACCATAACATTCTCAGAACTTATTTGTTTAGTATAAAAAAAAGGTTTCTTGTGATAGGACTGAGTGTAAACTGAGGTAGAATATTTTATACCTCAGTTTACACTCAGTTTTATCACAAAAAAGCAAAGCAAGTGCCTGTCAGCATAAGGAAGGGGTCCGCAAGAGCCGACGCCTGCTGGGGCTGCGGCACTGTTCGAAAGAGATACCGTGGCCCCGGAACACAAAAGGCGATGAAGGAACATGGATGGGTTTCAGTCAGTAAAAGTCTGACACTCCCTTCCGCTTCACCCAGAGCGGGAGGAGTCATTTGATGATTTCCCATCCGAAAAAAAAGGTATAATATTTTTACACCTTCTTAAAAGAGACCCTTTAATTTCTGAGTCTAAGCAATATAAATAGGTTATAGCTCGGTGGAAGATTTTCCAGTTCAAGGAATATAGAATTTAATCAATTTTACGCTCTAATTGTATGAACGAATAAGAAAATGACGTAAACCCTAGATTTATTGGATATATTCAGCTCAGTGGAAAGTGGCCCGGAATATCCATTAATAGAAGTAATAAAATTAAGTGTTAAGTCATATTAAAATCTTAGGTCCTTGTTGATAAATCGCTTTGGGAGTTGCCTTGTTGAGCATCGTTTTAAACTCTTGAGACACTGCGTTAATTAAAATCATTATTTTGTTCTGTCTAATGTGTGAGCTAAGTTATACCAAGTTAAAGTTTTGGCAGCAGGTTTTGGGATAACTTAACTTAAATTTTATAGGTAACCTATAAAATTTAAGTTAAGTTATCCCAAAATTTGGTAATTGTTGAAATTTTCTACAAATATCCGGAACCATAACCGCTAAAATCTGTTAATATCTGTTTCCTAGGTACCAATAGAAAAGCTGGACTTCCACCACTACCTTCCGATGTTCTTCGATGGCCTGGCTGAAGGGACCTATCCCTACAACTTCATCGTGGAGAGAGGCATTCATGATCTCATCACCAAGGGATCCTACAAGGTCCTGCCTGTGGTGCCTCAACTTATCATACCGATCAAAAGTAAGATTTTTTTATCAATTTTAAGGTTTTTTGACAATGTTTTTTTTATGCGGCCAAGGACGAATAAGCACCAATGATCAAAGCTGTCAGTGACAATATTCCCCAACAATGATGACATTGTCAGCTGCTGAGAGCGATTCAGGTGTGCTGATCGCGTTCTCCAGTTTCATCAGTTTAATTATCCACAATTTGGCTCACGTAAAAGCAGCATATACCACACATATCTACTTCCTCCTCCCGTACAGCCTAGGAAGTATACTCTACCTAGATAATAACTTATAAACATTTTCAGCGGCGGGGAGCACTCCCGTTTGAGAGTAATTTCCAGTGCGTCTAAACGAAACTCCTTGTGCACGACATAACATTTTTCATACTGCATTTTCTAGGCTGCATTAATTCTTAATATTACCTTCCTTGGCTATGCATGATCAGGTTCACTTTAACAGGTTCTGAACTCTTTTTGATGTTAGGATATTAAAATGCATGATATTATTATCTTCAAGGCATTGTTGGAAATTTGATTTGATTTTTAAGGCTTTGTGTGATGTTACGATGACAGGTAGGATATTAAGAAGATTCTTGAATAAAACAACTTTAAATTAATGAAGTTATTTTGATTAAAATTTGAGACATAATTTATTCACGGTGATATTTTCAACGTTATGGTTGTAGAACATTGTATTTAATGTGCATCCTTACTTCTAAGTTTTCTTGGTGTTTATGTGTATAACTTAGAAGTAGCGAAATCTCTTTTTTTTCTGTATGATGTAATTGCAACCATGCATAGCAGTGAAAGACAGGATACTGTGGCGTAACTTGAAAGAGGCCTATGTCTAGCAGTGGACAGCATTAGGCTAGGATGATATGTTGAATGAAGCAGGAGTATATTGCTAGAACATTACAATATTTATTTACAGACGCACTGGCAACGAAGCGTCCTGCAGTGATCTGCCACGCACTCACATGCATCAAGATGCTAGTAGGTGGCTGTGAGCGAGTCGGTGAAGCCCTCGTGCCCTATTACCGGCAGATTCTGCCCATTCTGAACCTGTTCAAGGATAGAAACCGTAAGTAGAATCTTTGTTTTTAAACGACTTTGCTAAGGTGATTAACAAATATTATTCTGTGTTGATCTACTCTACTGTTTTTATGACAACTGTATTATGGGCTACAATTGTTTGTTTATGACTATGACTATAAAAATTGTAGAACCAGTACTCGAAGCTGAATGGAGCTTGATGTGCTGCCCGGGGATAGCTAGGGGTTGGTTGTCTTCCTCAGACAGTCAAAGGCCAAATACTTGAGGGGCACAGTTTATTTGCTCACAGCACACACAAAACAGAGTTGTATTTATATCACTTAATACAGGCACTAAGGAAATTGTCTTTTTACTATATTTTATATAATTTATCACCACTAGGTTATAGTACGGACGCGCACACCGAGGCAACGGAAAAGACCTCTTCACAATGTTGCCAAAACCAAATATTAATAATATTTTTGTTGGTGTTGCTAACAGAAGCATTGTAAATGGAAAGTCCAGTTTTTCCAACTAGACTAAAAAGCCAACTCAACGAAAGGAAACCTCAAAAATTCCAATTAAAAATCCGAAACACGATACAGTGACAACAATGTTGACGAGCTACACTTTGGGCCTTAATAAAGCTCATATATTTGTTAAAACGTAGGGGACTATGTTAATGGCGGACAATTTACTAAGCATTAGCTTCAGGTAGGACGCAAAAACGACGCGCCACAACTATTCGGTGACAGAGTAAAATGGCGTCTAGTTTCACAGACGACTGTTTTGTCGTAACATATAATAATATTATGAATGAAGTGCTTATTATTTGTAAGAAATTCTGAAACAAACGATGAGTTTTAGGTAAGGGCATTCTGTTGATCTTACTATAAACTTGGATACTGACGGAGATTTATGTCTATAAAACCTATAAAATAAATGCGTTGCGAATTATAGTGCATAGTCATGAACATATGAATTAGCATCTATTCTGCTCTGTACTTAATTTGAACTAAATCTGTAACAAATACGTCACAAAAATACCTTCCCATCATACCTCATAACAGTAACAGACATCAAAATATCAAAATCGCAAGTTAAACAACAAAACTGGAGACATGGTGGAACTCGGTAACAATGCGGCGTTGTCACCGCCGGTGAGAGGGCAAAGCCGACGCGCCAAACGCCCGAAACACCCCCAAACGCCCCGAATTTCACAGCCACATGTAATTAATCTACCCCCGGATGCCCCGACAAGTCTATTAGGCTGAAAACAATATCTTCTCGGCCCTCCACGTGTCAATTATGAGGTGAAAATGATTGATGACATCATTGAAGCAAATCGGGCGTAGTGACGTAATTAGGTTTTGAAATTGGAAGCTTATGTGAAAAAAGTCTTTTGTTTTTTTTTTTACTTTTGTGATGTTGCTGTTTTGTTGGAACATTGACTGGCTGGCTGTTGGTTGAGCAAAAAATGGTTGTGATTTGTGTTTTTTTTTCTGTTCATCCTGAAGTTTATGGTATTGAAAGCCTTGCGCTGCACTTGAGTGCGGTGCGTAACAAATTTTAAGATAACTCCAAGCCACATGCACAAGCTTGCTGCTTAATTAATTGAATTGACGAAGAAAAAGTTAAATCTCAATTGATCATGATTTTTTATTTTCTATACATCAAACCAATCCTATAACATGAACGAACGGAATACGTTCATTTCAGACTATAAACTGCAGGAGCTATTAGAAATTACGGCAACCCAAATTGATCGTGGTACACCTATGTCAATATTTATTCAAGTAGGTTCGTATTGCAGGCTATTTGAATAAATATTGGCTTTGGTATAGGTATTCCCAATATACTGCCAACTAAATTAGATTGGTCAGCAACAAAATTATGATACATAACATCAACTTGCTTTATTAAAAATAACCTCTTCATATTTTTGTATGTCACCCAGTATATTGAAAAAACCAATAAAATATTTTTCAATACCATTCCAAAGCGGCTGAGAATGTAAAAAACCTTTTTGTACGTTACGTTATCAAATACGACGCAGATTTTAATAAAACCGTAAATGTATTTGTATAGTAAATTCATTTAACACGTCAATTTCAATACTAAAAAGCGGCAAAAGTAAAATTCTACATTTTGCGGGTAACTTTGCTTGTCGGAACTTTTTCCCGATATTTTAATTATAACTAGTGAGCTGTCAGTGACTATAAACGCGTTAATTAAAATTCCAAAACCTCTTTTTGTTGCTGAAGTGGTTTTCAAAATTGTCATAAATAATGTAGTTACTAGATTTCCAGATTTATTAAAATATTACAGTCTATTGGCACATGAGGAAATGTCATTTTTGTTTTGTTTTTAAATATTTTCATACAGCTACAAGTTTAAGCCACAAATAATATCTGTGCATTTACGATTAAATGCATTTTCGTTTTTTTTTAATTGTTATAGGTTAAGTTATCAGTCTTTTCAATCGCTTGAAGTTGACAGGAACAGAATAACGTTTGGTATAAGTTTTACTGGTAAACGCATTTAGTTATTTGTGATGCAAGTCGACCGAAGAACGTATACATCGTTCTTTGTTTTCAAAGAAACGCAAACCATGTAACCAATTTGCGCTAGGCCGTCTTACGCGATGACGCTCGAAGTCAATCAAACCGTTTGAACGCAAAGCGTGTGTGCAAGCGATGAGGGGAGTACAAAGACCGTCAACGGTCAGTTTCCAGAATGGTCTACACGGTACAAGGTGCATCGAAAGTCATTCAATACGGAGATTGGCACTTTATGAAGCAAATGGCAAAGCTAGCAAGACGTGTAGATAAAGTTTCCTTGTGTGGTGTAATGAAAATGTTTTAGCTTGCTCCCGTTTTTACTAAGCGGTGCTGAAATTAATGTTTTAATGAAAGGCACTATGAGAGTTTAACGCTTGAAACTTTAGATTTCAATTTTCAATAATGTTAATATTCAGTAGATGTCACCTGAGAACAGGCGCTAGAAATGTTGTTACTTTAGTTAGGAAGGAACTTTATGTTAAGCAATAAGCTTGAAACTAAAATAAAGGCGTAGCGTGGGTTGGCCTTTTGCAAAGTGGACCGATGACCTGGGGGCCTAAAATGGCCACTGTAGTATAATGGTTTTAAAATGTTCACAGACGCAGTTAATATTATGAATTAGTACTTTGTGACTGATGAATGTGGCGACACTTGGTCCCAGGCCTATGTCCAGCAGTGGACGTGTTTCGACTAAAAATGATGACGATGGACGTAATTCGTAATTTCTACTAAAGCGGCTAGTTTAGGCCCCCTGGTGAAGGTTGCTAAATATGCTAGACACCCAAAACAAAAACACTGGATCGATCGTTTTGGTTTTGCTTAGAGGAGGCCTATGTCAAATTGTGGACGTCTTTCACGTACATTGTGGTGAAAATACATTGATTTTACATTTCCAAATAATTATTAGTTAACATTTACTTGTTTTTTCAAAGGTAACTTGGGATCCGGAATAGATCACTCAACATCGCGTGGAGAGAACGTCGCTGATATGATAGAAAGCACTCTTCAACTGTTAGAGAGATATGGAGGACCAGACGCCTTCATCAACATCAAGTATATGATACCAACATACGAATCAGCTGTTCTTAATTAACTTTTAAATCTAGTTTGCACTTATTTACTTTTCAAGTCCAACATAATTCAAAGTGAGTTCAACATAATTAGTACATTTTGATACAAGTGGGGAAACTTTGTCATTGCAGCCGAGGCAGAACTTATACCCGAGCGGAAGGCGAGGGAGTTATAGAGCCGAGAACAAAAAAGATTTTTTTAATATTTTTGTATTTGGAACACAAATAAATATAAAATTGTTGATACATGCAAATGTTATATTATATAATTATGTTAATGTATGAAATTCTATTTATAAACAATTTAAATATTCGTGAAATATTAAGGCTTTAGGAGGCAGTTTTCTTAACAATTTTATTACATCTGAATTGAGGCTAGGGCAGGAAGATGATCATGAACAATCATCTTAGGCCGAGCCTTTTCCGATCTATGATGGTTTTGAGATCGACTTCCAGTCCATATGGCTTCCGTAGAATACCAGTAATTTACATGGAGCGACTGCCAATCAAATCTCCACAACCCAGTAAATGCCAAGGGCAATGTTGACCTTTATGTTGGATTTGAACTTTTATTTTTCATTAATTATTTTCGATGTCATAATACTCGATTTTTAGTGCACTCATTTTGATGTGGGTATGGTTACCCAATATGGTAATCAAGTAGTATTTAGTTATTATGTAGTTTTTATACTGTAGCCTTATAAAATATTTACTGTGACTTCAAAATCGAGTGCAATATTGTAACTCTAAAGTATTATTGGACTTTAAAAGTTGTATTTTCTTTAGAAGTAAGATAATTATTTATATGTGTGGTTTAAAGATAAAGTAGCGGCTTACCGTGACCAAATACCAAATACCACGCCTGTTCAATTAATGCTCAACATATTTCAACTTCAACATAAACATTTTTCAATTGTATCGGTGTCTTTAGAAACTTAGAATAAAAGCGATCTTTATTAAAATCAAGTGTTATTCAAATACTCACTATTGTGTTTAATAAATTCTATTCAATTGTTAATTTTTGTAATTATATTTATTGTGGCCTTCGTAAGTCTCAGTTGGTTTTGTTCAAGTTTATATTTTGTTGTTACGTAATTTTAGGTTTTGATAAATAAATTGTGTGTGAAATTCCTTTGTTTATTTACGCTTTGAAGGAATGAACCTTACTTTTGTGTAATAATGGTGAAGTGATTCGTTCAATTATTATTGAAGAGTCTTTGTCTAATAGTGCTTCTATAGGTACTTGCTCTGAATATTTTATCACAATGTCCATAACAGAAAACGTTTTCAATTTATCCACAACTACCACAACCATTATCACTGACATACTTTGAATATAATATTATTTGTAAACTTGATTTTTTCCGCGGTGTCACCCGTGTGGTAGTCGAAAATTAAATTACAAAGCGTACCTAGACGCCGCTTTTTTCGTATTATAATGAAAAAGCGTGAAAAGATAACAGTCAGTCAAAGTTACAATCGGCTGATTACTTTTAAAATTACAATTTGTCATTCTTTAAAGGTGTCTGGCTGTTTCTTATTTATTACCAAAAACATACGTCTTATAGTATGCTGTATGACGTAATTTAGCAGCTATTAAGCACACTTTTGTTACCTGATATCTGCCAAAGCGACCAGTAGGTACCGACTTTTCATATTATTCAATTGTTCTTACCTATAGCAAGGGAATCCCACAGAAAAAAATGTAGAACTTGAAAAACAGTGATGAAAACGGATATTTCGCTTTTAAAATATTAATTTGAATTTTTCTAAATATTAAATTTCAATTAAAATAATTTTAAAATAAACTAGATTATATTTCCTTTCCAATAAGACCATAATCTTATTAGTTTATTTACGATAGTCTAATGAGAATTAAATTAGAATTTGGATACTCACTGTTTATTTTGACGCGGCATGCGCCAACGACTGTTTTTGAACACGGTTATTTACGTACCTATAACTTTACGAAGCCACTTGCTTTTGTATATACAATTTAATAATATGCTCACAATACTAATTATGCACTGTTCTTCCGTTAACACACACGTTTTAATCACAAAAACACTTATTTCTTGTATAAACACAATCACTATAGGTATTTAAACCTACCACTTTTTCGGAGGCGAAATACTCAACTTTGAGATTCGAAAACTAGATTTTCTTGATGATAATATAGTAGCACAGATTTTCACGATTAATTTCATTTATAACACTATCCGAAAATAACAATATACATAACAAAACAATTGAAATACGACGCAACACGACAGAAATGGCGGAGTTTATTTACACTAAAGTTTTTACTTTTATTTTGACATTTGTCGATGGAATAGTGCTATGATCTTTGGTACGTCGTTCGGGAATATTGTAGAGATCGGACCTAAACCATTCAATCCGCAGATAAACACAGATTTTATTCTTCCATATTCCACAAATTTTGTAACAATTTAACAACAAGCTACTGGCTACCATGGTAGCCAGGCGCATGAGGCTCAACAGCTACTGGCTACTATAGTAGCCATGCGCATTTGAGTGGTTATAATATTAGTATAGCTAAGTATGGACAATGAAGTCAACATAACTATTTAGATAGATGACAAAATATTTAGGTAGATAGAAATATTTAGGTAGATGACAAAAAAAAACAATTATTCTGTCAGATAGATTTCCAAAAAATATTGGATACATATTTTTTATTTTTTCACGTAAACAATAACAAAATTGAAGACGATACAGTGCGTCGAAAACTCGTGTGACGTCAAATTTGAGTACATTTTTTACTCAAATATGACATCACAAGCCCCCACTCTTGATCTAGTAGCCACTAGTAGCTATGCGCATTTGAGTGGTTATAATATTAGTATAGCTAAGTATGGACAATGAAGTCAACATAACTATTTAGATAGATGACAAAATATTTAGGTAGACAGAAATATTTAGGTAGATGACAAAAAAAAACAATTATTCTGTCAGATAGATTTCCAAAAAATATTGGATACATATTTTTTATTTTTTCACGTAAACAATAACAAAATTGAAGACGATACAGTGCGTCGAAAACTCGTGTGACGTCAAATTTGAGTACATTTTTTACTCAAATATGACATCACAAGCCCCCACTCATGATCTTTGACACGTTTCATCTTTGTCAATTTTTATTAATTTGTTAAAACAAGAAAACAGGTTTCCAATATTTTTCGATAATCTAACTGACGGACTAAACAGAATCATATTTTTTTTAGTCAGTCATCATCCCTATTGACCCGAAATATTTCGCCAATAATTACACATCGATAAAGTTATACCCTCTGGGAGGTCACAGTCAATATTTAGATCAGCCGGGCAAAGCAATTTACAATCTGCGAACCCGAATATAGGGTGCTATGTATGCATGCAATTTGCATGGCCGGCTTCTGTTTGGGATAAACCAAACGCAGCGTATGCATGTAAGTGATGTCGGATCATATGTGTATGCCTTGATTTGAATTTGATGGCGCCTTGACTGGCGTGGAAGTTATTAAGGTGTTCTAGAAGTGGGTTTAGATATTCATTCAATAGGTACGATGTTTTGAAAGTGTGGTTTTGTTAGTCAACATTTTAATAAATATCGAGCAACAGTGAAATCACCACAATTATTCACTTGAAATAGATTGGTTAAGTAAACACTACCATAAAATCTAAAACACAGAATAAATTATATGATTGTCGTTTTAAAAATATACTCTCAATGTTTTAGAAGCATGAAAAATATACCCTCAAAGCACCAGAAGGACAAAGCTCTTCTATTAAAGGTAAAAGAGAAAAATATAATCACATAATGGTATAACACACAACACCGTTTTATTATATCTAACTTCATGCTACATTTTTTAAAAGTACTATACGTTATTACATTAAAAAGAATTCCTTCCACTTTAATACACAGGCTGAAAATAAATATACGAGGAAGTAACCACCCGCTTCACAATATCGGGTAAAGCCATATGAGATACGTGACGTCAAAGCCTCGTAGGACACTATTGGTGCTCTCACCCCACTTGTAGCGCGATATGACGAGAACTGGTGCTTTTACCCCTTGCCGTAACTTTGAAAACTCTAAGTTTTACAATAGAAACGGTCTCAATATGTTGGGAATGTTAGGGTTTTTTAATAAAGGGTGTAAAACACCTCTTAACGAAGCCGAAAGGGGTTCTCCTTGTCATTGCGATCATTTTTTTTTTCGAGTTATTCGGGGTCAAAGTTCCAACTCTTTGGCAACTTTTTTTTTTAATACAACGTTTTAATGTAAGATTTTTACTTTAAACACCTTCACGACCCCCGTCTCGTCAGCACAATGTTTTGAGTGCGTAACATTGAGTTCTAGTACGAGTACAAAACATGATGATTTTTCACCCAAAAAAAAGTCGTTTCCCAGAAATATTTTTTGCGTAAAGTTACTTAGTTTGATGTACAGAATGTTTGGTTAACGGCTTCGTGATGAGGTGGTTTACACCCTGTATTAACTCAGAGATGAAATTATTACGCATTTGTTGGATTAACAACGTGCATAGAATATCTCACTGTACATTAATACATTAATCTTAAAAACATACGTAAACTAAAGCATTTTCCCCACGCGGGTAGGTAGAAACAACAGAACAGTGGTGGCGTTCCGTTCGGCTACGGTCGTAACATTCTTCTTCCACGTGGCCCACGTTAATACATCTTATTATACACGCACTATGACCCTGACCTTCTAGCACCTGACCTTCCTTTAAACCAGTACTGGACCAACACGAGGTAAATCAGAACCAAACAATTTTTGAACCACTGAATATTGCGGAATGGGAGCGTAAAGTCGATAGGTATTGAGGTTCCTTAGGCAAATTATGTTATTGATATATGTAGATTGTTTTATTATAGAAGACGCGTATTTTGTAGAATGACGTAAGGAGACAGCTAGCACTTGGTAACGTAGAATCTTTCAGCACGGTGACTCAAACTCAAACACCATGACGGAGAGATGTCTGACAACTCTCCGCGAATGCTCTATACATAGATTACATATTTAATATAAATTGAGCAAGGACCGACCGTCTTACTGAGTATTTATCAGTTGACTGCAGCCGCGGTCTGGATTCAAGGCGACACCTTTTTAGCCCCTCAACATTTATAACTGTGGGACGAAGATATCCGGTCCCTGGATTTGATAGTTACCTAAGGTAAGAATATAGTGATGATACTTGTATATAAAACATACTTCTATAGAAAATGCTTCTTTTCGAATTGAAACACTTTTACAAATTTTAGGAAGCCAGAAAAATTGTTTTGATTCATTTAAATTTTTACAAGAGACGCATTTGCGTTCAAATTTTGAAGGCCTACATCCAACAGTGGGTGATTCCGGCCTGAAATGATGATGATGATGATGATTGATAGGCTTGATTTCATCACTATCCAAGTGATGAAACGATTTTTTCGTTTATTTGCTCGGTGTATCGATGATTAAAAAAATATGGCGCTGTGTGGGAACTATAAATTAATATCGAGCTACGACGGGAACTGTGCTCAAAAAATTCTACATTATATTGTGAAAACAACTGATGATTACACTTAAAGTACTTACGGGATAATATCCGTGATTTTCTTTTGTTCCTATGAGCTCCCGATATTTCCCGAAAATAACAAGCTTCTGCACTATCAAGAAAAACCTAGTGATACTGTGAGTGACTCATTATAAATAATTTTGGTCCCACCCGCATACCTCTTCAGTATTCCCGCTGATCATGATGCTTGCAACAGCGTCGAAATATCGGGAGCTCATAGTAAAGAAAATCACAGATATTATCCTGTAAGTACTTTAAGTGTCGTGAAAAACCGTGAAAGTCTAAAGCAGTGCAACTGATGATTGTTACAAGACATATCCAAACAGTAATCACTTGATTTTCTGCTCAAAGTGCAAACTTCTGACGTACTCATTGACACCTCCTTTTGACCGCTTGGCTCATCCAGAAAAACCCCGCATCATTGTCGCAAGCGCCTTCAGACACGAATAATTTATCTTGGCGGCAATCAAGGGGGTAATTTTCGTGAAGACTGCGCTCCGAAACTATTTCACTAGTTTTCACTGTTTCATTATTGTAAGGGAAATGAGCTCTTTTATGTCAGTGATGTTCTTTTGGCTGTTGTTCTTATATCCTTGGTAATCTTGTGTGATTAGACTCGAAACTGTGAGAACTGTTACTGTCTGCATGTATAAAGGGTGTAAAACACCTCTTAACGAAGCCGAAAGGCACTTGTTCTACACCATACCTGGGTACCTTCTAGTTACGGAGATATTGGGGGTCAAAGTTCCAACTTTTCGACAACTTTTTTTTAAAAATACATGTTTTTAATGTAACATTTTTACTTTAAACACCTCCACGACCCCCGTACTATTCGATCCATCCATCAGCACAATGTTTTCAGTGCGTTACATTGAGTCCTACCACAAAAAATGATTTTTCACCCCAAAAAAAAAGTCGTTTCCCAGCAATAATTTTTGCGTAAAGTTACTTAGTTTGATATACAGAATGTTTGGTTGACGGCTTCGTGATGAGGTGGTTTACACCCTGTATTTATTATCACCCTTCTGCTGGGCAAAAGCCTTCCCCCGTAACTGTCAGATTTTTGGTGTAAGACTAACAGTTTTCGATCTATCTTAATTATGAATTGGACTATTTCTACTTGAAATGTGAGTTCTTCATAAGTATTGTTTCACAGTCCTAAAGAACCTACGAGAATACAGATGATAGCTATATTAGCAAACATCTCCTAACTGTGGCCGAACATTTCAAATTGTTTGTAGCAATTAAATTATTCTAAGCACTTCAAATTAACTCTTGAACAAAATAAACATTATGAGATAATATTACTGCTGTAGAACTGTTACACAATTTTTTTCCAACGCAAATCTTCGACAATGATAATTTTCTCTAAAATCTTTCTCTAACATACCAAAATAAACCTAATCAACTCTCAAATATAATCTTCAATTCAAAACACTCCTTACACAAAACAGATTGGGCAAACAAACTAGACAGCCAGACAGAATTATCTTCCCTTTTTTCGTGATCCGATTTCCTGACGTTGCTCCATTTAATGAGAACATAATGATGAAAAATATGAAGCTGCAGTCTCTCCCCCTGATATTAATCGGCACGATTTTTCTGAAGGCGACTTATATCACAGCGTCTTAGTGCTTTTTACTGTTGGAGTTTCTGGCTTTAGTTTTCTGATTGTATTGTTACGGGGATTGTCAAGAATATGAATGTTTTTATGTGGTTATGTGTGTGTTGTGGGTTATGTTTCTTTTGGGAATAAGGAGATGATTTCTTGCAGTTTTTTACAATAGGTGCCTCGTTCATTGTTTTCATGGAACAATGTTGTTTGTGTCATACTACTTGGGACTGCGGATATTTATCCGTCTGTGTGGTGAATAGTTCCTTATAAACTTTCAGAAAAAGTAGTGATTACTAAGAAACCCCCGATTATCCGTGAATTCAAAACCGTGAAACATCATTTATCATTCTCCTGACCTTATCCCAATTTATTTGGGGTTGGCGCTGCATGTCTTCTTCTTCCATAGTTTTTGATTACCCATCATCTCATCAGACACCTCCTTTCTTGTCATATTGTCCTCCACACAGTCCATCCATCGTTTCTTTGGTCTTCCTCTACTCATAAAGCCCTCCACGTTCATAATCAATCTTTCCTCTCGACATTTTTCTCATTGCTTCACATCACATACCACGCCCACCGTGAAACATAAAAATCGTGAAACATTTGATTAAAAGTTGTACAATTGAATATGCAGGGTTTATGTAAAATATACTGTTTCCCAGAAAAGGCTGACTGTGCAGAAGATAATACTACTACAAAAAAATCTGAAACGTAACTCCAACATTTTATCCAATAACAACTGTGATTTCACTCACAACCAAACATGAATTTAAAAACTCCAAATGAATTCATTGCAAAATCGGAATGTAACAAAATAAACCTGAACATTAAAAAAAAAAGCGGATAAAGCGCGGCAGGGTATTCATACAAAAAATATTACAACGAACAGACTTTGATTGCGAGCCATCCCAACTAAAATGCAGACAAAAATTCCAATACGAATTAGTTCCTAAAAATGAAACACAGAATTCGACCCCAGCACTGTGCAATCAAATTATGAAACTCGAATTTCAACGTTTCATTTCATTCAATTGGATGTGTTGTCGAAAAATAAATACTGTGTTTTTTATAAGCCTCACGGGGTTGAATAAAATATCTATGTTTCTGAGAACTTCTATATTGCATTAGAAGGTAACGCAATATAGACGTTCTCAGAAACAAAGAAATTATAATAGTAGAAAACAATCAGGTCACCGACGTTGCCGGAAGAATTGCCAAACTTAAGTGGCAGTGGGCCTCCCACTAGGTGGACCGATGACCTGGTGAAGGTTGCGGGAATCCGTTGGATGCGAGTCGCACGGGACCGGTCAATGTGGCGGCACTTGGGAGAGGCCTATGTCCAGCAGTGGACGTCTTTCGGCTGAAATGATGATGATGATGATGATGACGTGATTGGCCCAGCCTTATGCTTTATCCGTCTATACTATTACAGGTTGTGACGTTGGCTTCCAGTTTCAACAGATACAGCAGCTGAATATCAGTATTTTATATGGAACGACTGTCTTCCTGATCTATGCAAACCTGTTACTGGTTGAAATGTAGTAATATGTTACTGTTACTGGTATAAATGTTATATCATACGTATGTACCTTAAAAGAGGCTATGGCCGTTTTTTCATCGTTTACACGATAAACGTTACAAAATGCTTTAACCTTTTTTTTTTCGGATGGGAAATCATCAAATGACTCCTCCCGCTCTGGGCGGAGCAGGAGGGAGTGTCAGACTTTTACTGACTAAAACCCATCCATGTTCCTTCATCGCCCTTCGTGTTCCGGGGCCACGGTAACTCTTTCGAACAATCCCGCAGCCACACCAGGCATCGGCCTTTGCGGACCCCTTCCTTTCTGCTGACATCTCTTTGAGGCGCGCGTGGAACACGAACGCGCCGTCGACACAGCCTTTCGTCATAAGACGGACGGACGGCGAGTTGACCCATAGCTCACCGTTCACAGGCCCGCTTAGAGGCTATGACCTCTGAGTTTGTTTCGGCTGTTTCTTCTCAGAGTAGTCATGTACGCAACACCAGCCTTATCTAGTTTAAAAAAGACTACTAACTATTTACAAAATAAACATCATTTATGCTGCTCATGATCATGTGGATCATGAGCATTTCGTAATCTTTTTTCTGTGGACGTAATTACCAATATTTAACAGGAAACGGTTTTTTTTTTCTGTAATGGTAATGGTTTTATTTCGCTTGAACTTCAGCGAAGATTAAAAGGCGTTCTTTCAATCTAATGTCTAACTTCTTTCATTAAATTGAAAAGCCCAACTTAAATCGTAAACAAAACGAATCAACACCTCTAGCACTAAAAAAATAATAAAGAAGAAGAACGTCAGAGGTTTACCAACACTTGGGATTTTTTCCATCGAGTTCCAAGAACTACGTAAACAAATTTTTAGGTTTTTAATCGCGTTCCTTTTTAGGGTGCCATCAGCTTTACATTTCTTTGCGAGAATGAGTTTCTATTCGTAGTATTTTGTAAGATAAGAATCTATGTAAGCCGTTTTTTTTTTCTGGTAAATCACTTATTTGCAGGAATTGCTTAGGAAAATCCATTCCGTAGTTTTTGCGTGAAAGAGTAACAAACAAATTTTCGCATTTTAATATTAGTATTAGTAGTCACTAATTGAAGTGCAATAGCAATGCATAATTTTATTTTGATATTAATCTCTGATTCGTGCTCATTGAGGATTTGTTTCTTAGACGGGAGGGTGTGGGCACAATTTATTGGTTTCGTTTTTACAATGGAACAATGGTACGATTATTTTTAAGTTAATTAAGTCGTGTTCTTGAAAACTTAGGGTTGGTTTAGTTGAAACTTGTTATCTTGGAGTAACCTATTCACACGAAGTTTAGTGTGTGTGTGTTGCTCCTCAATTTGCTCAAACACAAAGTCAATTCATCCATCATTGTATTTTTGTTCTTAAAGGTGCGGTCAAACCAATACGAACATGTTATGACCGGACTCCGGACACCGGATTTTGACAGATATTGGACCGAACTAAAAACAGTCCACATCCAGTCCGGCCCGGTCGGCAAAACTGAACGTGTTATTACCAAATAATATATAATAATATCATCATACATTTTACATGAATTTGCAAAACGTAAACAAAAACCCACCAAACATTTTCTAACCACAAAGCCTTCAGCTTAAACCTTCTACATCGAGATTCTCATTAGTTAAAAATAAAACAGGTATAAAACAAAACAGGGAGACATTTTTAACAAGCACAGCAATAAAGGCCCGTTGCAGCCCGACTCAAATAAATCGTGGAAGAGCCCGAAGGTATCTGCCACTTAAACTGACCGCAATTACAATGTAGTGTTACATTCGACATTGTGAGCACTTTGGAGTAATGAAAATGTTTTAGGTGAATGGTTTTGTGGAGTTATAAAGCTTTCGTGGCTTATGGTATTGAAATACTTTGACTAAATGGCAACTTTGTTGCGATTGATATAAAGGTTTAACATATTTGACTGGTTTCAGGATTTACTTTTTTTATCAGTAATATCTCAGTATCAGCCCGGAGTCCGGAATTGTGCCTGGGTGATGGCAAAAGACTCACTACTTATTACATGAGATTTTTTTACCATATCTAACTACTACACATAATATCTGCATCACCACTAAACGAAAGTTTCATGAATAGTGAGAAAATCTTAGAAGTAAAGATACCTTTTTGAAAGTAACAACAAACTTACAAGTCAACCTACACTACGGTGTAACATGCAGTCACTTTTAGACTATTTTACAGCATCGCCTAGACAAATTTTGCAGCGAGATAAGAAAGAAACAGGACAAAAGGGGCATTACTGTGGCTTGTGGCTCTTAATGTGGATTATGGGAGAACGAATGACGGGGTCGAAACCATCCCGCTTAGTTTTACGCGGCGATAATCGAGATTAAACGAATTTCGTGGCTCCGCTACGGTGTGATTGCGATTTTACAGTTTTATGGTGCGATGTTTAGCTGATCATATTTATGTTGGGTTTTTTTTAGAGTTTTGGAAGTAGTAAAGTTTTTTTTTTTAAAGGGAGCCCTTTTAAACTAATCTTTTAAATGAAATTTTAAAAAATCTTCACTCCCATCCGGAAAAGAACTATCGTGACACCTACTTCTGTATACATACATAGCAGACTGAATCCGGAAAAGAACTATCGCGACACCTATGTGTGTAACATAACAGACTGAATCCGGAAAAGAACTATCGTGACACCTATTTCTGTATACACACATAACAGACTGAATCCGGAAAAGAACTATCGTGACACCTATTTCGAAATAACAGACTGAATCCGGAAAAGAACTATCGTGGCACCTATTTCTGTATACACACATAACAGACTGAATCTGGAAAAGAACTATCGTGACACCTATTTCTGTATACACACATAACAGACTGAATCTGGAAAAGAACTATCGTGACACCTATTTCTGTATACACACATAACAGACTGAATCTGGAAAAGAACTATCGTGACACCTATTTCTCTATACCACATAACAGACTGAATCCGGAAAAGAACTATCGCGACACCTATTTCTGTATGCACACATAATAGACTGAATCCGGAAAAAAACTATCGTGACACCTATTTCTGTATACACACATAACAGACTGAATCCGGAAAAGAACTATCGTGACACCTATTTCTGTATACACACATAACAGACTGAATCCGGAAAAGAACTATCGTGACACCTATTTCTGTATACACACATAACAGACTGAATCCGGAAAAGAACTATCGTGACACCTATTTCTGTATACACACATAACAGACTGGATCCGGAAAAGAACTGTCGTGACACCTATTTTTGTATACATTTATAACAGACTGAATCCGGAAAAGAACTATCGCGACACCTATTTCTGTATGCACACATAATAGACTGAATCCGGAAAAGAACTATCGTGACACCTATTTCTGTATACACACATAACAGACTGGATCCGGAAAAGAACTATCGTGACACCTATTTCTGTATACATACACAACAGCCTGAATCAGACGAATCATCTTCCTGCTCTTGTCCCATGTTACTCAGGGTCGGGGTTTCTTCCATTTCCTCTGTCAACCGTCATGCTATCATTTATTCCTTTTTTAGGGTTCCGTACCTCAAAAGGTAAAAAAGGAACCCTTATAAGATCATTCTCTTGCCCGTCTGTCTGTCCGTGTGTCACCACTGATTTTCTCAGGAACGGGTGGACCTAGCAAATTGAAATTTATACCAAGTCTATAGTCCCTATCAGGTGTATAAAAACCAAGGTCCTGAGTTAACACGATAAAAAGATATGGGCAAATTTAGATTTTCGCGTACTTGTACCAAAAGTTACCTTAATTTTCAACTTTTTTTATTTTTCGGAATTTTCTCTTTTCTTGCGCTATAAGACCGTGCTTTTAACTATAATTGACAATTCTAGGTCAAACAGAAGTGCCTTAAAGGTTTTGGGTCGAAAACTTATATGGTAGTTCCCGTTGACCTAGAATCACGAAATTTGGCGAGAAGCAATGCCTTACGTCACATGTAAAGGAAAAAATCTGAAAACCGTAAATATGTTGACAAAATACCTACAAGATTTTACGGAACCCTCGGTGCGCGAGTCCAACTCGAGTTTTTTTTGCTCACACAATCCATACCTATATCGTTTCCTTGGTCTTTCTCTTTCTCTTCATCCATCAACATTTATATTCATCACTCTTTTGGTCACATACGATTCGTCCCTCCTCATTGTTCGACTGAAAAGAGAAACGAGCACGACACATTATTACCACAATATTTTTGAAGACTGTATTTCGCTCTGTCACGACAAATAACCATCAAATGGACACCCAAACACTTCAATAACGTTTAAAAACATTTACGGACGTATATAAGAAAAAAAAAGTGAAAAACACAACACTTGAAGAAGAAAAACCTTAGCAGGTGTGGGATTACGTCACGGCAATGTTTTCCACTCGATATGAACAGTGGGGATTGGTTCGGTCCGTCGGCTCTCGGCCCGTCGACTCTCGGCCTCGGCCTGTCTTGAGGCCCGGCCCAGCGGCGCGGAAACGTAGCCGGGACATGTGTACGGATTCCCATTCAGATGGGCATAAACAAGGTGGAAATGAGAGACTCTTTTTATTGAGAGAATATTTTGTTTTATTTTTGCGAAATGGCGTGGGCACTGTGAATTATTAGTTCGTATTGGTGAAAATGTTAAGTAGTTAAGCGAGCTGTTTACTATTGGGGAATTGTTTAAGGTCCAAGAACAGACTGATTGTCCTCACCATTAATTTTTTTTTTTAAGAGCTGATGTTATCGGTCAAATGGTAATCGTTTTTGGAACGTATATCGTAGGTACTTCTACGATTATCAACAGGATTGACGTTAAATTTCGGTAGCTCATGTCAATCTAACACATGTTTGACTCTTTCTGTCATCAATGACGCTGGCTTCATCCGGGCCCTCCAGGAGTTGTTAAATAGATATTAAACATAACACCACGCCTTATTGGCGGTACTTTCATACAAGCTTTCAAGCTTGGCTTGTCCTTATAACCTACTACTCTTCATGATGTTAAGGTTTCTGAACAGTCTGCTTGCCCTAAGGCATATTTTTGATCCCTAGGCACGCCACTGCCACAGTAAGGCTGAGGTATACCTAATATGTAGTACACCCACGTTTCGCCAGTTATGATTAAGTCCCATGTAATAGGGGGCGAGACATCAACCGGGCACAAATCCAGACTCATGTCTGCTACTGGGAAATTCCTGATGGAAACACCCAATAACAATTCTCCCGGCCTGGTAATCGAACCCAGAACCCCTTGGTCAGCAGTCGCGCTTGCGACCACTAGACCAACAACGTAGTAAAATAGAATATCCAAAATATATAAAACAAAACGCAGTAAATAAGTTATTTCAAACCCTTACTAATACCTAGGGGCATATGTTTACTAGCACTACCACCAATTCACCATCCACTCCAATAACCAGCCCAAAAGCCCCACCAACCCATCAATAACCACTGACCACATCACTACAGACACACGCACCAGCACACAAATACACTATTATACCTACTGATGCAATTATTAGAGGATTACAACGACACGTGCACAAAGCGCCGAAACAATTAATATGGACAGGATGACGGCATGGAGTAGATTGGTACAGAAGACTAGCTTTAAACAACGAGTGAATGCACGCACACATGTAGACTACGTGTCTGCGTGCGGCAAGTCAAACGCATTCGCGACTAACATTTCTTTACTTTTATTTTGTTTCTGACTTTGGATCACCATCAATCACAATGTTCTTTAATCATTGGGTTAATACCAGTAATTAGTCAATAAAAATAACAAAGGTTTTTATTCTAGTAACAATAAGACGGCTGCTTGGGTTACTGCTATGAGAGGATAGGTAGAGTGAATGGAGTGTAGCATTCGTTTGACTTAAACTTAAATTCAGTTTTAGATCGGAAATTAGCACGTTTTGAAAAAAAAAACTCAACGTCATTGATAACGAAGTTCAAATTCCATTGCAACTTTTTACTACAATAGGTTTGCAAGGCGTTTAAGACCTCTAATACAATAGGTCACTCAAAAATTAACTTAGCTTATAATATGACGCTGAAGAAGAAAGTAGACTAATATGCATGGCATGTAAATTATCTTTTGAATTCCATCAGTTTTAAAAGCCGTACGCCGTACACGTGTTTTGTGTGCATGCACCAGTTTTCGCTCGTTGTAAGCCGGCATTCTGTACACAGTCTATTCTGTGGCAACAGCTACGGACGCCCGGGTAACCGATCATGCAGGTGACAGGAAATCAATAGGCAACTCATAATGATGCGCGCTGCACGTTAATTAAACGCGGACGGTAACTGGTGAACTTACCTTACGTACAACGGACGTTTTTAATCATGATTTTCATATTCGACGCGAAATAAAGGCTTTGGTAGACGTGAAATTAAATGTTTTGTTCGTGTTGCCCGGTTGATGGCAATAGGCTCGCCCCCTATTACATGGAACTTAAATATAACTGACGAAATGTGGGTGTACTATTAGGTACACCTCTGCAGCGTGATGTTATGTTATGTTATAGTGTGAAATATTAGTTAGTTTTCAGTCGCACGCCGGTGGTAACACCTTGACCATAAGCTGACCTATCGTAGTACGGAGTTCCAATAAAACAAGAGGCCTGATTATACTTGTCGCTTTGCTTGACCAGGTTGTCTTACCACTCAGTTACTTGTACTTACGAAAATCAGACGAACAAAAGAACGCAGAACATAATCACTTCATCTCTAAGGCACACATCTTCATGTTCCGTCCCTTGTTCCTTGTCACTTGAGGTCGGTGCAACACGCGTTTTTCTTCCCCCAGTCAACCGTCACGCAATCAAATACACCTTTTCCTTTCTTATCATTCCTTACACAATCCATCCATCTTTTCCTTCGCATTCCTCTCTATCTCTAATACACACAACGTCGATTAAAAAACTCTTACGACAGAAAAGTCGAACGCACTGTTTTAGACTTTCACGGTTTTTCACTACACTTAAAGTACTGGGATGATATCCTTGATTTTCTTTGGTTACTATGAGCTCCCGATAGTGCGCGTAATAAAAGACTAAGAAAGAGGGTAGACAGATTTGTCTGCTCATAATAAATAATGTTCGTCCCAACCGCATACCTCTTCAGTATTCCCGCGATCATCTATATATAACAGGCAAAAGTGATTGACTAATGTATCAACGCACAGGCCAAACCCTTAGGGCTAGAATCTTAAAACTTCGCACACGTATTCCTCTTATGACGTAGGCATTCACTAAGGAAGGATTTTTCGAAATTCAACCCCCAAGGGGGTGAAATAGAGCACAAAAGTTTGTATGAAACTTTCTATTCCTTGGACATATTTGCACGAAATTTCGTATGAATTGAGTACGGCAAAATAATGAGCTACGTATTTCAGTGCTTACCAAAAATCAACCCCTAAGAGGGTAAATTTAATTTTTGGACACAGCTATTATATAACTTCGATTAACACATACGAGTAGAATACTTTTCAACCAATTATCCAACTCCACGCGGGCGAAGCCGCGGGCAACAGCTAGTAATATATAAATAAGATCATGAAATATCGGGAGCTCATAGTAACAAAAGAAAATCACGGATATCATCCTGTAAGTACTTTAAGTGTAGAAAAGTCGGAGCTCAATTCGTCTAATCACCGTTTTAAAACAACAACTCAAGTTTCACAACAACATAAAATGCACAGACGAATAAATTCAATCGCTGGGAGTGAACAATTACTGGAATGTCAACAAAAGGTTAGAGTTTCAGTTACCTTCAGTCGAGTTTACAGATATCTTCAGTCGTTAGCTACTGATATCTAGGACTGATACCTATATTTTCTTCTCAGTTACTGAGTTATTTGGTTCACTGGGTTAAAGCAAATAATGAAGCAATGGAAATTAATATTATAACCTGCAGTTTGCTAACTATAATATTTTATCTAAAACACTTTTTATTTTTTTCTGCCCTTTTTAATTTATTTTTCTTCTTTTCAGCATATTTTTTTTTGGTTGGGCTTCGTCGCCCAGGGAGGCCTAAAAAACGCTGGCATGACGACTTAGAGGCATTTAGACAACCGCACGGAGAGATGAGTGGAAGGCTGTGGGGAAGGCCTTTGACCAACAGTGGGACAATAAAGGAAAAAGGAAAAATATATGATCGGAATAAGTGTATCCTTTCCAATATCACAATGTAAAGTCCTAAGGTTTCTTTACACGAGTAGACATTGAACTCACTATAGAATCTTTTCTATTTAAAATTGTATTGTTTCTGTCATACACATTTTTTTTTTCTTCTTTGTGTCGCTGGTTTGACATATAAAATATTTCGGTCCAAAACTTCGCAATAATTTGAGTTAGTTGGCTTTCGAATTTCGGCAAAAAAACATTATTAAAACACGGTCTCAATCCAAGGTGCAAATCTCCAATTATTTTACATTCAGAGATAGATTCACCAATTCCTGAAACACATTCTTAAGGCTTCCATTCTCAGCGACTTTCATTCTAGAACATGTAGTAAGGTAGGTAGATAACAAGCCGTTGACTTCTACATGAATGCACACACTAACTACGTCTAAACGCTTGGCTGTGCTTGCTTGTGCGACACACATCGACGCACCGTCGCGTCGCACATCGTTATAAGTTCTCAGAATATCTGACGTGTAAGACGGATGCACTATCTTTGATCAAAGGTAAATTGATTTAGTTTGTAGAGAAATGAATATGCATCGAATAGATTACTGTGTGTTTTATAAATATCTTGTTAGGGATGTCTTTGTCCGTTTTTATTTATTTTAGACATCTTTTCAATGACGTGAATATTTTATAAAATATATCTTTATCATCATCGTCATCATTCTTCTGCCTTTATCCCAATTTATTTCAGGTTGGCACAGCATGTCTTCTTCTTCCATACTTCTCTATTACTAAGCAGTCATATTTTATAATATTATTAGGGGAAAATATGGTATATTACAACATAGTACAGCAACGTAATTTATGCTTTTAAAAATAAAACATAACTAAATTACAATTTATGTATATTTATAGCCTTTCCAGACAAAAGCATACATTTTAAAATAATTATTTTTATATACAGGGTGTAAACCACCTCATCACGAAGCCGTCAACCAAGCATTATGTACATCAAACTAAGTATTATATCTTTACGCAAAAAATATTGATGGGAAACGACTTTTTTTTTTGGGGTGAAAAATCATGTTTTGTGGTAGAACTCAATGTAACGCACTCAAAACATTGTGCTGATGCATGGATTGAATAGTACGGGGGTCGTGGATGTGTTTAAAGTAAAAATCTTACATTAAAAACTTGTATTCAAAAAAAAGTTGTCAAAAAGTTGGAACTTTGACCCCCAATATCTCCGTAACTAGAAGGTTCCTAGGTATGGTGTAGAACAAAAAAATGATCGCAATGACGAGAAAAACAAGTGCCTTTTGGCTTCGTCAAGAGGTGTTTTACACCCTTTATAGGTTTGCTTTTTATTCTGTATGCCCATTGGCAAAGGCCTCCTCCAACACTTTCCAATCTTCTCTCTCCCGCGCCATTCTAGTCCAGGTTTTTCTAGCTGTTTTAACCACATCATCTTCCCATCTTCTGAATGCTTTCGCCTTCTTTCTCTTTCCCTCTCTTGGGCACCACAATGGTACTACTTTGTTCCATTTCTCTTCTTCTCTAATTACATGGCCAGCCCATTTCCACTTTAATGTTGCTAATTTCAACACCACATCTTGTGTCTTTGTCGTCACTAATTTTGCGTTGGTTGATTTACAATTTAAAAATTACAATTTACGAGTACTTAATCCATTATACCTTAATCCAACCTTATCCAAGAGATGGAAAGTCTTCTTAATATTTCTTTAAAAATATACGAGGACTTTTTCTAGTCAAACGTTAGTGGATAAAAAACCTTGTAACACTTTAAACAAGTTTAAATACTTACATTGATACCTAGTCTTGTATACCTTAATAACTCTGTCTGCCCGAACCCCTTTCAACTCGTGTTCAAAGATATCATAGTACGAGCATGCCACGGTTAACACGTAAATCTTTTAAGGCATAGTGCACACTACTGCAAGATCTTTAACGCTACCAACAATACAAGACGGAGATAATTGGTTCAGATTCCAATTAGTACCCGATCAATACACAGACTAACTCTATACACAGGTAGTCGTTTGTCACGCTAGCAATATTTGAGTATTCGCCTTTGAATTTATTTGCGTCTGTGATTTTGTTGAAGTCGTTTGGTTATTATTTTATTATTGGAAAGATTGAGTCTCGTATTTTAGGAAGTTTGTTTCGAGCTCCGGAAATAATTATTCTTGTTTATAAAACAAACTGGAAATGAATTAACTCTGATAGTATATCTGTCTGCTTCGCTTTCGCTCTTGGTTCTGTTGAAATATCTGAATAATGAGCTACTCTCTTAAATGTAAGGTCGCGTACACAGCCTCAAACGATGCGACTGGTGGCATGACTTGTATCAAGCAAAAAACGCGTACGGTACTTGTATCCTTTACGTGGCAACTCGTGGTATACTCTTTACAATTTCTTTCACGTTTCAATTTCTGTAACTTCGGCTGTAGCTCATAGTAAAATGTAATAGAGAACAATATCTAAAATGTTATCATCTTCCTGGCTTTGTCCCATGATACTTGGGGTCGGCACAACTTGTTTTTTCTTACATGATAAATCATGATCTGTCAAATGACCAATTTGGTCGAGACACCACTGTTTACCTATTGTGTCTACTTCGTGGACAGAAAATGGGATACTGATGCATATCTGCCGACCTGCTACCCACATGTTCTAATTGTTAATATAGTCAGTTGACTATTTAAGTACCAATAGTAATAAACTAGCCTTTGTACCACACACTCGTTCGTTTGTTTTGTACTTCCCTACTAAGATATATATCAGATACCCTCTCAACCGTCACGCTATCATTTAGTCCTTTCTCTTGCATATCATTCCTCACACAATCCATCTATCGCGGCCTTGCTTCCTCTTCCTCTCCCTCTCCATGCATCAAAATGTTATTTTCATCACTCTTCAAGTCACATGCAATACATCCCTCCTCATTACATGCCCATTAAAACATCTAAAAACCTACCAAAACACTTCCCCACATCAAAAACTCATAAAATCCAACACCAATAAATTCATAGCTCACGTTATACCTATATACTAACAACAACTGATAACAGTTGCTATCTCGTCCAGGTCAGGCCGGAATTAGGTCACCAGGCCATTCCATAGGACACGGCGGATTACCGGGCTTTCAACGTTCATACAATACTGTGACGCTTCGAATGCATTAATCGATTCGGAGATGAAGGGATTCAGGTGTCCTTGGTGGTACAGTTTCGATTATAACGTTGAATGGTAAATGCTTCAACACCAAAATCGATATCCACCCGGATATCGATTTTGGTGTTGAAGCTTTTAGAAAATGAACGGAGTAAAGTTATGTCAAACTTAACAATCGAAAAATGTATAGTGAATTTGAAGGTGTGTGATGGCGTTTACTGATAAGGGGGTTACAGCTCCAGCTGTTAAAATGTCAGCAAGCCTGCAATGCCAAACGGGATCATGTCAATGTCAATTTTATGAATGCTATAATTAGCACTCTTGAAAAATTGTTCCGATATTTTTAAGTCGGATCGTAAAAATCAGCCGTTCATTTTGACCTTGTATTGAATTTTTGTATTAAACAGCTGTAGTTTTTAACTAACCGAAGATAAATTTCAACCCAAGTGTATTTTGAATCATGTACTGAATCCTTCTAAGTTAGGATGCCTCTTACAACGTGTATATTATTTGTGAGAGACGATGTACTGCTGACAAATCTACAACGAATATGTACTGGTTTACCAAGCTTACAAAGTGTAAGCCATCGTTTAATCCTAATTCATCGATGCATATGACGCCCGTCATGTGCCGTTGACTTTCAGTGCAAGCGGCAATCGATGCGCTGTAAAATCGACTTCCGACAGTATGTTGCATGTTACATTGCTAAAACTGCTGTGCTTTGAGATTTTTTTAATCGGTTTTTTCTAACATTATACGAGTATTTTTGACAAAATATCCCACGTCTGATAACATTTACTTTCAGTTAAGTGCGGTGATGATTTACATATTTTCTTGACATTTAAATGTGTCTTAACGTTTATATGTGCAGGATAATAATCTTGCACATATAAACGTGGAATTTGGAATTTTGCACCAATAGGTGCAAAATCTCAATTCCACGTTAAATGGATATTTCACCTGATTCAAAATGACAATGTGCCTCTTAGGACATTTCAGAATTGTGGAAATACGTTCTAGGGATAAAATGGCAGATGGGGTGACTGTGGTGACAGATTTGACTTCGGTTTACGTCGTTATGACATTTGATCGTCATTTTTTTCTGTACCTGAAGGTGACATAGCTCGGAGCATTAACAGTAAAAATGCGTAAAAACAACAACCAAACCAACAAAATGCAAAAACCAACATACACAGCATAGCTGTACCGCTACTGACCCCCGGCATATTGCAAACAATTTTTCGAACCTCCCGCCACCCAGTGACCTAATTTCGCACAGGTGACCTGCATGTATCAACCAATAGCATCCAAGTGCTTGTCAATTGGTTAACTATATTAACCAATGGTGAGGACTAGGCGTGGCGTGGCAGTATGCCAGCCATCTCGTTGCATCTTTACGCCTACGATTCACGCTATAAGAAAGGTAAGAAGGCCTAGTCTTGATACCGCTTCTAAGACACTCACACATGTATATCTTGTACCCTATTGGTCAAGCGAAACGGTGTCAAGCTCACACTGACACAGATTCTACTCTACGACTTGTGTGTGTATATGTGTGGGTATATTATACATACTGGTTGTGTTCCGCGATACTTCTGTATGTTTCATTTATCCTACACTTGTTGATATTGCGGAAAATTTTCACTTGCCGACGGCTGGGCGGTTCTGCCGAATAGTTGGCATTGTCTTATATCTTCAGGCTACGAATGGTAGTCTTTAACGCCAGAAAGCTATAATATGGAAAAGAATGGCCATTGGTTGAACTTGTAATAAAATTTGCATGATCTGCGCATGCTAGGAATTTTTTCGGCAACCTGTCGGTAGAGACTATAAAATTTTTATTGGCGGCTTGGAATTTTTTTGCTCTCACAATTTTTAAAAGAAGATGAGTAACAAACAATACAGCATGACATTACCTCTTAATAATTTTCTTCGGGATGTTATAAATATTCACCTCTTTTTTTCTGACGTTTCCAAGACAAACTCGTATTATTTATTTAACGTTATAATTTTTCTACCATTCTGAATTCCTTATCTAAATTTATTAGGGGCATCATGCCTTCTTCTTCCACACTTGTATAATGCAGTAGTCACAACCGTAAACATTAATCTTCTTCTCGTATCGATGACTCAAATGTTGTCCGACCAGTACGTAGCAACCTGGACAATTCTACCGTTTACCTCATTCAAGTCCTGGAGATTGTAATTGGTTTTGAACGACGGGTTGGAAAGAAGGTGTGGCATATCCAATAGGGTAGATGACAAAAACAATCTAATTAGTCCGTCAGATAGATTTCCAAAAAATATTCGACATTATTTTTTCTTTTTACACGTAAACATAAAATGAAGACGATACAGTGCATCGAAAACTCGTGTGACGTCACAAGCCCCCACTGATGATCTTTGACACGTTGTATCTTCGTCAATTTTTATAAATTTGATAAAACAAAAAACACGTATCCAATATTTTTCGATAATCTAGGTAGCTGACGGACTAAACAGAATCATCTTTTTTTAGTCAGTCATCATCCCTATCATTACTGTAAATTTATGTTTCTTTTAACTGTGGGATAACTTGGACTGGTCTGTTATATTGTACATTTGTTTTCTCAATTATATACAGCCGCTCGGGTCGATTACATTCCGGGTTTCCTCCGTGCCTCGGAAAGCACGTTAAGCCGTTGGTCCCGGCTGACATTTGCAGATCTTTAACAATCGTTACAGGTAATCAATGGCCCAAAAAGTCTGACAACCCAGTCTTAACAAACCCGGGTATCGTATTACCCAGCACTAACTGGGTTGTGAAGGTCAGATAGGCAGTCGCTCCATGTAAAATACAGGTATTCAGCTGCATCCGGTTAGACTGGAAGCCGACCCCAATATAGTTGGGAAAAGGCTAGGCAGATGATAATATTTTCTCAAATAAATAAATATTTATTTATTTATTAAAACTTTATGCACAAGTAAAAACTGTACAAAGGCGGACTTAATGCCTTGGACATTTTCTACCAGTCTACCTTAGGGTGATGCAGAGACAATACACAGTAGGTGCAATAACAGAAAACATATAAGAAAATATTTATAACTGAAATATAAGAATAAATACTTATATACATACATAAAACAAAATATACTTAGTTCTGAGACGAATCTGCCAACTTCTTGTATATGTGTTCTCGAGCTTTCACTTTAAATGTGAACCGATTGGTTACCGTCCTGATATTCTGAGGGAGCGAATTCCAAAGGAAGACAAATATCCTGTGTTGGGGCAACACTTTACTCTCTATTAAAATGGTTTGCCCTAACACTTCCCATGCAATTTTCTTCCCTATCTACATCTCCCAGTTCCCGTACATCGTTCTACATAACTTCCCTAAATGCAATTACCATTATTAATTATTAAGCTCACTCGTCCCTCTAAAGATTTTCGCTTGGCTCGTAACGAGGCCTTTTCGCCCTCTTAAGATCCTATTATCGGATTCATATTTAATAAATACTGGGATGCCTTCAGTTTACTGTGGTACATACTTTTGCTTTTATAGGTTGGAGTATACAAGTAGCTACCAAGTATATTTTTTGGTGTCGTTTGAGGGTTTTAAGTTTTTTTTTTTTTTTTTATACTTAACTTTAACATAAGAACTTTGTGATTTTTTCAAAACATTCCGCTCTACTTACCATGAAAATATAAAAAATATATATTCTTGAACCAATAGTGGTTGACACCTTACAACCACCAATTATATGTTAAACAGCATCTCAGTCATCAAACTACATTATTAAACCAACTTCTAAGCTATCATACTCCTTCAAAACTAAACATTAACTAATCTTCCACCAACATCATAGAAAACAAAAACTAATTCAAAACACAGAACACAGCAAGCCAAACAGAGTCACATTACAAACATAACTAAATTTAATTTCAAAAGTAAGGAGAACCCGATGCCTCACAAACTCTCGCTCAAGCTAAATTAAAATTCAACTTATGCCTACTCAACTTATAGATGCTCAAGTTCTACTCAACATTTATATGATATCTCCAACTGCGTTATATGATATCGTTTGTCTATTGGCGCCGAGATTTGCTTTTAAATGCGATTAAAGTTAAGATGTCTGTGGATTTGTTTTCCTTATACAGAATTTTATTGAGAAAATCTGGAAAATCTTCGAATTTTTTGCTTTTGAATGAGCGTTAGACAGGTCTGGTATCGTCTAAACGGGTTTTACTTATGAAAATGACTAAACATTTCGATGTTTTTTGACATGATATTACTCCTTGATTTTTATCCACGTAGTTTTCATTCGAAGACATGCGTAGGTCATAGTTATAATGCTCGTCTAGTCAATTATGTGTGGACCACAACACAGGTCCAAAAGCAACACTATCATTATAGCACCATATTATTGACAATATACCAAAGGATGAGTCAGCATTATATCTCTTCAATTAACAAAACCCTAAAAGTAAACTACCGGACGTATCAAAAACAACGTAAGCACCAATAAAAAGACGATGACATTAAACAATCTTGCGCAGACGCTAGATGAAGACACATAACGAACGTGGTTTGGCGCTTTGCCTGGATACTATGACACAAGAAGTGCAATCTACCGCGACATTCTTTTACATAAACGTTGCATGGTTGGTGTAAGGCATAAGAGGAGCGGGAGAGAGTGGTATTGCAAAATATAAATCGTTGAAAACATTTGATCACTAGAAAGTAAGTATGCTTCGTCTATATACCAGACGCTCGTCTTAAGTATTGATCCGAATGAAAGATCAGTCAAACTAGTACAAAAAGATTGTATATCGGCTGCTAATACTTCTCCACTGACAGATTTGACAATCTCCAGTGTCTGATGCTTTGTCCGCAATTTTCGTATCAGTTTGATCAAAACCTTAACCTGACATCAGCCCGGGAAGACCTGATAAACTCTGTCGGAGAATATACAGAGGAATATACTAGGCTTCTACAATAAGGCAAGTATCATAGACACGAAAGGAGAAGGATAAAATAAAATGCTCCAGTTTCATAGAGAGGAGGCCTATGTCCCAGCAGTGGGAACATTATAGGCTGATTATGATGATGCTCCAGTCTAAGTCTTAGTTTTTTATTTTTGCAGTAACCGTATGAATAAAACTTGGGTAAAACAATACTTTCTAAACACCTAACATGTAATATTTAACCGACTAACAAGAAAAACTGACCCCAAATAAATTATGTTAAGGGAAAGATAATGATGATGCAATCTTAATGAATTGAATGATACTTTTATGATTATTAATGATTATTAATGATTTCTTTACTATTTTATCTGTTTCAATTGTATTTTTCTTGAAGATTCGTATTTTTGCCTGCAATAAAACACTATTTTCAAACCGCTTGTGGCTTGCACCACACAAAGAGATCACATGCAAGCCATTTGTTGGGGAAAAGCTATGGGGTTGCAGTTTTTATTATGAAGCTTGAGTTTCGCCTGCAACGTTCTAACAGATGCTTTTTTCTTATTTAATACCACGCCTCAGTGGATTCGCAATGTAAGGGATGAGAACCACTTTATAAATATGCACAATTAGTTTTAAGATTTAGTGGAATTATTATTGTACTTGTAGGTATAACTATGGAGAATTTTTTTACATTCTTGGATTTGTAGTCAACGAAATTATGTTTTTTAGTCACCCTAAAGTGTAATTTAAGTCTACCAAAGGGTAAGGAGACGAGTGGCAATCAGGTTCAAAGCGTTTTGTATTGTTACAAAGACTTTTCACATTAACGATAGAATCTTACTTCGACCGTCGGAAGATTATTACCTATGTACTCATATTTTTAATGTGTTTTCCTGTGCTGTATACTGTGTGTACATAAATAGTAAAATAAATAAACAAATTATTTTCCCTTGGTCATTATTTGCTAGATATAACCTTAGCCTTGAGACGGACAGACACTTAATAAAACTCAATACACGAGATGTTCTAATGTCTTTAATAGCAGCAAAATTGGCTGGCTACCAAAATCGAGGGTATCTCAAAACGATCTTGGAACAATCACTGCTGGTATATTGATAGGTGCGTCTCAAACAAGGCATCGCGAGCTTCAGAAGATATGCTTGATGGAGCAGGCAATCAATATACCTAGGTGAGGATTGAGATCTCCAGAGATACTCCTAGATAGCTACTATTGTTTTAGACTACCGGCCCGGCAAACTGCAATATTACGCTAGAGGTGTATTCAATCTTGCGATGCAATTTGTTGCTGGAATATTTGGAGCAAGACAATTGGGTTGTCAACTATTGGAGTTGAATCTTCCAGGTGAAAATACGTTGTTATAAAAAGTTGTATTTTAAGGAAGGGTTTTTTAATAAGACTGGGTATTAGAAATGTACGTAAATGCTTTTAAAACTAGAATGTCTTATTAGGAAGCAAGTTATGAGACCCATGAGACTATATTGATGTTTTGATTTGAAAACGTTTCATTTTTAGCCGACTGCGGCGAAATCCCAAAAAAGAGCAATGCTTTTGAAGTAACTCGACTCTTATCACGAGCAGTCATAACTAATCATTTATTTTATTCAACTAACCAAAATGGAACCTAAATACACACTACATTCACAAAATGAGGACTGTTTCCGAAAATATCATCGGCGCTCCAACAAAAATCTGCTCGAACGCGTTTTATTCCTTCCCACAAATCCTCAAACGATAGAATATCCTGACCTATTTGTTCAGAATTACTGTACATCAAATCAACCACCAATTTGTCAATCCGCTGCACACAAATTCAATCAAGCTACACACATTTTTATTTCCACACGATTTCCTTTGTAAGTTGATTTGTGAAATATTCAATCGCGCTGTCTCAAGTGGAGGCCTTATTGTAAAATATTTCGAATAATATGAGGATTATTGGGTACTAGACATCCCACGGGGGTTCCGTCTCGCTATATTAAAGGCTCTCTATCTGTATATAAGGTATTGGAGAAAGAAAGATTTGATAAACAATGTTTGTATGATTTTTTAGATGATATTATAGGTCGTTGGATAATTTTGATCCTTGCTTCGTGTGACAGAACTTTGAATTGGGGCGGGCAGTGAATACATACTTGTATGTAAAGCATATAAAATAATACAAGTATCTACTAATTATGTCAAATATTTGCGAACATTTATTAATGCTCACGTCCATTCACACATTCGATTTTATGTAAATGTACTCATATGATCAATGATTCTTAAAGAACAGGACACTCTCCATAATTGCTATCCCGCTCACACAGTGAATGCGCGCACCGTGACTCACAACTCTCCGTGCTACGCGCAAACGCCGGCGCCGCGCGCCTCGGACACCGCCACAAGTGACTACAAGGTATTTACGAATTTACGTAAACATGAATATCACGAGACGTACGCCGCCCCAATCGCCAGCCACGTCTATAGTTAGTGACTCTGAGACCCTTCAAGTGAGAAATCCAACTATATCACTAACCGGATCTACTCCCAACCTATCCAGCAGAGATGCAAATGTGACGGCACGAAACAAACGTAGACGAGAAGATGAAATGGTCGCTTTTATGCAAGAGATACGAGACTTATTGCAATCGGCTACCGCCCAATCGGAAAACAAGTTTAAATCATTGCAAGAGTCAATGCGAGAAATTATAGTACAAAACTCGGAAATGAAAACATCCCTAGCCTTCGTCACAAAACAATACGATGACATAATAATAAAAATAGATGAAATTGATAGAGAACGAAAAATCGACCATGCCTATATTAATCAACTAGAAAATAAAGTCGAGAATTTAGAGCGCATTTTATGTCTTACAAAGATTGAGATGAGAAACATACCAAAGAAGGAAGGTGAAAATAAAGAGGATCTGCATAGAGTAGTATCTGAAACAGCCAAAGTACTGGAGATGCCTGTCGAAAGGCAGGACATAAAGGATATTTTTCGCATAACTAAAAAAGGTGGAGGATCATCTATTAAAGTCGACTTTGTCTCGGTAACTACAAAGGAAAATTTACTGCATAAAGTCCGTAACTTCAATCGCAATAACCCCCAAACCAAGTTAAACACATCCCATATAAATATACCAGGTGAAGTAAAACCAATATTTCTATCAGAAAGCTTGACTATGAAGGCGCAACGATTATACTATCTTGCGAGGAAATTTGCGAGCGATAATGGCTTTAAATTATGCTGGACCTCACTTGGAAAAGTCTTTCTTCGTCAAAAAGAAGGAGATCAATACATACATGTAAAAGACGAAACTGATCTAAAACACAAATTACCACTATGACTGTATAGAAAACTTGCACGTTTTGATCATGTACTGCTCGTTGTTTTATTATTATTATTTTTTTATCCGCAATTGCTCGCTTTTTGTAAAACACATAAACAAAAACCAATCAAACACACTCATACAAAATCACTTAACAGAATACAAACAAACAATGAACTCACTTACATACACAACATAAATTGTTCTCGTGTGGATATGCCTAATACCATGTATCCAGCTCTAACTTTCACCACGTCTATCATATTAACTCGCTCCCCAACATACAACAAAAAATATATACGTTTATTCAATGGCTAACATGAACCATAACATCTCAACACAGATAGATAGCTTTACTGTGGCATCTTCTCATCACTGTGATACGGACGCCTGTAACGAAATCATGAAAAACTCTAAAACCTCGCTAAAAATTATAACTCAAAACATCCGAAGTATCTATAAAAACTTAGATGGTTTTCAGGCCCAACTGGCTAGGCTATCGTCTGAAATCGACATCATAATCTTGACAGAGTGCTGGCTAAATGCTGACAAACCGATTCCGACTATGCAAAATTACGTGGCTTACTCTAGCAAAAAATGTCTTAATCAAAATGACGGTATTGTAATATTTGTTAAAAGCAACCTTCAATGTACAGTTGAAGAACCAGACCCGGTAGGGGCTAACTTTCTTCTGTTAAAAATCGATTCCGATTTTTGTATTCTAGCTTCATATAGATCACCATCAATTTATTGTATTGATAGCTTCCTCAACTCCCTGGAAAACATTTTAAGTAAATTAAAAGCAAATAACATAATGCTGGTAGGAGATATCAATATAGACATAAAACCTAACAATACAGATAGAAATAGTTCGTCCTATCTAAATTTAACTGCAGAGATGGGCCTCTTACCGGGACATGCCTTTCCTACTAGACTGCATAACTGCCTCGATCACATAATGATTAGAACCACTACCTGTGCAACAGTTATAGTTATGGACTCCACAGTCCCACGGTCCCACACAGTGACCACGCCTCCGTAATGTTATGTCTCGGCAGCGCTCCCCCTAAAAACCAGAATCTTAGACAAATTACAAAAATTAACTATGAGAGCGCTGTTGAACAATTAAAAACTATAGATTTTACTTTTATTACACAAAATAGTGACGCAAACGAAGCCGCTACAAGGTTTGTCGAATGTCTTATGTCCACGGTATCCCAACACTCAACAGTAACGAAGGCCCCTAACCGTAAAGTAATCCTTAAGCCCTGGATCACACCTGGCCTCTTACGGTGTGTTCGACACAGGGATAACCTCCACCGAAAATTCTTGGCAGACCCAAAAAATGGAGTTGTTGAGTTAACATACAAAAGATACCGTAATCACTGTAATATATTACTCAGGAAACTAAGAAACGCCCACGAAAGCTCCGCTTTAAAATCTGCAAAGGACAATAAAGAAACATGGAATATTATAAAATCTATTACCAATCAAACCGGGAAACAACAATCAGCTGACAAACTTCTACCTGCCACTGAAATTGCGGACGCGCCTAAGGCCATTGAGCAAATAAACCATTATTTTTCAAACATCGGTAAGCTATTGGCAGACAAAATTATTAAAAACAAAAATTCCTCACTAGCCCCATACGTCATTGAAACACTCCCAATGCGAGATTCTATGGTCCTACTTCCTCCGGATGAGGCTGAAGTAGAGGCAGTCATTACCAACCTAAAAAATAATTGTGCCACAGGATGGGACTCTATTCCGGCTAAACTCCTCAAGCTGGGTAAAGAAGTACTAGTTCCACCTATTACAAAAATTATTGGAGCATGCTTTGAACAAGGTGTTTTTCCTCGTATCTTTAAGAAATCCTTAATCACACCTGTTCATAAGGGTGGAAACCAAGACGAGGTAAAAAATTATAGACCTATATCAGTTCTGTCGGCACTGTCAAAAATATTAGAAAAATTGTTAAACTGTAGACTAATGAAATACCTTGAGCACCACAATATAATATCGGATACACAATTTGGTTTTAGGCCCAGGATAAGCACCGCAGACGCAGCTAATCAACTCGTTGATTACGTGACTGGGAAACTCGACGCAAAGCAGAAATGTATAGGTGTTTTCCTGGACCTAGCCAAGGCATTTGACACCGTCTGTATTCCAACCCTCGTGACCAAGTTAGAGCATGTTGGAATCCGGGGAAAGGCTCTGGGCATTTTTACGGACTTCCTCAACGACCGGACACAAAAAGTAAAGATTGGTGAGGTTATTAGCAACGAAGCCAGGGTTGAATACGGGGTGCCTCAGGGTAGCTGCCTATCCCCCAGCCTTTTCCTACTCTATGTAAATGACCTATGCCAGCAGCCTCTTAGTAACGGTAAAATCTTTAGTTATGCAGACGACACGGTACTAATATTCCACGGTGAGTGTTGGGACGCGGCAAGGGAAGCTGCCGAGACAGGCTTACGCAAAATAATCTACTGGCTTGAAGCTAACTTGCTAACCCTGAACATCTCGAAAACCTCTTTTTTGCAATTCACTTTCGCCAAAACCAAACCTAAAGTATTAAATTTATTTAAGTCTCAAAGCACACTCCTGTGACGTCGCTAACAGCTGTAGTACTCCATGCACATGTCTTTCAATCACACAGCAAAAAACAATGAGGTACCTGGGAGTGATTCTGGACGACGGACTTAGCTGGCGTCCCCACATTGAACAGACCTCCTCCCGTGTTAGGAAACTTATATGGGCGTTTAAAAAACTACGACAAGTAGCCGAGTTTAAGCTTCTCCGCACGGTTTATTTGGCACTGGCACAGTCAATCATAGGTTACTGCATTACTGCTTGGGGAGGTGCTTGTAAAACCTACATGATACGCCTTGAGAGAGCCCAACGATCTCTGTTAAAAGTCATGACCTTCAAGTCGTACCGGTTCCCCACAAGTACCCTGTATGAAAGTTGCCAAGTACTTACAGTGAGACAACTATACCTGCTCTATCTGATTTTAAAACAGCATGAAAAGACACCGGTAAATCACGCAACCAAACATAAGAGAACTATCAGTAATGTATGTAGCACAGTCAAATGTAAGACAGCATCCGCTAGACGGCAACGTTTATATCTATCTACTTATTTATACAATAAAATAAACAACATCCTCAACTTCAACCCACTAACAAAAAATAAAACCAAGACAAATCTAAATTCATGGCTTCAAACACTGGACTACCAACAGACGGAAAATTTAATTAAAGACCAGTACTGGAGATGATTAATAGTGAGTTAGGCAAACCAAGTCTCATCATAATATATAACCCAAGTCCAACCACCAACAATGATCACTCACACCACACACAAAACACACACACATAGACACAACACACTCACACTTACGCATAAACACACGCATACACACCACACACAAAACACACACACATACACACATAGACACAACACACTCACACACTCACACCTACGCATAAACACACGCATACACACCACACAACTTCACACAAGAGCACGCATGCATTATTTTTATTACTTTATTATTCTTTTAAATTTTGATGCATAAAATGTTGTTTATACTAGTACCAAAAACGGGTTAAGACACTGACTCCTGTAACACAGGTCTCACCTAGCACAGGAGTTAGGGTTTCAAATGTAAATGTATAATTTTTTCTTGTGTCAATAAAACATTTTATTATTATTATTATTATTAAAATTGAATGACGTTGGCATTTGAAAAAACGTTTTTGAAGTTCACTATACCCTTACCGTACCCGTACCCCTTACCGTATACTGTTAAACCCTTTGGAATAAATAGTTATGATTATGATGCTATGTCAAGTACTTATTACTAAAATATCTAAGCAAATTCTTGCGAAATGTAGGAGTACTATTAGGTACACATCTGCCTTACCCTTTAGGGATTACAGGCGTGATGTTATGTTACGTAAATTGTTGCTGATATTGATTCTCCTTTATTAAAACAAGCAGTATTTATTGGAGTATCTCTTGAAAACGCTACAAAACCTGAATTGTTTAGGCACAATATTTCGCGAACAATATTCGTTTTAATTAACTATACAGTCGAATGTTCGGACAAAAGACAGTCGGATGTCCGCTCTGGGAGGAAGAGAGACATTTGTTGTCGACGACTACGTGACGATTACGACTCGTTGAACAGAATTGATCTTTTAGAAAGTTATTTTCAACACACAACATATCGAACTGTTTGTACAATATTGTTTTTTTTTTCAAATGTATACAAAAGGCTTTTTCGATGAGTGCCCAATTCGTAAAATGCCTAGCATTCTACAAAGTGCCAAATTCGACAAATGGCTGATTCGTAAAAGGACTACGTCTTTAAAAGGCCAATTCTAAAGAGATTTTTTATTAAAATGTCCAATTCAAAAAAAGTCTCACAATCATAATTCAAAATAACTTTCGATACAAAAGTAGAGAAATCTTGAAAGATACAGTCTGAACGCATTTAGTATAATCAGCCTATAACATTCCCACAGCTGGGACACAGGCCTCTCTATGAGACAGAATGGGCTACAATTCACCACGCGAGTCTTCGAATTTTTGGGTATAAGAATAAGACATGCAGTTTTCCTCTTCGTTGTTGGTGTTTTCTTTTGCCGTTTTGAGAGCAGTGGTGATGAAATAAATTACAAAAAGTAATGCGCTTGCCTGGGTTCAAACCCACGACTTACTGCTTGTTAAGTAATCTAAAACTAACTATAACTCTTGCCGTTCACAGTAACTTAACCTCAGACAATCTCCCAAAAACTCTTCGATCGTATTCCTAATCCTAACATCGTAAACTATAAACAGCTTTCGGGTTAAATAATTCGGGATCTGGTAGCGGGGCGTCAGCGCCATTGACAAAGGTCATTCATATTGTACTTCACGCTTCGCCGACCACACTAATTCCGATTATGTCTATTTGTGTCTATAGCCGGCCAGTGTCTACTGTCTATACGTGAAACGGGACTATAGATTTGTAGTTTTGTGTTTTTAAGTTTGTTGGAATTGTAGCAGTTAGCATGTTGCAACGCTTGATGTTTTTTATGGCTATCCCACTTTTTTTTCTAACCGTATAAATATAATAAGAATGCGATCATGTGTATTGCATGGAATGAATATTAAACATGTGATTCTGAGGAATGTATCCATTCCTCAGAATCACATGTTCAATATTCATTGAATGACGTGAGGAAAGTTTTGGTTATGAATGTAGACGGCTATTAGTGTAGGGGAAGACCAAAGAATCGATGGGTGAACTGTGTAAAAGATAAAACGGTTGGTAAGGGGTAACTACTGACTTATAGAGAAGTATTGTAGAATTTCACTTTTCGCTCACCAACTAATAAATTGGTCTAGAGTAGAAGAACGATGAAAAATTACAGCTGTGTAAAGACTTCTTTGAATATCTTGGTACAATTTTGGCACTTAATAAACTCAATAACGATTGAGTATTATTATCGTAGTGTATAGTCTGACGTACTGACTATATACTGACGTGATTATAGATACAGCACAATGCAGTCTTGTTGGTATAGGCGTGTTTGTTTCGAGAAAGTCGACCGGAATATTGAGGTTCTGGTACGAAGCTCCGTTGATTGAAGCTTTTGAGGCACCTACGGCTATTTGGATGTCAGTCAATTACAGCATGAGGGGATTCAGAACCAATATTTTTGATTGGAAAACGGTTTACTTCAGAATAGTTCTCTAAGAAGGTAACATGGTTGGGAAAAGGCTAGGCAAATGATGGTGAGATGAGTTCACTAATAAACTGGGTGTGTATTTCAATACGCTTGAGAACAGAATTAATGGTCTCTCTGCCTGTTTGGAAAAATCTAAATATTTTATTTCACATGGCCTACATGGACACTTATGAAATGTCAAAACATAATTGCGACCCTTATCCCACTTACTATTTGGGGTCGGCTCTCCTCGTGAGTCTTTGCCAGACATGTCTGTACTTAGTCGTTGAGACATATTAATATGGTCAGGTGAGATAGCTTCAGCTATAGGTACCTAACGCATATAAATAAATTGGCAACCTGTTTAGTCTAAGAAAACATTGAACATTCACCCTAATACCAATAATCAAACCAAGCCACGTCAACAGCTAATTACCAAAATATTTGACATGAATAAATCAAAGACATATTTATGTCATATTACGCCACACTAATCGTATTACCTGACACGCGCGTACATCATCATCTGAAACAGTGTGGGTGTTTAACGTGTATGTGTGGGTGTGATGACGTTGATGACACGGCATTGTGGTGGCTTAATCATATCAAGGGCTCATTAATTATTCCCGTGGGGTGTGGGATGCCGATTCAATGCTGATGAATAGTATGTTGTTATTTATGCGTTTGTAGACCAAGGAGTATGTTGGATTTCGTATTTGTTCATAATTCTCATTGTAGGGTAGAAGTAGAAATGACTTGCAAATTGCGTCACTATCCTACCGTATCCCATCCTTTTCCCACATGCACACCTGGACTATCGCTGACCTTGTCACCGCCGACGACGGTGACGACTGTGTGAAGACGCTCGATCACTTCAACGAGAGTAGCGTTACTAAGAACATACTCCCTAATTAATTTATTACTAATTTACGGTTGCGAACTGCCGTGAGTGCATTTACGAACTATTGTCAAAAACACTACGGAAAGTGCGTGTTTATATGGTGAAAGGCGTCTGTGCGCCCCCTCGTGCGCTGCCCCTGAATCCAGCAAGGACTCGAACCCTCTGCCGACCGACGCGGAGGATAGACGTTGAAGACGGCGATTATACAGGTCAGTGGTGCTGCATGTTTCCTGCCAAATTCCTTTGTCCATAGTCGCAAGTTCGTCGTCCTAATTCGTGTCGCATTTGCAAGGTCAGACCTACCTACGTACTTTTTGAAACCCCGCAATAATACAGTCCACTATTCAATCAACCAGCTCCCTGCGTCTGGGATAACCGCAAACAATTTTATATTTCCGCCCAAGTATTTGGTGTAAGGCGCCACCACATTTTTTGGTCACTTCGAACCGGACTATTTTTGGTCATTTTGGCCGCACTCTAAATTCAAACCGCATGGTCAGTTATAACTAAACATTCACTGTACTACGTAATTAAATAGATTGTCGTTTATTCTTTGTATTTTCCCGCACCGACAACTATTTCCTTTTATTTCCGCACCCGCATTGCATAGTACAACACAACGTAAAAGTTATTTCTTTCCAAATTCATTCCATTTCTGTGGTCCGCCATTTTATATCGTTTCCTATATGATCGTCTTTTAGATAACTTGTTCGTAATTGTTCGGTAAACTTCGGCTCGCTTCGTTAGCGCTCGTTCGCATACCAGTTCTTTGATATTTTTCACTCACCCGCAATAATTTTATTTTAGTTTCGCTACTACAATTAATCGTTTTTACGATAATAACCGCTTATTATTTTGTTAACATATTCGTGTTACGTACTTACCGCCGCTATACTATTTAACAGTTAGTCACAATGGTTAAGTCTAAGAGGAAGAGTAGTGATGCGGACCTGTTCTTCGACACTACGAGTACTAATAAAAACCAGTTATCATTATACGTAGTCAAACGTGATGTTATTTACAAACGCGTAGAAAATATTTTCGAACTTGCACAAAAAACAAATAATGAACGACAATATTTTAAGTCGTTTTGTTATAGTGCTTCAAATATTGACACATTGCGTAATGATTATCAACAAGCTTTAGATTCCTATAATATATTAAATTTACAGTTGAACCCTGATTCCGAGGTCGAATATGATTCCTGGTTATCGTTTGAAGAAATGTTTTGTTTTATAAAACAGGTTTTACTCAATAACAAACCCGAGTGTCCTGAACCTTCATTACAAAAATCTAATTCTCGCCTTCCGCCCATTGATTTGATGTCATTTGACGGTAATGTCAAGAAATGGCCATTGTTTTATCAACAATTTAAAAGCATGATACACGATAACGCATCGCTCACTAATAGTGAAAAAGTATTTTACTTAGTAGGTAAATTAACTGGGCAGGCGTCGTGCGTTTGCGCAGGGTTGGCTCCAACCGCAGAAAATTATATTATTATTTGGGAGGCACTCGTGCAAAAGTATGACGATCCTCGCTCACTTGCATCCGCTTATTTAAACCAATTGTTACAGTTTAAACCGCTATCCATGGCTAGTTCTGATGGGCTAGATTCATTTATAAATAATTTTGATTCATCTGTGGCAGCGCTTAAGCAATTAAAGCTTAATGATTTAACCGAATTTATTTTCTTGCATTTGGCTCTGCAAAAGTTAGACGCAGACACAATTAAATTGTTTGAAATTACCTATCGTAAAGATAAAATACCTTCTTACCACAATTTAATTGAATTCATAAAGGAACAAAGTAAAGTTTTGTCTCGTTCTACGAACCTTAGTAAATCGATAGATAATAATCATTCTCAGTCTAAACAGCAGCGTCAAACTAAGCACACCCCTAAACCGTCAAAGTCTTTTGTGAATACAGACATAGGGTGTGGTCCAAGTGTAAACGATAAATGCGCTTTATGCAATGACAAACAACATGAACATTTATATTCTTGTTCATCGTTTATTAAATTAACCCCGCGAGAAAGATATAATTTTATAAAACTTAATAGTTTCTGTAACAATTGTTTAAGTATAAAACACAAGACTTTTTCTTGTACTTCGAAACATACTTGTTCTCATTGTTCAAAGCGACACCACACCTTATTACATTTCAATCCAACTCAAAATGATAAAACAAATTGTAACGTTGGCTCCGTGGTGTCCAACACCGCTAATCCTATTCCCGCTACCGCTCATGACACGCCGCGCCCTACCCCGGCCAGCAGTCACGCAGAGTCTGCTATGACTCATTCACTCGCCGCTTCTAATGACCCTACAACTATTGTAAATAATGCATCGGTCTGTACAGTTTCGTACGATCGAGCAGCTCGTTATCAAACGACTACGTTGTTAGGGACCGCAAAAGTAAAGTTTGTTGATTCTTTAAACCGCACTCACCTTTTGAGATGTCTAGTGGATCCTGGATCTCAAAGTGATTATATTTCCGCATCTTGTTGTAAGCGACTATCGCTTCCTATTTATACTCAAACCCGCTATTCGGAAGTTCAAGGCATTGGAGGAGCTTCACAAAAAATTCTCGGTGTTACTTCAGTTAAATTCACGTCGCGCTTTAATAATAAGTGCGAATATTCTATAAGGCCGATGGTAGTAGGACAGATTACGTCACAGTTGCCGGACACCTGTGTTGATACCGCGTCTATTGAATTTATTCGTAACTTACCGCTCGCTGATGACGAGTTTTCGCAACCGGGAACTATAGATATACTTTTAGGTGTTAAACTTTATTGTGAAATTTTACTTTCTGGACAAATTAAAAGCTCACATGATGGTATGCCCTCTGCCCTTGAAACGACATTAGGTTACCTAATTTTAGGTGACGCTCCTATTATTTCTCCGCAACCCGCTACCCGCACGTTATGTGCTTTTACTTCTGACTCGCTACACCAGATTGTCGAAAGATTTTGGGCAGTCGAAGAATTACCTTCGCAGTCATTTTTAAGTCCCGACGATCAGCAGTGTGAAAAAATTTATACTTCAACCACTGTTCGTAACTCCGACGGCAGTTATTCAGTTGACCTTCCTTTTAAAGAAGACCCAAATAATCTAGGCAATTCTTATACTACGGCTAAAAAACGCTTTCTTCTTTTAGAAAAGAAATTTTCCAAGGATCCCAGTTTAAAATTAAAATATGACGATGTTATTCGTGATTACCTAAATAAGGGTATACTATCCCGCACCGCACCTGAGGCATTAGCCGCTCCAGGCTTTTATCTACCGCACCATCCTGTAGTTCGCAACGACAAGGCGACAACCAAGGTTCGTCCTGTGCTAGATGGCAGCGCCAAGACCGATACAGGCTTATCACTAAATGATGTCCTATATACGGGTTGCAATCTACAGGCTGATATATTTCATATTCTTTTGAATGTTCGTGTTTATTACATTGCCTTTTGTGCAGATGTGAAACAAATGTATTTATGCATTTACACGAATGCTCCGCACCGCAAATATCAACGAATCTTATATAGATTTTCAGAAACCGACCCGCTCGAGGTCTTTGAGTTCACTCGAGTCACATTTGGGCTTCGGTCTTCACCATTTTTGGCGCTCCGCACGCTACGTCAACTCGCTAGCGATGAACGGCATAACTGGCCAACTGCGGCAGCCGTATTAGAGAGGGACATTTATATGGATGACGTAGCTTCATCTGCTTCTTCTCTCGAGGAAGCAGTCAAGACAGCTAGCGATCTGATCCAGATCTTCAAAACTGGCGGGTTTGATTTAGTTAAATGGACCTCCAACTCGCTGGAATTGCTCGAACATATTCCCGAGTCGCACCGTCAACCTGAATCCATTTCCTTCGACGATGGAAATACATTTAAGATATTAGGTTTGCGTTGGTTACCCGCTCAGGATACCTTTATTTTCGAAATATCAAGTCCCCCACCTATTTGTACTAAACGCGCCATTTTATCCGCTACCGCTCGGTTGTACGACGTCTTAGGACTCGTCGGCCCTATAATTCTTTTCGCTAAATTAATTATTAAAGAACTCTGGCTTTTAAATCTCGATTGGGACGATATACCCCCTTCTCGCATTGTTAAAATATGGCAACAATACTTAACAGAATTACCGCACATATCTAATTTATCATTTACACGCCATCTAGGTATAGAAACCGGCTCTATGGTTTCCTTAGTCGCATTCTCAGATGCGAGCGAATCCGCATTCGGCTGTGTGATTTATTTGCACGTCGTAACTGGCGATCAATCGCCTATTATTTCACTCGTGTGCTCCAAATCGCGTGTTGCATCCGCTAAACCCAAAATCACTCTCGCACGCTTAGAATTAAACGGAATACTTTTAATGTCGCGACTTCTTAAAACTGTTTATGACACTTTATCTAAGCGACATAGAATCGAAAATATTTATGCTTTCTCGGACTCTGAAGTAGCACTCTGTTGGTCTGTTGCTGCGCCACACAGATTTAACACTTATATTGCCAACCGCATTTCTCAAATTCAGGAAAATATTTCACCTGAAAACTTACATCATATCGCTGGCTTACTCAACCCCGCAGACTGTGTATCTCGTGGGCTCACGCCTTCGCAGCTCATTCAACATGAGCTATGGTTTAAGGGTCCATCCTGGCTTTCCTTGCCTAGACAAGACTGGCCTATACAGCGATTTTTACCCAACCGGTCTTCATTACCGGAAGAAAAAACCGTTTCGCACGTGACTAAAGTCACAGATAATGAAAACCCGCTTTTAAAATTAGCTTCAGAGTGTTCCACTTGGGAAAAGCTACTGGAAGCTACTGTTTTTTCGCTTCGATTTATAAAAAAATTGCCGCAAAACGATACAATCACCGCTGAAGATTTAAATACAGCTGAATTGGATATAATTCGCGCGATCCAGTCTAAATACTTTTCCGAAGATATTAAGAATATTTCTAAAGGTCAACCGTGTTCGGCCAAGTTACGGAAATTGTTTCCATTTTTATGTAACGGACTTTTACGTGTCGGAGGTCGCTTATCGAATTCGACACTTGAATATTCTTCTAAGCATCCGATTTTACTTCCCGGGCAAGGCCATATTGTTAAATTATTAATTGAATTTTATCACCGCGACAATTGTCACGCCGGGCCGCAGTTACTAATTTCGATATTAAGATCCAAATATTGGATTATTTCCGCTAGACGTGTTGTTCGACAGTACATACATAAATGCAATGATTGTTTTCGAGTTAATCCTAAGCCTACGTTTCCGCCTATGGCCGATTTGCCTAAATGTAGATTAGAGCAATGCAAAGCGTTTTTACATACGGGCGTCGATTACGCAGGGCCGCTTTATATTACTCCTTACCGCAAACGGGGCGTACGAAGTGTAAAAGCTTATATTTGTATTTTTATTTGTCTCGTAACAAAAGCGGCGCATATCGAATTAGTATCTAACTTAACTTCTGCTTCGTTTATCGACGCATTTAAACGATTCATATCGCGAAGAGGTCCTTGTAATTTCTTATATAGCGATAACGGGACTAATTTTGTCGCTTCTAAAAAATATTTTAATGAACTTCATGAGTTTTTACAAACCGCTGATTATTATCAAAGTTTTAGTCATGAACTCGCGAAGAACCGTATAACGTGGCGAATGAACCCTCCTACAGCAAGTCACTTCGGAGGGATATGGGAAGCGAACGTTAAGAGCACTAAGTCGCTTTTATTTCGTACAATCGGCAATCAAATTCTCACCTTTGAGGAGATGTCTACCATTCTTATTCAAATTGAGGCAGTGCTAAATAGCCGTCCTCTTTATGTTTTGAGCTCGGACCCATCAGAGCCATTAGCACTTACTCCCGCGCATTTTCTATCTACTTCTCCGCTAGAATGTTTACCCGCAGCCGACTTATCCGAAGAACGAACAGATCTGTTGTCTCGTTTCTCCTTAATGGATTCGATAGTTCAATCATATTGGAAACGATTTAAGTCTGAATATTTACATAATTTGCAACAACGCGAGAAATGGAATACTCCGTGTAACCCGATCACAGTCGGTACCGTAGTGTTGTTAAATGTAGATAACGCTCCACCCTTGCAGTGGCCATTAGGAATTGTTACCAATGTATACCCTGGAAAGGATGGTGTCGTTCGCGTAGCGGAAGTAAAAACTAAGACCGGTACTTATAAACGACCAGTAGTGCGGTTATGCCCGCTTCCGACTCAATAGTCAATATATTTATTTATAGATATTTTCGCTCATAAGCATTAGTTAGCTTAGGTATGTTAGATAAGTTTAGTTTAGAAATTTCATTATATTTATCCGCTCTATTTACCAAATACCCGCTACTTGAAGTTGCTGAATATAGCGATTTTCTTGCTTTTCTAACCTTTTTTTTTGAAGGGTTTCTTCAAGGCTGGGGGGATGTTGGATTTCGTATTTGTTCATAATTCTCATTGTAGGGTAGAAGTAGAAATGACTTGCAAATTGCGTCACTATCCTACCGTATCCCATCCTTTTCCCACATGCACACCTGGACTATCGCTGACCTTGTCACCGCCGACGACGGTGACGACTGTGTGAAGACGCTCGATCACTTCAACGAGAGTAGCGTTACTAAGAACATACTCCCTAATTAATTTATTACTAATTTACGGTTGCGAACTGCCGTGAGTGCATTTACGAACTATTGTCAAAAACACTACGGAAAGTGCGTGTTTATATGGTGAAAGGCGTCTGTGCGCCCCCTCGTGCGCTGCCCCTGAATCCAGCAAGGACTCGAACCCTCTGCCGACCGACGCGGAGGATAGACGTTGAAGACGGCGATTATACAGGTCAGTGGTGCTGCATGTTTCCTGCCAAATTCCTTTGTCCATAGTCGCAAGTTCGTCGTCCTAATTCGTGTCGCATTTGCAAGGTCAGACCTACCTACGTACTTTTTGAAACCCCGCAATAATACAGTCCACTATTCAATCAACCAGCTCCCTGCGTCTGGGATAACCGCAAACAATTTTATATTTCCGCCCAAGTATTTGGTGTAAGGCGCCACCACAGGGACCTATTGTTTCTGATGTCTTGGTTTAACCGGACGACGTGTCTTCGCGATGTGTTCTTATTTTTTTAGGTTTTGAAATTGGAATCAGCCTACTTCTTAGTTTGCTTGCTATAGTTCCAGAGAAAAAAAAACACGATAGTAATAGATAAAGATGTTCCATGTTGCACAATCAAAAAAATGTTTGTTAGTAGACACCATTTCTTAAATTAACAGATATACAATCATACCATGCCGACCAAGTTGGCAGCAACAGTGCTATTCTGCAGAACAACTTACCTGCAACAAAGATAAAAAATAACAATTAGAAAAAGATAGATATATCGCCTAAAATTTGTACAACACTGATGATCAGCCTCTTTAGTAACAAGATTGAAAAGTGGATTACCGTCAGTGAACTCGGTAGCACAAAGTTTATTTTTGGTTGTGTATCTCTTTACAAGAAACTAGTTATCAAAAACCAAATTAACTGTTGCACCCAGTAGATCAAAAGCCTCAGTTAAGACACTAATTATTGCAGCTCCTAATTAAAGCAGTTCACAGTAAACAAATCATCGTTTTAATCAAAACACACACCAGAAAATTGACACATGTTATTAAGTGCGGTCGTGTGTTGCACACCTATTAACCCACACAGACGAACCTGTAACGTTAGTCTCAAAGAGATGGTAACTCGAGAGTTCCTAATTAACGAGACTCGTATCAACGTATCTAACCGCAATAATACTTGACTTGTAATTAACAACGTCTTATATTTCTCTCATAACAACATAAAACATACTACCTATGAATATGATTTACTTGAGAAGATTTCTGAATATTACGTTGAAGCGCTTCAAAAGGATAATGTTGAAAATATTAAAATTATTTCTACGTCTGCAAAACAGATTTTAAGCTGCTGCAAGAGCATGGAGTGGGGATCAAATAAATGAGGTATTAACAGGGTAATAATTTATGAGAAGTTTCTACCTAATAAGTTAATAAGCTTTTCCTTGACGTTCTTGCTAGGTCTGTTTTAACTTTATTGCAGGCAAAATAAGGAAATGATTTGATAGGAAATCTATGAGAATCCTTGAGAATGTCAGTTACTTTATCAGCATTAAGGCTTGTCTGCTGTCTTTGTTATATATCAAGTTTTTGCCCATTTATTCGACAGGGTGTGTCCGCAACATCTCTCACGTGGCTGTTATTTTCGTTGGTCCTCTAAAAACTTCAATTATCCTTGCTCTGTAGTTGAGATTTTTTTTACGCAAATCAGCGGTAAAGACACAAAAAAACTTGTAAAAAATGTGTTTATCTCAAATTCCTAATTTTGGGTTACGAACTGTTTTTTGAGGTCGTGCGTTTTGGTTTAGACGAATTGATAAACTCCTCCTTTTGGAAGTCGGTTAAAAAGTTAAGTCATTCGTCATTCGAATAAGTAATTTACAAAAATAAGGCTGGAGACACAGAAACAGAAATTAAATTTCATTTTATAATAGTAATAAATTATAATATCAGTAAAAAAATCTATGGAAAATTCCTATCCGTCCCTTTGTCTGTAATTCGTAATTTGCTACTCATACCCCTTTGTATACAACCTGTTTTGAGGTTAATGATAAAAATAGCCCATTGATACGGTCCATTATCGAGGGGATAAAAACATGGTATCACATTGTGAGATCTGCCATGTATGTGCCTATTGAACACCGCTAATGAGCACTTCCAATACTTCCTTATCGTATTACGTGTGGAAATGGAGTTTGTTGCCATTGTTATGGTTTCTAATATGCGTTTACGTAATGGTCCACGGCAAAGAAGCATGGTACTGGTAAGAGCAGGGTAACGGTAGATTATTTTATAGAAATAAATTAATATACACTTTATGTTTTAATTAACTAGTCTTATGATGGAGAAAATATTGTTTATGAGTATATTGTTGTGTACAGTCTGTGGTGATAGGATTTTCACCTATTCCACCATATAAGTACATATGTTATTTAGTTGATTTTGATCAGAAAATAAAAGATTATTTTAATGAAGTTTTTCTGACAACTCTATTTATATTTTTACAGCAATAAAAAAGCATCTAAAATATTGACAATTGTCTATCAAAAAGGTTTCTCGCCACAAGTCAATACAGTATTCAATAGTTACAGAATACTTGATAATAATTTGAGCTCAATTGATTTTCCAATCTAAATGAAGTGTTTCATAAACATTATCCTACGAGAAAACTCTTACTTGTGAAAATATATGTTCCCCACTTTATTTTCAATTAAGTATGTTTCTGGAACAATTCGTGTAGTATACAACTGAAGCCCACTCACTCGTTAAGGGGCAACCTACGCGCTGATATAATCGCCTAACCTTGTTTCTACCTGTTGGCACCCATGAATAGGAAACAGAAGGCCTACATGCATATAACTATTTGCTGGCGAGAAGTTACCTTGTCAGATTATTTGGTATGATATTTTGATGGTATGCATACTTCTTTTCATTAGAAACTCGTCATTAAAAGCAGAGAAGGACCTAAAGTGCACCCTTGAAGCACTCCTACATTTAACTACAAAAACGTATGTACTTTTTGCTACCTAGCTTTTAGTTTTTACTTTACACAAATTATAATATCGGAATGATGTACAAAACCACATACTCATGTGTTTCTTACTGTTAAAAGTTCCATGAGTAAGTTCTTTTTACCAATGCGTATCGAACCTTCTGCCCAAATCTTCTTGGTCGTGTTTGTGCCTGCTCCTTGAATATCTTGTACAAACATGTCAATACACGCCTATTTATGTGCCCTTGCTACGTAAAATAGGGAATTGTTGCTAATATTTTCTTATACAAAAAGGCTTGGGTTCGGAGAAATTTCGAGAGATTGTATTGTGTAGGTACTTGTATTAGCGACATAGGTGAATTTATGTTTGTAATAATTAGGATTTGTTATTGCTAAAGGCGACACGAAAAATTATCGAGCTATTACAGAATTTATTTTGTTTGTAATGCTTAAACGATAAGTAGTTTATAGAGTTTCACTATCAATTATCATCATTAAATTACGATAGATAAATTACACCAATCACTTGCTTTTCACTAGAATGCTTAATTAAAAAGCTTTTTATTGACTTTGTTATTTATTATAAAGGCTCAGTAAGATTCACAGTAATTTGAACTTGCTATTGAAGAAAATTAATATTTTTATTATTTATCATTTAAATGTATAAATATTATTAGGTATATAAAATATTGTATAGAAACTGAAAATAGAAAGCCACAACAATCAAATTACAACAATAATTTCTTAAGACAGCAGAAACCTAAAAATCTTCATAAGACTAAAGCAATTCAATAAAAAACTAACATTCACCGACAAAAACTAACAAAGAACTTAAAATCCGATATTATTTTCATTTTCCACAATGAAATAGAACTGAGTACGGGGTGAAACGACGCATTTGACTTTAACAAATGATATTATAGCAAAAATGCAATGTCTGAAAGTTACACAAATCGCCCAGAGAAAATATAGCGCAGACTCGCTCTAGAACCTTTTTGGTGATAAATTACGTTACTATTTTCTTTAAGTTCAATCGCTTTTAGAAATGGTTTTAAAATCTTTCGGTCAATTCGGCTTCTGGAAATTCGTAAGTGCATTAAAGTTAACTTGGTTTGGCAGTACTAGTTTGGTTCTTGTAGACTTGCAAATAAACTTGTTACTTGTTGAAATTGTATTTTTAATATTAGGACTATAAGTCATCGAGTTTTAACATCATTACCGTAACATCAGCATCAATCAAAAAGCAAAAAGAATCATTCGCTAAACTTAATTTTAAACTCAGCATATCTTCAATCTTCAAAAAACAACATAAATGCTAACCGTAGCAAGGCAACTCGGGTAGGGGTTGAAGAGGGGGGTTAGAGGGGTAATAGAGTGTCATCTTGGCATTATAAATGATCACACTCAACCCTTGACTGCAGGTAGAACCGTCTACACTGTTTTTACATTTACCACATTGGATTAGGTAACCCCTTTCCAGGCCACCATAATAAGAATGGAACGGTTAAACCTGATTTTGGTCCATTTATTTTGTTGTTTGTACGGATTTTTACGGTGCCCTCTGAGTACAAAGGTGAATAAGTACTTGGTGAAATAAAAATGCCTTGAGTTGTGGAGAGCATGGTTTGTTTTGTGATTATGATTGTGTATTCATTCAGGGAGATAAGATATTTAAAATGATTACCTACTCGTGAGAGCTTAACTCGTTAACATATTATATTATAACTGAGAAAAATCAAGGTTAATTAAGAAACTAGTTCGGCGTGTTCTACAAAAAAGACACTAATTGCAACTGTAGAAGCAGTTTAGACCATTTTAGATACTAAAACTCATACTGGTCTAAAATATAAACAATTTAAGGCTAAAACCTTATAAAAAACACAAAATTAATTCTACCACCAATATTCATCCTTTACCAAAAGCAATATCGGCTTCACGAACCAAAACACAACATTTTATCATAACCCGAAATAACTCAACCCTTACAAAACAAACGCAAGGAGACATCAAAAACATAGAACGAAATGTTAAAATCTGTTCGAAATATGCGCACAGAAGGATAGAGGAAGCCTTGCACAAAGAGGAGGAAATTGCCTATCAAGAGTTGGGAGTAATCAAACCTGCGCCAATCTAAGTTCTCTGCGGACGGTACATTCTGGTTAATGAGATATTTCCACAAAGTTATAATGTGGTGAGCTTACACCGGTCAGTTTTGGTTTTAGTGGGTATTAAAGAGCCATTATTTTTGACTTGGGAGATTTTTAATTGCAATTTTACTGCAGTCATGAGCTCTGTTTTAGACTTTCACGGTTTTTCACTACACTTAAAGTACTTACGGGATGATATCCGTGATTTTGTTTTTGGTCACGGATATCATCCCGTAAGTACTTTAAGTGCAGTCATGAGCTGTCTGTTAAAACTGTGTTGATTGAACATCTTCTCGTAGTTATTTATTTAATGCATCCTTAATTTAAAAATGGTATTTCTTCATGTAGATAATGACTGTCATAAATACTGTGCTGTACATACTGTGTGTGTATATCTGTAGTCAAAGAACCTTTCTAGTATCATAGTCGATAAATATAATACCAAATAAATTATCAATTACGTCATTACAACATCAATAGCAGCTGATTTGTCTCGAATTGAAACATCAAAGATTATTTCACAATTACTTTATTCTGTATCAATAGAGCATAATATTGCCTATCAAAGATTCAGTAATAAAACCTGTACTTCAATCTAACTTTCGTTTGGACGGTAAATTCAGCTTAATGAGATATTTTCAGAAAGTGACATAACATGGAATAGAAGAGTTTCGAAATAGCTGACTGGAAGCGGTCAGTTACTCGGTATTGTAACTGATTTCATAAAGAGTGAAAAGTTGAAATGTAATAAGTAGGATCAGCCAAACTTTGAAGAGCAAATTGTAGACGTGGCTCTGGACTCTGGCTCTCACATGTTTAAATCCCATGTAATAGGGGGCGAGCCTATTGCCTTTGAACGGGCACAAATCCAGATTCCGTGGCTGCTACTGAGAAATTCCTAATAGTAAAACTTAAAATCACTTTGCCCGACCGGGAACCGAACCCAGGAAAACTACATGTAGTAGACCGATAAGGCTGTCAAACATAAAAAAAGCCTTTATTTCCCATTACCCTTAAAATTACGTTATAAATGTATACAATATTTTATTTGTTTGTTAGTAGTTTTATTTTTCTTCTAATCTAAGTTAGTATGTTCTCCGGGATATGGGCTCCTCCTCGGTTAAAGGCCTCCTCCAGTTTCTTCCATTTGTCCCTGTCCTTTACAACATTCTGTCAACCATATAAACTGTCGTATTTACTGAAACATCTAAGTCTCATCCAGTCTCACTCCGCTAAGTCATCGTTTCCTTCAAATATTGACAAACTTTCCTTAAGTAAAGCGGAGATCGTCGACAACTTTTAAGTGTCTCAGATAAATTAAGATTTCGGTTTAGTGTGTCTTGTAATACTTCGGTCGATAACCGATCGGTTATTTAGGATTTATCTATCGTTCTGTCTTGATGAAGTATTCGCGGACTGAGTCGTTTTGGGAAAATGTCCAAGAATAGGTGTTTTAAATTCTACATTAGGTGTTAGCATTTGGGGCTGCGGGACTATTCGAAAGAGATACCGTGGCCCTGGAACACAAAGGGCGATGAAGGAACATGGATGGGTTTTAGTCAGTAAAAGTCTGACACTCCCTCCTGCTCCGCCCAGAGCGGGAGGAGTCATTTGATGATTTCCCATTCGAATACTAATATCCGTTTTATTTAACAAACACTAGGCGATGCCTAAATCTGATTTGTAATGTGATTGTTCATGCTCAGCTCAATGCCGAGAATTGAAAACACAACAATGCGATCTTAGCTTATCTAGCGTCAGCCCAAATAGGCTGCAGGATCTAAAACATATTATAATTCATGATTTAGGTAAACATTTGGCATAATAAATAAAAATATTAATATAATTCAAATCCGTTTGATAGACAACAACCAAACCAAATTCCAAGGGCAAGAATTTTCAGCACAGTCAATTAAAAACAATAAGTAGACGTTTGCAAAACACTGTTCATTAAATAGTTTTCTATACACAACTGAGGAGTCGAATTATTTCTGAAGTCTATCTAAATAAATAGACTAAAATCACAAACCAGACATAATTACACCACCCTTATACAGCTACCAATAACAACCTTCCATAATTTTGAAATGTTTAAAAATATTGCAAAATAGTTTCGCCGAATATTACCGGTCCCATAATGGTGAAGAATGCTTTTGTCCCCATGGCTCGGGCCTCGCGATGACATATTGGTTAACATATAGCTGGATCATGTGTACTCTATACATATATAGAGTAGTCGGGTTATACTATTGTCTCGTGGTGGATTATTGAGTCGATTGAAAGTCGGTTCAGTGAGATTTGGAGTGAATTCAATTATGGAAATGTGGTTTTGTTGTTGTTTTAGCAGTTAGTCATAAGTCAAGTCCTGTCATTTTCGTGTAATAGTAAAACAAGTTTTACTTAACGTTTTTGATTACTTTTAGAACAGTGTGTAAATTGTTTGGTATGAATAGTAATGTATGATTGTTTAATAGTGAAAGAAAGCTTTAAGTATTCTACTTCTACAAGTGCCTCTTCAAAATTTAATCAATCTCAAAATCTAATCAAACTGCATTATGTACATGATTTAACAATCGACATCATCCTTTATCATTCATCACAACAATACGACACCAAAATCTCCATTTAAAATATTTAAACGTTTTGTTCAAATGTTAACCCTTAGATTATTTCGTATCGACTTACAATCGGAAACCCTGAGTAGTATCCGGGTCGGAATATTCAAATACTTTGCCATATCCGATAATACCTCTCTCATGCAAAATGCATACAATATCATTCTTTACTTCATACACGAATGCTTTCCCAGCGTAATTCATGTAAAACTGGCTTTATTTGAATTTTATGCGACCAAATTTTTGGTTTAAATTTGCCCATAGGATATAGATCAGGTTTATTTGAAGTTTTCCCTGTTAGTGTCTTGTTATTAGTTATGATTGTTTTTGGGAAAATAATGTCGGAACTAGAGCCTTGTGACTCATAATTTTTATGTTTTTTACTAAATTATTTTAATTATGGAAAGAGTGGCGGGAGGCCTTAGCCCAGGAGAGGGGTAGAACAGGCTGGTAAAAAAATGCCAGTAAATTAAACTCATTATAAGATTAAAACACATACATTGAAGATTCAGTCTAATTGATACGGAAAAATTACGCCAAACTGTCATAATATAGTCGATATATTGAAGTATCTGTTAGGGACCAGTGTCCGCAACCAGTCCGCAACTTATCCGTGTCAGTCTGATCAACCCATATCATGCCAACCGATTAACCGATGCTAAAATATTTGCACCTACAGTAAAATTACAATCACAATTCACCTAATAAAAACTAATTTAGAGCTACAAAAACATCCCCAAAATACCCTACAGCCTCGAATAATAACGACAAAATAACATTTACAACTCAATTATGAAAAGTTTCGCCCTAAAGGGGTGCGTTGTTTCGTTTACAATTTTATTAGGGCGCCCTTAAACTACATGGAGATTACTCAAATGGATTCGTAATGGATGTTTCTGAACGCCTCAGCCGCTCAGCAAAGCTCTTCGATTTGAGTGTGTCTATTGAAGTGCAGGATTTGTTCGATAGAGTACTGGTTGTGTTCTACGGATGCTGGGTTTTTCTTTCGAGGTTTTTATTGCCTTAAAAGAGATGCTTGTTTCAAAGCACTTTACATGTTTTTTGATACGGGAGCATTACCATAATCTGTGCCGTCTTCGTTTAAACCGTTTAAATAGGCGATACGAAAAACGATGAAACAATTATACTTTGTGTGTATCACAAGTTGAGAAGATACATATATAGGTCAGGACCTGACATGAACCCTTAAAGGGCTCATCAATTTTATAATTGGTAAATTAGTAGGTATTCATGATCTTCATCGTCATTTAAATAGGTCAATAAAGGGTGGATTCCCAAGACGGGACAGTAAAGGTAGATACCCCAACTGTATTAATGAACTGTTTATTTTGGTCCCCGAAATCCAACATGCCACAATTAAAACGTGAAAACAACAACAAATCCATAATTCCCACTTCACACAAAAACAACTGCACCGCTCACCTATTTCATAAACAAAACAATAGCCTAACCTACTAAACTCTAACTCATTGAAAGGTTCAAACTTTACAATTAAAACTAACTATGTAGTACAGGCTTCACAGTTCAATAGTTCTCTCAAATTCACAGCATAGTTGCCTTTCGCCTGTTATTAAATTTATTCGTTACACGGCTGCCAGGTTCATAAAGACTTCAAGTGAAGGGGGAGGGGTTACCATAGATACTGAGGGGGGGAGGCTGTTGCCATTGGTGATCCCAGTTGCCTTGGTTCCCGGCGAGGAACGCGGATGTGGTCCAAGTAGCGGAGTTATAAGATGTCTCTTTTCGGGGGAATTTATTTAAGAGGCTTATAAAAGGGAATCTGGAGGAAAATGGTTTTGATGTTTATATTTTGGGAAAAATATTGCCATGACGAATATATTATACGACTTAATTACCCATCGAAAAAGTGGCAAGAGTTATTAGCTACGTTGTTCAAAAACTTACAATCAAGTTTCCGCAATATATCCTGCAATATTAGCGTTACAATTTCTGAGATAATGATTGGACGACACACAGATTACACATATTTTTCTTCAAACTCTTCGCGTGTCAATGGTGATCTAAATGGATTCAGCCGAGAATTGGGCTAAGAGGTTGGCACTATAAATATCATCGTTCAGTTCCAGTAACGTGCAAAAACACGATACATAATACGTTTACACTCCAAGGCGGAGTAATCTACGAATCCCCACCATTTCCTTCAGCAAACCAATTATAAAAAATATTGTTGATCTCTTTGAGACCAAAGTGATCCTCTACCTTGTACCACGCCCTCCGATCTCAAAGTCCTCATTACGAGTCGAACAACAAATAAACATTGCTTTCGCTGTTTATTGGACATTATTTATCGAGATCTCTCTTTGCCGTAGGATCCTGTTTCGTTTTATAACAGTCCTTTTAAATGATAGCTGGTATCTGTGGTACCTATGTACTCGTATACTTTTTGTTAAGTCTTTAATGTTTTGCTTTTGAAATTAAATGATGTAGTCAAATTTAGATGTGTATCGGTTTATTAGGGGTAAGGTATGATCTTTGTGTGTTTTTAGTGAGCTCTACGAATTCATATTTTCTTGTTCTATTTATTTATTTATTTGTACTTCATTATCACAAGAGTTAGATGAAGAAGAGGTTTATCTTTTGTAAGAGTTTGCGACTTGCACCAAATTTGAACCGTGACGTGGAGCTGTTTTTATTTATAAACAAATTTGGCGTCTGTTAATAAACAGGTATGCCCTTAACTTGGTAACGTATCTAATAATGCACACATTCTAAGAAAATATATTTGAGAACAGGTCTGGTATTTATGTTTTCTTTTTTTTTAATCTGATAAATCCCTTTATGGAGGTATGGTAAAACCTATAAAAATTAGGATAATAATATAGACAATTAATTACACAAGTTATACTATTGTCTCGTGGTGGATTATTGAGTCGATTGAAAGTCGGTTCAGTGAGATTTGGAGTGAATTCAATTATGGAAATGTTGTTGTTTTAGCAGTTAGTCATAAGTCAAGTCCAGTCATTTTCGTGCAATGGTAAAATAAGTTTTACTTAACGTTTATTTTTTTTTGTTTTGAGTACTTTTAGAACAGTGTGTGTATGAATAGTAATGTAATGTGTAATTGTTTAATAGTGACAGAAAACTTTAAGTATTGTACTACTACAAGTGCCTCTTTAAAATTTAATCAATCTCAAAATCGAATCAAAATATATTATGTAAATGATTTAACAAAATCACAAAAACACGACACCAAAATCTCCTTTTAAAATATTTAAACGTATTGTTCAAATCACCCGTAGATTATTTCGCATCGACTTACAATCGGAAACCCTGAGTAGTATCCGAAAAAAAACCTATAAAAATTAGGATAATAATATAGACAATTAATTACACAAGAAGTCCTAAGTTCAAACCTTGTTGTTCTATTAATGTGAATTATTTCTGAGATGTTACCGAAATTAATTAGATAAGCTGACAGGGACAAGAGTTAATGCAAAATTTTAAATTTTCGTTTTTATTTTAATTCGGGCAAGTACCAATGTGACTTTTTCAATTCATATTTAAGTTTATCTTGGACATCACAGACATCGGTGAAGGAAAACAACGTGAGGAAACCTAGACTTATAATGAATATAAGTCTGAAATCGCCAACCCATCTTGAGCAAGCGTGGTGATCAATGCTCGTGCCTTCTCTGTATGAGAAGAGGCCTTTGCCCAACAGTGGGACTGTAATAGGTTGGTATTATTATTATATTATATTATTATTTAATTCTTCCAATGACTGTATCACCACAGGGTAGTAACTGATCGAAAAACTAAATCTATTGCTCAACTAAAATTAATTAGGTCAAAATGACTCCGAGGACTATTTTAATTTTCACTTATCTACAATAACGTGCCGAGTAGATTAAAAGATTAAAAAAAACTTGAATACACTCTTGAAATTTTTACTTCTAAGAGCAGGTGTGCTGTCTACATTCACAGATATTAGGGATGTAGACAAAACAACACTGTTATCTAGTCTAACTATAACAAAAAACACGGATTGTAACGCCATCTGTTGAACAACTCTTTTCAGGCTGTTATACTTTGCCTAGAATTAAACCCCTCAGACACTTTCATCTGTCGACCGATTCAATCACGAATAACAAACGAAACGTATTTAAGTGCTTATAGTCACAATTTTATACTGCCAGAAGAAAATGTATAGAAAGAATCTAAATATCTGAAATTACAAATATTAAAATTATTAAGGACTTTTTTACGACGATTTCTAAAACTCTCATTTAAGATTATTACGAAAAGGTTTAAAAATAAGGTAAACTAAAAAAGATATCAACACAATGTTTTACAACACCCCATTATTATTTCGAAATTCCCCAGCGCCATCTATCGGCAATGCCCCGCACTACCAAGCTTGGGCGGCTCGCCGTAGGGCGGGCGGGCTCCGTAGTTCCTCCAACGTTGGTAGATGTCACCACCGTCGAGGGGAAATATTTAGCTAACTTGTTTCATCCCCGTAGACACGGTTTTCGAAGAGATGGCGCCATCAGGGGGGGTGTAAAAGGGGCTGATGTTTAGAGTTTAGTATTTTTAATGTAACGTGATATTTAAGAAATCATTTAAATAATCTTTTTGGTTATTTTACATCAAGTATAAGTGTTAATTTAAGTTAACATAGAACCAGAAAGATCAGTAACTTTCTTGCTGAGAAAGCAACAATTTATTCAGTAAAACCGAAATGTATTTAGAGTGTTGCAAAACTGATAATATTTTAAAAGGATAAATGACAGTTACAATGCTTCACCGGTAAATTGTTTCGCTCACTTTGTTCACAGCCCATTGCAAATAATAGACCTTTTTTTTTAACCATCCTCACGAGGAAACATCTATTCACCCTGGGGGAAATGGAAGGTTCTGTCGGAATTCTGTAGACTAAAAGAAATATACTTTCTTCATAACATTGTTTATTCATAATTATGTTTTTAATAAATAAAACAAACAGCGCTTTTTTGTAAGTACAAAAAATTATATCTAGAATTTTAATATTACATTACATAAACTAAACCTGGATTTTTTGTAACAAAATAATTGTTACAAAAAATCCAGGTTTAGTTTACAATCATAGGTATCATGATTTTCTTTTTTTTTGACAGAAAAAATACGTAGAACCTCATTATCAAAGTACCTAAGGCTTCAAAAGAGGGCATTATTTTACCCGCTTTTGAAATACATTTCCGAACGCTATTTTTTCTTAAAAAAAAAACACCTTAACGAGTTTCCTTTCTAAGGTTTTCTTTTTCGAGACGCAGATAATATTACAAAGTAAAATCTGAATACATTAGACTCGTTAGGGTGCTCCTTTGAGCATGATATTTATATTGTCTTCATAATTTTAATTATGAAAAACATCGTTTTATGCTTTAATGATTCGGTGCTTGGGGCGAGGGAATGTTTGATATCTTGCGTCTTTTCCTGCTAATAGGGTGGATGGCAAAAAAATACTAATTACTCCGTCAGATAGATTTCTAAAAAATTTTGAACAGATATTATTTTTTTCTTTTTTCACGCAAACAAAAAATGAAGACGGTACAGTGCGTCCAAGACTCGTGTGACGTCACATTTGAGTACAATTGTTACTCATAACAAAAAACACGTACCATGGCCTCGAACGAAATCTGCTCATATTTAAAATAAAATCCCGTGCACACGATGTCCACATCTGTTTACCACCATTAACGAATCATTGACACGAAGAAGAAGTAAAACGAAAACAAATATGCGACCCTTCTTTACGTTATCTTGTTTACAAAAAATATATTTATTGTTTTACAAAAAATATATTCTATTGTTTGACCACTTTTTTTGACTAATAGGAATGAACAAAAAAAAAAGGACTAAGGAAGAGAAAGTTTAGCGTTTCAATAGCGGCCAGGTGCTGCAAACAAAGAGCCGTATCGGTGGTGAGATTTCGTCCGTTGAGATGGTACTTATACAATATTTTTCGATAATTTATCTGACGGACTAAACAGAATCATATTTTTTTTAGTCAGTCATCATCCCTCTTGCTTTGCTCGCGCTGCCATAATATCTGCTACTTGCTACTACCTACTATTGATTATTTTGCCTACTGTTAGGTACTTATACTGTATTTACTAAACTGTTACTTTATGAGCTATTACTGTTTGAACCAAAAATGTATTAAGACGAGCGCTAATCCCGCCGACAAACTGTTACGCAGTTTGGTTGGTGTATAAAATGTACAAAATGTTTGGTCCTAATTAAATGTTTTTTTTTTTACATAAGGCTCGTGATTAGCACCACTAAAGCGTTAGGTGTTCGGAGCATGAAGAGGTACTGAAAAAACATTTTGGTGCAGGGGCATGGTAGGTTACCTTTATCGATACTGGAACTAGTATCGACCACAAGAAAAAGTAACAGCACTGTTAGACCATACACAACCAAACGGTAGGCTTTGAATATTTAAATAGCATAGAACTGGCTTGAAAATTTCTTGGCAACCTTTGTAGTTTCCCAGATGAAAACTAGAAAACGAACAGTGTCTCCAAATAAGTTTCAGCAATACAAAATTAATGTCCCGCAAAACACATTACCGAAAACAAACACATACAAAACACACGAATAAATTACACTAGGCACGTGCCGCGGGGTTGCTTGCAATTTGTGCAGGTGTCCCGTCTGCGGTGTCAGGCACTATCAGTGTCCCGACACCGTTGCCGAGAGCGGTCCCACCGGCTACGATTTCACGGTGTCCACTACTATTTTGCGACACTTTAGTGTTGTTTATTTTCCTCTGTGTTATTGGGTTTCGAATTTTCGTGTCGTGTTGAATGTAAATTTGTACGAGTTTCACGTACTGCGGCTACCTTTGTGAAAATAAAAGGCTTGAATTTTAAAAGGTTGTTCGTGGCGCCGCGGTTAGGAGTATCAAAAACAGACGTTGATTCAGATTTGCGTTTGTTTGGGGAGCAAGTGAAGCTAGCACTTGGAGTATGTATTTCACAATTTAAGGTAGGATTTCGTTCTTGTAACCTTTTTGGGGGCACTGTGAGACGAAGATGAACTCCAAAAGTCAGGTGTTAAGAGCCTTCTTACAATTTCGTATTACGCTAATTGTACAATTTACTTAAAATTTTATTTTTTATCTATAATTCGCTTTATTATTATTGAAGTAGTATAATTATTATTATTAAGAAGTAACTCGGTATCTCATTCATTATAAGTGAACTGCTATTTATAAGTTCATAAGAGAACTACATCATATCTTTAAACCGAGGTAGGGAAAACGAAGTATTTGTAACAAGTAATTGTTATTTAACCAACGAAAGAAAAACATAATAATTTCAATTTCACAATTCAATATATGTATATAATTTTTTTTTTTTTTGTAATACGCCTCTTAGATGCGTTCAGCAAACCTACTTTTCAGTCTCTCGGTTAGTATTGGCCACTGTAACAAACACTTTTTCTTGCTGTACCAAATGGTAATTTACCCAGTTGTAAGGTACATTATGTTGTTTTGTAGGTGTACTTCTTCAATAATGCACAAATAACTGTAAAACAATTCTTTCGTCAAACGAAACATGAATGATCCGAAATATTTCATTGTACACAACCCTTTACCCGATAAAAAACAACAGAATCGACTGCAGACATCTAACTCGCCGCGACACTTTTCACCTCTGCCATAACATAGGTCAAAGCTCGAAAATATCGGATTTCTGATTACGTCCCGATTGCACGAGCAAACAATGTAACGGGCGAAAAAAAGTAAAAGTAGATTCTATGAAGGAGGGTTACTAACGCTTTCTGGGAAACACGGGCCTACGAACCCGCAGAGAAAATGTAACGAAACTACATGCGATTTTTGCGCTTGTTTTTTAGGGTTCCGTAGTCGTGACAAGGAACCCTTATAGTTTCGTCATGTCCGTCTGTCTGTCTGTCTATCTGTCCAAGGTTTTGCTAAGAGACCGTTAGTACTAGAAAGCTGTAATTTTGTAGAGGTGTGTATATCAATAACGCCGACAAAGTGGTAAAATAAAATTTTGGAAAACATTTTTTTTTAAGGTAGCTCCCCTACATGTGAAGTGGGGATGAATTTTTTTTTCGTCGCCTACATCATCGTGTGGGATATCGTTGAATAGGTATTTTAAAAGGACTTAGGTAGTGCTACTACTACTTTTCGATTTAATGCTCCATTTACAAAATATTAAACTTTAAAGTGCAAATTTTTGTTCCAGTGAGTCCAGTCCAATCCCCCCCCCCTCTAAAAGCTAAACTGCTGGCTTGAAAAATCTGCGAAAATTCACGATGATAGTACATTTCATGAACTCTAAAGGAAAACCATAGTGGTTAAGATAACTTTTATTAGTTTAGCAGTAATAGTCGTTGAATTTGGGTGTTGGATAATTTTGTACCAAATACAAAATCCTTAGAATAAATCCTTTAAAGTGACTAAGATGAAGTAGTTGCTTGTTTTTAACGGGTAAAGACTTGCATTGAAAAACAAACTCTAAAATAAAAAACCTAAAAAAACATAATAAATTATCATTAGTTTCACAAAGCTGCCGCTAGATGGCCCTGTACCAATTACGATTCAGAAAACGTTCTACGTGAACTTTACGTCGAGCGTTCATGCTAGGTCTTCAAGATTTCTAAGACGCAGTTTGAATAAAGGCGCCGAATTGATGTCTACCCCAGATTACTTCGAAACTTAGGATACTTAATGTAAAACCGATTTTGCGGAAGCCGTTTTCGGGAATGCATTTTTGTGGGGATATTCGATTATCGTCGCGTTTTTATAACTTTTTGAAGGAGGGAGGCTAATGGGTATTTGAAACGTTAGATTATTTTCTTTTTTATGGGGTTAGACAATTTTCCTTCGATTTTTCTGGTCGTGATTAAGATGTTCACCGATTTTCTCATTCCAAGTGCTTTTAGAGTTTTAGCTGGTTAAATTAAAATGAGGTACAGCAGATAAACATATTCCTTTCACACCTTCGCACCCAAGAAATCACGTCCAAAATGTATTCTAACACCAACCACTTCCGAAAAACACATCGTATATAATAAAATTCAATCCCTCCTGACAGTAACCCATAAACAGTGCCAAAAAACCTTATGCAAAATAGTGTCGGGTTCCGTACTTATCGCGAGACGTTTTTCGTCCCTGTCCGTTTCGCCCAAATTCCGAGCGTGTCTCGTCGACATAAATCCGCGTCCGCATGCGGTTGCCGAGGCATTAGTGCTGTTGTTTCGACGATTCGTTTTTTCGTGTGTCCACGGCTTAATTTTTCGCAGCCGTTTGGTCGTTTGATTGTTGGGTAATTAGACCTGCAGTGATTTGTGGGTTTGGCGAGTTTCTTTGTGTTATTTCGACTGCAGACTCACCTCACTTTATATATATAGGATATTTCACTGTTGTCAACAGTGAAATATCTTATATATAGAAAGTGTTCTAATTCACTATCTAAAGTAGTTTTATTGATCAAATGGGCCCAAAAACCAACGATGACGCATAAATGTCTGTCTTGTCGTTTTCGTCAAATTTAAACACACGACCTTTATACGCTGTCTCGCATACTTATCAGATGGCCGGCATACTACTTCTTTCAAATATAATTCCATCTATCTATCGTGTAGATTGCAATTTAAATGGAGTCGACCCAAAATTTGACAAGTCATAAGAGGAGCTAACAGAATATAAGCCTGGAGCCTTTTGACCTTGCACAGGACTAATCAAATTTAATATTTCGTTATGTTTCTCATGTTTACTTTTTTAAATAATTGTGTCATACTTAATTCTATATTTTTGTGTCTATTATGTCTTGTGTGATTTTAATAAATACTTTTTCTTTCTTTTTCTTTCTTTCTAATATGCAGGACTCGCTTAAAATTCCCACCTTAAGTATAACTAGTCCTTGGTATTGCAGGTCCAGTGGCCGCTTACCATCAATGCCCCTTGTTTACCATTCCAAGACATAATTGATGATTCGTATTTTTTTTTTCGTAAATTCCATGTATAACAATGTTCTAATATTTGTATGCCATTCCATGGCGAACTAAATTCGTAAACTCACAACCCTATTTATAAGTCCTTATGTACCATGTTTTTACACAAATAAATTATTAATCTATTCTAATAAAGAGAGCAGCGGTGGCCCAGTGGTGGCGGCTCCGACTTACGAACAGTAAGTCGTGGGTTCGAACCCAGACAGGTGCATACTTTGTGTAATTTATTTCATCACCACTGGTCTCAAAACGGTGAAGGACAACATCGTGAGGAAACCGGCATGTCCTAGAACCAAAAAATTCTAAGATATGTGACATCTACCCATCCGCACTGGGCCCGCGTGGTGGATTATAGCCCATTCCCTCTCATAGAGAGGAGGCCTGAGTCCCAGCAGTGGGAACAATTATAAATAGGCTGATGATTTAATGATTCTAATAAAGAGAAAGACAACTCAATATAGTCCACCCAAGCTATTACCCAAGTGAACACAAGGTAATATTTAACTATAGATTAGCAAACCCATCGGTTACCTTCCAACACCTGCAGTGTGAAGGTGCGAACCGATCCGAGACAAAGGGCGAGTCATTGGTAATTAACACTTGGCATTTACAGCCATTGTCGCGGCCCTATTTAAACAAAGTTCATATTGACACGCCGCCATTTTGAGATTGAATGTCGGTGGTTGGTATATGGGTGGTATGGGTCGTTCGGTTTGGTGGAATATGTTTATTTATTTATTTATTAATATAGGTTCACCAACAGCTTCTGTGTACAGCATTTAGGTATACATAGGTTTTACAGTATTGGACTTACACAGTCGCAAATTACAGGTTAATCAGCATTCACAAAAATAAGTGTTAACTTAAGAGAAAAATAAATAAAATGTTACTTATTGTGTGTTGTTTCTACCAAACCCTTTGGGGGAAAGGTGTGGATGTATATTGTGTGTGTTGAATTTTAGTAGGATAGGTATTGTAGAAATAGCAAAAACTCGGGGAACTTTTCTTGTATATTGATTCTACTTTGTCGAGATGTGACTTGCTTAGCTTTATTCCCGCAAAAACTATGTTATACTTGTATAGATTTCAGTAACTATTACTGCTAGCCTGTGTCATCCCACTGCTGGGCCATGGCCTCTCCCCACGACCTCAAAGTCCTTCGATTAAGGGCCAATAGATTTTAGTATATGATTTATATATTCAGCAAAGCCTCAATAAAAGCCTCAAAGATTCAAGGCCAAAAAAGTTAGTCAACATAGGACAGCTCTGTGACAGCCCACGCAATTAGAATTTAAAAATAAAACCCTAATAACAGTTTTAATTAAAACTTTCACTTTCAACAATTTAAAACATCAATTATCTTAACGTCCCGAAACTCAGTAATCCTGGTCCCGAAATAGGCTGAAACCGTTTATATTCATATCCAAAAAGAATTCAACCTACATACCCTCTTAATAACCTATATATCATACGAAATTGATATTTTACATTGAAAATTTCCATAAGAAATTCCTTGGGGTAATATCTACGCAATATGGGGTGCCATTGTACCCTGAATTCTGTGAGAACGGGGCATTTGAAGGCTCCCACTTGAGGGTGCTATCCGAGGCACTGAACCAATTCGCTATCGCCGACCTTGTGATTATTACTTTTTGTTTTAGAATTGTAAATGCGAGTTCGGTGCGAGTTTTTGCCCCTTTTTACCCTCTGTAACTGTAATGATGATATTTTATTGAACGTGTATAGCTTTAAACTACAACATGATGTTTAATCTTCATCTATATCTGTGTAAGGCCGCGTTCGCACAATGTCGTGACGACAGATAATCATGTAGTTTTAAGAGTCGTGGCTTGTGTATTTAAATGGAGGTGTTCACATATAGGACGACGCGATTACTGTCGTCCACGACTTTTGCCAACTAAAAACCAACGATAAATTAATTGTCACGACATAGTGGAAACGCGGCCTTAACTGCAACTTTTTCAAAATAAAATTAAAGAACGAAAATCCAGCATTTTTACAGTACAAGAGCTAGTCTTCAAGACACACTAACCGTCTAGAAAAAAAAAGAAAGATAATAAATCTAATAACAAAATACAAAACTACCGTGCACCAATCGTAGGGAAATGCCAAAAGCCAGTTAGAAAATGCCAAACGCTAGACACAGGGCCAAACATTTGTTCGTTCCCATACCTCTTTTGTTGCCCATTGTCGGAGGTGGCAAGCCTGACTCGGCAATTTTCTTTATTCAATCAGGGAATACCTCCTTTATACCTACAATGGGCGCTTTTGAATAGTTTACGTTGCGTAATTCGTGTTTTCTTAGTAATTTAGGTGAAGTTTGTGTTTGTTTGGCTGATTTGGGAGGTAGCTGATTATAATGTTGTTAGAAAAGGGTTTGAGGAATAGTTTGCTTTTCAGTTTGTTTGTTTTTTATTTCTTTTGGAATTTGGTAACTTAGTTATAAGAAGGTGTTGGGTTTTTGAATGACTGCGAAATTTTGAGTCTAGGATATGCTAGTGGCCCTACAATATTTTCAGGGTTATAAGGTGTTGAAATAAATACACAAACTACCTGGGTCCAATCTTAGGTAGACGCTACCTAAGGTTGGAACTACAATATTCGTTAGTTGGAGCCGTTACCGGGTCACTACTGATCCACTTTTGCTATCATAACAAGTTCATTAATACTGCCATAACCCATAGAAACTGCTTCATCAGCCAAACCCTTATCAGCCCAATCGATCGAACGTAACACAGTATAACTAAATAGCTTATTTACGCGTCAAAACATAGTTTTATGATCCATTTTACGACCCGATTTACTTACAAATCGGAACAGTTTATGGTTTATAAAACGAAACGCGTAAAATACTGTTTTAAGAGGGTTCGGGCCTTACTGTGTTTTAAGGGTTTTGTTTGAATGCTGATCTGTGAGAAAATGTATTTTTAAACAGAATTAATTTTATTGTTTTATCTACTCAGTCGTATCTCTGAAAACAATATCTTGCACTCTATTTAATTTCATTAAAAGATAAGTTGTTGACATCTGTTCGATTCTTAAGGGCTTAAACAAAGTGAAATTCTATCAGTGAAAACGACGTCCGAAATTTAAAAAAAAAAAAATTGTTTTGACATATTTAAAGCTGCTGAAAAGCTCATGTTAGTCCCGTTGACAGTCGTCGTAGAAACAAGAAATGTTTCGTCACTTACCTAGACTGTCTAGAATATATTTTAGTAGGTAGTGATCTAATTTGACTGCCTCTTTTGGTCTAGTGATCGCAATCACGATTACTAAGCATGAGGTCCTGGGTTTGATTCCCGGGTCGGGCATGTTGTTATTGGGTTTCCCATAAGGAATTTCTCAGTAGCAGAAACGGATGAATATGTTCTCGGTTGATTACAATAGGTGAGCCTATATGCCAGCAACCGGGAACCCTCTATTACACAGGTCTTAAACATAACTGGCAAACTGTGGGTGTATTATTAGGTACACCTCTGCCTAACTCTTCAGGGATACAAGGCGTGATATTATGTTCTGTGATCTAATTTGGTACATGACCTGTCTTGTTGGTAATCGTAATCAATCAAATTGACACTTCTTGTTGATAAGTGACAAGATCACAAACATTTAATGTGCACTATTTGGTCATCGTTCAATTCTGTCAACGTTATATCTATGTTGGTCGAAAATTCTTCTAATTTATGATCATACTATGAAATTCATGTTTCCCTAATTACACAATTGATTTATGAATGCAATAGATATTGACAACGCCATAATTGATACTGACGTATCTGATGAATGATTACTTCGATATGATTTATGCTTGCAACCCCTATCTCTCTGACTAGTTCAATTAATTAATTTCAAATTGAGAACACTTGGAATGATACAATTTCTAAAGATCCGTCAAAGCGGTACGGACACATTATGAACGGGCCCTGGACATGGGACACCTCCATGCAAATATGCATGATTCTCATCAGTCAAATGTGCAAATTGTCCGCCCCGTTTTGAAAGAATCTTTCCTGAAATATCTGTCAGTGTTCAAGTCCAGAGTCGTTTAAACATTTGACTGAACATGAAGTTACATTGCCAAGTTAAAATAAAACGGGACGGTATTCTATATATTTAGACGTTGTAACATTATTACTAAACAAACTAACCATATTTCGTAAATAACTAGCTGTAAAAAAAAATTCAAAAAGAAAAAATATACCGGGCACAAAATGCCAAAGGAAAGGTGGAGAGGCAAAAGAGCTTTTATGGAGCAACTTCGGCGTACTGTGTCGCAGTGAGAACGTTTACTAGGTATATTTGGGGTACGGAATCAGTGGCAGCGACTGCAGGGTTGAATTACGGTTTGAATAGGTTTTTTAGGGTTGAATTAGAATTTGGACAGGGATTTTCGGGTACTTGCTGGAAGTTTTAGAAATATTTATACGAATCGAGCTCAAAAAATTTAAAAATCTTGGTGGGAAAGTCGGGAATTGAATGATTTCGTCAATTTCAGCAGTAACCTGAGATACATTGATAAATTAAAAACAATTGGAACGCAAGATGTGACTATCGTGGACTCAAAAAAAGATGCTAGTAGAATACACTATAACCTCCTCCTTTTTTAGAAGATGGTTAAAAATCAAGACTCACTATACCGAATACCTACTGTTCATTTCATTACATTGGACCACTTCATTACATTTCATCACTACCTAGTGTTCTAGCTGGGAAAAAGAAGTACGAAACAATCAGCAACACGTTGTATGAAATGACATCTTGCAATTAAATGACATTTCATTTCATTCTTTGACGACTTCTGATAGCCATCAACATCATAACCATGATGAAATCATCTAGTGACGAGAAATGATTGTAATTTCATGCGTGGCTGCTGTAACCTACATGCGTAGGTAACCCTTGTTATAAACCCCTCTCCTTTGAAACCACCCTCGTGAGGGGACCACACACGACACACAAATGTACCAACATTAGCATCCTTGAATCTCCCGTTACTAGTTACGGAAATGGGGGAAAAAGGGAACTACTCCTTTATACCTACCCTTTCTAAAGCCAGTTAGGGTCCTCTTTTCAGTTATTATTGAGAAGGACGTGTATTGGCTGAATTAGCTTAGCAACTCACTCGTGACTTTATTTAGAGACGTAATGAAAAAGAGTATTGCATGCAAGTTGATAAGCTTGGCGTTATTGTATTTTCTGAATGTCCCCATGTGGATGAGGTGTAAATGAGGTCTATATGTATGCTTGTAACAAAATAAGACAAGGAGACACATCTTTTTGGAAACTCGTAATAATTTGCAAAATAAATCTAAATAAATTTATTGTTAAAACCTAAAGATTTTAACAATAAATTTATTTACCTTTTTTTTTTCTTTTCTTTTTTTTTAATTTTTATATCCTGTTTTACAACGTAAGCACACAGATTTTAGCATGAAATCTAGTAAAGTATGGGTAAAATGCTCAACAATTTTAAAATAAAAGTCGGCCGGGAAAATTACAAGACAACAACCCCGCGAAAACTGCAACCGCATGCAAAACGCGAAAAAAAACCGTCCCCAGCAAAACATCGTACGACAAACACCGTCTCCAAGAGCGATCTCCGCAGATATGCAAAACACAGTCCTTTGTAACATGATCTTATTGTGTTCACGAATCCACGTCGCCACACTGAATACGGAACGACTTATGTCGATTTAGAAATTTATTAGAATGCCACGAGGTTTTGTCATGCGAAACGCGAGCTGCCGACGTGCAACCAAGGAGTTATTGTTGCATTATGGGGTGCATTCTGAGCTATTGTGGCTGTGAGCAACTTAAGAGCTTGGTAGATATAAATTGCTGGTAAAGGAGGTGGGTTTTGATTATACCTTAGTCGTGAGTTGGCTTTAAATGTACTGTCAGGGCTTAAGACGATTATGTTTCTGTTTCGTTGACAAGCCATCCATACCATATATTAACTAATATTATAAATGCGAAAGTAACTCTGTTTGCTTGTTAAGTTTTTACGACTAAACGGCTGATCGGATAATTATGAAGTTTGGCAAGGATATAGAATATATCCTGGGGAAGAACATAGGCTATCTTTTTTTTCTCACACATACACATCGCAATTCCCACAATAATGAAGTTGCAGGAAATAGCTGGTCAATTTCGTTCTTCGTACTGAAAACCATATCTATAATTCCAGGATGGATGAGTTAGGATACTTTTCTCAAAGTAAAGACTTTTTCGCCGACCTAAGTACAGTGAGGTTTTTTTTTAATGATCTGCGCAGATGGATAGTAAAGAGTTTGAAATTTGCATATAGCGATTGGCATGACAATTTATAGCCATGTATAACAGGCTCCTTATACTTGATTTTCGTAAAGCGTCAAGCTTTTGACTATATTACATCAGTATATTAGTTGTTTAGATATATTAATGTGTCAAGGAAAATGATCAGCCTTTTGTTTTTGTCAGTTTTCCAAAACTAAACAGTTTGTTCGTGAACTCTAGTTATTGACTATGTTCAAAACTTTAGAATTGGTGACGTCGTAATTGTTTAGGAATACAGTAATCTAACATTTCAACCTCTACATAGCAGAGACTTTACCCTGTACTTATTCACAACCCAAGAACGATCACACCACAAAATTTCCTTCCAGACTCTTCCAAAATGAATGGGTTCTACCCCAAATGATGGGGTAAAGGAACCGCAGACCAGATACCGTCCCCATGTCAATTCCGTGGACCTCAGTGTGACAATGACAAGTCGAAGATTGCAACGGTTGCAAATCCCTGGGGCAGAGCGCAGAAATTGATCGGAGTAATTTGCTAACGTTCGGACTGCCACGGCGAGACGATTCGTCTTGGCTGTGGGCTAAGATGGGAGGGAATGGCGGTGAATGGTGTTTACGGTTTTGAAGTTGGTGAAATTATGATGTTAGAAAGTTATTTACAAACAGAATTGATGAGGAGTTTCATTTCTTCATCCCAGCTTAAATGAATGAAAAGATGGTGGAGGGTGGGCATTTCAGAAGACATTTTTTAATTCTTAGATGACGATTGAGCAAAATTTTAACAACAGAAGATTTATGTAACTTCTAAGTTATCCAACAGTTAACCAATACTTTTCTTGCTGTTAGAAAAGTTTCTTCGTTAGTATACTAGTTTGGATTGCACAATTTCGCTAAGCGATACCTTAAGCCACGTTTAATAATTGTGGTAGAAACTTAGTATGAAACGTGCAAAACTGTCGTCCTAGAAACTTTATCTCTTATTTCTTGCACCATCAATCCCACCAATTGCGTATTATTCACAAAACTTGATAAACAATAATGTCTACGATAGAAATCTCTGGGAAAAAATATTGCTAGGTGGTTATCTTTCCGTGGTTAACAAATATACTTTTCGAACACTACTTTGCGAGTGACAATGAGTAGGTAAACCGCATCTAACAATGTCTAGTTTTCAATATCTAAAACGCTTTCAAAGTTAATCTACGGACTGATTCAGGAAACTGTCGCAAGAAAACCCATACTGAACTGAAGACAGCATTTTGTCACAAGACTTTTTCATCGCCATGATTTATTTTAACTTTATCAAGAACCGTTTAAAATTAACTTTTGAAAGTAAATTCGTTCCTGTAATAACCAAATCCCATCCCGTTTCCATCATAGCCAAAAAATAAAACAAAATACCGACGAAAAACCCATTAACAGTTTTAACGAAATTCAAAAACTAAAAAACGCCTACGGCACCACCCTGTATAAAAGCAAGGGGTGGATTTTTTAAATTTTCTATTAAAACGAGGTAGCTATACGGAGCTAGGAGACTTGAGACTTGAAACGTCAATTTTACGGAAGATTTCGCATAATACAGCCGCTGTGCCGCTTGATACATGCTTGCGGCTCGAGTTTGCTCGCGTCTGGTTCGTATTATTGAGAAAGCTGCATTGTATTGATAGTTATGCTGAATTGTGAGCGTTGAGTGAATGCAGCAAGTGTGATTGATTGCAAGGGTTACTTTAGTTTTAGCCAAAGTAAACTTGTAAACCATAGATGTAAAAAAAATAAAGTCAGTTAGGAGGTAATTAGAGAGAAGTATGGAGGGGAGGAGGTAGTAAGGGAGTAGCTTAGTAGGAGTTCTAAGTGCGTGGACAGTAACTGCGAGTTTCGATGATGTACGATTGACTGTACCAAACTTTAACTGTTCCCAATATCTCTCTCTCTATTACCATCGCAGTCAAACAGCCCCATTCAAATAACATGCACATACAACTCGATAAAAAAATCCTTCATCCCAACAGACAGACATCTCTATCATACAGTTATCGTGGTATATTCGTAAAAGCGCTTCCACGCTGGCGTTTAAATGCTAAAAGATTTTATATCTAGCGCGAAAAATTGGAGTAAATTGCCGCCACTGGATAAGATAGGATGTTTTTTTTTCTTTTTTTTTCAGACTAGCGTATGGCTGTGTAAGAGTGTCTGGGGAATTTTAGAAAAGGATCGAGGTTTTTTTTCGTGTTTTGTTTTGTGCATCTATGCAAATTTTTGGTGGAGGCTCGCACTGGACTGTGAGGGTTGTGAGATTATTTTAATGGAAATCTATGCGCCCAAACCAAAACCTTATATAAATTTCCATTAAAATTAAATGGAAATTTACATAAGGTTTTGGTTTGGGCACTGCATTGGCTAGTGGTCTCGTGTTTGGGAATATTATACCTCCTGTCCTGCTCTTCATGCACAAAGACTTTCACCTTTTGGGATTTAATCGAAGCAAATGTTAAGAGCCGTGCAGGTGGCTACATACTGGTGTAGTTTGAGTTTCATCACCACATTCTTCTTCTTCTTTGCGTGTTAGCAAGTGTTCAAAAAAGTAGCTGGTCTAAGTACAAACGGGTCTAAAACGCAACTGACAGATGGTTTAAAACGCTTCTTGCCTAAGACGCAAATGGTCTAAATCGCTACCCGTCAATAATGCAACTTGTCTAAAACGTTCTTTGTCTAAATATGATCCCGTCAAAAAATAATAAAATTACCTCAGTAGAATTAAACTTTATTCGTAATAACTTCGAGACTATTGGACTAAGCCTTTTATCAAACTAAAAATGTTCCTTTTAAACTAAAAATGCTCCGTATTAAATTAAAAGTGTTCTTGCTCTAAATGCGGCCATTTTTTAAATTTCTAATTTGACCAGCTGCTTTTTTAGACGAAATGATACTAACCTGATGATACCCCATTTATAGTTGGTGTCAGTTAAGATCATAATAGCGGTCATTGCCCTTTCCCTAATAACGAAATAAAACAAATGTATCGTGTTTTATTAGAAAGAAAGTTGAAGATCACCATAGATGACGATTCAAGACTTGAACAGGCTTATTTTTGGATTTCAAAGTTAAGAACTTTAATAAATGTAGGTGGGTCAGTCACCGCTTTTGCGATCTTAATTGGTACCAACTATAGCCCGCAAACGGTTAAGACATTTCCAGGTTGGCCACTGCACCTTCATTGACACATTGATGAAGTTGATTAGATTGTTACTGCGTTTGGCTATATTTGACTGAGTTTTCTGTTTCGATTCTACAATACGACTTACGCAAATATTATTAGCCTATACTATAATTTCTGCTATAATCGGACAACAGTATTTTGATTATTTTATGAAACGTTGACCCAGTTGTAGTCATTTATCCCTTTAATTATTTACTAAGAATTTGATAATTATTTACATTCCGTAAAATATGTTTAACTTACAACAAAATGCGTCTTTTTTCCTCCATACTTACCTTATCTAAAAACTACAAGTTCGTATTCACCAGTGAACATTCAAAATGACGTCAAATAGTGGTGGTTTGGCACTGCGTCGCCGACTTACCCAATATTACAACTATCCATCTTGCCGGGACTCTCTGATTGGTCGGGAAGATAGGCATTTTATAGAGTGCCTCTCCAATTCATGTGGCACCTACATTCTTTACGTTGTCTCTAGGAGAGAGAGATAATGTATCTACATATTATTATTAGGATAAAAGAGTGTCTCTTGTATTATTTGAAAAGACGGACTGACTGAGACTAATTGAGTTTTAGCACCGTCAGGACATACTATATGGTTGATAACTTAACATAAACATCACGCGTGTAATGCCTACTGGGTTAGGCAGGGGCGTACCCAATAGTACAGCTACATTTCGCCAGTTATGTTTAAGTATTTTGTAACAGGGGGTGAGCCTATGCCATCAACTGCGCACAAATCCAGACTTCGTGGCTGCTACACTTTGCCCGACCCTGGAATCGATGCCAGGACCTTATGCTCCACAGTCGCTCTTACAACCACTAGATCAACGAGGCAGAAATACATACAGGGCATTTTTTTTAAATTCACCAACGGTCTAATTTTTTAAATTATATTTAATTAATTGAATTGAATGTAATTGCATCCAAAATAATATAGAAACGTGTGTTGAGTTTCATTTAGAAAAAATCTAGAAAATTAAAACCACCTAAAATCCTTCATAAATCATGATCTGTCAAATGACCAATTTGGTCGGGACGCCATTGTTTAACTATTGTGTCTACTTTGTGGACAGATCATGGGTTATACTATATTTTTTTATTCTCGACTACTTTGAAAGCTAATCACAAAAAAAAACCAATCACCATTCCCCCTCCAGAACCACCAACGTACACACTCAACTGGATACCTAATCCCCACAAACGCGTAAACAACATGAACGCACCTAGATAAAAGAAAACATAGTAAGCAAGATTAATTAACGTTATAGCCAAGTTATTAGGGCGCGCCTAGCCGACATTTTATCATAAAAGATATAATCCTGGGCAGTAATCCCTCTCGCCGCTTCACAGATAGCGATACCATACGATATGTATAAGCTGACAATGATGTTGGGATCGTGGAAGAGTTTGTGGCTCGAAATTAGTTGGGAAAATTACCTACAAGGTGTGGTAGAGCAGCGGTGGCCAGTGGTGGCGGCCCCGACTTACGAACAGTAAGTCGTGGGTTCGAACCCAGACAGGTGCATCACTTTGGGTAATTTATTTCATCACCACTGCTCTCAAAACGGTGAAGGAAAACATCGTGAGGAAACCGGCATGTGCTAGAACCAAAAATTTGAAGACATGTGACATCTACCAATCCGCACTCTGCCCGCGTGGTGGATTATAGCCCATTCCCTCTCATAGAGAGGAGCAGGCCTCCTCTCTATGAGGTCCCAGCAGTGGGAACATTAATAGGCTGATGATGATGATGAGGTGTGGTGAACAAGCAAGCCAAGTTACCATTGAACACTCTTTAATTCAAGAAGAACTATTTATTAACTCTTCTGAGGATCAGTCAAATTGATACGGAGCTCTTGCAGACATTGTACACTTATAGATACTGTACTGAAATATCTTTCAGTGTCCGTATTCTGTCCGCAATTTGTCGTACTGGTTTGATTGAATCTTCAGAGAATTAAACTGTAATTAAGAACTAATAAAAAGCGGAAATAAACAGAAATTAAACTAGACTAGTTGTTTTTTTTTTTTGACAGAGCCTTTCTAAGTAGTTAACCTAAGTACTTATGTAACCTATAACGTAACGTGCCGAATAAATAAATAATCTTTATTTTACCAACACCACATATAAAAGAATTAGGTACAAGCTTCCTTCCCCAACTCCAACAAACTCACTAAGACACGTCTGTCGCACTCTCAAACAACAGCCACTTCGCACGTTCCTCCGCCCCGACACAGGCACATCCAGCAAACAGCATTTAAATCCACGCGGGCCCCTATCAAACGCTCGTTTGCACAAAGTATATACTCCAAGTATATCTCGAATGGTTGCGAACACCGAACCGAACGGTTTTCGGAACACTTTTTCCCTATTTCCACCGAATAAAAAGGAGGCAAAGAGAACTTCATGACTTTTGTTATACCGTATAGCTTTTTTACATCGGAAAACGCGGCGAGGCAAATTTTCTAAAACCTTTTGTTGGCAATCGCCCTTTGTAAGTGTCATATAGACTGCGTAATGAATGTGTGTGTTTTTGGCAATGGGAAAATTACAGGCTGTTTGATCATGCTTATTCTTCTTGCTATAATGTTATGGACTGATTAGTCTTTTTAGTTTTACTGTGGCTAAGCCACAGTGCAATGCACATTACAGGATCTGACAGACGCTACTGAAAATGCCAAACTCGTCGCCAAATTATGGGCTGTATCAATATAGATTGCCGCCGAAACACAAAAAAAAAGATGCAGTATCTACAGTTATTCGTGATTTACATGTAGTATGAGGGTAAACTACGCAGTAATGCATTAAAAGTAAGTAGATATTTCTGGCTTTGCTGGAGCATCTATAAAAAGTAAATTTTCATTTGAATGTCATTAAGTTTTACCCACCAATCCGCGTTCAGTTCAGACTACTTCTGGTTCAAAAATCTTTTTGTTTCGGTGGACTGTATAAACTTAGTTTGATTGCTTATATTGAACTGCCACTAACTTCATCATCATCATCATCATCAGCCTATAATGTTCCCACTGCTGGGACACATTTGGTATTGAACAGCATTTTTTATAGATTTCGGTGTTGGACTCATAGTAAAAGATATTCATTTTCATGCGTACTATCCTACCTTCAAGTTTGGCGTCGTTTAACATACCAATTTATTAACATATCTTCTAATTTTTTTTTTCCTCTTATTAAAAACAACATAGTCTTAAGACCTATTAAGCCCAAAGCGCGTATTTTCCGCACGCAAAATAAGCACTTTGGACGTGGAGTTGCGGTCACCAGCCCGTTATACAATACAACAGCCTTAAGACTACGGAAATTATCGAAAGATACCACCTGCAGTTCCACTTACTTATTATCCTTAGCAAGAATTGAGCCCAATACACCCATCTACTTAAGTATAAGCAATAACATAGACCTGGAACTGTAAGACGTACGAATCCGTACTTAGCGCAGTGGCGTGTGAACACAACAATCGTTCCTATTGGAGACCATTAACTGCTAGAGGTATAGAAATGGGAGCGATAAAATCTATAATATTGCTGTACGTATAATGATATTCTTTTTAGAGATAGGAATGTCTTAAAGAGGCGGTATCGTTCAGCTCTATTATTATTATTATTTATTATATTTTCAGTTTTGTCACACTTTTAAAATTTAAATTTTTCCTAACTATGGAAGTTAGAGACTGAAAAAAAAACAAAAACGTTATAAAGCAATTTTTATCAGCTTTCTTTGAAACTATAGACAAAATTAAACTATTTTTCGAAAGCATATCTTGGGTACTTAAAAAGTTATTGCAATTTCAAAAGTGTGAAACTTATTTTTGCAGGCCAGTGTATATATTTTTCGCCGCTCATACCGTGATAGATAAATGGTAAGAAAAATTGCAATAATCATGGCGATTGCTTGGCAATTATATTAGTGTTAGCAATTTTTCAATATTTACAGATAAGAGAGTGCTACTTTTCTGTTGTCAAGGAACTTATTTCCTTATTAAACTTAAAAATATACGGAAGGAATATATTCCAGCAGTATAGAGACATGAACAACATGGTTAGGCAGAGGTGTGCTGTGGCTGCTACTGAGAAATTATTCATGGAAAAATCCAATAACACTTTGCCCGACCTAGGAATCCAATCCAGGGCCTCTTGGTCAGTAGTCGTGCTCAAATATTGCAATCAAAATTTCCGAAAACACAACGTAAAAGTATTGACCGAAGCTACATCGATATTTGCCTTGGTATTCCCCTTTCAATGCCTATCTATCAGTGCTCCCAAAAGCACAGTTTCAGTTAAAATACAGCTGCCTCGTGTGCGAGTATTTAGTAAAGGATTACCTTTCTTCGCGAGGGCGGGAGGATGACCTTGGGCTTGCCCTTAGACGCAATGCAGGTTCTATACGTGTTGTGAACTTAGTGGGGTTATTGGTTAAGAATGTAAATTTAGTTATCTTGAGCCCTGAGGTTGAATTGGTTATTTGTTGGTCAAATTATAAAAGTCACACGCTTTTTTTGTGAGGAGTCAAATAGAAGTTATGTTTTGTTTTATTTCGGCAATAGTTATTAAGGTCAAAAACGTAATAAATTTTGTCGCAATGTCATCTCAGCGGCCGTTAGTGTCGACGACATACTACGGCGGGAAAACACAGAACTAAAATAAATGTACCAACTTTGATTATGTCGATGCAAATTTTATTGACTAGCAACGCCACCATGAACTGCACACTTAAAGTCGTCATACTATAATTTGTGACGGTTTCGAGACTGAGATTAGCTGACTTTTAGTGCGACCGTTCTCAAAATACAGAGAATCGCAAAAAAAAAATGAATAATAATATAAATTAGCTGTTGAGGAGGATTAATCTGCTTTAAAATGTGTAGCAGAAAAATAAATACTCCGTTACTAGATACTTGTAACCAAACGTTATTAAACTTGTTCTCATTATTTTTCTTATGTTCGAAACCATTACTTAATGAACCAAATGTTTTCACAGACAAGTTAAAGAAAAGTTCTAGGTCTTTACACACAGGAGTAGATAAACCAACCCTCAAGATTTACAAGCAAGGTTGGACCGTGCGTACGCAGTAATCAAGACAAGGGAATCAAATTACAGACGCACCTACCTACTGAAACTTTGATTACAGCGTTGTCCGACAAGTATGTGGTTGTGTAAGAAATAATAGTAGTTACTTGTGTAACTTTAGTATCTCACTAATGAAGGCTAGGTCGCCAGTCGTCCTTGGTACGGTTAGAAGATAATTGGAAGTAAGTTTCATAGTTGTTTTTTTTTCAGATTTGTTAGACTGAAAAAATCTAAGTCTTTTTTTGTCTGTCTACGTTTTAAAGGGAATTATATTGACTACCTCGTTGGTATAGTAGTCGTAAGCGCGACTGCTGAGCGTAAGACCCTGTGTTTGATTCCCAGGCCGGGCAAAGTGTTATTGGGTTTTTCTATCAGGATCCTATAAGTAACAGCCACGGAGTCTGGTTTTACGCCTGATTGATGGCAATAGGCTCGCCCCCTATTACATGGGACTAAAATAAAACTGGCGAAATGTGGGTGTACAATTAGATACACCTCTGCCTATCTCTTCGGGGATTACAGGCGTGATGTTCTATTGAAGGCCCACTACACATGGCGTGCTGATACCAGTAAGGGTGTGTGCACTAATATGTACAAGTATCTCCCGGAGGCAGGAAAGAATAGATGCTGTAGAATTCAGCTTGCAAGTTGAAATGGCGATGGGCAGGACACGGAACCAGAGCGACAGATGGACGCTGGAGCGAGAAGGTTCTCCATTGGTACCCTTGCGATGCACCACGCACCCGAGGCAGACCCAGGCGTCGGTGGTACGATGATATTGTGGCCGTGACCGGTCCCATCTGGACTAGAATAGCCCAGGACAAAGAGGAATGGCATAAGATGGAGGACGCCTTCGCCCTTAAATGGGTATCCAATTATTGTAATTGAACAAATGATTGTGTAGCAAATTTATTTTATTTTATTTTTATTTTTATCTGTAAAATAATGTCAATCTATTTATTTAAAAATATATTTTTTTGTTTATTTAATTATTGTTAAAATGCATGTTCAATTATTACGAATGAAGATATTAGTTTTTAAGAACCAAATGAATATTATAATTAAGATTTTATATTATGTATTTTTTTTTTATTTGAATTGGTTTAAATAAATAAATAATGATAATCTCCCGGACGATCGACTCATGGTTGTTGGAACCGTGGTTTTAGTTGGTAGTAGTCTGACATAACTCTCCAATCTGACTCTCCATTTTGACGACCCGAATGGCGCAGCGGTAGTGAGGCTGCCTTACGTTCTTTAGGGTCCCGGGTTCGAATCCCGGTAGGAGAAAATGTTTGTGTGATGAGTATGGACATTTGATTCCGTGTCATGGATGTTTATATGTATAAGTATGTATTTACAAACAGAAAAAAATATCTATGTAGTATATCAACTATTTGGTGTCCACGACACAAGCCTTGTTGCTTAGTGTGGCACTAGATGGCGCTGTGTGTAATGTCCAGCGATATTTATTTTATTTATTATAATTTTTTCTCTTCAGACGCATCCATGAGGATTTTGCCACCAAAAAAGGGTGTCCATATAATCTCTTATTCTATTTACACATTGTAAACTAATTCTTCATTATTAAAATAACTATGAAAACTCGTTTATAATCTAGGCATAATCAATCTCTATCATAAAGCGTTTTAGTTATAAAACCTAATGTATGCAAAACAGCGCTCGTCTGCAAAACTGGCAAGCGATTAAGCGCTTAATCAAGCAGTTGATGAGGCACTTACTTTAAAATCGATTTTCTTATCTGAAGTTATAAGTTCTTCGTCATCAGTGTCAGAGATATGGATAAAGCAGCGGTGAGCAACATTTTTTTACTGAACCAAGTTTTTTTTCACTTTTATTTGTTTACATCACAAAATTTGTGTAAAGTGGATCTATCAAGCTTAATTTATTATTTATTAAATATTATATTTAGTACAGCATAAGCCATTAAGACTTAATTAAATTTAAATAATACTTTTACTCTGCTGCGGGTCTATTCGAAAGAGATACCGTGGCCCCGGAACACAAAGGGCGATGAAGGAACATGGATGGGTTTTAGTCAGTAAAAGTCTGACACTCCCTCCTGCTCCACCCAGAGCGGGAGAAGTCATTTGATGATTTCCCATCCTAAAAAAAAAAAAAAAGGGTATGTTCTCCACGAGCGAGCATCTGATACTATCTTCACATACCTACTCCTTTTGATACTCAATAGTTAAATAAGTTGAAATCTCTAAAATATACCTACCTTAAACGATAAAATTAATATTTTAACGTTTTATCCTCTACTACTGAATACTAATCGTTACAATACTTTGCAAAAAACCGGTACTATATCGCTTGCTCAAAAACTAATTTACAGGCCAGTCTATTTATTAGGTACTCTCCTCAGCATGTCCGAGACGATTATTCTTTTCCCACAAAAAAAAAGAACTTACTCTATGCAAACCAGCTATTACTCAAAAGCGATTACCCCGTTTATCGATACCACCTGACGAGATAATTTAGTTAATATCGTACGCTTGGGGATTAGCCGACGACAAATTGTCCAATCGGCGGACAGGTAATTGATTCCAAGCACCTAATATCGGACGCTAAGCTTTTGTTAAGGCTAAGTCTAAAGTTAGCTTAAAATGTTAGCCTTTAAAATAGGCGGTGGGACGTGGCGACATGTTTTATACAGTGTGTTAGAGGGTTTATCTTTTAAAGGTGGGCTGGGATTTGGAGGAAAGTGTGCGATGAAAATGGAGGAACTCCTGCTACTAGATAAGTCGAACATCTAACGATATAGTGTAAAATATTTTAGGTACGAAACGATGGATGGACTACTAAGATGAGTAATAGAGAAGTATGGAAGAAGAAGGCAAATGATAAGGCAAGGGAACGGTGAAAGTAATAAGGGGTAAAGTGTTAATTAAAATTAAATTCTGCTGTTTGTCTTGGTTTCTGTATACAACCTGGACCAGAGAGGTGTGGTCATATTTCAAGTGATTCAGACCATCAAACTGAACAACTTTATCCATACACCCACAACGAAATCCCGAAAACCTACTCGACCCAAATGTATGGGACAGTTGTTTTTTCCGAGATTTCAACATTTTTTGAAGTCTGATTCTATAACAAACAATTCATGAGAAAGGTCCTTTCACCCTTTAAAATATGACACTATTTTCTTACAACTTTTTATTCTACTTAGACATTTATTAATGTAAGTACACACGTGATAGCGTGCAATATTGTAATTAAACTAAATGAACTAATTCAAGCCGGTTAATGATCGTAGAGAGAGTTTAACGAGAACTTTTTAGTGTAAACTACTCCGAAGTAGTTGTCCAGTTTAATGTCCATTATGCAATTTTGTAACACACCTGTGTCTCTATATTGTGCCTAACTGATTAACAAGTTTGTACCTATTCATTAGTACAGCTACAGTTTTTAGGCTCATGTACCTGAACCATAGGATGAATCTAGAATATCAATGTTAGTAGGAGTAAGTATTTTACCCCGTTTCTTGGTGGTCATACTGGCATGTCTTACTAATATGACCAGTGAGAATCGCTTGTATTGGTGGTCACACTGGCATGTCATACTAATATGACCGGTGAGAATCGCTTGTATTGGTGGTCACACTGGCATGTCATATTAATATGACCAGTGAGAATCGCTTGTATTGGTGGTCACACTGGCATGTCATACTAATATGACCAGTGAGAATCGCTTGTATTGGTGGTCACACTGGCATGTCATATTAATATGACCAGTGAGAATCGCTTGTATTGGTGGTCACACTGGCATGTCATACTAATATGACCAGTGAGAATCGCTTGTATTGGTGGTCATACTGGCATGTCATACTAATATGACCAGTGAGAATCGCTTGTATTGGTGGTCACACTGGCATGTCATACTAATATGACCAGTGAGAATCGCTTGTATTGGTGGTCACACTGGCATGTCATACTAATATGACCAGTGAAAATCGCTTGTATTGGTGGTCACACTGGCATGTCATACTAATATGACCAGTGAGAATCGCTTGTATTGGTGGTCACACTGGCATGTCATACTAATATGACCAGTGAGAATCACTTGTATTGGTGGTCACACTGACATGTCATACTAATATGACCAGTGAGAATCGCTTGTATTGGTGGTCACACTGGCATGTCATACTAATATGACCAGTGAGAATCGCTTGTATTGGTGGTCACACTGGCATGTCATACTAATATGACCAGTGAGAATCGCTTGTATTCGTGGTCATACTTGTCATTGTCCCTCTTTAATATAATAGTTTCCTTGTCCCCCCCTGTCGATATAGTGGTACAGTCAGCTATAAAAACATCTGCACTTTAGTAACATAACATGTCGCTACATCATTAGTGAACCACCATACGAAAGTATCTAAGGAGTGAACCAAAGTGTTTATACACAGAGTGCCATTTTAGTAAACGAGTAAACATCACTCTGTGATTTTTAATACGTCTCGTAACATTATAAATAGAAATCATGACCATGAAGCCACATTTTTTCATTTATAGGATACTACACACTACACTGTTCTTCTCAAAACTTGATTTCCATTTCTGCAGAGACCTAAGTGTTTTCAAATTTTTCTTTGTTCGAGAGTTAAGTAGGTAGATATATGATTAGGTATCAACCTAGCAAACAAAAATTTAATAAGCCGTTTTCGGCAACGTTACTCGTATTCTCGTACACATAATGTTTTTAAATATTACAACAAGTCATATAGATCCATTTTACATCAAGGCTCACATAATTTTTCATCGTATAATATGAAATCTATACCTACCAACTTTGAGACTTTTCTAATCGATTCACTATTATTACATAATAAAAATCACTAAGCCCATCCCTAAGCTCTCAAACTGTCGAATCATAATCACAATTCAACGTATTAGCTGGAGGGTCAGCAGTAAGGTCAGCATTTATAACCTGACTAACCTCCTCGACCTATGTAAAGGTGACCTCACTCTCCTCGATAAAATCTCCTAGAACTTTACATCCATTCAAATATTTTGACGTCACGTAATTTTCATTCTTCACTTTGATTACGAATTTCGCTTCAGCAATTAATTTAATTGGTACTTTGATTTGGATTCATTTGAATTTACATTGTTCTCGTTTGGAGCAGTAGAAATGGGGGATAGTCGGAGTTAGGCCCGTCGCGTGAGCTTTGTTTGGTGAACTTGAAATTAGGTCAATGTCAAGATAGGATAAAATAGTGACACACAGTTTAGAATAGAACCTTAATATACTGATACACATGTATATGTATGTAAAATGTGAAAATTTTATAAATCACACGTTTTGTCTGGCAGTTACAAAAGTTTATTTTAGAGGTCAACGAAACATTAGGATTAGAATTTTGACGTTAAAAGGTCTCGATGAAACGCACACAGATTACTAGTCAAAAACCAAAAAATATATATTTTTGATTTATTTCCGTGCGTATTTCAATTATTGTTGTTCATTACGAACAAGAAACTCACCATTACAACACAACATAATTCTAAAAACCTGACAGCTGCTAAACGTATTGATAATGTATGTCTAATCCCCAAAAGCAATCAACAATATGAAATACAATATACAATTTTCAAACCACTACATCACTACATTCCTTGCCCAACATTCAACAAAAACGTAACACTCATACTTTAAAAATAAAATCGATACACGATGTATACATCGGCTCTCTACATATCAATCAGTTATCTTTATATTATGTAGTTATAAATGTTTAAACTTGTACTCTGATATGAACTAGCTCATCTCATGTAACTCACTAACCGAAAGGAAATAAACCATTTTTCACTTGTATCAAGACATTTCAAGACTAGATTCGATCGCGAAATTCTAAGTCTGGAAAGTTGTCTGGAAGTTGAATACGACGGAAAAAAATCAGAAATTAGGTATCTTCACGATTTTTCCTTGAAAAGTTTTTAATCTGAATTTTAAGTGTGAGCGACAGTCAAGCTTCACATATGAGAATTATTTTATAATTCATTGATATGAGAGGGTCAAAGCCAAACAGAAGCTCTTGGCTAAATAAAAACAGCCGCTCGGGTCGAACTTTAGGTTAAGCCGTGTATGCCTAGGTTAGTCTGTGGATGGGTGACCACCCTTACATACCGAGTTTCCTCCGTGCCTCGGAAAGCACGTTAAGCTGTTGGTCCCGGTTGGTGGAGGTCAGATAGGCAGTCGCTGCATGTAAAATACTCGTATTCAGCTGCATCCGGTTAGACTGGAAGCCGACCCCAACATAGTTTTGGGAAAAGGCTAGGCAGATGATGATGATAGGGCCAAAGTGATATATATATCCTTATTTTTACCAAAAGTATAATAAATTCTTTTTCAAATAAAATACCCCTGTGCAGTCCTTACATAAAACAGGAAACGTCTCAATAAATCAATATTCAGAACGTAATAAAGCAAATAAAAACACACTTAAGAAAATAAGGTATAGCATATTTGGACCCATCAATTTTATTGGACCATAAAAAAGCAAATTTGTTTTGACCGTGGAAAATCCTGGAGGTAACTTGGGACCCTTATAAAACCCGAATAATCTACTGGCAGTGGATTTTCGTCGGCGTACTGAACTGGCCTAAGTAAACTCAGGGGATGAAACAATTTGTGCACCCTAATCAAATAAGTGTAAAAGGAAAATTTAAAATTCCCACCCCGAATTTACATAATGACCAACGCGTTGAAATAACGGCTCAATCTGGGTATTATTGTACTTTATGAGCGTACAGTCACTAGCAAAAGTGTTAAGATAGAAAACACTTTCAACAAACTTCAGTTTTAGCTGACAGAACTCGAAACTCGTCGCGACGTGGTTCAATTAGTACATTTTCGTGGGTGCATAATTTCAGGAGATTACTCCGTCTTATCACTTGTGCACGTGACTGTACGATGAAATGAAATTTCAGGTGAATAATAAGTAGCATTCAGTCATACGAGTGGAGTGTAGTAATAAACTTGTTAATGTCGCATTACTAGGCGAAAGCGTGTCTGGATGGAGTCACTGTTTAACTGACTTCAAGTAGTAAGTTTTAAGATTATTTCTTAGTATGATGAGAGTCAAAGATTTTCTGAAATGGCGGTTGAAGTTTGAAGATTTATTAGGATTTTTACTGAGTATAATATACCTAACTTTAATTTGATTGTAATTTAGCTGGTGAACGGAGCCTTGATAAACTAGAATTACAATACGGGAGACGTCGTTATTGAAAGTAAGTAATAAAAATAAAATTCATCAGACTGTAGGTAGTGTAGGTACCTCTTTTGTTAAAAGAGAAACAGTCAATACAAATAAACCTTTGAGTCTTTTGCATCGTGAGTCATCCAATCATCATCATTATCATCAGCCTATAATGTTCCCACTGCTGGGACACGGCCTCCTTTCAATGAGAGGGAATGGGCTATAATCCACCACGCGGGCCCAGTGCGGATTGGTAGAAGTCACATGTCTTCGAATTGTTTGGTTCTAGGACATGCCGGTTTCCTCACGATGTTTTCCTTCACCGTTTTGAGAGCAGTGGTGATGAAATAAATTACACAAAGTAATGCGCCTATCTGGGTTCAAACCCACGACTTACTGTCCGTAAGTCCGCCCCCACTGGGCCACCGCTGCCCAATACATGTTTGAAAATGAGTCTTCCCTTTTTTATTTTTTGCTATTCATCACAAATAAAATTCAAAAGCAAATAAAATAACCAATTACAAAATGTCGTCGTCAAAACATTATCATAAACCCTTCCGCGCCGGCAGCGCCCAACAACAATAATTATAAAAATGTAAATTCTGTTTATTAACTCGTAAAGTGTCCAATGAACCGTACTTTTTATTCAGTTATGAGTTATTTACGGATGCGTAACATAAATTTGAATCGAAATCAATTCCCGTGGAGCACAGCTGACTGGGCAAATAATGAAAATTATAAATCAATTGAACAGTAATATGTTGGCGGTCGCGGGTGCCCGGCGCGGCAGGCAGTGGGTTGGGTGCAGTGATGAACGTTCTGTATGGTTCAGTGGAATTATTTTGAAATTGGGTAGTGTGTCTTAAAATAAACAAAAAGATTTTGGAATTTGAAGGTAGAGTTCAAAATATAAAAATGCTTTTATTTAGTTAGCACATACTCAAAAGGCACAAAACAATTATTACTATAGCTAACCCATTATGTCCCACGGCTAAGCAAAGGTATCCATTCGTTCCAACAGTCACAATTTTCACGACAATGAAATTGTTCTGCAAAAAAACAGCATAATGATTTGACTGATTTATGTTATCACAAAATAATATTTTTTGTCTTGCCTATCTGCTAACTTGCTAAAAAAACAAGGCGAAAAGACTTGCTAATATCTTAAAAATTAATACTTTATTCAACACACACACACTTCACATACAGGCTCTCATTTGTATTGTACTCTAAAAGCGTTTTATTGTAGACGATCATTACTTCCACTAACTGAGCCATGTCGAAATGAATTTTATTCTTGATGTAATTACTTTGAAATGGTAAAAATGGTCTCGCAAATACTAAGGCGTGCGGTGACCTAAATTTTAGATGGATCTTAAAAAACTTATCTTAAAAAGACGCCTTGAGAGGCAGCTTTCAAATTCAAACCATCTTTATAAAACTTAAGGTTTCAATATTCGTAGAAAGATATTTTAAAATGTCAGGTGGACGTTCTTAGTTTATAAATTAAAAATGTAAACGAAACTGTTTAAATTTAAATCTAAATTAACTTTTGGGTAAAAGTAAGCAGTTCAGCAGTTTTCTCAGGAACCGTGACATAACAAAGAGTTTTCATTAGTACTTTCGCTGAAAAGCATCAAAAATGTACAGACTAATAATAACGGACTACCAACTTAAATAAAACATTTCACTCCAAAAAGAAAACTTCAATCCCTGAAACATTCAAGTACATTTTGAAACAACTTTGTACATGTTTCCCCATCTTGGTAAAAGCAAAGAAAATATGCAGAGTACTTTAAAGAGAAAACTTGTTTTATTCCCCTTTTAATCTAGATTTTCCAACCCTTTGCTCATGAAAATTTAAATATAAAACCAAAAATATATTTTTGTGAACCCTCTTATTTATTTAATAGCACTCTCCTTCAGAAGGGACATGACGTAGAAATGTCAGGTAAAATTTACAAATTTACTGTCCCCACAGCATTTTAACCTGACTCAGTCCGTTGAGTAAGTCGTAAAGGAAAGTTTTGTTCTGCGCGCTGCTAAGATGTGGGTCCCGTTAGCTACATTGCCAAATTAAAAGATTTTTTGTTAAGTTTGAATTAGTAAGTGAGTTCCGACTCGAGGATTACTATGCGTCCTCTCACCCAAAGTCGGTTGCAGGTAAAAAAAATATTTAAGTGAAAATTTTGTGAGTTTGCAGAAAACACCATAAATCAACCATATATCTCGACGACCCGAATGGCGCAGTGGTAATGTGGTGGCTGCCTTACGTTCTTAGGGTCCCGGGTTTGAATCCCGGCTGGAGCAAATGTTTGTGTGATGAGCATGGACATTTTTTATTTTGTTTCCGAGTCATGGATGTTTATTATATGTATAATAAGTATGTATTTACAAACAAAAAGTATCTTTGTAGTATATCAACTATCTGGTGTTAATTTCCAGCGATTATTTAGTGTGGCACTAGATGGCGCTGTGTGTTAATGTCCAGCGATTTTATTTATTTAATTAATATCTAACAAAGTCCATGCAAATTCCATTAAGCATAATGGAATTGTAAATATATATAAGTCTATCCTCATTCATAGAACGTAAAACATATACAAAAGATCAGTAATGCCAGGGTTGTGATTTTCGTCTTTCATAAATTAAGGTAAAGTCGAGGAAATTCATTGTTAAGACGTATCCTCATCACTCACACCCTTATAATGTAACAGTTCAGATTCAAGCACTACATCAGTGAGTGAGAAGAATCAAGCATTACAAGTGCGCAACCTGTAACGATACATATTGTAACAATCACTTGTTTCTGCACAAAATTAAATCTTTTATTGATTACACGCGAATGCTCCGGTAAGGGCGCTCCCTTTTTTTATGCAAATTGAGTACCAATTTAAATAAAATCATCCTTAGACATTGATTCAACCTCTTTGTTTACAAACTAATTACAATTGAACTTTATTTGATGTTTCCACGGGAAAGTCACTTGTTTTTTCACAATTTCTATAAGACGATAAACGAATGAACCATTCCAATAGTAGGTACTTGACAAACACTCGCCGGAGTTATTACCGCTTGCAAAGTTTGCTTCGGTTTTAAGTTTAAATAATTTTGTAGACCACTTTAAGTAAATACACTCCGAGGTACAGAGCCCACCTATATAACTTTGGGAATTACGAGGCCCACAATATTTTTGTTTAAGAGAAACGGGACAAAATATTATATTAGTAGAAGAGAATTTACGGCGAAAGTTGTGGGAAAAGTTTTTTTTGTTGATACTTACCGAGGAGGTTTATGGTAGTGTTGTTTGATTAAGTGGGGCTTATCTTAATGTGGCGCCAGCAGTTACTTACCTGAAAATAAAGAACATTTATGATTAGTATGATTAATTAATGTGATTTTGAGTCTACACAATCTTAATATTCCGATACTTTTTTATCTTAAATTGTTTAAATTCTTAAGTTACGCAAATTATGCATATTGGAATAGTAATGTGTTATTTTAAATTCGTCCAAACACCAGGTGCAAAGAATTACAAATATAATAAAAAAAAACATCGTTTAAGCAGTCCGCGAGCATGTTCCTTACCAGTGAGAACGTTATAGACTAATGAGAAGTTCTCAGCCAACAGCAAAAAATATTTAAGTTACAATTTATTTCACTAGCCAAGACGTTTGTAAACATTCTCCCATCAGACAACGAAAGTACATAAATACAAAATTAACAAAAACCTGCAACTGCATTAAGAAATAAACTGTTCCCACTGTTACAGAACGGAGCTAATGGTAGGGACTATCAAAGAGTGTCATTTCACCACCATTAAAATATAAATAAAAAAAACTGTAATGTCGGTTGTAAGCGCACTGAATTGCTCAGTACATATTATTTCGTTCTGTCACGCAATTTTTTTCAAGAGTTACAGGTTTTTTTACTCTAAGTGGTTTTTTAAATGTGATAGTTTGAAGTATTGTTGCGAGTATGTATTCGTATTTGCATCTAGAAATACTCTGTTTTCTGAACAAGGTCTCTTTGGAGGAAACTTGTTTGATTTCTGCTAAAAGAGGGCCAATACGCACGAATCGCCATTTTAAACTGACCTTAAAAGGTCAAAGTAGTAAAACAAGAGTGGGTGTAAAAACATTAAGGTCTTTATGTATTAGTGAAGAAAATGAGAAGGAGAATTTTGGCCCATTTATCTCATATGGGCCAAAAAGAACAGGAGTGATGTTGGACTCATTACAGAGTAAGAAGCGTGCTGTTGTTTTTGCCTCCAGACTAAGAGGAAAGGCATAAAAGAACCGCTGGAAATCTGACGTAATCCAATATAAACAACAGTATAAAATTACGTACCTAACAATCCCCCAAAAAGGCACGATTGTTAGACCGATGCTACCGTCAGACGAACCGCCTATTACACAGTGAAAAACAAATGCAATTTACGTTCGACGTACTAAATTGCCGGGTACCGACGTTATTACAGCTTTAGCCACAATTACGGTGTAATTGAAAACCGAGTGGTCGTTACAGTTCGGTGTGACGGGCGGTGTTATGCAACTGTGTGGAATAAAGTAGGATTTTTGGAGTTAGATGATGATTCTTAGCTTTGGCTTATTTGCATTTGAATATGGTCGTGCGGTTTTCATCTCAGTAAGTATAGTTTGCGGGCTAAGGATGGACTTTTAAATTTTCTCCCGGTGACTGTCAAAATGACACTCGATTGAACGATTTTTCTCAGACGAAGAGTCTGTCTGGCTACGACCACTAGTAGGTCTTGGGAGACACATCAGTATTCGGAAACCTACCGGTGGGTCTGCTTGGTGGGTCCTTGAAGACGAACTGTTTTCAATTATGATTAGCCTAACTTTGTTTTAAGAATAAATAAATATCGCTGGATATTACACACAGCGCCATCTAGCGCCAGACTTAGCAACGAGGCTTGTGTCGACACCAGATAGTTGACATAGATACTTTTTGTTTGTACCTAAATACATACTTATTATAATAAACATCCATGACTCGGAAACAAATGTCCATGCTCATCACACAAACATTTGCACCTACCGGGATTCGAACCCGGGACCCAACGAACGTAAGGCAGCCTCCGCTGCGCCATTCGGGTCGTCCCATAATGGAGAATGAAGAGAGTTGTTGAGCCTTTTAGAATTATTGTAAAACAAAAGAGTTACTATGGAGTGTTTTGGTTTTCTTTTCCATTTGAAAATACTTTTACGAATGGGCAACTAGAACCATTCTATTTTCTTGTTTGACATTCAAAAGCGCCTTTTCATAAACTAATTGAAATAAATAGTTTGACTTTGACAAAGGTAACCTTTCTTTTTCCATATTCCGCCATTTTAGTTATCAAACAACCAAGTTTCCAACCGGCCAAGGTTAATTCAGTTTTTTTTTTCATAATAAAATTGTACTGGAAGGCGTGGCCAGGGCAGGCCACGAAGGAGATGGCGGGACGAACTGGACAGGTTCCGTCAGAACTGGAAGGAAGACGCGCGGGTTCGCAAGAATTGGAAAAAGTGGAGGTAGGCCTTTGAGTCCCAGGAGTGGGACTAGAAAAAAACAATAACAAAATGCTATATTCTGAAGATCATACTGCCAATCAAAACCTCATTATAACATGAAGGGTTAAGCATGTAGTGACAAGTTGATTACTTGCCGCTCCCGTCTAACGTAATGACCCTATTTTCCTTTGTTGCATGTCATAATATTATATCAAAATAAGCTGGTGTTGTTCTATACTTGCCTTCGAAGTCTAGACTTTTTTAATAGCGTTGTTTATAGGTGAAGTATAAACTTGTTAAAGTTTGTGTAATGTGTACTGGCTTAAGAAAGTAGACCTCAAGATATTCTACATAAATAATCAGATCTTACTATATGTTAGGATTCATAGTAAATTAGCACGTTCGAGCGATGATCTTTACAGGGTGGCTTGTAGCAACTGCATGAAAGTTGCTGAGAATTAAGTTGAATGGCTTGCGATAGGAAAGGCCTATAGGTCCAGCAGTTTACTGCTGTAGTCTGATGATGATGATTCATGATGATGAAACGGTCAATTAGGCACGTTATTGACTAAACTAATAATACGTTTAGGTACACCTTTCCAAATATAAGATTAGCTGCTGAAAAGCTTTTGTCTATACTTCTTCTTCTTAGCGTGTCGATGGCAATCTAAATTGTGTCGGCCCAGAACTGAGCGACTAGTTTGGCGCTTTCAGTAGCGTCCATCAGTTCCTGCAGTGAACAAACAACAGGACACGCAGCACACGATATTAAGTGCCCCATCGTTTGTGGAACAGCACCACATTTACACTCCAGGGCAGATTCATTAATGAATCTCCACCTGAGCAGGTTTTCCTTGCTGCGACCAACCTGGGTCCGGACTCTATTTAAAGACTTCCAGGTCAGCCATGGCAACTCATGTCCAGGTGGGAGATTTTCAGCAGGTGGAACGAATGGGATTGGTAAGGATGCACTGCCTCGCCACAGCTTTAGTCTTTCCGTGGAGCGCTCGCCATTGAGTGGGGTGACACACTTCAGAAAGCTGTTTCAGCTTTTCAGCCTTTGCGACACGAGGGTATTTAGGTGTAAAGGGTGTCGTGTGTCAGAAGCCATTTTGGCTCTTTCGCTAGAGCTTGCCACTGTTCTGCGAACTTCTGGTGGCGCTATTCCTGCCAGTGGGTACAGCATCTGTACCGGGGTTGGTTTAAGGCAACCAGTCATAATCCGGCACGTTTCGTTCAGAGCTGTATCCACTAACTTTACATGGGCTGAACGGCTCCACACGGGGCACGCAAATTCGCCAGCTGAGAAAGATAGCGCCAGCGCAGTAGTCCGCAAGACATGAGGCGAAGCACCCCACTTAGAAAGGACTAGTCGCCGTAAGAAACTGTTGCGGTGTGCACCTTCTGCTTGATGGTATTGCAGTGTTTGCTGAAGGTCAATGATCTGTCCAGAGTAACTCCAAGATACTTTGGAAAGTTACTGTGCTTTATAGGCACCCCGTCCCAAACGATGTTAAGTCTGCGCCTAGCCTCTCTGTTTCGAAGGTGGAAAATACAAGATTGTGTTTTGCTCGGATTGGGTTTGAGTGAATTAGCAAGGTAGTATGTGGTTAATTCACCAAGAGCATCAGACAAGTGGACCTCGGCCTCCTCAAACGTGGTGGCTTGGGAGGTGAGGGCAAGGTCGTCTGCGTAGATGAAGCGGGACGTATTCGGACTTGATGGTTGATCGTTGGTGTATATATTAAAAAGAAGAGGTGCCAAGACACTACCTTGGGGCAGGCCGTTCTTTTGTGCCCTCCAGCGACTTTTGTCTGAGAGGAGGTGGACCTGGAAACGGCGGTTGTTTAGAAGTTCCCGGAGTATTCGGACAAACTTCCGGTCGCTGATCAAGGTCTCCACCTTCCACAACAGCCGTTTTAGGTTGACTGTGTCGTAGGCAGCTGAAAGGTCCACGAACACAGCGCCTGTGACCATTCCTTTCTCAAAACCATCTTCAAGGTGTTGAACGAGTTTAAGGGTCTGGTTACTGCAAGACTTGACGGGTCTGAAACCAGCTTGCTCTGGTATTAATTTCGGATCAATAACGCTCGTAAGTCGGTTCAGCAGCAGTCTCTCGAAAAGCTTGTATGTATGGCACAGAAGAGAGATTGGACGGAAGTTTTTTGGGTCGTCTGTTGCTTTGCCTGGCTTGGGTATTGCTATGACCTTAGACTTTCTCCAGAGACGGGGTACTGAAGCTGATTCCAGACAATTGTTGAATAGTTGCAGCAACCACGACACAGCAACTGGGCCAAGATGTTTTATCTGCTCAACCGAGATGTCGTCCATTCCGGATGCTTTACCACACTTAAGGCCCCTAATCGCTACGACAATATCAGTAAGGTTGAACGGTTTGCTAATATCGTCGCAAACGCCATCGAGGTTTTGTGACTTCGGGACCTTGCTGGGACGGCGTGTTGGTTTGCCATTTGCAAGCAATTGGTGAGATACCTGGTTGGCGGTAACTTGGCTTGGTGGTGCGGGATGAGGGGACGTCTATACTATACTATACTAATATTATAAAGAGGAAAGATTTGTATTTTTGTATGTAACAAATAAACTTAAAAACTGCTGGACTGATTTGAAAAACTCTTTCAGCAATGGATAGTTACATTATCAGCGAGTAACATAGGCTATATTTTATTCCCGTACTCCCACGAGAATGGGAACTACGCGGGACGTCCGCTAGTAATATTACAGAAAGAGGAAAGATTTGTATTTTTGTATGTAACAAATAAACTTAAAAACTACTGGACCGATTTGAAAAATTCTTTCAGCAATGGATAGCTACAATATGAGCGAGTAACATAGACTATATTTTATCCCGTACTCCTACGGGAACGGGAACTACGCGGATGAAACCGCATGACGTCCGCTAGTATCATTATAATTCCCAAAATATATTAGAGATCCAATACGTGAATCTGTATGTAACAGTGGGCGACCGCTCAACTTATGAGCGCTCAACACTGACTTGAGAGGCGCGGGAGGAGCTGTATTTAGCGAATGTTCATCGCGAGTGCTTCTAGTCTCTGTGACGGCCTGATTCAGAAGCGAACAATGAAATATAATATTAAATAGAGGTACCTCTCACACTATTGATAGTCCGTACCACGCTAGACCAGCTTGAAGTCAAAGTGTTACGACATACGTGCAGCCAATTCTCCCCATATATAAAAGCAGACTTAATTTATGTGTAATGACATAACCGCCTTAGACTCTAATAAGCACAAAGTATAATCAGCCAATTCTACTAAACAAAAACCTATCCAACCAAAACTTGCAAACAAGCAATAATTTTCATTACATTTACAAATGCAGGATATTTCCCTGCATGTGTTAATGTAATGAAAATTATTTATCAGAAGTTGTTGCCTTTATTTTGTAAACCAGTATTTTTGCAAAATTAATTCTACCTTAATGGTCACTCCAACAAATAATTTGCATTGAATAAAATACGTCAGAATTTTCTAAGAAAAAGAGGCTAAACTCTTGCTACTTCAGAAGGACGTGGCATGGCATAATGTAGATTTATCAAGTGCCAAGCACTCGCCACAAATTGGCACCGGCTCAGAATTTTTACAAGCATAGACACTTTGACGCTTCTTATTTTTTTTTAAGTTTTACTAGGGAAATACCCCAAGTTAAATAACACCTGGATTGAATAATCCATGAAGTTGATGAGTCAAATAAAAATCAATGATTCTTGAGAAACAGTTCTGTGACCGACAGACCGACAAACGAACGAAGAGATTGCATAGATTTGGTAATAGATTCCTGATGGCACCTTTTGTGTAAAGAAACCTAAAAAAAATTAAGACATGACAATAATTGGTATAAAATTCTAAACAAAGAAAAAAAAAATGGTGCCTTCCTTTTAAAAATACCCACAAAATACTTTCCCAATATATCAATACCACTGCCTCCTATCCCTCAGATCGCCCACTTTAGATACAAAGGAGACGGATGCTGCAGTTCCCCCACAAACTTTCCCTCGAACAAGCGAAGGGTCTAATTGTTTTCCTGCACCACGAGAAGCTGAGAAAACGCGACTAAAACGCGTTTCAAACGTGGAGTGAGCCGTGGAGTGAGCTCGTTCCACTTTCCCCGAGCCCCTTTGTTTAAAGTACTCTAATTTTTAATTGAATGTACAGGTCGGGAATTGCTTAAAAACTACTAGCTCTGGGGAATTGTGAGTGGATTATGTTGGGTGTGGTTCCGTTGAAATGTAAGTTGTGTACTCCTATTGTTTTGTAGATGGAGTGGGTTAACTGGAGCTGAAGGTGCACTTGGAATGTCAACCGAAACAAAAGAAAAACGACAATGCTTTTTGCGAATTTTGCTGCTGCAGAAAAAAAACATTTATCACAATAAAATTATTCTTACTAATTACCACTACGCAAAAGGGATATAAACTGACAATTCCAGATTTCCTTACAAGTGGTGCTTTCTCTATTTGCAACCAACACCCATTTATTTATGCTTACTCTTTTACTGTAACGGGGTCTTAAGATTTCAGATAACAATGGCGAGAAAAAAAAACTTGGTCTCACACGCCATATGAATCTATCCACTACATACTATTCTCATCCAATTGCTACCATCTACCGATTAGTAGATGTGGCACTAAAATTGTGACAAGCTAATTTTTAATCATTAACAGCTAGTAAAGCCTGCCCTCTAAAGGTTAAAGTTGCAATCGATACATGAATCTTATATCGTCACGCTTTTAATAGAGCAAGCAGTGTAATACCCCTCGAGCACACGCGAGCATGCAAGCCCAAAAGACTGTTTTAATCCATTAACAGAATATTTTGTTAGTAAAGTGCACCAAACGTAGGTAAATTATTAATTATGCATGAGTTTGCTGAGAGTTTCAAATTGTTTCGTTGTTGAAAACATCTCAAGTTAAGCAGGTGATGTGTTTTTAGTTTGAGATTTTAGACCTCGAGGTTGATGTAAGCATACTGTCTTGTTACGTTTATGAAGATAAGCTCCATGCATAAAGAAAGACGTTAAATATGCAAGACGCTTTGATAATTTTGCAGACGGTTTACATTTAGACCCTTGAATAAGAAAGAAAAAGTGGTTGTCTTTGTGTGCTTTCTACCATAAAAACAAAACTTTTCGCGTAGATGCTAAGCACTCCATAAACCTAAATAAGAAATACCTCATAACACAAGTAGGTCTCCCAAAAATCCTTAAAATAAACACAGCATCCATATTTCATTAAAGTTTTGCCACCAACGTGAGGGTCCCTTCGAATGTATTATTAAAAATATAAAGAAGAAAAAAAATCCCAGCTTACCACCCGGGGATTCTGGTAAAAAGTGAGTGACTCTTAGAGACAGCGTCATAAATTGTACAAGACGACGTATCTTGAAATTGTGTTGGCGAAAGTGACTTTTAACGGGCAACGAACCCGCTGTACAGTCTTTTCACTGTTATATTACTTCTGCGTGACATAAAAAAATCACAATGATCTTTATTGTGGTTGCTATAAAGCTGGTATTGGATTGCAAGACATGTGACAAGTCTGTCAAGATGCCAGTGATCTTTATTCCCTTTCCGATAAGGTTGATGTTGGGTTGTATCTTTCAACTGTGAAAAGACTGTAGTATGACGGTAGCGTTGACGCCTGCTAAGCTCCTTTTTGTTAGCAGATTAATGCTGCTCCCCTAGTACATATTTTCGGGACCACTGCAATATTCAGCTTAATTTGAAGCGCCTTATTAAGTTTTTAATTAATATCTGTGGTTATTGTAATAATTTTCAACCAAATTAAAATCTCAGCCTTTTCAATTGCTGGGACACAGGCGACCTCTATTACTCCAATTGTATTTAATTTATTTAAACTTTATGAACAATATGACTAGAGTTTAGTGAGCTATTTAGTATTATAAAATTTTCTAAATATTTTACAGAATAATGCGGTCACGTTTGAGAATATTGTAGAAAACGACGTAAATTTCGATCTTTATTTACGTGCAGGTCAAACCGAGCAGGGAAATGGATGTAAATGTAAACAGTATAAATCCGATATTTATCGAGACAATAGCAGAAACTACAGTATTTGTAGACGATCACAATTTATATGTTACTATTACATACGTTTTTGTTTAACAATTTAGAAACAACAACAACTGGTGCAGTAGTGGGTATTGTTGTTTATTTATCCGAAAATCCCCACTAGGCTGAGATTATTTAACTAGTGGGGATTTGTCAGTGGGGATTTCTGGAATAATCCTTCTGATGCTGCACTAGGAAAATATAGCAACGGTAGGAAATAAAGTAATTTACTACTTAACATTATTATATTTTTGCATCTATCCTGCTAAACGTATCATCATCATTGTCCTGCTGTTGTGCCAATTTATTTGGTGCCAATGCAGCATGAGTTCTTTTACTATACTTATCGACGACCCAAATGACGCAGCGGTAGTGACACTGCCTTACGTTCTTAGGGTCCCGGGTTTGAATCCCGGTAGGACCAAATGTTTGTGTGATGAGCATGGACCATGGATATTTGTTTCCGAGTCATAGATGTTTATATGTATAATAAGTATGTATTTATAAACAAAAAGTATCTTTGTAGTATATCAATTATCTGGTGTCCACGACACAAGCCTCGTTGTTTAGTGTGGCACTAGATGGCGCTGCGTGTAATGTTCAGCGATATTTATTTTATTTATTTATTGTTCGTCATATCATGAGTCATTGCCTATCACAAGGAATTCCCTTTTTATTTAGAACTCGCGAGGCTTTCAAATTCATCATTTATAACAACAGTTCTGTTAAGAAACTAGTATAATTATTATTCAAACATAAGACTATAATAGCCTCCTCTTTTTGCCTTTGCTAAAACTTTCGACCATCATTGTACTTTGCAGTATTTTACGTAATATTAGTAATAATAATAATAGATTTATTTGTTAGAATATTGTTCTTACATAGGTGTTACACATAATATGATATCCATAATATTCTGCTTTTTCCAGCGTACAAATATTTCAAAGAATTAAAATTAATAATAAACCATACAATGTCGAGAATAAGAAAACGTTAACTACTATCAAATACAACGTCAGGGGTTATCAATTATAATGTCAAGAATGATTAGATACAATGTCAGGGGTTAATTAATTATAATGTCAAGAATTATTAAATACAATAAAAAAAAGAAAGAAAAATTCCATTACAATGACATAAAAAAGAAATACCATTCAATTATTAGGAGGTAAGTCATCGTCTAATTTAAATTTTGAATCAAATTTTCCATTTAAAAATTCATTCGTTAAGTAGTAACACTTTTGCAATAGAAAGTAAAATAGTTTCTTTTTAAATGTCACAAGGTACATCGATATGCTGATAGCGAGTCAGCACGCACGGGCGGTAAAACAGACGAATCAAGGACCTTAGATAATTATACTTGTTGGCTGATAACGATTAACTTAGGCTACCAAAAATTTTATGTCAAACCTGTAAGAAACATTGAAGAAATATAAAACGAGAGCATTACTTGCCCTCAACAAAACACTGAAAACTTATTTTTTTTTTAGTTTTAGATGTTCACCGCAAAATCTGACATACTCGTAAATACATCCACCCCTCGCTATTCCATTAAACATAATATCACAAGACGAAGTAACAAGCGGAACAGATTATAATTAATAAAGTTCGACAATAAATCATGTTTGTAAGAGCGCCACAGTAACATGAACTGTTCCAACAGTAATTTACTTAGTAAAGATGTTATCTATGTATGGTTCATTCAATTCATGTGGGATGCTTTGTTTATCGGTAGGGTCGCAAATGTTAGCAGTTACTTTGATTACGTTTATTTTAGGCTTCCTATTTTTCAAATGTTATACAAAATATTTCGTGTTGATAACGCAAAAAACATCCAGGCTTGGATGCTGCATCCAGCATCGCCCAGCCCGCCAAAATATGCAAATGCAGGAAAAGCAATAATGATTAGGATGCCATTCACCCAAATCTGTACTAGATTGGGCGAGAGTGCTGAAAAAGTATTCTGGTGAAAATATTCTACTCAATTTTAGATGAAAACAAAACCTAATCATAAAACATAACACAACAAACGACAATGACTTATCTGTAGCAAAAAATATAATATGAAATTCTGAAACAGAGGTTTCTGATTTAAGTGGTGATTAAATTGAAATGTCTGGTGGAGGACTATCGATCAAACTAGACGAAGCCCGCAGTGCTGAGGACACGATGCCGGCCATCAATTTAGCTGTTGCTAATAAAACTACAAAGACGGACAAAAACTATTTTGTACAAATACACGTGATGAATCGGGTACAAGGAGTTTGTGATGCTGGATGTGGAATTTTTGGGGTTCAAAACTAATATTGTAGTGCCGAATCAATGGCAATTTTCAAGGTGATTTTCTTTAATGAATTTTGCTTGCAACAGTGTTGGAATGAATATTTACTATCTGTTTGTTTAAAGTGGGACTAGGCTGGCCATATCTGCCGTATGCCCGACGAGCTGTGGGCCAAAATAACCACAATGTAGAACCCTAGCGCAGCCAGAAGGCGACGCGGTAGACCTCGCAGGAGGTGGCGGGACAAGCTGGACAAAACCAACGATCAGTGGTCCACATTAGCCCTGGATCGAAGAATATCGAAGTCAAGGGGAGAGGCCTTTGCCCAGCAGTTTAATAAACAGTGTCTTATTTTACTCCTTCTAAATCATCATCACCATCATTCTCCTACCCATATCCCAATTTATTTGGGGTCGGCGCAGCACGTCGTCACCTTTTTTCGCCTTTTAAATATGACATTATAATATACGTTTATGCAATCATTTGAATTGTACAGTTTCCGAGAAGAAATATTGCGTCTCAGTATCTCCTAGATACCTAGATGGAACAAAATGACCTTGAAAATTCTGCCATCCCTGTTCCCAACTATTTTAGGGTTGCTTCTATTCTAATTAAATAAATCAGAATGCCGGAATTTTACATGTAGTGACTTATAGTTACTGAGTAACACGTTACCCTTAGTGAAACTGCTTGTCAGACAGGCTTGTGACTACCGGCAATAACTACTAAACGAATGCTTACTGCTACGAATATTCTAGGAGACAACACAATTCCCAAGTACCGCATCTGTCAACTCTATATCTTTATCATACGACACACAAAGCGTTCTACTCTAGTGTGCCCGTGCCAACAAATGAAATTTTCGATCGAGACATATGACTGTGCATTAATCTTTTTGTATGCCCCAACAACAATGCCCCTCTTGAACAACAAGCATTGTATTGAGAAAAAATTGGAAGGATTAAAGAATCCGTTGGAATGAGCCTTACAAGAAAAGTTATTGATTTTTGTTTCGAGACATTGAATCGAATCACAAAGACTTTTAAGTACAATTCATTTATTCTCATTTTCCTTTTAACAAAATGTTAACTTGTGCCTACAAGTACATTCGTAATGTCATTATTTAAATGGTGGTCTGTAATAAAAACAATGAAAACAAAGATTCACGGCTTTTCACATCTCACTGCGTTCGCTGTTTCCACGCTGTTATCGAAATTAAAAATGGAAACGCGAAGTAAATATTTTTTCGCGTCGGTTAAAATATCAGTGAATAGGAATGGATCGAAATGATGGTTTTAGAAAGGTTTTTTTGCAATATTTGTAAAGGGTGCGTTTAGAAATGACTTTTAAATAATAAAATTAATATTTATTTTCATAGATGCATAGTTTACAATAAAAACAAGAACATCAGTTAATAAGATTGATGAAGCACACAAAGACACTGCATGAGATAAAACTAATGCTACTCAGTAAATATTTCCCGAGCAAGTTTACAACAAAAACGGACACATTTTACTTATCAACGAAGAATTTCATTAAAGTTTCACACAGACTTACACTGTACGCGAAGAATTCTAAGATAAGCTTAGTTTTTTAGACGTCCTTTAGTTTTTTGTCCTTATTTACTCCTTCTAAAATATAAAGAGTACGAGTTTCTCGCTCGACTTATTTAAGAAGTTTATTACCAGATTTTTATGCATCTTTTAGAATGATTAAAGCGATTATTTTACGTTTTGTATCTTCTTTTATTGCTTCTGCCTAGTGAGCTACGTTTATACGTCATTTTATGATGTCATAGTGACTTCTGTTCATGACTTAAATTAGACTTAACACAAACAGATTCTCGTACCATCATCATTATAATGCTTCTATACTTCTCTATTACTCGTCATCTCATCAGACACCTCTTTTCTTGTCATTTCATCCTTAACACAGTCCATCCTTCGTTTCTTTGGTCTTCCTCAAACAAACCCAAATAACATGTGTGTATGTGTTTGTTTGTTCCTCAAACAGATACGCGTACCATTTTTCTTATTTTAATCACCACAAGAAATAATATCAACCTATATTACATCAAAAAAACGTCTGGAAACCACCAACGGTGTCATATTAGCATAGAGATGGAATCCTAGACGGATGAAATTTCAGAGACACGGGATTGACTCGCGAATATTTTCCGACCGAATTGATTTAGGTTGGGTGGTTGCGGCAAATCTAGGCGGAGCTGTGAATGCCGAGGCCTGTCATTTGCAGGGTACGCAGTATTCAAACATTTCTTAGAATTTACAACATGAACACTTTTAAATTATGTTGATGTCGTGTTTTTTTTAGTAAAGCTCTACAAATTGTTTTTGTTTGGACAGTAACGTAAACGCTTGCTGTCTGATTGCTAGAAAAGCCGTATTTGCAAAAAAAAAAAACTGTATTTCATGACTAAGTATTGGAAAGGTTTATGGAAAGATGGCGAATTCGTTTCTGAAATGAAATGATTGATCAACGGATATGATGTCCATTTCTGTAAGTAGATCTTCGGAGATTAGTTTCACATGACATTTTTTAAATTAGATGGCGGCCAAAATTTCTGTTTGACTGAACAATGCAATTTTTTGTTATTCATAATTTGTTATACAAATCATAGATTGTTTTTGAAAAAGGTTTTAACACAACGATAGCCAAATAAACATTGAACTGCTATTCCTCACGATAAAAAAATAATATTTATGTAGTAGTTAAACAGAAAAAAAGTAAAATAATATGTTGATGTCGTTCACAGGTTAATTGCTCGTAATGACCTCAGTTGGCGCGCCAACAAATGCCGGCCATTCACAGGTATTGAAGTTCTGGAAAATATTATAAATGGTTCTGCTAAATACACAGGTATAACTTATACGTTTTTCTCCATTCATTTCTGTGTTCGCTATATTGTATGTAATGACGATTTGGAGCCCATACATACATACATTTTATTTTTTTATTGTATTTTTTTTACTATGGACACTTTTAACGTGCACATCTTGCTACATTGTTCTCACATAATATACCATCTCAACATGAATGATGTAACCAAGATTTTGTAACAGTATTTTAATTTAAAAGAGTGTCATGGAGTTTCTTGGCCGTTCTTTTCCAAAGAGATCTACGCTAGAGAATTGGGTAACTACAGTTCTTTCACAGTTTCTATGCTTTTTGACTGGGACTGTAGCTACATTTAATTTTCATCTTTTTTTCGACAGTTCAAAAGTGCCTGTAACTGGCCTACTTGAAATGAATGCTTTGATTTTGATACAAATCATGTTAAATTAAAGTCGTTTGTCTGTTAATTCTTCTTCTTAATTAACTGCGAGACGGGTTTTGATGCAATATTCACTATCACTTAGAATATTTATTCCAAAGGTATTTATATTATAATATGTATAATTAATCTCATATCAAACAGAAATTTAGATGTTTTGTAAAGTTGTTAGGACATTACGTTATGTCTTGTCTGCACAAATTATCTCTGGACGTGTCAGACATACTTAGTTTAGGTATCGTCACTTTTTTGAAGACTTTTAAAAGAATTAATGTAAGTAAGAAAATAAACAAAGGGTTGCAACCTCCCATTTTAATAATCCAACAAATTTTCATAACCCACAAAACTTATACCTCAGATATAACAAAATTATGTTCAAAACTGTCTTTTTGAACTTATCGTCTTCGTAAATTGTATGTTAATTTACTCAGCCAAGACTGTAAGATATTCAGAAGGGACAATGTTGTCTGAATATTCTGGGTCCATAGCGACATCTTGGACGTACAACTCGCAAACTTGATTATTAGAGGGGGGGGGGGGGTAAAGGAGTGCAGGGGAGGGGAGCAGGATGAAATGCATCAAGTTTTATTACATAGCGGATTAAGTTTTGTATACAACACGGTTGATGTGTTCATAAAGAACGTTTTTCTTGATTTCAGTCTTGTTTTGGTAACATGTCTAGCTCATGTTTTAGGCCTTTAGGGAATGAAAAAAGGTTTTTGGGTATTGGTTACAAATGATTGTTTTTTCTAGAATACTCTCGGGGCATGCCACGTGTATGATGTAACAAACGGTTTGAAGGACGATGGAAATTAATGTTCCACGAGTACTGTTACGGATAATATAAAAATTAGAACAGAAAAAATAGTTTTCCAAATCCTGTTATAGTACCTATATACTTTACCAGGAATTGGAAAACTATTTTTTTCTTCGTATAATAATTCTTACTCTATACTAAGAATGATTATACGAAGTATTAGCCAGACTAACCATATAAAGCTAAAGATTACTTAAAACAAGAAAGAAAAGTAAATTTCCAACAACTTTACCAGTAAATAATTTTTATTTTTCTTTGAACAACAAACAAGGTAAGGTTTGATGTTCCCACAGTAATTAGCATCCAACTGTAAAAATAAAAAAATGAAACACAAACCAAAGAGGAGTAATACATTAATAAGAGTACAAAACACAACTTTATCTAACTCCGCATTTCTGCGACATGAGTTAATGTAAAACTTTAAAAAAGAGAAAAAGCCTTGCGCATTAATATTATGAAGGCTTTTTTTTAAGAAAAAAAAAAAAAAAATGGCGAGTTGACATTTTGTCCACGGTCGGCGCCCGGGCACTTCACTAATGAATGCAAATTTCATCAAGCCGTAACACACGCTTCTCATAATAAAAAGTTTAATTTAAAAAATATATAGCGAATAAAGAACAACGCTACTTTATTAAATCAGTGAGCTACGCTTATTAAATATGGGGTTTATGAACGTATTATGGGATGGTATTAGATGTGAAAGAAAGGTGGGTTTAACCCGTCGGAGGATGAAGCTTCTTGTTATTACCAAGTTAGGGTTAAACTTGATACAATTTGAATTATTTTGCCAGTGACTTTGCGGAAGATTCTGCTGATGGTATTATTGTCGCTGGTAACAGTTTCAATTTCATCAGGAAAATATTTTTTCCAAACTTTTTCTAGCGTACTTCTGAGTTTAGAAATCTTTTTTATGTCACTTGTTTTGAAACAAATAAACGAAAGAAAGATTGAAAGATTTCAGTGCGCCGAGCACTGACAACAATAAATGTCTATATTTTTCGTAAAGTAAAGATAGAAATTATTCTATTTCTTAATATGATAGATTACATTTAAGAAAATGACAATAATTTACGTCAACGTAAGTTTCAAAAACTACATTCCCAACTACTCTCCTGCACTAAAACCTTACTAAAACGCTCCCCACGAATGTGCCATAACAGCTATTACTCCAAAACGCGAGAAAATAAACATTAACGCGACATAATTCTGAAAGCACCTACACTACTAATTATTTTAAGTAACAATTTGATACAAAACTGGCACTAAGTGCAATAAGGGGAAGCGTTAAAGTGGAATGCAGTTCGCAAGTTGGAGCAGGTGGTGACATAGCAGCAAGTCTGTTAATTAGTACAAGTTTATCTAGCTGAGCTGATGATGGAGTCACGGCTTAGGGGGAGCATACTGGCTTAGAATTTGGGGAGTTGACTTGTCTAAAAGGACTTAGATAGGAATAAGATGTTGAGACGTTGTGAATGGGAATACTAGGTTTCAAAATTTTTGTTATAATGATGTAGACGAATTACCTGAAGTTGAACCAATCACCATAAATATTTTTTTGTAGAGATAATAGGTGAAAAACGTTGTTTTCATCATTTTCATTTCCATCTATTACAGTTATTAGTAGCCTTCTATAGTTAACGGTTCTCTCCTATGGAGGAGCTCGTGGCTAAATAATAACAGCCGCTCGGGTCGATCTTTAGGTTAAGCCGCATGCCTAGGTTGGTCTGTAGATGGGCGACCAACATACCAAGTTTCCTCCATGCCTCGGAAAGCACGTTAAGCTGTTGGTCCCGTCTGTCATTTTGTAGTTATTTGACAGTCGTTACAGCTAGTCAATGGCCCAACAAAGTCTGACATTCTGACAACCAGTTTTACCAAGTGGTGGTGGTGGTGTATTACCCAGTACTAATTAGTTTGTGGAGGTCAGATAGGCAGTCACTCCATGTAAAATTACGGTATTCAGCTGCATCCGGTTAGACTGGAAGCCGACCCCAACATAGTTGGGAAAAGGCTAGGCACATGATGAGTATCCTTCTATAGAACAAAGGCTTCCATTCATTCTTTATCTCTTTATACTCATCGAAAATCTCATGCCCCATTATTAATTTTAATAAAAAACACTGATTGACATTTCACTATCACACACAGATACAGACGTTAAATATATTTAAACAGTTCCAAGCACACATTTTCCAACATCATTTTCTAGTTCACCCAACAAAAACACTCCTCATCCATCCCGACACTGTATCACCCGACTTTGCGACACCATCCGATCCGAACTAAACCCTCGCAAGAAGACGAAAGCTGATTCGGATTAAACTTTGAATATGTACGAGAGACTTAGGTTCGGCTACATTGTCATGTGTCGCCGTGTTCAGAAATTGTTGGCTATCGGAATCGGATGTGTCGACTGATTCCAATTGTTTCGACTTTATATTCGATGAGAGATAAACTGACTTGAATATTTAAGGACGGGTAAATTTTTGATGGAGGTTTGGTTTTTCTTTTACTGTTTTCTCGCTACCAAAATCTTTGCAATGTGGACCGGTGGGGAATTATAGATGGTTGTCAATTGTATCTTTTTAGAGATCGACTTTTTGAATGCTTGTGGTTTTTACAATCTCTGACCTATTTGCCAGCTGCTACTTTTGCTTGTTCAAAGCCATAAGTCAACCTCATAACAGTACCTCAACATTCAAACACAGTGTCACCGTATATCAGTTGGAAAACGTCCGTGTCTCCCCGCGGCTACAGTGCACCTAGCAGCCGAATAATGCCTTTTGTAAAACTTTCAACTTGTGTAATATTCGGTATATTAAAGTGTCTCACTTCTGTGTCGTCGGCATCGCAGACAGTTCTGTTTAATATATTATTATGAGTATGTGCGTCAGGTTTGTGAGGCTTTTGGTTCTTCATAAGATGGGTTATTGTGTTTGTAGCAGTAAAATAAGTAATCAATGAAGTAGGTATTTACTTATTTTGGCTTTATGGTAAAAATGAAAAATCTAACTGCAGTTTGTTGTCTAATTATTGATACCACTTCTGGGCAAAAGCATCTCCCCATGCATAAAATCTAAAGCCAATGTGGACTAGTTATTGGCTTTTTCTTGTTCGCCTCACCATCTGTATTGAGGTCTACTTCAATGATGTCTAATTCTTCTTTCTTTATTGTGTGGTTAGTGCCTAACCTGCTGTCAGAGTTTTTATGCCACCCATGGGCCTCTGACTTGGCTTTACATGCCTGTGAGAAATATCTCTCATCGGCGGCGGCAACCTCCCGCTTCCGGCCCTGATCCAAGCCATGGTCCGGAGCGAGACGGAATGGGACGCCGTCACCTCCTTCTGCGAAGCAGTCATGCTAGCGAAGGAGGTGGCGGAACGGGACAGGGAGAGATCCACACGTCCCGGCCGCCGCGGGAGACACCCCGGGCGTCGCGTCGGGGGCCACGTGGTAGCTTCCCGGACACCGTAGGCGAGGGCCTGTGGACGGGAAGCTATGGGCTAGCTCGCCGTCCGTCCGTCTCATGACGACAGGCCGTGTCGACGGCGCGTTCGTGTTCCACGCGCGCCTCAAAGAGAGTCAGCAATAGGGAAGGGGTCCGCAAGTGCCGAAGCCTGCCGGGGCTGCGGGACTATTCGAAAGAGATACCGTGGCCCGGGAACACAAAGAGCGATGAAGGAACATGGATGGGTTTTAGTCAGTAAAAGTCAGACACTCCCTCCTGCTCCGCCCAGAGCGGGAGGAGTCATTTGATGATTTCCCATCCAAAAAAAAAAAAAAGGCATGCTGGTTTCCTCACGATGTTCATCTTCACCAAAACAAGTGATAATTAAACAATGCCCGATGACCCGAATGGCGCAGCGGTAGTGAGGCTGCTTTACGTTCTTAGGGGTCCCGGGTTCGAATCTCGGTAGAAGCAAATGTTTGTGTGATGAGCATGGACATTTGTTTCCGATTCATGGATGTTTATATGTATAATAAGTATGTACTTACAAACAAAAATTATTGATGTAGTATATCAACTATCTGGTGTCCACGACACAAGCATCGTTGCTTAGTGTGGCACTAGATGGCGCTGTGTGTAATGTCCAGCAATATTTATTATTTATTTATTTAATGCGCACATGAATCCGAAAAATCAGAGGTGCGTGTCTTGGGTTGGAACTCGAGTCCTATGACTTAAAAAAAAAAAAAGACCCAGGACTTCTCAATCCATTGCTCCACCACTAGACTATCACTGCTGATGTCTAATTAAGACATTAGAATTTATTAATAATAGTTTCAGTCTGAAATCTGAATTTTAATTGCGTGGGACCATGTGAAAGATAGAAATGAACAGTAACATCTATTATTTAAAAAAAGCAATAGACAGGCACATATTGAGATAGAACGAGCACAATAAATTACTAGTAAACAGTTTCTCGTAGGCAATACGTACGTTCCATTTAATACACATCGCTTTGATATATGAAGAGCCAGCACTCAAATTCCACTAAACCCACATGTTTAAAGTAAAAACCGTAAAGAATAACGAGTGTGAAGATTGAAACTGGAAAACAAAATGAAAATTTAAACGAACACTCTTTTAGCGAGTATTTACTGCCGTTTTACGTTAGTCCAGTGAGGGAAGGAAAATGTGGAGTCGGAAATATAGGAACAGCTGGATATCTTGAACAAGCTGAAGTCAATTGAGGCAAATAGGTCAATGTGTGTTTAACTTTCTCGTTGGTCCAGTACTAGTACCGAGCAGGAGGTTATGGGTTCCGTTCCCAGGTCGGGTACACTCTTATTGGGTTTACGCATTTGTTATTTTTCAATAAAATAAATAAATAAATATCGCTGGACATTACACACAGCGCCATCTGGTGCCACACTAAGCAACGAGGCTTGTGTCGTGGACACCAGATAGTTGATATACTACATATATACTTTTTGTTTGTAAATACGTACTTATTATACATATAAACATCCATGACTCGGAAACAAATGTCCATGCTCATCACACAAACATTTGCTCGTACCGGGATTCGAACCCGGGACCCTATAAAGAACGTAAAGCAGCTTCACTACCGCTGCGCCATTTGGGTCGTCCAATAGCAGCCACGGAGTCTGGATTTGTGCCCGGATGATGGCAATAGGCTCTCCCCTGTTATATGGGACTTAAACATCTGACGAAATGTGGGTGTACTATTAGGTACACCTCTGGCTAAACCTTTGGGGAGTACAGGCGTGATGTTATGTTATTTCTCAGCAGCAGCCTGGATTTGGGCCAGGTTGATGGTAATAGGCTCGCCCCTAGTACATGGATCTAGCAAAATATGGGTGGTAATGATAACTGACGAAATGTGGGTGCCTTTAAGGTACTCTGCTTTCAACTTCGGTGGAATATAGTCGTGATATTTGGTTAATATGAAGTTTATCATGGGTGAGCTACTGCAGCACTGTTTATGCATTATTGCAACCTTCACACGCAATGTTAGCGCCGTGTATATTGTTGATTTATTGAGTGCAGAGGAAATGGATTCTGTCAGTGAAATTGTGACAGAATTATTGAATGCAAAATGTGTTTGGCACTGACTGACATCGAGTTTTAACATGATGTGGGATATATTCATTAATGTTTATTTATAACATATTAAGGTATGATTTTATGAGACAAAAATTATTTGAGCTCTTTTTTTAATGATAAAAATTAACATCAAACAGGCCTGTCTAGCCTTTTTCAAATTTATTGGGGTCGGCTTCCAGTCTTACCGGATGCAACTTTAGACCGGTATTTTTACATGGAGCGAATGCCTATCAAACCTCACACCCACACACCACACCTCACACCCCAGTTAGTTCTGGATACGGTACTCCTTGGTAAGACTAGTTGTAAGACTATCGGGTCACTGACTACCTGTTACGACTGTCAAAGATTTACAAATGACAGCCGAGATCAACGGCTTAACGTGCTTTTCGAGGCATGGATGAAAGTCAGTAAGTAATACTTTAATTATGTTATGTGTGATAAATAGATACAATAACCTAAACGATCTAAATTCTTAGTAAAGACAACCTGACACTGTTCATTGATACATTTATCGTTCTGGTTCTGATTTATTTCCAAACGTTCACTAACTCATTTCCGGAAACCCCGAAGCAAAAGTTAAGCCGTCAGTTTAAAATAAACGTGTCTCAAAACCTCGACTTACATAAGCTCTGTGAACTGCGCTAGAAATTCATACACCTCTTTACATTTGGAATTCTGAACATTTTTATAGCTCGAAGATATGCAGCGGGTTTGTTGAACTCATTTGTCAAAAGACGTCACAACTCTGCACTACAAGTAACTGGTGACCTTGCTTATATTATAACCTTTTATCTTTTGATGTAGAACCTTGTATCTTTTCGAGGGAACTGACTTTCGGTCTGGATAAAGAACATGGCTGAATCAACACAAATAAAACTACACATTAGCTGAAAATACACATTAGTGTAAATACACTAATGTGTATTTTTCGCAATTCTAGATAGGAAGCGACGTGAAGGTCCAAAGAAAGATGTAATTAGGGATACAAAATTAATGATTTTCATAAAATTAATATTAACATTCCGCACGTTTGCACAAACTGGGTTGTGATAGACAGGCATTCGCTCCATATAAAATACTGGTATTCAGCTGAATTTGCTTAGATTGTAAGCCGACCTTTACAGAGTTGGAAAAGACAAATCACATGATGATGTGTCCTAGAATCCTAGATTAGGAAACTTGTTGGTACATTGTTTTATGGAAAGCACGGGGACAACAATCGAAGAATAATTATCCATCGTCATTAGCGTTGTTGTTTGGTATAATGATTATTAGTAAAAAAGTGAAGGCAACGTTTAATTAATAGACTCATTAATTACTACAACGAACGAACGCGTTGAATCCCACGCAATATAGTAAAGGTCAAGCCGGGGTGAATTAGTCGCTTTGTTTTACTGCAGTTCTTTGGGGCGATGGAGTGTGACTTGCCATTAATTAGAAAATGGCACAACTTACAGCTATTTAATTCTAGTTTAACCCCGGATGCAACCTTGAGTTCAGTGGTTAGACTTATAGGTAACCCATTTGTTTGATTAACCATTTTAAGGGTTAACCAAAAATTTACAAGTGAGTACCTTTTCTGTAGTAATGTCATTTCTTAGAGAAAAATTATTGACAAAAACTGATATAAATTTAAAGTATTTTTAACAGACTTGGAGACTGAAAAGAGAATAAAACGTTCTTAAAATTTTGGGAATCGTCCCGCCTGATAACACATCCTTAAAAGTGTTATAATGTGTTCAATTATAAAACTATTAAAATTCAAAGTCGTTCATATATGGAACTTGATGAAAGTACAACATTATAAAGGCCTACGCAGACCGGGACGGCATGGCAAGGGATAAAAATTTTTGCCAATGGACATTCAAACGTATAAATACGAACGTGGCGCGTCTTTCAATGCAAATCCCTTTCAATGCCACGGCATCATTTTAAAGCATAGCTATTTATGTTGTATTTCTATATCAATACGTTTGAATGTCAATTGGTAAAAAAATAAATCCCTTGCCATGTCGTCCCGGTCTGCGTAGGCTTTAAATCTCCAGAAGAAAACGTAAACCAATAAAATAAACAATAAAATCTACAGTTGTAAATACACAATTCCTTCATTTTCCCCTTTGCTCTATTATACCATCTGTGGCACCGAACATCGACACAGTATCGCAGCGTGCGTCCATAAATAATTCCAACGCGTTTTGTGCCCCTCATAATGACTGGCAACTTGGCAAATTTCCTGTGGGGACTATCAGGCATCTTTAAAATTAATTGAAACGTTTTGGCTGTAATCTGTTGTATTATATCGTAAAGAGGCCCGTCTTGAAGATTAGCTCATATAAATAAATAATAACTTCTTAATGGCTTTGGCAGTTGTTAGATAAGGTAGGTAGGGATGTTGAATAGTGGATGGTTATGATTATGGACGGGATATGGCTTTGTTGTTGGTGTTTGGATCAACTTGGTTGTAGCTTAAAATTAAAGATGCATGCAGAGAAGGGATTACGATTGCTTCTGTTGCAATTATTTATTTAACATAAGCATAACCTGTAATCCTCGAAGGTTTAGACAGAAGTGTACCTAATAGCCAGTTATGTTTAAGTCCCATGTAACAGGGCGAGCCTATTGCCATCAACCGGGCGCAAATCCAGACTTCGTGGCTGGTGTTGAGAAATTCCTGATGGAAAAACCCAATAACACTTTGCCCGACCCTTCTTTTTTTCGGATGGGAAATCATCAAATGACTCCTCCCGCTCTGGGCGGAGCAGGAGGGAGTGTCAGACTTTTACTGACTAAAACCCATCCATGTTCCTTCATCGCCCTTTGTGTTCCGGGGCCACGGTATCTCTTTAGAATAGTCCCGCAGCCCCGGCAGGCTTCGGCCCTTGCCAGCAATAGGGAAGGGGTCCCTTCCCTATTGCTGACTCGGGAATCGAACTCAGGACCTCTTGCTCAGCAGTCGTGCTTACAACCACTAGACCGACGAGACAGTTGCAATATATTATATACTTCTAATTAGTCTTGGTAACCACAGATTTACATAAGTAAATGTGTACTCATCATACTATAGTCGCGCAGAAACTGTTTACACTGAAAATAGTAAGTAAGCAGACATCTCTCAAAATAATATTCAAATGTTATTGTCAATGACGACGACCCGAATGGCGCAGCGGTAGTGAGGCTGCTTTACGTTCTTAGGGTCCCGAGTTCGAATCCCGGTAAGAGCAAATGTTTGTGTGATGAGCATGGACATTTGTTTCCGAGTCATGGATGTTTATATGTATAATAAGTATGTATTTACAAACAAAAAAGTATCTATGTAGTATATCAACTATCTGGTGTACACGACACAAGCCTCGTGGCTTAGTGTGGCACTAGATGGCGCTGTGTGTAATGTCCAGTGATATTTATTATTATTTATTTAATGAATCAAAAACGTGTTAATCTTTTCAAGCAGAGAGCCTATTACAGGGTTTAAATCAGTGGTTTCCAACCTTCCTTGGACCAGGGACCACTTTGGTGACTTTATTGTTAGCAGGGACCATAAGGTCAAAGATAAACATGGACACCGACAGGATTATATATCTAGGGGGGTGAATCTTTAACTCACACAATGCAAAAATTGGAATAAGTGATGACATTCTTATTGAGCAAGTGAAAGATACAAGAGCGATCGAGGTGAACTCAAAAATGTTTGTCATCATTCATACAGAAATAGGAATAAGTAAGTAGATTTTTGTAGGAATGCGTATGAATCTTGCAAGAGCGAGCGCAGCTAGCTCAAAAAATGTTAGCACCTGGCCTCTGATAGGTTTTCAATTAGGTTGGGTTGAGCTTGCATCTTCTGTGCAAGTTAAAAAGTACGAATAACATTTAAACCTTTCGCGGACCATATTCGAAGCTCCTGCGGACCACTGGTGGTCCGCGGACTGCAGGTTTGGAACCACTGATTTAAATCAATGACACTAACAATAAGTTGCATATTTTGCGACTACGAGAAGTGGGTGTACAAATCTTTAAAATAAAATCACTCTCAATAGCCACAATAATTCGTAAAATTTTAAAGTCACAAAAATATGAATTCACGTCCAACCAAAATTAAAAGCTGCGGGTTCCCACCAAAAAGCAATACCAATATCACCCACAAACGCGAACAATGGCTGCAACATTCCAAATCGACAAAGAAAATGCGGGATATTACATGAAAGCCGTTTTCACGGCATTTAGCTGGCAATTCTATTACGTCATTACATATTCACACAGTCATGCTGCCATGGAATGTAGGGGTGGTATTACATCAAAGAGAGTATTCGATCAACGCGGCTTGTGTATTTTTTTTTGGTTCATTTACCACGATCCATACGCTCGCTTCGCCTTGTTATTTTGATGGCTCAAAGTGTGGGGATTAGCGGTTTGCGGCCCATAACACATTGCGGCATCTAATACCCACTACATTCTTGCAAAGAGAATATTTCTAGTAACAAAACATCACGCCTGTAATCCCCGAAGGGCCTAACCATACAGAGGTGTACCTAATAAACTGGCCTGCAAAAATAAATATCACACTTTTAAAATTGCAATAAATTTTTAAGTACACAAAGATACTTTCGAAACAAAAAGGACTCGAAAAATAGTTTAATTTTGTCTATAGTTTCAAAGGAAGCTGATGGAATTGCTTTATAACGTTTTTTTTTTTCATTTTAAATCTCTAACTTCTATAGATTAGGAAAAATTTAAATTTTGAAAGTGTAGTACTTATTTTTGCAGGTCAGTGTAGTACAGCCACATTTCCCAATAATGTTAAGTCCTTTATTGTAATAGGGGGCGAGGCTATTGCCATCAACCGAGCATAAATCCAGACTCCGTGGTTGCTACTGAGAAATTCCTGATGGAAAAAACCCAACAACACTTTGCCCGACCTGGGAATCGAACACAGGACCTCGTGCTCAGAAGTCGCAATTGCAACCACTAGACCAACGAGGCAATCAAATAGAGAATATTTCTAGTAATTTAGGTCGAAACTTTGATTATTTTTTTAAATTGCATCTCGCAGTTCAACTTGAGAGGTTGTCGTCTGCTTAACCGGACAATCCTGCGGATGCCTTAAGTGTAAGGCCTCCAGCCAGGGCAAAAAACTTACAAACTAAGCGACTACACGCTAAGGGCACCCCCTGCGGGGTACGGGCCTCGGCTTAGGGCGTCGCTGGGAGAGGACAGCAAGGGGACAGGCTGGATCGGAGTGGACTTTGATGTTTACAAGCCAATCTAGTTAAATTATATCTACGTGTATGTTCAATCATGGCTGAAAACAACTGACACTAAATACATAATTCGTCTTCAAGTGACCCGTAAGTCCCTTGATAAATATGAGCATAGGTACTAATTTAGGAATTAACTTGCATAATCATACATACACTATGATGAAATCATTTACAACTTGTCATCACTAATAGTAACTTAAGAATTGCTGTGATTAATTTTGCAACTTTAAAACCATAAACAATCGGACACACTCCTGATGCGGTATTTCTTTTGCAAATTTGAAACTTTTCTAATATAAAAACAGTTGAAAAACGTTTAAAATCCATTCGGTCATAACTTGCCCCATCATCATAATAGGCGAGATGCAAAAAAAATCTAATTAGTCCGTCAGTTAGATTATCAAAAAATATTTGACCCGTGTTTTTTATTTTGTTACGTAAACCAAAATTGACGAAGATACGACGCTTTTAAACTTCTCAATACGTCACGCCATGGTATAATTTTTAGCTAGTTCTGACGTCACGAGCCACTACTCCTGAGTTTTGATGTGTTTTATCTTTGTCAATATTCATTGATTTACAAAAACAAAAAATACTCCAATACTCTAACTGACGGACTACATAGATTTGCAATTTTTTGATACTGTCGTCATGCCAATTTGATGAAACGCCGCAGATCAATCCTCCGCTACAGCCTCCATCTCAAGCCACTTCGCTAATGTTCGGTTTATGTAAATATTATGAGACTTTAACTATTCACTTATTCACTTAGCGTCAGCTCTCCCGGCCTGTCTTTTTGTATCGGAATACCTCCCCTTTTCTTTCCTTCCGAGTTAAAATTGTTTTTTGTCGTGCCATCCAACTTTTCTAAGTCGATTTAAAATGTACTTAAAACGATTAATTTGAATGGAGTTAGGAGTTTCGTGTCACACTGACAGTCGAATTTATTCCTGAGTGGATATTTTTGTTTCTTAATTTTGTTGGAAACGCTGTTTGTCTTTCATATCTTTTTGTTTGTTGCGGAATAATAAAGGTAAGGAATGAGAATAACAAAGAAAGAAAAGAGAGTTGAAAGTAACTTTTAAATCGGATGAAGTTTTTGTATTATGTTTTCAACAAAATTTGAATACAATTTTTCACCATAATCTGACAATGAAAATAAAAGTTGGATCATAATGAATTACTGCGGCTGTTGAGATTTAAGGAATTGATGCAAGTATTGTGCTTTCCTTCTCTAGTTTAACACAGAAAATTAAGTATTCTTTCTCATACAAGATTATCATCTTAAACAAAACCAACTAAATACATATTCACACACAATTAATCTCCAATCTTATCTTCTTACGAGAATTTCATAATTTATTTACCCAAGAACGCACATAAAGAACATTTTGTAAGACAAAGACGTTAGACATTGAAACAAGAGCCATGTTCTACAATCCAGTTATCGAACAACGCGTTAAAGACGCAACTAGGCTAGGTAGAACAAATTAAGTTTGACTAAATTCACGGCCATTAAAACGGCTGGAAGAAAAAGTAGAAGCATTTTGAGCAAATTAGATTGCATGAAATGGACCCGGTTGTAAAGTGGTGTTCGAGTAATTTAAGCTTAAAGTTGTATTAATTTGGCTGTAAATGTTTACATAATGGTCCACGACTATAGTTCATTCACAGTTATGCCTTGCTAGGACTGTAGCTTCATAATTTTGCTTTTACAATTCCAAAGTGCCTATACTGGTATAAAAAAAAAAAATTGAAATAAATACTTTCGAGTTTAACATTTATCGTTGTCTAAATTAAAATGAAATGAATTAAGTGCAATACAGTGTTATAAAGATTTGTCCTTTGTAGATCTTTGACAGTCTTTACAGGTAGTCAGCGGCACTAAAGTCCAACAACCAGTTTTACCAAGGGGTATCGTATAGCCCAGTATTAACTGGGTTGTGGAGGACAGACAGGCAGTTGCTCCATGTATAATACTGGTATTCAGCTGCATCTGGTTAGACTGGAAGCCGAACACAAAATAGTTAGAATAAGGCTAGGCAGATAATGATGACAGCATTTTAAAGATTCGATTCCATCAGGTGATTTTTAATGAGGAGTTTTAAATAAATAAACTTATTTCATCAATAAAATTGTATGTAACGGCAAACTCTTAAAAACAGAAGAAAATTAATTATTTCATGGCTAAAAAGAAAAAAAAACATAAGCATAGACACACGTAGGTGCTATTATTGGCGTTCCGCGCAAACATCAAGCTACGCATCCTCTATAACGTGCACTACACTCGCTACATCTGACAGTTTACCACACAAACCCCCAATTCCTACAAAGCCAGCTGCATCGCTCCAAAGCGCTTACTTTCTGCCCTCATCCAGCTAGAATTCAACACACGTCCGTCCACATAGTGTGTCCACCTTGCGACGCCCGCTTTCTTATCCGGATTAACTCGAATTAAGATCGTACGTATCTTTGTGTTTGCCAGACGTTGCAACAGATCTTGTAAGGAAACGCTGGCGGAATTTCAATTGGTGTAAAATCTTGGTGCATCGGAATTAAATGGAATAGGTCGATACGGTTTTATATTGAAGAGGTAATGAATAGTTTGCGAGAGATGGTTCTGATGAATGGGAATAAGTTCCAACAGACGTGCTCTTATTCAAATAAATACATTATCGTTTTTGTTACACAGTAAGCATTGATAAGTTGATGGAGATACGAATTCTTAAGCTTACCTTGACATCTTCCAGTCAAAATTTTGATTCCATACATCGTTCTAGCCACCATCATCATCTGCCTAGTCTTTTCCCAACCATGTTGGGGTCGGTTTCCAGTCTCACCTGAATACCAGTATTTATAAGCATTGTTCAAACCATTACCATTATAAAATCGTCACTTATTTCAATTATATATAATGTCAAGAATTACCATTTTTCTATTAATATCAATGTCATGAAGCAAGATACTGAATTCTACGAAACTATTTCCTAATACCTATACTCACAAGCTCCAGCGCCTCGACTTTTTAGTCAGACGGAACCTGAAGCCGTTGTGCCTCGAACAAAAACCACGCTGAAAACGAATACTTTTTGCTACCACATATTGAGTCTAAAGATTGCAATAGTGCCTCCAGTGACAGGTAATTTGTTAGAGAAAACCAAGGAAAAAAGTTAATTGTAGTGTTTGTAGACTCTGTCGACTAAGAACGGCACAATAACCCTTTATCTTTTGTTTAACTTTAGATTGCTCGGGATTATCAACGTCTGGTTTTGTTTGAGCTTCAGTCTTATAATCAGCATGTTTGTTGTTGTTTCTTCTTATATTTTCTTTATTAGCTGAAATTGCTTTTCTGGGCTAGGAATTAACTGTTTCTACTAAATGTCATTAGTGTCTACATAATCATCATCATTCTGCATCTTTTATCCCTATTTATTTGGGGTTATCGTAACTTTTTTTTTCCGTACTTAACTATTGGTAGTCATCTCCGTAGTTACCTCCTTTTAAACCAACACATAATTGACTTGTGAATAATAATTACGTTTGACTTCTTAAATGCTTATAAGATTCTATAACGTTCTATCCATTTATTTGAGAGTACGTCAATTTTATTTATATCAGTGGCTATCATCTATTCATCTCCCGTTATCATCACTGCTACTTTCCACGTCTTTCCGATTAAAACCGTCAATCATTTTTCATCCAGCCCGTCCCGGTTATTGGCTGTCATATCAGTTTCCACAACATATAGCTCGGAATAAAACAATACGTATTTAAAACGATCATTACAGTTGCTAGTGACGCGTCTCGCTACATAATTCAGTTGGCTGTCAGCTGCAGACCGCTTCGCACGAGTTTCATGCGTAGTGTTGCTACATTGAGAGCTACTAAATTGAGGGGGAAATATTGTGGGTAAACCGAAGGTTTAGGTTGGAAGTTAGAAGATGAAGCAGGCCGTGTAAATAAGTTCTAAAATGAAAAGGATTAGACACAAGAAAGATATAATTAAAATATCAAATATTTAAAATATTTTTCATTTTCAAAATATTTTTCAATTCAAGGAATTAATTTTTTCGCTTCTGGGCAAGGAAAAATCTTCGCATCTTTTTATTTTAGACCATTTTAATTGAAGGGAGATCCAAAATAAAGTAATAGTTATCACTTCCTGTAAGATGGGCTAAATAGGTACATAGGTAGACAGGCCCAACAAAACGCCACCGAATACAATCCCAACATACTCCTCAGGCTTTGTCTTTAATAGTAGTTTTAGCTTAATTAGAATAGACAATTAATTAATCTAATGGCTTTCAAGTAAACTGTCCCAAATACTCAACACTTGAACATGAACATCTCAGCTTCTATACAAGTCAAGAGATTCTTCAAACTTAGTAATCCGTCAAAGGAGGACGACGTCCAAGTCCAGCCTAGTCTAGAACGCTTGCCTGAAGATCCCTATTCAATTTATTGCCAATTACCGCTCAATATCTTCATTACCAACATGCTTGCTATAGAACGGTCGCTACGCTTCCAAAATCTTGAGTTTAGTTTATAGTGTAAGTTAACTTGCTAAGTAATCAGCGTGTTTATCAAATTTGTCTATTTATTAGTCTTGAGTAGCGTGGTGTATTATATCCCACTCTCTCTCATAAAGAGAGGTTCGTGTCTCATCAATGAAAATATTATAGGCTGATTAGGCTAGAGAAGCAGACTCGATAGGATTAGATGATGCTTTTTCAACTTGACAGTTCGATTCTTATTCTAGTCATTTGCTTCACCGTTCAGTCTTACCTTAGAAAAAAGTTAAGGGATTATTTTAGTATTCAAGTAAACTGTTTTATTTCAATTCAACAAAATCGTATCCCGTATAAGTATCTTCCTATATCGTGTGGTGAGTGCCTAACCTGGTATCAGAATTTTTGCGCCGTCCAAGAGCCTCTGACCTACCCTAGTTCAATCCACGGTCCGGAGCGAGACGGAATGGGACGCTGTCACCTCCTTCTGCGAAGCAGTCATGCTAGCGAAAGAGGTGGCGGAACGTGAGAGGAAGAAAACCTCACGTCCCAGACGCCGCGGGAGACGCACCGGGCACCGGCGGCCACCGTAGGCGCGGGCCTGTGGACGGTGAGCTATGGGCTAGCTTGCCGTCCGTCCGTCTTATGACGAAAGGCCGTTCCGACGGCGCATTCGTGTTCCACACGCGCCTCAAAGAGATGACAGCAGAAAGGAAGGGGTCCGCAAGGGCCGATGCCTGGTGGGGCTGCGGGACTGTTCGAAACAGATACCGTGGCCCCGGAACACAAAGGGCGATGAAGGAACATGGATGGGTTTTAGTCAGTAAAAGTCTGACACCCCGCCAAATGACACCTCCCGCTCCGCCCAGAGCGGAAGGAGTCATTTGATGATTTCCCATCCGAAAAAAAAGGCTTCTGACCTCGCCTTACAAGTGGTCGAGAAATATCTTTCAGGCATGCTGGTTTCCTGACGATGTTTTCCTTCACCGAAGCAAATGATATTTATAAAATACAAACATGAATCCGAAAAATCAGAGGGACGTATATATGGGTTCGAACTCGAGACCTATGAGGACAGCCCGACGGTCACACCACTAGACTATCACTGCGATTATCCTGTATAAGTTATCCTCAAGAAGAAAAACTCAAAAAAATGATCAACCTACATCTGAATCCCAGATAGTAAGTACCACAGTTACAGCACTAGTCGCTTCAATAATTCGCAAACATTTTGCGTGATGATCCAGCACTGTTTACTCACTGATAATATATTCTCACAGAGTTCTGCTGATTATGATGATCATAATATTGTTGGAACGCTTTGCTGACTCACGTGTGGGTTCAACGAAGTGAATGGAAATGAGATTTGAATGAACTTCTATTTCTATTCTAGTATATTTTGGTGTTTCACTGCATGGTTATTTTCACTTTTGGTACGGTGTACTTACTACTTAGCTGTGTACTTATAAAAAAAGGAATGAACTCGGTGTGTATGACTTGTTTATATTATCTTGGTGAATGTTTAATGAGACACCCAGAATACAAGTTTACCCTTAGCTTGGGTGCTAGAATTAAACTCAGTGGTGTCTTTACAATTTTTATATTTTAATAGTCTGTTCTACACAGTGCTTTTCTGTTAAATTACTAAATATGGTAGAGGTCTTATTTGAAAAACATTTTGTGTATATCATTTAGTTTTTGATGGCGTATTTTTGAGTAATACCAGTGTTACTAAGCTGTTCACCAAAACAAACGACAAACAAGGAGCAATAACCTACCAAAAGAAGAATTCTAGGTTAGATGATTATAAAATATTATTTTTGAACACATTTTCTTGATTGATTCGCCTTTCAATCACTAACAACCACAAATCTAGACTACCTCTAAACACTTGATATAACGAGATCATTACAAAAACTCCGCGCACCCGAAAGCTGAATTCGAAGGAAAACATCGAAAAAAAAAAATTCAACTAAAAACAGGGCGTTGCTTTGAGTAATGCGGTTGGTCGGCGGTGAAAAAAAAAAGAAAATCGCGTTGCAAACACCTGTAGAGATGTGGTTAGGTTCCCACGATATTTTCTTGCGAGCTGCAGACGAGTATTCGTAACACCCTGTATAGCCGTCTATATGAGTGTGTCCTGAGTGTCTGAAGGTGTAGAGTTTATGTAAGATTCGTGTATTTACTTTGGGATTTGGGCGTTTATATGAAGCAGTTTTGGTGTAGCTGAGGTGTTTGTTTACCTGGTACGTTTTGACTGCTTTTTCGCTTCGTTTGTTAATGCAGGAAAATTACTATCCCATACACACGATTTCTACTATTACGCAGTATTGATGAGATTTTTTCATGAGTAGATGAACTGAAACTACCAATTTGCAGTGATACGCAAGGGAGCAATTAAGATGATGATTGAGAAGAAGTGGAAGAGGAAATTGGTGCTATAGAAACTTAAACGATGCTTAACGCGGCTAATAAACATAACTATAAAATGGAGTCTTCTTAAAACGAACTAAATAACTACACAACACTTCCACGCATTAACACCTCAAGTAATTCAACCAAAATGACCGCCAATCTCAGTCCAAACAGACAAATTGCCCGCACAGTTTTAATTCGTCCAATAAATGTCATCATAAATCCGCTCGTCGCAGCTTGAGACGTGTCCACCGCGTGTACGGCAGACGACGATAAATCTGGAGCTCCGTACGCCGCATAAGTGACTGGTGGTTGTCACACCGTTGTGTAACTGTGGGAGTGTGTTGTGATCGTGGGTGGACTGATTTTTGGTGTGAGATGGGCTGATATTTGAACAGTGGAGGCTGAAATTGTAATCGCTAAAAGAGATGATATTAAAACAGTTAGAGAGGTAAAAATGGAAGAAGTAAATCGGAAAGTACACAAAAATGGAAATGACGAATACGACAACGAAGACAAAAAGTAAAATGAGACAAATTCAAGGATTGACAACGCATAGTCGCACACAATTGTTCGTCCAATGAAAACTAGTTTGTAGAAGAAGACAATTTTGTTAAATAAGCACTTATCAACCTATATCAGACTCTGTGTCTAGACATACTATGCTAACAGAAGATTCCGATAACTTCATGAGACCGTCAACAATATAGCAAAACACAATTCGAAAACACAATACGGAGGACTGGTTACGGATTATCGAAATCTCTCACAAATGTTGTTATGCCATCTGGTGCATTCACGTATGAGATCTGTCACACCAACATGTAACACTATAGATCTCCTAGCGATATGCCCTTGGGCGGGGTAATCGAGTGGCGAGCTATGCTCAATATAATATGATGAGACCCTCTGGGTTTGTAGATCGTCGCTACTAATTTTGCCAAAACTGACCGTATAACTAATCATTCTGTACATCAAACGAAGGAACTCTATGCAATAATTATTATTTCATTAGGTCTCTTACTCAAAGTGTTCTTCCCAAAAACCGTAATTACTCCTTTTAACTTTGTCTTAGTTGGGTAAAACCATAACATAAAATGCGTCGGAACCATTCTTCAAATACTAATTATAAATTCCTCCTCCCATTTTAATCCACTATTAATACACGAACACTCGCAGTTCTCAAACAAAATATGTATAACGCGATATAGTATCAGCTGGTGTATTAGCAACTTTCTCCTACTCGGGGTGAGACATGGCCGCAGTAGACGCTATAAATCTTGTGGGCCACGTGCAGCGGGAACCATCACGTGAGGAAGAACATGATATTATTTAAGGTGCATCGTGGTTAAGACGAGTAATTTGAAATTAGGAGTTCTAACGACTAGTGGCAATAATAATATAGATAAAGATATTTTAGTAAAATCAATACGTACGAACATTATCAAATGATTACGTAAGATTAATAATTTCATCAAAGTGTTTACGTGAATTAATGTCATCCTCATCGTCATTAATTTGTCCAACCAATTCAACATCAAATGTAATGGAACTGAACATTGACTTTTTATTTTATGATTCTTGAGATCAATATATTCATAGTAGTTATTGCGGCAATTTTGTATAATATGCTTTTAGAAATAGATTTACTCAAGGTACTACTTAACCCTTCAATGTTTATATGCGCAATTAGATTTATGATGATTCTTTTCACTATTTATGGTAATGGCGTGATGAGCTGAACTTTAAAGGATTGGGCTGTAATAGCTCTAGAGAGAGAAGACTAAAAAAAGGAAGGGAAGCCTTTGCCCTGCAATGGGACACAACAGTTTCATAAATAAATAATTAATAAAATGAATTTATGGAAATGCTTTCATAGACCAAAAATTTGCAAACTGCATAATATTCACTATCGACAGATCAGTCCCATCGAATCACATCGGTGTAACATAAGGCCTGTCGTAGATGTTGGTGTTCGCTGAAGGCGTCCATTGTGACATGACAAACGACTCGATGCGTGCATGGACTCAAGTAGCCTCTCGCCGTGAAATATTGCTGGCTGCTGATTCTGCTTGTGACAGCTGCAGCTAGGATTTGTGTTACTGTCGTGTATGTTAACAGCAGCATGAATTGGATGATTAATTTTCGATGTAATGGTGGTTTAGTCAAATTTGTCATGATTTGGGATCTTATATTGTATCTCATACAGAAAAGCATCATCGTCATTCTCCTGCACTTATCCAACTTTATTTAGGAGTCGGAGCAGCATGTCTTCTTCTTCCTCCATACTTGTAATTTTATAAGTAGTTGTCATCTGAGTAGTCACTCCTTTTTTTGCTACATCAACTTTCGTATAGTCCATCCATCTGTTTGATCTTCCCCTAATTTTATAGCCATGTTAAGATTCAAAAATTTCATACTAACTAAAATTATTCTGAAATATATCGCAATTCTTTTCATCTGAAGAAATCCGAAGGAAATATCTTTTTGAGAACTATTGGGTATTTTTGTTTAAGCCATAGACTAAAGACTCTAGACCAATACAACAAACTAACTGTCTTTCTACAAAGCTCTAAAAGTTAACATGAAACCAATCACTACATATTAACGAGGTGTATCCCACATTGTCCATTCTATCCAGGACACTCATTCCCTTGGTTTTATTTCCAAATTAACATGACAATTAATCCCAGACTTAATCACTGCCTGTCTATATCCATTTCCTTTGCCGTTCCCAATTTATTTCCGGGCAGTAAACACGGGAATTACACTCAAGAAAAGCCTATAAATGTTAGTGGGCACTTAACTAGCCTCCTGTCTTAGTAACAGCAATCTATATTCAGGGTTATGTAGTGTTTCATTAGCATACATAAGCATGTACGTATGTGGATGTGGTGCTTTATGCCTAAGAGTGCATGTCTAAGAATATTTATTTATTTATTTACCAATTATAACATCATTACAGACTCGTCCAACACGATGCTTTATTACACACAATATAGAAAACATAAATTATAAACACATAACATTTCTATGTTATGTGTTTATAATTTGGTGTGTTTGTGTTGTTTTGTTATGTTTTTAAAATTGTGTGTTTTTCTAAACACACAATTTTTTGTCAAGATTTAGACGATATGTATTTTTCTTTTACTTTATCTCAGATTACTGTCAAACTGTTGCCTTTTGGTCATGTATAACGTAATAACGTTAATATTACTTCTTCTTTGAGTGTCGATGACAATTTTAATTGCGTCAGCCCAAAATTTGGCGACCAGTTTGGTGCACATAGCAGGTGCTATGTGCACCCAACAGGACAGACAGGACATGATATCAAGTGTCCCATCGTTCGTGGGGCAACAGCACATTTACACTCCAGAGAAGAGACATCCACGAATCGCCACCTTCGGTTTCGGTTTTCCTTGCTGCGGCTAACCTGTGTCCGGAGCTTTTTAAAGACTAAATATTATTTCTGAATAGATATGCATCCGTAAAGAAAGTGGATATATTAATTTTCTGTAACAAAAATAAATCTTATTCAATTGGAACCTAGAATAATTCTTAAGACAACATAGAGCCATGCATTGCGCCTTTTACACAGAGAGCAGGCGGAGATGTGTCCGTGTAAATTTCGCTAATTGCACAACCTACTAATACACAACCATACGTCACGTGTAACGCCTAAGCGATAGGGTGTGGCCAATTACCTCTCCGACCAACCGTTTGATTGAAATTATAGAATGCTTCATTGATAAGCCTGCTGATGGGGCATCAATTGCTTGATTCGGTTAACTACTAGTAGCTACTACTAATATGACGTCACGTACGTTCGTATATGTATAGAGGATTATTGAAATTGATTTGATTGCGGCTTGGACCGTCTTGAGATGTTGGTTCGTCTAACTGATTATGTTTTGAATTGTTTGTGTTTCATGTTTCAGTATTTGCGGTTTTCTCCATATCTGCTGTTTATCGTGCTCAAATTTTGGTGTTTGACTTAGCAAGGCATACTTATATGCCTGATTTTTAAAGTAATTAGGAACCTGATGGATGGGTTGTAGAAAAGCCCTCATTACTTAACCCAGCTGAACATTAAGTTTACCTGCACATATGCTTAAATGAAGAGCTATAAAAAGATTCAGCTTACTTGGAATATCGTAACAAAGGAAGTGGAATCAACTCTTTCGGAGAAATAAAAACCCAGACAATTGACTAAGACAAATCCAACCAAAAACGTGTTAAGACACATACCGCGGATTTCACTAAAAAGACTTCGAACCCTTGAAGCCATCATTGGAAAACAAAAACGACAGGCTGATAAAGCAAAAGGTGGCTAATGCGAAATCGATGGCAACCCAAATGGGGACGCGAGTGCCCGGGGTCTGACGGGCTCGTGACGAACACGTGACGAGTTCGTGACGAGCCCGCGACGGGGACGTGACGAGTATACTTGACAGCTACTTGATGAATGCGCTAGTGCCCGTAAATATGCCAGTTATCAATTACTGTTAGAAGTGTTGGATGCGTATTAATATGTAGAATTGATGGGGTGATAAAGATATGATGTGTCGTTCAAATCAAAATGGTTCCGGGTTTTCCTGTATAAAATTGGTTCAGCAACAGAAACCAATAGTCATGGTATTGTTTCTATTTGTTTGGAAAGAACAAAATAAGGTTTTATTTTACCCACTGTTCAGTAAATTAATAGTTTATTTCTTCTTTTGAACTGTGAAATGGCAATCACAACCATGCAATCTGGAATCCCACAGCGCTTGTGTAACGTGAGTCGAGAATCCAAGAACTAATGTGGATTGCTTGCTGGTTGTCTAAACGAAAAAGCGCATACTTACGCTAATAGTGCCACATTAGGATTCCCTGTGTTTTCTGTGCTATTTCACACACAGATATCTACTAACTAGGGAAATTTTAGTTGGCCATAAGTAAGGAATCAGTGTAATACGACTTTGTAACTTCATGTTGTACAGTTGAACAACCACAAAGGCTGATTTGCTTTGAAATAACGAACCAGTGGTCACTGGTTCACCATTATAAAAAGTGCGGTCAAATACGAGGCTGAAAACAGACTCATTACTTATCATCACTTTTCTGCTCATAACACAATTTATTTGGGATCGGTGCAGTGTGTCTTCTTCTTCCACGCTTCACTATTAGTCATCGTCTCAGCAGTGGTGATTACTGTGGTGAGTCATCTTTGAGATTGTCTAAGTGTCTATCGTTTCATTTAATTAGTCTTTTCCTACTCCTAAAATCATTATCTGCCTAGCATTTTCCCAACTATGATGGGATCGACTACCAAACTAACCGGATGCAACTTAATACCAGTATTATACATGGAACGACTGCCTATCTGACCTTCATAACCCAGTTAGTACTAAGCAATACGATACCCCTTGGAAAGACTGGTTGTCCGGCCATTGACTACTTTTAACGACTGTCAAAGATCTACAAATGACAGCCGGGACCAACAACTTAACGTGCTTTCCGAGGCACGGAGGAAACTCGTACGTAATGACGGTCACCCATCCACAGGCCGACTTTGGCAAGCGCGGCTTAACCTTGAAGGCTGTTGTTATTTAGCCACGAACTCCTCTTAACATAACGTAACACATTTCCACTAGGACTTAGGCAAAGGTAATACCCCCACTCAGACTGAAATCATGCCTGCAGCAGTTGCACATCATCATCATCATCAGCTTATTAATGTTCCCACTGCTGGGACACAGGCCTCCTCTCCATGAGAGGGAATGGGCTATAATCTACCACGCGGGCCCAGTGCGGATTGGTAGATGTCACATGTCTTCGAATTTTTGGTTCTAGGAAGTTTCCTCACGATGTTTTCCTTCACCGTTTTGAGAGCAGTGATGAAATAAATTACACAAAGTAATGCGCCTGTCTGGGTTCGAACCCACGATTGACTGTTCGTAAGTCGAGGCCGCCACCACTGGGCCACCGCTGCTCCGAGTAGTTGCACAGTTCTGCTGTAATATTCATAGGTCAGCAATCTAAAAACACAAGCGTCGTTCGTATGAAACCTACTGAACCCTTCCAACACTGAACCATGAGCCCAACAATCCACAGCTGTCAGCGTGTAACTGCAAATCAATAGGCGCGTGACAAATGACGCGGCCGCCATTTGTGACGTGACGCGCGTGGGACGCCCGCGTGACGGATACGACACGAGATTACGTGGGAATGGATTTGTAGTTATGTTGAGCTGTTGTGTAGTGGGGTTATGTGACTGGTTCTGAGTGGGTAGTGCTTGTATTATAGCCAACTGTGAAACATCAGTGGAGAGTAGATAGGTATGTAATTTTCTGCAGCGTATTAGTAAAATGCAGTGTTAACACCGATCTGGATGACAAGATCTTACTATACTTTGATTTCAATACTTGGAAATACAGACTACTAAGAGGAGATGCATGATTGGAAATGCTCAAGTAGCAAACGTAGAATTTTGCTCGCAAAAAATCTTGAATGTATACTTATTCTCATAGTAGTATTGCAACCAACAACAACAATACCCAATCGAGATTTAAACTTTAGACCAACGCATGACATGGAGTAGCTAGTACACAAAACGTGGAGCAATAAAGTTGAGGGGGCGACTATTCGCAGGTCTCGTGTTCTAGCGTGTAATAGACGCAAACGCTTCCTGTAGCGAGAGCAGGGTTATGCTCTATTGTCTTGTTAGTCAACTTTGTGGCGGCGACGTCATTTCTGGCACATGTTGAGCCTAAAGAGATGGGGGCAGGTGTTTTTTTAGGTTTCTGATACTGTACACGTCACACGTGTTCTGACTTCGAAAAAACAAATAAAAGAAATTGCGTCGACCATGCCAGAAGTCACCTCAATGCGACTTGCGACGCAATGGAAACAAAATGACACACGTTACGTGCTTGTCGTTTGTCGCAGGTTGCATTGCCCGAGGTTGTGAACGAGATGCACAGGGCAAAGTCGAAAGCTAATTCCAATTTGATGTCTAGACGGTACGAAAGTGACTATTCCTTGGTCCCGTGTTCTAGCGTGAAATAGTCACAAACGTTTCCTGTAGCCGCAGCCGGGAGCCAGGTTAAGCTTTTATTGTCTTGTAAGTCAAATTTGTGGTGGTGTAATTTTTGGTACACGTTGGGCTTTTAGTAATGAGAGCAGACATTAGAAAGATGGTAATGAATTAATGATGAATAGCATGAAATTGTGGAATTTCATGAACTAAGAACTAGAACTAAGATTACGGAAGAAAAATAATTAATTTCTAACATATTGGCCTTCAGTGAGGTACATAGTATCTGAATATCATGCTTTAGTAAATGGAATCAAAAGATTCCAGTCCTTATTGTGTAAACTATCAAGTAATTGCCCAAAATGTTTTATAACTTCCATTTTTATGAAACACCGCTGAAGGCATGGAATATACACGCACAATTTATCCACCTTTTAATTTTATGGATAAAAAAAGCCCACAGCAAATTACAAACAATCGAAGCTAAATACAGAGAAAAATAAACTAAGTAACGTCCAAAACATGTAAGAGAAACAAAAAAATATCGTTGTTTTCGGGGGCCCACTCGTTTGGTTTCCAGTGAGCGAGCAAGCGGCCTTCTATATCATCTCCAGGAGCCTTGTATAGGAGATTGTTATAACTCAAACTTTTTGATATGCTTGTCGACTCTGGTATTAGTTTCGTTTGTGGATGTAGATTATGATTACAATAGGGTAAGGATTTGTTAGTGTTTTATCGTAAGTTTGTACAGTGAGAACAAGATTGCCTAGATTAGTCTAGTGTAACCAGACGAATGTTAAGTGTGTGTGGTGACTGGTTTATATTCTAGGTCGAGCAAAGTGTCATTCAGATTTACCATTAGGAAATGCTCAAAACCAGTTCGTTGTTAGTGTTTGTTCCATCTTGGTGGAAATAGGCTTGCTTTCTTCTTATATAAAAAAACCGGCCAAGAGCGGAAGAGCCGACTCTTCCGCTCTTGGCCCGTTTTTTATTTACTACTCGCGCACCAAGGGTTCCATACAAGCTGCGGGACTATTCGAAAGAGATACCGTGGCCCCGGAACACAAAGGGCGAGGAAGGAACATGGATGGGTTTTAGTCAGTAAAAGTCTGACACTCCCTCCTGCTCCGCCCAGAGCGGGAGAAGTCATTTGATGATTTCCCATCCTAAAAAAAAAAAAATGGGTTCCGTACAAACTTTTTAAAGGACAAACTTAACTTTGTTGTTCGATCCCATGAAACGGCTATTGCACCAAACGCAAATAATAAGTTTGTAATAGTAAAATTGCTTTTATTTTTTGTTATTAAATACATATTTACGGTTTTCAGACTTTTCCCTTTACATGTGCTGTATGACCTTGCTTTTCACCAAATTTCGTGATTCTAGGTCAACGGGAACTACGATATAGGTTTTCGACCCAAAACCTATAGGGTACTTCCGGTTGACCAAGAATTGTCAATTTTGGTTAAAAGCAACAACAGCAGGTCTTACAACACGAAAGTTAAGGTAAATTTTGTTGACACGAAAATTAAGGTAAATTTTGTTACTTACAGGTTTTCGCGAAAATCTAAATTTGCCCATATCTTTGTATGATGTTGACAGAGCCTTGATTTTTATACACCTAATAGGGACTATAAGACTATCTGGTATAAATTTCAACTCGCTAGGTCCACCCGCTCCTGAGAAAATTGGTGGTGACAGACGGACAGACAAACAAGAAAGTGATCTTATAAGGGTTTCTTTTTTCACCTTTTGAGGTATGGAACCCTAAAAACTAGGTACTAATTACGATCAAAACTCATATCTATCTATCTATCATCGGGTTTATGGTTTCCGCACTTAGTTCTTAAGGTGGACCATTGTGCGTGAGCCATGGTGGCCGTTTACTCCAACCAGCCCACCTCCCTCCAGAAGCAGATTAAACTTCCCGGTCTTCTCAGGGCATCCGCAATGGATCTTGGTGCTCCCAGGGTCTCCTCGCGAATTTTGGTAACGCCGGTGCACTCGAGGAGCACATGCGGCACCGTTTCCTCCGCCTCCATGCATGCTCTGCACAGGGGACTGTCTGTGATTCCTAGAGTGTGGAAGTGTTTATTCAGTGAACAGTGTCCAGTGATGGTCCCCGCCACCAGCCGTAGGCTATCTCTGTCCAGGCGTAGAAGGCGCCTGGTCAGCTTTGTGTCCATCAAAACTTATAACTAGACCTTTTTGAGCGTTCGTCTTGATTAACGTTTGCGTAATAAACCAGAGGACAAAATTCATGGATTGTCATACATAACCTCTCAGAAAGCTTTTCCCAAGTCTTTTGAATGTTTTAAAAACACGAAACACCTTGAATACGATTGGCACTTCCTCTGGCCCTCATTATCTAGTGTCATAAAAAATGCACTATACATCAGATATAGGGATACTCTATCAACTCGATATTTGGCTCGATTAACGACGACTCCCAATACTTCGTTGTCAACAGCGCTTAGTCCAAAGTCCCAGCTAAACCAGTGGAATTTGGTCAGCTGCCCTATTTAAACTGAACCGTGAAACAGACAGGTTAACTAGTTGATCTAATAATTATGTTTACACAACAATATTTGAGCTCGGTTTTGAAACTAAAGTTTAGTGGAACGAGCGATCAAATTGTTGTATTCAATGGAACGGAAAGAAAAACACGGATCAGTTGAAATAGGTGTAAGTAATTGGGTTATGAATCCCGCAGAGTAACCAAGATAGTACGACTGTCTTTTTTTTTTGACAGCAACAGCACATAGAAAGAGTAAGAGGCGCTATGTAACTGGTCGGACAACAAGAAACATAATAATAATATCGCTGGACATTACACACAGCGCCATCTAGTGTCACACTAAGCAACGAGCCTTGTGTCGTGGACACAAGATAGTGGATATACTACATAGATACTTTTTGTTTGTAAATACATACTTATTGTACATATAAACATCCATGACTCGGAAACAAATGTCATGCTCAGCACACAAACATTTGTTCCTACCAGAACCTAAGAATGTAAGGCAGCCTCACAACTGCTGCGCTATTCGGGTAATCAAATATTAGTAAAATATACGCAAATACTAGCATACCTTGAGGAATGAGTAAAATGTCTTGAGGAAAGTTTCGATTACGAATGTAGATGGGTATAAGAGTAGAGGAAGAACAAAAAAACGACGGATGGACTGTATAAAGGATGATATGGCTAGAAAGGAGGTGTCTGATGAGATGACGAGTAATAGAGAAGTATGGAAGAAGATGATATCACCTTCTTCTATACTCTTCTGCGCTGACCCCAAATGAATTGGGTTAAGGGCAAAATATTGAGGATGACCTGCCAACCGTCGGGAAAAACTCGCTCGAATTAGCGCAATTTTTTCCAAACTGACCCGAACATGATTCGGTTTTGGTGGATGCGAGAGGAGTGTTCTGAACGGAACAAGTCGAATATGTCTAGTGACTATTTCAGATCGGCCTCCTTGTTCAACAAATATTTCTGAATCAAATGAGCCCCGAACAAGCGAGGAGCACTCTTTAAGAGAGATAAGGTACTTCAAAAATTAGATACAGACTTCACTTGCTCCGTGACCAATTAAAATCGTCCATCTGTAGCAAGCTTTATGTAACGTCAGAACGCTCCGTTGTTTAGTTACACAACTCAAATCTGTGTTGAATCAAAAATCGATACGGATTTGGATTCGGAAAAACTTGCATTGATGAACGCCTCGGAAAATATCTGAAAAATCGCGGTTTTCAACCATGTGTAAAGGTTTCAGTTGCGGAAACAGTTCTTGGCGTTTTTAGAATGTATTGAAGATATTATTTTGAGGTTCAGCCGAATTTATGACAGATAATGTACTAATATTGGAGTCCACTGTCCGCAGCCTGTCCGCAATCGGTCCGTACACCGGTTTGATTGAGCCCTTGTTCGGCCGATGACTTGAGCAGTTTTATGAGTCTGATTATTAATAATAATACAACATAGTTATGCCACAAATTATTATAATTTGAGGGAAAAACCGTGAAATATGAAGTTCTTAACTCCTCTAACATCTACACTTAATTGAGAATACGACTTTCTGTAATGACTCAATAAGCAAAATTGTATCTTAAGTAAAGAGTACCAAGGTACATTTTTGCGAATTAGAATTCCCATGAAAAACTTTATGAACACAAGCAAGCATGCGATTATAATATTACAACATTGTACAACATTCTGTCACATCGTGTTCAAAAATTATGGTGAGAATCATTACCATAATACCGCCACTTTATTACAAGTCCTTATTACTAAATTTCACAAAACCACATTCAAAACACGACTCCGTGTTTATATGTCCACTTTTTGAACTGTCATATTGTATTGTTTTTCGGTCGTATATTATGCAGAAGTGTTCCTGTGAACGGCGGGCGATGTTTTTGTAGTGTCACAGAATAGATAGCTACAGAAGGTCTGGTCCCCACAACGAGTTGAAACTCACGCACACATCCGCGTACGTAAGGCGATCTGATACAAATGAAAGACGCGAGTGAGGTTGCTCTCGCCGTACCTGAAACGTGTCTGTGTGTGTGTGGACATGTCAAACAAATAAAAGTCGTGAACGCGCTTGCACTCGCTGTACGTGAAGCGTGTCCATGTGTGCGTAGAGATCTCAAACAAGTGACGGTCGTGACGTGAGCGCGGTTGCACTAGCTGTACGTGAAGCATGTCTAGGTGTGCGTGCGTTTTATCGTTTGATGGCGCTTCTGTACCTATCTATTCAATGACAGTGTGCAGGACGTCCCTTTTATCATAATGTTGTTGGGAAAAAAATCCTGGAAATATTTTGTTGGAGTTAAGAGTTGGTGGCGTGTGTAGCGGAGTTTATATTAATGTGCAGTTTTGTTTTTGACTCCGTAATGAGATGTTTTAGTTAGGTGTGTCTGTAATAATGCGCGGGACTGGTGCGGTTTGCGGGAAATATGTGGGTAGGTATGTGAGACAGTAGGGGAAGTGAGGAGCGTTTGTCAAAAAAATGTGGAAGGACCTTCTTTTGTTTGTTTTTTGTTAGAATAATTTTGACTTTGAGTCATTGTTTTGACGCATTTATAACGGAGTTTAGTCAAATAAAAAATTGATTTGTGTTCTCGTCCCCTTGTGTTCGCTAAAGTAGAGTGTCTTCCTCTTTTTTTTACGAACAAGAGTATTTAGTTTAGTTTGATATTACTAGCTGAAACTCAGATATGTTCGGGAGCACATTTATATAGAAACGATAGCAAGAAAATGCTTTCAAGAAAATTATCCACATTTTCTTTAAACAATGTACACGGTTACATTATTTTATCTTCAAAAGTGTTTTTTAAAACACAATTATTTCTTACAGTTCTAAATTGACACTACCTACTGTAACTTCCTACCTTTGATCTTCCTTATACCAACAATTGTCCCCTCAAGCATAAAGTACAAAGATCTCCCAACTAATCCGATTAATAACCTAATTAATACCTTGATCTCCTTGATTATTAATTAACCACTTAGCTGATAATTTTCTAATGAAGGCAGCTCATCAGCCAGTGTCTTTGATAAGCTGAGATTAGGTTATAAACTTAAAATTAAACTTACTGATTGATGGCTTGTCACTTGAGAATTAAGTTCACTGGTATCTATCAGATTAATTCGATTTTGACTGATACATGTATTATTGTTATTATAAGTATTAACTGTATCTGTATCAGCTGTTCACATGTTCGCATAAAGATTCAATATTCCGGATAAAAATAAGCCGTTTTCAGGCATTTTATCTTAATTTATCCATCATCAGAATCACTCCTACACAAAACTGTTTTATTTTTTCCTGGAATCATTGTTCGATTTCCAATTATCGAATTGTGCGTGTGTTCTCTGTCTCCTCGGCATAATTTCTACATTTCTTTTTATGACTGCTTTCTTTGTTGATAAAGTTTCATGAGCCTAGTCATCGCACACCCTTCTTAAGACAAGCCTGGAAGACGAAAGCTACTCCTCAGGTATACGTAACTAACATTAATTATATTTAAGATAAAAGTAATAAGAATAAATGTTTAAAACGGATAAAATCTTACTCAGAGTCAAATCTCCATTATCCTTGCTCCACAAAAAATAATAAAGATCTCCATTTAAAAATGCCGTTAAGAAAAGCAAATCGGCCATAATACGTAATGAGCCCATGTTACTCGTTTAGTGGTAGTAGTTTCTTTTAGCGGTAGTACCGTTACCGTTATGGCCGTACCGGTAGCAAGTACCGCTAAGCAAGAGTATGAAGTTCAGAACTAATATGGTACTATGCTGCAGATGATAATGGTAAAACAATAGCCATTTAGTTTTTTAGGTTAAAAGGCTTTAGTTTTATGAAGTTTTAAAATAGTTTCGATGTTACAGCGTTAGGGGACTTTCAGACCTCTTTATACTAAAAGCTCCTGGTTTGCTAAAAGGGTTTAGAAGACTAAAAAGGGTGGCGAAAGATTGGCTAATTTACAAAGATACCTACAGCGGTACTGCGGCTTTAATCAAGTGAGTTTATGTACATAATTCTAACCTTAACATAGGTTTTCAGACTAACCAAAACGATTGGCACGCAACTAGGTATGTGATCGGCGCATTCGGTTAGGTTTTGGTTAGGATGCGGGATAAAAAAACGGAAAATATGCGACATAAACAGTCAAGTCTTTTGATCGCGTTGAATTACAAGTTCGATTTTTTCACTGTTCCAAAGCGGGTGCAGACCAAAGAATTTGATATTATAAACGCAGCTTGATACCTCCACACGTTCCTGAAAAAAAGGGTCTTGACAGACGGCAACAAAGTTATCCTATAAGGGTTCCGTTCTTGCCAACTGAGGTAAGGTACCCTAAAAATACAAGAGTTAAAATTAACACCACCTCGTATTATAAACTAAAAACTACCATTGTCATCAGAATCTACCATCCACCATAATCGTTAGAATAACGCGGTAAAAATCTACCAAGAGTAGAATACTTTTTATCGGTTAGTACGAGAGCATTTCATTACTCAGTAATTAGTTTTGTCTTAATTTCATTTACTTTAAGTGGAAGTTGAACGTTTAAAGCGAGAATTTGTCCACTTGTAACAGGGTTTTTAAAAGAACTTCCTACTTTTTATGCAAATCTAGATTATTTGATGGAAGAAAAATAAAGTGGTTCTAGCAGCGAAAGAAAGTAAATCCGATAAAAGATATTGTAGAGTTAAAGTTACTTTGAATTTATGAAAAATTAAATTAGATTGAGAAAGTTGGTCCTATATAATTTAATATTTTTGAGTCAAATTTTAAAAAATCCTCTCAGGCGTAACTTTTAATGTGGGACCTAATCCGTTTACATTTGAAAGGTGTTAGTTTTAATCGTGGAAACAAATAGTTTCACACTATGATCTGCATATCAAAATCATAATCGGTTAGTTGGTTTTCCTTACAATGGTTTCCTTCAACGTTTTAAGACCAGTCGTGATGAAATTAATAACATAAAGAATAGAAGAAGGCTGCTATGCCAAAATGGGGTTGGTCACGTCAGCCGCATGCACGATGACTGCTGGGCATAAGGTGAAGACTATTGCCCAGCGGTCATCATGGGTCACGATGGTTGCCGGAAGACGGACGGCGCCTAACAGAAAGAGGTGGTGGCGTGTACTGCGAGGGCTGGTTCGAGGAGGCACCGAAAAAGAGCTCATGGAAGGAATTGGGGGAGGCCTTTGCTCAGTACAGGCTAATAACAAAATAAAAAAAATCGGGTGGGGCTGTGTCGGTGCACACGGCCGTTGGGTTTAACGTGAAACGTCTATATTTGTGCCGACTCTCACATTTTTATGTTGCTGGTTATGTTTTTTGTTTCAAACTGTAGTCCAGCCCGATTCCTTATCATCTTCTAATAACAATTCATACCATTTGTGGAAAAAAAGCATTGCAAGCATTCTTTGGCATAAAAATCATTCAAACAACCCGCACATCTTTTTCGTTGACATTTATGTCAGTACAATTCAAACTGTAATATATGCGTGTATCCGAACGTAACACAAGTACAGACGTTTGTAAATGACAGTTCAACTACTATCTAATTTAGTACAGACTGTATAGTTTTTAGAATAATGATCTGAGTAACATGGTGGCGTCACTTGCCAACTAACAGATCGTGGTACAACGGTGACTAAGAGCTCTGCAATAAACATAATTCTTAATATTAATATATAGTGTGTTCCCGAACACTTGAAGTTTTATTTATAAGAATACTACGCAAACGGCTTAAGATAATAAAGCGATGGAATTCTTAAAACACTGAGAAACGGTTTATTGCGGCTCGCTTAAAACTTCGCGACCCAAAGGTCGTAAGCACCGTGGTATACTCGTCACTTACGCATTTTGGCCAACACTCATCAATTTATTACGTTACGGTCGGGTTTTCTGACACTTTTTAACGTCAAAAAAGAATCATCATCATGATAAGATGCCTGTAAGTTGAACATTAATACAGGCTTCAACCACCTACATAAAGTTATCAGTCTCCACAGCATTAAAAATAAAATAAGCAACGACATCCAATAAAAATCGCGCCTCCAAGGACCAATTTTTCATCCATTCCGATCCCACACACCCGATCTTCACAAACAAAGGAAAAATATAACTCATATCGATACCTATCTACATTGTATTGCACATAAATTCTCCGCAAGTGCAAAATCGATGAATTTCATACAACTTTAGTACTCGGAGTTAATGACGTGTAAAGTTCGCCAACTGACATTAATATTGGACGCTCACATTGGAATGCTCCTATGTTAGGTTAGTATGTGTGAGGCGATTAGGGCTGTGTTCCAGTCATGTATTTTGAGGTGTTAATTTGTGTTGCGATTACTCTTTGAGTACATTGTGAGTTTTAATGTTGGTTAAATGACACAGGTGAAAGCGTGTAAATGGTTATTTTAATAGACTGAGTTCCAAACATCGAAATCCAGAGACGTACGAAGGTCTTCGATATTGGAAATCGCGGTTATGGAGCTCAAATGGAGTTGGGCAGGACACCTAGCAAGGTTAAGGATGGCAGGTGGAGCAAAGCTGTGACCGAGTGGCGGCCAAGGACTGGAAAGAGAAGTGTTGGTCGTCCGGCGGCGTGATGGGCAGATGACATTGTTGCCATTGTGGGAACATCCTGGATGAGGCTAAGCTGTGGATGATGATGAACTGGATATTTCAGAGCTATTTTTGTATTTGAAACGGAAATTTAAAGTATGTGCCAGTTTGGTAAGAGGCAAGACCAACACGATAAGGAAGTTGGCGGTTGTTGGTGGTTGGTTGGTTTATTTATTGGCTCTGTGTCGCTTATACAATTGTTACTCACTTATTTTTGCGGTTGGTTCTTCTTTTAATATTGGAAGAAATGTAGGTTTTCCTTTTTTTCATTTGAATCTTATCCAACTTTTGCTACTGACATTAATATTTAATGTTCACATCGGAATGTTCCTATGGTATAGATGTGTATGGAAGTGATTAGAGCTTTGTTCCAGTTATGTGCTTTGAGTGCTGTTAGTGGTTACATTGTTAGTTTAATTTTATTCTTTTGAAATGGTATAGGTGAAAGCGAGGTGTAGTCATATTAATTTAGAATAGGTAATTGGATAGTAACAAAGAGGCGGTTTGTGAGAGATTGGCTCGAGGCCACAGCACGGAGAGCAGAATGGAAGGCCATAGGCGAGGAGGCTTTTGCCCAGAAATGGGACAATATAGGCTTAAGAAAAAAAATTGATATTTGATACGATGAACATTTTTCGCTTTTAGGCAAATGTACATTAGTATCAGTTTGGTGTGACGGAAGACTGGCAAGACAAGGAAGTCTCTTATCACCAAGAGCTGCAGGTTTTTATTATTTAAATCTTACCCAACGTGTAAAATACGAATCATTTAACAAAAATGAAAATCCTATTCACACAAAATGTTGCTCAAGAAATCACAGATTCTTGACGGTTTTTATTGTACGAATAAAATTTCTTCCATTTTGAAAAGAATATTTTTTCCCCAAGCAAAAATTACTCCCATTCATTATTAATGCACACCAACACCCACAAAATGATTTCCTACATCTTATTTAACCCTTATCACGCCGCACCATCAAACCTCTCCCATTCAAATCCCAAAACCAAGATCGGCATGGTGAATACGAGGTCCATTTGACCCCATAAAAGTCAATCGATCCGACGAAAGCTACAGCCAATTCTATTTTGATCCGAGCACAGTAGGACACGGATTGAAACCTTATCTTCATCGTATTGACTTTTGAAGGCTTTCTGACCGGGGTGGACATGATAAGGGTTAGGCTTAAGATTGGGTTCGAGGGGATTAATTTTCGGGCTATGATTTGATTTTGCGAAGTAATGTTGATTTGATTTTAAAGGAGATCTTGAACGGGCCAGTAGTCGCATATACGATGTTTTCTTGCTCTCTTGACCTTACTGAGTATGTATGTATTTACCTAACGACTGGTCGCATTTAAAGATATCATGGTAATGTAGTCTGTGTCTGTAGTGTATAATTCTTATGTACTGTTATTTTAACCATTTTTTTGTATGTTTTGTCCTGTGAGGTCTAGTAAATACGTTTTCTTTCTTTCTTTAGTGATCTTATAGCGTGAGTGTAGTGATTTAGTATGTTTTTATAAATAAAAGGCGTTTACTGATACTGATACTGTTAGCCTGCTTCATCCCACTGCTGGGCAAAGGCCTCTCCCCATGTAAAGGCCCTTCCAGTTTTTTCTATCCGGGGCTAATGCGGGCCACTGGTCTTTGGTTTTATTATAGAATTGTATTTCTAAATGTCATTCACTTTGATGGACACCTAGCTCTAACTATAACTTTATTATTTCTCAATTGCAAGGTAAGTGTTTATTTCTTTTTTTTTATGACGTGCCAGTTAAATTTATAAATGACCGCAAAGGCACACACCACAACAGCAGTTACTTCAAAATTACTAAAAGACTTTCAAGGCAAACAGAAGAAAAAATTCAACAAAACCAATGAATCGATGTAAAAGTTTTCAATATCGATAATTTCCACCATTTATGGGGGTAAATGGTGGAAATTATCGATATTGAAAACTTTTCCTAAACTCCAACCACCACAAAATCAAACAAACAAATATTTACTACCCTCAATTCATCAGTCATAGTTTTACGACAGATACAGTCGTACAAACTTATCTAAGGTTTAATAATAACTGGCGTTTGCCAATGCATGGCGGGCGGAGATAAGCACCGGTCGGCCCCGCCAATAAAACTGGCCAATCGGACTCGTAAAAGTTTATACATCCACGAGATCACGATGTTTAATCAGTTGGTATAAACGCGTAGATATCGAGACGTTTTCTTAGAAGTCTTTTGGATACTTTGATGGTATTTAACTTGAACATATTCACAACTACAGCAGGATACATACCAGAATAATGTGAACCATTACCATGAAATAAATCATGATCTGTCGAATGACCGACTTGGTCGAGAGGCCGTTAAAATAAAATAAAAATAAAAATCGCTGGACATTAACACACAGCGCCATCTAGTGCCACACTAAGCAACGAGGCTTGTGTCGTGGACACCAGATAGTTGATATACTACATAGATACTTTGTTTGTAAATACATACTTATTATACATGTAAACATCCATGACTCGGAAACAAATGTCCATGCTCATCACACAAACATTTGCTCCAACCGGGATTCGAACCCGGGACCCTAAGAACGTTGTATAACTATTGTGTCTACTTCGTGGACAGATAATGGGTTAAACACACGATTCTAGATTCTCTAAAATCTTCAATTTCATATAGAAAATGCGATCTGTCAAGCGATGTGATGTCAAGCTGATGTCATATATACAGATTTCAGTAAAGCGTTTGATCGGGTTTCGCATCAAATTCTTATTGAAAAATTAAGAACTTATGGTATCACTGGTACTTTACTCTCATGGCTTAGTTCGTATCTTGAGAATAGAACTTTCTTTGTAGTAGTCAATGGCTTTCGATCAACCGTCAGACACATATCCTCGGGCGTGCCACAGGGGTCTCATTTGGGGCCGGTTTTATTTAACTTTTTTATTAATGATATTCCGAGCTGCTTTCACTACTGTAAAATTTTCATGTTTGCCGATGACTTAAAATTCGTAAAAATAGTTAAATCTAAGCAAGATTCCTCTGAATTACAAAATGATTTAAATGAATTGGTGTTATGGTGCCAAATGAACCAGATGCTTCTAAATCCTAGCAAATGTTACCATATAAAATTTACCAGGAAACATCATCTCATTGACCAGGATTATTATATTGACGAAGAAAAAATAACGGAATTGGACACGATAAAAGACCTAGGTGTTATGTTCGATCGGAAATTGACTTTTATCCCTCACATAGATAATATAGTGAAGAAGTCTTCCAAAATGCTGGGTTTTGTTATCAGAAACACAAAACTATTTAAAAACTGCAAAACAAAAATCATCCTTTATAATAGCCTGATTCGAAGCATATTAGAATATTGTAGCGTGGTATGGCGGCCACACTATGCTAGTCACTCATTGCGTCTTGAACGTGTACAAAAACGTTTTTTGGGGCACCTGGCCTATGTTAGCGGTTTTTCCAAGAAAATACGTTCATATCGTGATAGGCTCAAACATTTTAATATGGCTTCTCTGGACAAACGTCGACGTCTGAATGACGCAATGTTTGTGTGCAAAGTTATGGCCCATAAAATCGACTGCCCGCAAATATTAAATAATTTTAACTTCCGTGCCCCTTCAAGAATTCCTCGCCGTCCTATAACGCCACTCTGCCCTCCGCAGAGAAGAACAGTTCTGGGTGCAAACTCTCCCTACGCGAGATTCTGCAGGGTTGTGAACAGTCACAGTGATCAGATCGACCTCCATTTTGGCGGTTTAGGCAAATTAAAAGCATGTTTTTATAAGTATCTTCCTGAGCAATGAGTTTCTTTGCCCTGTGTTATCTCACTGTGAATATAAACTACATTATTACCTATTTTAGTATTACCTAGTTTTGCTTATTTCAATTTGTTTTAATTTAGTTTAACATAGTTTGTTTTAATTTAGTTATTTTATTTAAATCTAGTTAAATTTGTTTTAACTTAGTTTAATTTATTTTAATTTTGTTTTTCTGTTTTAATTTAGTTTAAAAGTCTGTTTATTTCTATCTTTTTTGTTAATAACGACAACGTTTTGTGTGCATGCAGAGTTTACCTGTAAGTGATTGTTACACTTTATTCTGATTTGTTACTTCTGTTTTATTTCCTTGTATTAGTGTAAACAATTGTTGGTGAACCAAATAAATAAATAAATAATAAATAAATCTGTGTCGATGTCGCATTTTTTGTATGAAACTGAATTTTTTGGGTAAGAAGCAAAGGTCAAACAACAGTTTGGCTTCTCAGCTGTCCGTCCGTCTGTCTGTCTGTCTGTCAGTGGGCTGTATCTCATGATCCATAATAGGTAGACAGTTGACATTTACGGAACCCTTCAGGCACGAGTCCAACTCGCACTTGGCCGGGTTTTTTGCTGTTACGTCTTTAATTTTTGAGTAATCTCATTCAAGCTTAGCCAGTTTGTGCTTGTTATAGGTTTATGGTGTACAACTTTCCAACAGGATCCACCTGAAAGTTATCCCAAAGACCCAAAAACCTAATTTCAAAACACACCTTGGTCCTTCGATTCAAACCGCTCATCTCAAATCCCATCACAGTGATTAATATATATAAAGGATAAAGTTAACTGAATCGAAGTGGGCCACTCGACTCTATTCATTACGTCTATGGAGTCCGCAACTAAATCCGTTCGGATATCGGGTTTGATTCCCGTTTAAAGTCGAATAGGCCGGAAATCGATTGCTTTGGAAGCTTTACGTTCGAATTGTAGGCGAAAATTGCGAGGATACGAGGTGCTGGATGGGGTTCGTTAGGGATTTTGTGTGGTTGTTTTGGGCAAGTTTTAGTTGTGGATCTTAGTTTAAAAAAGAAAGAAAAGAAAGAAAAGAAAGAAAAGAAAGAAAAGAAAGAAAAGAAAGAAAAGAAAGAAAAGAAAGAAAAGAAAGAAAAGAAAGAAAAGAAAGAAAAGAAAGAAAAGAAAGAAAAGAAAGAAAAGAAAGAAAAGAAAGAAAAGAAAGAAAAGAAAGAAAAGAAAGAAAAGAAAGAAAAGAAAGAAAAGAAAGAAAAGAAAGAAAAGAAAGAAAAGAAAGAAAAGAAAGAAAAGAAAGAAAAGAAAGAAAAGAAAGAAAAGAAAGAAAAGAAAGAAAAGAAAGAAAAGAAAGAAAAGAAAGAAAAGAAAGAAAAGAAAGAAAAGAAAGAAAAGAAAGAAAAGAAAGAAAAGAAAGAAAAGAAAGAAAAGAAAGAAAAGAAAGAAAAGAAAGAAAAGAAAGAAAAGAAAGAAAAGAAAAGAAAGAAAGTTAAAGATTTAGTTTACGTCAGTTATTAAAGCACACACACATATTTATTATTTAATAAAATCTCCCTTAAAACTATCATTACAGGTAGGCCCCTAATGCGATAGTAGTAGATTATGGCCAACTTCCTTTCACTGTCACAAGGAGGAGACCTGAGTCCCAGTGGGAACATCATAGACTTATCATACATTGTCACTTTCGGGATATCTTCCATGATATGTCATCCCGTGATCATGACGCTTGCAACAGCGTCGAAATATCGGTAACTCAGAATAATTGAAAATCACAAGTTATAAACCCTGAAAAACTTGTACGAGTATTGAAGCCTTTAAATATGTCACAACAACAGCAAATTCCATTAAGAAGTTCCCATTTCCCCACACATCAAAAACAAAAGCAAAACCTACTTTTCACACACGATCCAATTCGCTGACACATCCAGTCGTCTACATCCGCGCCCGGACTGTGCGAACGGAAATAACGCGCTTAATAGATTCGCTTCGGCTCACAACTGCGCTGACAACTGTATAATCTATTTATGAGGAAAACTGGCCGACGCCACTGTTTTCGCTCTGTGTATATAATACATTGTGCATACGTATTTAAGGGTGTTAACTTATTTAGTGCGAGTTTTAACAACGAAACTGGACGTGAGCAGTACAACTAAGCGGCCTTCAGTTTTCATGGTCTAATATGGGTATCCTAAGGTATGTAATGAACATGACTTATAGGATGAGTTTGTCGTGTGGAAAGTTGTGAATACGATTGGTTAAGAGTATGATTGATGGATTAATTGTGTCGAAGGTAACTATTCATATAAAGCGGGTGACTGTTGACATGACGAAAAGTATGGAAAAGGAGACATGCTGCTTCAATCTCGAATAAATAGGCGTAAAAACAAGCATCTGATGATGAAAACACACGAGTTGTCTTTTAAAGCGCATGATGGCAGTGGCCGAGGATCTGATTGTTAAAGAATAGTTTGGACGGTGACTCTTAAACTAGGCGGGTAGAAATTGTGACATTTGCACAATTAAGGATAGAATGTACATCAACATCATTCATCATTTCAGCCGCAAGACGTCCACTGCTGGACATAGGCCTCTCCCAAGTGTCACCACATTGACCGGTCCCGTGTGACTCACATCCAACGGATTCCCGCAACCTTCACCAGGTCATCGGATAGAATGTACATCATTTAAATATATCAGGTGAACATTAACAAAAACATAATACACACACATTAATCAAGAAATAAAAAAAAATAGAGCAACAGACAGGGAACTCAGTCCAACAGTTGCCTGCTCATCATTATCTGCCTAGCCTTTCCCCAAATACGTTGGGGTCGGCTTCCAGTCTAACCGGATGCAGCTGAATACCAGTATTTTACATGGAACAACTGCCTATCTGACCTCCATAACCCAGTTAGTACTGGGTTATACGATACCTTTTGGCAAGACTGGTTGTCAGACTTTCGGGCCACTGACTACCTGTAACGACTGTCAAAGATCTACAAATAACAGCTGGGACCAACTGCTTAACGTGCTTTTCGAGGCACGGAGGAAACTCGTTAACAGTTGCCTGCTTAGATGATGAAAAAGTTATTAGTCCAAGAATAATTTAGAAAATGTCTTACGTCTGTCACTGAGTAAAGGAACATTAGCATGACGTGCTCAAGATTCTTTCGTTTTTAACCGAGCTTATACCTTGTCTAAAGCTCTTGACTAGTAAGCTACAGCTCGTAAATGGAACAGCTTGACCGTAGAAGTGCCACGTAAAGTAGCAACATTGTGGCCTTTTTAGCAGAAATTAAAAATTAAGCGAGTGCTCCTTTACTTTCATAATTATTGCAAGTGTTACTTCGTTTTTAATTCGAGAGTCCCTTCGCGCAGCGTTTAATTAATTTCAGTGTCAATATACCTTCGGTACCTCATTTTACTATTTTCTTTTATTTTTCTTGCAACGGGTTTCGCAGTACCATTTAATAATAATAATAAATAAATATCGCTGGACTTCATACACATCGCCATCTAGTGCCACACTAAGCAACGAGGCTTGTGTCGTGGACACTAGATAGTTGATATACTTATACATATATACTTTTTTTTTGTTTTGTAAAAACATACTTCTAAACATCCATGACTCGGAAACAAATGCTCATCACACAAACAATTGCTCCTACCGGGATTCGAACCCGGGACCCTACGAACGTAAAGCAGTCTCACTACCGCTGCGCCATTCGGGTCGTCAAACCAGTCATTTGAAAGATTAGCATATCAGATGAAGTCACATGAAAAAACTGTAATCTCATGTCTCGGGATATAAATAGCAAAATAACCACATAATTTTTTGTTTTAAATCGTAACACATTTACCGACACTAACCAATTCACCATGTCACTTTCCTTCTTCCACTTTCCTCCATCCATTGCTGTTATTGACCAATCATTTAGAAAAGAGTCGAGGTCGTCTAGTCATCTCTTTCCTACTTTTTTTTTTGATGGGATATCATCAAATGACTCCTCCCGCTCTGGGCGGAGCGGAAGGGAGTGTCAGACTTTTATTGACTAAAACCCGTCCATGTTCCTTCATCGCCCTTTGTGTTCCGGGGCCACGGTATCTCTTTCGAAAAGCCCCGCAGCCCCGGCAGGCATCGGCCCCTGACTCTCGTTGAGGCGCGCGTGGAACACGAACGCGCCATCGACACGGCCTGTCGTCATAAGACGGCCGGACGGCGAGCTAGCCCATAGCTCACCGTCCCCGTGACCCCCGGCCAGCCTATCACGCCCGGTGCGTCTCCCACGGCGGCTGGGACGTGAGGTTCTTTCAGTCTCACGTTCCGCCACCTCCTTCGCCAGCATGACTGCTTCGCAGAAGGAGGTGATGGCTTCCCATTCCGTCTCGCTCCAGACCATGGATTGAACCAGGCCGGACGCTAGAGGTTGCCGCCGCCGATCGCCGCTACGAATCTCTTTCCTACCTACTATCAAAAATCTACATAGCACGTACATATTTATATAGCATCCATATAAAACTATGTTCCAACGGTCAATACAGCCGCGCATTATTTACCTAAAATAATACCTGCGCATTATTAGCCTAACTGCCTAATGTTATTCCGATTTCCTAACGCGAACGTTAGTATTACGCACACATTAACGTTTAAAACTATTGATGTTTCAAATATAATTTATGTGTAACAGTAACTACGGTCATTGATATTCAATGCGTTTATCCTGATAATGCGTTTAGCAGTTCAAATACACGTAACTTTTAGTCCGTTTAGGCTCAGTTTACACTGCCCGGAATGGAATGGAAGCGACTTTTATAACGAAATTTAAAAAAAAACTTTAATGAACGGTAGTGGCATCGGGGTAAAAGCCTCGACTAAAAGCAAACATCGTCAGGAAACCGGCATGTCCTGGAAAGAAAAATTCGATGACATGTGACATGATGTCGTGGCGGTACTTTCATAAAAGCATTAAAGCTTGGATTGCCTTTATTACTCTTCATGATGTTAAGGTTAATTTTTGGCTCCTTAGGCCCCACAGGTGACATCTACCAACCTACACTGCGCCCGCGTGGTGGATTATATCCCATCCCCTTTCTTAGAGAGAAGGTCTGTATCCTAGCAGTGGGAACATAGCAGGCTATTTATGATTTTGCTTGAACTTTGCACAAATTGTGTTAAGAAGCTAAAAACCGGCCAATTGCGAGTTGAACTCGCGCACGAAGGGTTCCGTACCATTATCTATACAACATTTAACAAAATGGCAAAACAACGTTTGTTCTATGAGATAAATATTTATTTTATTCTGTTTTTTGTCAGTATTTGTTGTTAAAGCGGCAACAGAAATACATCATCTGTGAAAATTTCAACTGTCTAGATATCACGGAATAGGGTCCCGTTTTTACCCTTTGGGTACAAAACCCTAAAAACAGACAAACCCAAAAACAACTTGCGCGTTTTCAGGTGAATTCTCGCACATTCTCCAGAATTCACGCAGTTAGCACTTATCTAGGTACATTAGTCAATTGATATAAAGTTCATTATCCTTTGTGGTATTTTGATTTAAGAAAAATCCGCTTCCATTCTATTACGCGGCAATGTGAATCGAGCCTTATTAGATATCATTTTGTATGTTTATTTGTATTAGTAATTAATTCCTGTTATAGTTTAGAACGGTTGTTTGTTAATAATTGAGCATTGGTTAGAATCTGATTATTAGATTAGTATTATGTTAGCTATGTATTTAATAAATTAAAATAATGCCCGGTTAGAGTGGAAACCGACATTGTGCGAATTAGACTAAATTTTAAATGGTGTAATGTGCTGGGCTGACCTATTTGCCTTTGTGTTTTAACTACTTTAAATTTATATTATTTCTCTTTTTATTTTAAGCTCATGTTTACGTACTAACTACGAAGTTTTTAAATATGTGCTATTCAACCAGAATTACAAAAAAGCTACGTCCAATTCAGTAATAATTTAATATGTTTCAGGTGGCTATAGGTAAATACATGCTATTTGAGTATAAAATAACTTACAGATAATAATACAGAACGTATCAAAACAATAGTTTTCTTCTCCACCACTTTGCTCAACTTGGAAGTCGAACCCAAGATCGCATGCTCCGCAATAGCACTCTCTATCACAATACCAACGACGCACTTAAAATAAACAAACAAATGAAAAAACCACTTACATAATATACATCACGGTGATTAACAAAACACTAGCCGAAACTCCAAATGTACAGGCGAAAGCACTTACCTGAAAAAAAAAGAAACGTAAATTAAAAACTCGCTCAATCATCAATCAGTTAATGGTGTGCCGGCATTACACTGGCTGTATTATGATGATTTATATCAGACCCAGTAATGGGTTCATTTGGGTATTTCGGTGCACTGTTTTCCAACTACCAACACTGTGTCACAATTTCCCCGTAATCAGAACGAGAAATGCAGTTCCGTGTCGCTCTGTGTTCAGCTTTGAATTGTGTGTTGATCCTTTTTTTGTTGCATCTGTGTAATTTATGGAAGTGACACTATTCAAGTGTGGCTGTGTTTGTGTTTTGAGTGGGAGTAGCCCGATAATATTGTACACAAGTATGAATAGTTTTAATTACGAGAGAGAGAATTTCAACGATTGTACTGATCACGATCAGCGTTTAAACGTGTCAATATTCCGTAACAATGATGACAGTGACAGGTTCTTGAACGCAGTTTAAATGTGCTGATAACATTCAGTTTCACGGATTAAATCGGACAATTTTATCGTAATTTCATCATTCTAATTTAGTTTTTAAGCCATTCAAAAATACTCGTATAAAAAGACCAAAAGTACTTGAAGTTTATGACTTAAAGGACCATACTTCTCATATCGTATTTAACTTCCGTGACATCTCATATTATACATGTGTCATAAAATAAGAAACCTCAAAAATATTAAAAAACAAACAGTTAACTCCAATATTCACAAAAAATGTGAAATCATAATTCTAAAGGCCACACCCTACAAGCTACACCAATCACATAACCTTAACAATGGCAACAAAGACTCTCATAATTAAAAGCCCAAATAAAATACTAGAAAATGTTGTATCAAAAGACCATTATCATACTGTTCCTAATATTACGTAATTTAGCTTAACCGACGTGGCGTCTAATCACCATCATCACCATTTCAGCCGAAAGACGTCCACTGCTGGACATAGGCCTCCCCCAAGTGTCGCCACATTGACCGGTCCCATGCGACTCGCATCCAGCGGACTCCCGCAACCTTCACCAGGTCATCGGTCCACCTAGTGGGAGGCCTTCAAACGCAACGTCTTCCGGTTCGCGGTCGCCACTCCAGAACTTTTCGGCCCCATCGGCCATCCGTTCTGCGAGCAATGTGACCTGCCCACTGCCACTTAAGTTTGGCAATTCTTCGGGCTACGTCGGTAACCTTGGTTCTCTTGCGGATGTCTTCATTTCTGATTCGATCGCGCTAGGAAACTCCGAGCATAGCCCTATCCATTGCCCTTTGGGTGACTTTAAGCCTTCTGATGAGGCCCATTGTGAGCGACCACGTTTCGGTCCCGTATGTAATCACTGGCAACACCCACTGGTCATAGACTTTCGTCTTGAGACACTGCGGTAAGTTGGACGAGAAGATACCGCGCAACTTCCCGAACGCTGCCCAGCCGAGTCGGATTCGACGATTGACCTCTTTCTCGAAGTTAGACCTACCTAACTGGACCGTTTGTCCCAGGTACACATAATCGTCTACAACTTCGAGTATAAAGTTTCCGATCTTGATAGGAGTGGGTGTGACATGGGCATTCAACATGACCTTGGTTTTGTCCATGTTCATTTTAAGACCCACTTTTCCGGAAGCTCTACTGAGGTCATCGAGCATCGTCCTGAGGTCCTCCATGGTCTCAGCCATGACCACTATATCGTCGGCAAACTGAAGGTGAGTGATGTACTCGCCATTGACGTTGATGCCTAGCTCTCTCCAGTCCAGAACCTTGAAGACATCCTTCAGTGCAGCGGTGAATAGTTTCGGAGATATGACGTCTCCCTGTCTCACAGCTCGCTGCAGGAGGATAGGTTCCGAGGCTTGGACTTGGCTTGGTCTAATACAAGTATCACAAAGAAAATAGAAATTTCAAACGGCTTATGATCAGCAAAAAAACAAACAAAACTCCCTAATACCAAACTTGCCAAAAGTGTTGCTAGCCATAATAAATTCCAAACGCCACCACCTCACTAATCACATCACTTAAACAATGGCAACACTACAAATTCGCAATGAAAGCCGACAACGAGCAAAGAATTGCGTGCGGGCCTCTGATTGAGCCGAATTATGTTTTGAGGAACGCTATTGCATTAGTTAATGCACGGTGAGGTATGAAAAACGGAACGTGGATGTACAAACATTAGATATGGAAGTGAAAGATTTAGTTTTCAAGGTATGTTATAGGTCCTAGGAACTACACTTCTAAATTCTGGTTTACAATGAAACGCCGTGATTTGTGATGGCTAAAATAATAGATGGATTTTTATATGCATGTAATCGTCATGCTTAGTATTGTTATGATTATCGATGCAACAAAACTCACTGCTGTTATTTTTTTTTGTATTAAATCTAGGATCTGGTTGTTTTAGTTCATAGATAAGTGAAATTGCATGAAGATTTCTTGCTTCAAAGTAAGATTTGTCGCATATTGTTAGCTCCTCTTGTATCTGAGTATGCAAAATTAGGATTGTCAATGCAATAGAATTCAATGTTGCCATAAAAAAATTGTATGAGTTTTCATCATACCGTCATTTTGCTGTGTGGTTTTACGAGTACCTATAGCCAACCATTAAACTAAATCGAATTGTTAGTTAAAGTTAAAAAGAGCCACACATCTCTTTGAATTCTACGCCTGAGTGGAGTAGAATTCTTCTACTGAAATTAAATCCATTATGTCTTCCAGTGCACGTCTAGAGATCTTCGTCCGGCGCATTAGCTCCGCGCTGAATAATGTTCAGTTCGATCGAAAATTTTCAGATTTCGTGTAATTGTGATTTAGTGCAGCATTAGAGTTTGATACGCGATAAACTTATCGGCCGAAATGCTGGCTTTAGAGGCGCGCTTACAACGTGTTTTAGGAACCTAGTAATTTCGCTGTTCAACTGTTTTTGCAGTTGAAATGTTACCAAATTGTGAATGAATTTTGGATTCACTTTGTTAGGGATCCCAGTGTTTAATGGCGTTTCACTACCGCTGGAATTGGTTTCGGTGAACTCAGATTTTAAGGTGGATGCTCCAGGGTAGCCCGCGAAATTCAATTTTTCTTACGTTTTTTGCAATTTGCAGGTCAGTGTCAGGTTGTATGTTGATTAAAATATGATTCGCGGCTGTAACACGTATGAAGTTATAAAATTAAAATCATCAAAAACATCAATACAACCCTCCAAGCTCATAAAGGTGCAGTAATTACTTTTTCAAGGTCAAAGTCATTCCTGCACCTTTATGCGTTTGGAGGGTTGTATTGATGACTTTGATGATTATAATTGTATAACTGCATACGTCTTACAGTCGCGAACAATATCTTAATCAACATACAACCTAGCACTGGCGTGCAAATTGCAAAAAACGTATGAAAAATTTAATTTCGCGGGCTACCCTGGAGCATCCACCTTAACCGTTATTAACACAGTCGGCAGTAAATGTAGTACAAGTGGTCTTTCGTTGAATTTATTAAAAAGTTAGTACTTGTCCGTAGTATATGGATTACTAATACAAATCCTTAATCTAGATCAAGAAGTTATGGTAAAGTCCAGAAAAGAAATAGATCAGACTTCCCCCTTCAATCCTCTAGTGTATTGTAAAAGTTGGTTTTAGATAGCACGATAGAATAGGGCAGTCTTAGCAGTGTTCATTTTCTTTGAACAGCAAGTCGTAGACGTTAATTTAAAATACATAAATTTTTTAACCTTGCTTTATAATTCAGTTTAGTTTAACATTGAAAAGTTGTTGTACTTAATAAAGTTCGCGTGAGCTCATATCTCATTATGGGCTCAAACACACAATAAATCATATTTAATGCGTCAGGCGTCGACTGAACACCATATTAACTAACGCTTATCATTTACCTGTGGAAAGTAATTACATTAAAATTTTTACACGTTATTATGAAAACGGCCTCCCATAACTCTTTGGACTAATTTGAGTGTGCTAGGAAATTAGCAGACTATTCATTCGACGAATATTTTAGTTTATTCGATTGCAAACGCTTCGTGTTTTTTTAAATTATCAAAGACATTAATCGTCAATTTTAAAGATGTTAATTTTGATGAATAATTAACTACATTCTTTGTTAATGTAGTTAATTATTCATCAAAATAATATTTGTGTTTCAGGTACCTATTTGTACACGGTACGCAGGAATTAAATATGAAACTTTCAATAATTAAATTTTCCAAAATCAAACGATCCCTTTTTAAAATAAAAACAATGATGTTTTAATTGGTTTGTTCACAAAAAACCTCAAAGTAAAACAATATTATCCTTTACTTCGAAACCAGAATCGAAACATAACATTCCTTTAATATTAATTTGCTTAAAGCCGACAGAAACGTTGAAACATTGCTGGTAAATATAATATTAAACGTTAAACGTTCTGTAATGGCAATCACAAACAAAATGGCCACTGTGTATATTGTATTGGCCTCAGAAATGTATATTTAATGACAATTATGGGGAGAATTAAAATAATAAAAGACCGGTGATCTGAAATACGCGAAAAATCCCGCGCGAACCACACGAATGTGGAAGTTTATTTCGTAATATTGCCAATTACTGTGTCTGCGTTTCTGCCAACTGAAATTGTTACTCAGTGTTTACTGTAGGTATCGATTAAAATATTAAATTTTATAATCTATGGACAAAATAACATGAATGGAGAAAGACTTAGTAGCAATTCTTACGATACAAAAATTAATACAACTACAACTCTAACACAAAGCATTTATTAAAAAAAAAAAACAAATCTATTACTAGCTTTTGCGTTGATGCAAGAAAACTGTACAACAAAAAAACTTGAAATGAGTCAGTTCCACAGCGTAGATCTCTATGATAAACGGGCAAGAAACTCCATTCTCTTTAAATTATTTTAAACATCTGAACAAAAAAAATTCAAGCGATATTGAATGTTGCTAACCCGATACACAGTTCAATGGAACTCAGATAAATTCTATTAATACCTACCAACTGAACGTAATGTAAGTAAAGAAAAATGAGATCACGACCGCATTTCAACGGTCAGTCAAACTTTTATGATTTCTTATGTAAGTAACACGTTTCCATTGTAAAACGTTGTTTCTAGGCAATGTAAGACTAAGAAAAAAACTCATTGTTTTTAAATCTACTGGCTACACTCTGCAATGACTTAATTTTACTTAATGACTGTCAAAATTTCAATAACTTCCAAATAGGTATTTCCACCCACTCAAAAGTTCAAATTGAGAACCATTACTAAAAAATAAAGCAATATACTGTTATAGTAGGTACATTGCTGTTTCACATACATAACATCACGCCTGTAAGCCTGAAGGGTTAGGCAAAGGTGTACCTAATAGTACACCCACATTTCGCCATGTTTGCGAGCGTATTGCCATCAACCGTGCAAAAATCCAGACTCCGTGACTGCTTCTGAAAAATTCCTTATGGAAAAACCTAATAACACAACGCCCGACCCGGGAACCGAACCCAGGACCTCATTCTCAGCAGACGCGCTTGCGACCACTAGACCAACGAGGTGATTTCTTAAGGCGACTACAGGAGCTAAATTATCAACTCTAATTGTGGTGGTCCAAACTTTGTTTGAAATACTGTTGGAATAAAGTTTTAATTAGCTTGCACTACAAAGTGGTTGTTACGTCAGTCACTGCGGGCCGAATAGTGCGAAATTAGTGGTTTTTTGCGATTTACAAAAAATCTATTGATTGGATTAAAAAAATAAAACACTATCATGCTAATATGTTGCTTGTAGAATTATTTGCCAAAAAATCAGAATGATAGCATGTATTTGAGTATGGTTTTTTCTCGTTAAAATATTTTTTTAGAGATAAGTTCGTGATTTTTTTTATCGAGTAAAATGAGTTGTATTATGTTTTAAAAATACTATCATACGCTAGCATATATCCTGAAGAATATCTTATATTTTTCTGGTTTTGTTTATTTCAGTTAATCATTTGCTTTTTTGCATTATAAAACTCGCGTTTAGCTCCTGTAGTCCCCTTTTTTTTTTTTTTTGATATTGTTCAAAGGTGCCAGATAGTATAGATTCTATTAATAGTCGTTTCGAAAAGGTCAAGACTATCAATGTTATTTTAACACACGAAAATCATAAATGATGTCATCTCTAATGTTTTCAGAGCTATGTCCTCATCGTCCAACCACGCCCCATAAAATATTCCGGCCGCATCGCCACTATTACTTGAAATAACCCTTAACCAGCCGTGCATCATAGTAAACTCATATTAATACGATACGACGTCATACGATGGAGACTAGCAGACCGTCTCCCCGCGTTATATTGCAGTAAAATGTAAAATATTCACTGGAGGTCATCTCAAACGGGTTACGATATGGGCAGAAGACTGTTTTGCAAGTAATTGCTTGATGTAATATGGACGGACGGCAATGCGGTGAACATTAAAAGTATCATCGTTAAAGCAATTTTATTGGGCAAAATATTTTGTGGTTGGGTTTTATTTCTTGACATTTTAAAGACTGGACTGACGTTAAATATGGGTGATTATGGTTTTAGTATTTTTCTGTTCGTTATAAGGAGTCAAACCACTTGACAATATATTAATTATGTCCTAGACAAAGGCAAACTGACTAAGTAATTTTGCCAAGATCTTTGGCAACTTGGCTTTTTGTCTGCTAATAATAATAAAGTGTGGTTACCAATTCGCCTGCCAAGTGTGATAATCTATTATATGATAAACCACAATCATAATCGGTCTATAAGGGTCTCACTGCTGAAACTCAAGCCTCCTCTCTATGAGAAAAAGTGGATTATAATTCACTACGGGGGGGGGGGGGGGGGGCAGTGCGGTTCAAACCACAATAGGTAACCTTTTATTAAGTATTTGTCAGTGTTGCCATGCATAGACAACTGTGGCGACGTTGGGTGCAGATAAAATTACGATATTTTTTATTCTTCAATCTGTATTTAGTACACATTAAATATTTATATTTGTTTAACAGTATTATTTTGTCTTATAAATTTATATTCGTATAACTGACTGTGACATCACTTTGGCCCTATCAGAATACCAGCGCTGTGACTTTTTTTTTTAATGTCACAGCACCTTGCCTTTTGACCTTGCACAGGACCAATAAAATTTAATTGTTTTTTTATTTTTCTCATGTTTAGTTTTTAAAATAATTTTGTCATACCTAATTCTATCTTTTTGTTTCTATTATGTCCTGTGTGAGTATAATAAATACTTTATCTTTCTTTCTAAATTAATTCCCATTCTTGGAGTTATCAAACATTCCCTTTCTGTTTGTAATACAAACTACATGCTCTGTAATACAACGGCACCTAATTACAGCTACCCCAACCTAAACATCTGCCTACACCGCTACAAACTAACGTGAAATCTCAAAATACATTGCCGTAGCAAGCCTACGCTCCTAAACGACATGCAACGTAATTACGCCACGTTGTTGACCCACACTAACGAAGGATTACCGTGCACAAGTCCTAACTTGAGACATTTGCAACATAAATGAGATAGGAATCTTCTTTGAAAGGCGAACGACGCCAGCTAAGATGAAGTTGAATCCTCTTGAGCTACGAATAGAAATAACGTGTTAAAGACGACCAAGGTGCAAGTAGTGGTGGGTGTAGCGAGTTGCGAATGTCTTTGGCGAATCGTTTCTTAATTATGATTAAGTTTATGTAGCTTCATTAGTTAATTAAACTCCAATGAGTTATTTATACTGAAATCTTCGTCCGTAAAATCTTGTTAGTCAGTAATGAAAAAAAAAACAATCCAATAAATAGATAAGCAGGAAAACTACCAATAAAAGCTTGAAACTATACATTTATTTCGACTTTTAAAACCCATTTCTCTAAGTTCTGAGCTCTTAAAACTCACAACAATAACGGACGGTTTAGAAGTAGAGCCATAATGCTGGCGATTCCCAAAGGATTGAGAAGAGGCAGAGATGTACTAGCTTTCGCAACCCTAATAGATGGTGTAAAAAACCTCTTAACGAAGCCGAAAGGCACTTGTTCTCCTCGCCATTGCGATATTTTTTTTTGTTCTATACCATACCTGGGAACCTTCTAGTTACGGAGATATGGGGGGCAAAGTTCCAACTTTTTTCCACCTTTTATACAAGTTTTTAATGTAATGTTTTTTTTAAACACTTCCACGATCCTCTTACTATTCAATCCATCCATCAGCACAATGTTTTGAGTGCGTTACATTGAGTTCTACCACAAAACTTGATTTTTCACCACAAAAAAAAGTCGTTTCCTAGCAAAAAAATTTGCGTAAAGTTACTTAATTTGATGTACAGAATGCTTGGTTGACGGCTTCCTGATGAGGTAGTTTACACCCTGTATGTGTATGTGTGGGCAGTATTAGGTTTTTAGGAAGTTTGTAGTTGGTTTCTGCTTAAAAGAAGAACATCCCTGATCCCAACCTGGGTTTTTTTTGCAGTATATTTATTTCAGCCTCGGTATAATTTTACAATACAAAAATAAAATACTTACAATTACATTTATGTTCCAATTTGCCCGAACATCCGTATTCTGAATTGCATTTTATCGAGTGAATAAAGAATTAATTTTACAAAAATAATGCGTCTATATTTCAAACAATGTATTTCATTTTAAATCTGTGAACGATCTTGTAGTTACGGCATTCGCACGGATGCCAGATGGATATTATGAATGTACCAATAATTTTTATTTCGTTCGAAAAATGTGAAAGAATGTGCTGATGGAATAACTATTGATATTGGTTTGATTTCTCGGATATATATTGGTAGTTGGGCAGTTTTATTTTAAGGTTTAGGTAACAAGCATTATGAAATACTAGCTGTTGCCCGCGAGTTTGTTCGCGTGGAAATTTTGATGTGTATGTGTGAGACTAAAAACTAGCCTACGACTTATTCTCAGACCTACCAAATATACACAAATAATTTCCTAAAAATCGGTCAAGCCGTTTCGGAGGAGTTAAATAACAAACACTGTGACAAGAGATTTATATGTATTAAAAGAAGATAAAGTTCTTCAAGACGTATTAAAACTAAATTCTTGATAGGCTAAAGATGTGGTCTATCAACTTTCAGTTAGCATAGCGGCTCACCTGCCGCGACATTATTTTGCGACTATTATATTATATGATTATTTTGCTGATAATTTCCATCCAAATTATCGACGTAATTATAATAAGATAAACACGCTGACGTTTTCATCGAGTAATATCGCCTGATGTATTATTAAACTAAAAACAAATACTTTTACCAGCGTAAATCATCCTAAAACTATATGACTTTCAAGGATGATATCGATCTTTTAACTACCAACACTTAAATGAACGCTTGAATAGCACAGCACAGAGGAACTTAGTTAACCCATCGTTTTGCATTTAAATGACAATTGCATCGTCAAACAGTATACTCGATTACTGGCGTGGGTTCATTCACTATTCCAAATTGGAATTCGCATTTATAAATGGCATTCTAGCCGTATTGGTGCGTTTTAACAAAAAATAAATATGTTACATTTAGCTAGCTAAATAGAAATCTCAAATAAGCAAGCTATTTTAACTTCATTAAGGTTCAAAGCTGTCCTAGCAAAAAGTTACTCGTTCATCACTTAATTTTTTAAAAGCGTTCTGTTGTTTTGCGTTGGTCATGAAACCAAAATCATCGGGAGAAATGCTATCAGACAAGAAGAAACTTTAAACCTTAGAGTATAAAGTCACTTGATATTCTACTTGGATACCTTTATGACCCCCATTAAGCATTCCAGCAGTGGTTAAGAATAGGTTGTAGAAGCAAAAAAAACTCAGGCAATCCTGAGTGAAATCCACGGATGTATAGCTCCTTCCTACCCAATTTAAAGCATAAACTACCCAACTGCATCCCCATAAAACATGACCCAATGATAAATGCAATCGAAAAACGCCATATTCATTATATCTTGCTTACGGAAACAATTATAGGGAGCAGCTGGTTCTCCAATAACTCATCGGATTTAAACTGCGGTGTGACTTGCATGCGTTTCTTTTTGTGTCTGGCTTTTAAGTGGATATTTGCATCTAAAATACTCGTTTAGTGTGTGATTTACATTGCTTATTGTATTGGTTCTAGGAGGCGGTTTAAGGCAGCAAGGAGACTTTGCATAAACGGTTTTATTCTCATTGGTCATGGTTGAGATTGAGATACAAACTCAGAGTCAGAGAGAATGGTAAGCACTTAGCATCAAGAATATCGTAAATAAATCACAGATGTATTATAGATATATCTTATCATTAACCGACTTCAAAAAGGAGGAGGTTCTCAATTCGTCGGAACCTTTTTTTTTTATTTATGTTCCCCGATTACTCGAAGATGGCAGGACCGATTTGGTCTTGATTTGGACTTGACCAGGTGGTCCCATGATTATCAAGTCAGGATCTGATGATGGAATCCTGGAGAAATAGAGAAAGAAGAACTCTTCAAATTTTATAGGCACACTTGAAGCGATTTGGGTAGTTTTTGGAAGAACACTTTCTCGGAGTGGTCCCATTTCAATTTGTTGAAGATCTGATGAAAAACTTCGGAGTTAGGCAACGGAACTCCTCAATAAATGATAGAAAATGGACTGGGATTGCTGAAATCTCATGTCTGTCTATTGTTCACACCAATTCATAACATGACATCACGCCGGTACACTGTGAAGGGGTAAGCACAAAAGGAAAAAAAAACTTTTTTGCAAAAATAAAACCAACTTCAAAAAACACAAAAAAAAAGTGAAAAATGACTTTAGCTTCTGAAGTCGGGGACCTTTGTTTGATCGATTTAGTTTTTTATAGATCGTTTTCATGTCAGGAAAACAAGATGAAAGACGAAAACCTTTAGAAATAATGATACCTATTTATAGTTATTTCAAGGCAACCTGAGTGCTTAGAAAAATGACAATCGACGAAGTTCAACAGTATTGACATACCATTTTTGGTGGCATAAATTATGTCAATCTAATAATTTTGACGACCCGAATGGCGCACCGGTACTGAGGCTGCCTTACGTTCTTAGGGTTCTTAGGTTCGAATCCCGGTAGGAGCAAATGTTTGTATAATGAGCATGGACATTTGTTTCCGAGTCATGGATGTTTATATGTATAATAAGTATGTATTTACAAACAAAAAGTATCTAATTAGTATTTCAACTATCTGATGTCCACGACACAAACCTCGTTGCTTAGTGTGGCACTAGATGGCGCTGTGTGTAATGTCCAGGGATATTTATTTAATACGTTTACAACTTTTTTTTTATCATAGTGATCGGTGAGAGGCCTTGTGGTAAGTCATCAGCGCTACACACCTGCTGGCTCATATTTTATCACATCATGAACTACCCTTCTCGCATACCTAATCAATCGACACTGGACTGTTTGAAATAGACCATTCTAGGAACCGTTATTTTATTAACAAAACCATTAAACACAATCTTCACAACACCACCTCACCCCACGCTTAGTAACAATTACGTAAACGTATACCAGCTCGTACATGGTTAAACGGGTACTTATGTACTGATCCTACCCTCAGGAAAGTTCCAAGGGATCGCACCCAACTTCATTATGAATTTATATTCACTCAATAGCTCTTACTTTTGGGACTGAGCTGTACTTTGTCAATCCCCGAAATGTTTCCGAACAAGAGAAGGTTTTGGGTTCCAGGATTTGGAGGTACAAGTTGGGGGACAGTTCGTGTATTAAGGGCAGAACTAAATTGTGCTAATGTATTTGGATACAAGAACACATCTTGCACAAATGGTTGGCTGTGAGAATAAATTATTTTTAAGTCATACAAATAAAAAAATACGAAAGTGAAAGCTTTGCTTTTGGGATGGTCTCTCTACTTTTTCAAGTCTTAACGACTTCAGGTTACGACAGGATAGGTTTTATCATGATAGTACGTTTTTTTGGGACAATTTCCAATTAAAATGTAGGCGAAGCCGTGAGAAGAGCGAATACTTTATATATAATAGTCCTCAGGTAGTTCATAATTCACAGGATATATTTCTTTGCACACATGGAAAACCGGAACCCTACAGTTAGATTCTCATATCAGTTATGGTTTTCTATGTTGATCTCATAAGCATTCTTAAATTATAATCATACTATATCTTTCGAAACAAAACACTAACTCACATTGGTCTAGTGTGGTGGATAGCCTTTTCTTTTTCGCGATGAGGAGGCTGTGTCCCATCAAAGATAGTAAATCCAATTATATCCCGATGCCCTTTCCTCTCAAACGTCGAGCAAATCCGTAAAAACAAAACGTCTTAAATTATAAATGATATTACACAAAGAGTCTCAGAAAAAAATATACGTAATTCCTTTACCTACGTTTGAGATACGCAAAAAATCGCCCCGTTTAAAAATATTAACGTATTTTCTCGAAAGTATTCCTATTATTTGCTTTTGATGTAAATTTTACAAGTGTTGTACTTTTTTTCTGTATCGTCTTAATGCCTTTAGATGTTTAAAAACCGAAAAATTAAAGGAAAAATGTTGCTGCTCTTGTATTTTGTTTCTCTTTGATTCTAATATCTGCAGGCCTGTAGGCGTTTTCTTTTCAGAAGATTACTTGCTTGAGGATAATTACAGATGCGGGTTTTCAAGTTATTATAAAAATAAATTAATTTCGGTCTTTTACTTGCATTTAAAGTAGGTACAGCAAATTATACATGGTAGAACTAATTGGATCAAGAAAGTATTTTGTTTTTAATCTTGAGGTCAATATACCAGCGAGGCTGAAATAAATGAGATACATTAATTATGTAAAACGCAGCGTAAACTTCCTCAACGAAGTTTTATTCTAGTCAACTAACCCTTTGCTTGCCGCATCACGCTAAAAACTTGCAAGACTAAAACTCCCAAAACTTTTTTCCCCAAATTAATATTTCGTAAGCAAATCAAAACGATGCCTTTAAACGACCCCTCGAGGTTACTGAATAAATGAACATCAGTTAAGCAAGTTTTTTGTCAAAATGAAAATTTTATATTTCGCTATCGCAGTCTCATTGCGACATTGACCAAAGAAAAGATGGATGGACTGTGTGAAAGATGAAATGCCTAAAACTGAGGTGTCTGACGAGTAATAAAGAAGTATGAAAGAATAAGACGTGCTGTGATCCCAAATAAATTGAAATTAGGGCAAAAATTATGATGATGGTGAGTCTAGACCTGTGACAGAATTTGTATTGGTGACACACACTTATTTGGGCTAGACAAAATAAAACACTAGTTTTATTTTGTCTTGTGTAAATAAGTGTGTGCTAATATTTTTACTAAAATATTATTTGCGGCCTGAGCAAAGTCAAACTCAAATCATTTATTTCAATTAGACCATTACGGCACTTTTGAATGTCGAAAATACGAAAAAAAAGCAAAGCTACAGTCACAGTCACTTGGCATAATAACTTGAGAAAGTACTGTAGTTGTCCATTCCCTAACGTAGATCTCTATGGAGAAGAACGGGCAAGAAACTCCATGGACACTCTTTTAAATCAAAATATTGTTACAAAATCTTGGTTACATCATTCATGTTGAGATTATACATATGTGAGAACGATGTAGAAAGACGTGCATATTAAGGGCGTCCAGAGTAAAATGATAAATCAAAAACTAAAAAATAAAGTAATTAAAATGAACGAACCGTGGCAGCCAAGAGATGACCAGTCCCAACTGACAGCGCCCGTTCACGAACATGACGCATGTATCGGCGCCACTCAACTCGACCATATTTAAGGGAACTAAATGACCCGACACACCCGCCACCATCAGCGAGACATTTGAGTGAGCATGACATTCTCTCATAGCCACCAAGGCATATTCAAGTCAATGACAGATAACTAAATATAAGTGCTACTAGTTACATGTGCTATGCAATTATATAATACTAAAAACCGGAATCTATACAATGCAAGTAGGTATGTTTTTACAATCTTCTGCAGCTTCCACAATACATTAACATGGGAATCAATTCTTCTTCTTCTTCTTTGCGTGTCGATACTCTAATAATGCCCGACCAGTACAATCAATTAGTTTGCCCCTATGGTTGTGGAGCAGGCCCAGCATTTAGGCAAGCATTTTTATCATCAATCAAAGTGGTCATGTATTCGCATAAAATTAAATATTAATAGCGCAAACCAATAAAATAAAATTACAATAATAAACCACTTAATTTTGAATCAAAAATTAAAATCCAAATGGATAATCCCATACTGAAATGTAATAAATTGATTTAAATGTTTTGATTCATGGAAACGTTTCGCGAGAAATGTGACGTGTCCACGTAAACCACTCAAAACAATAATATTTTAATTCAACATTTATTTGTTTAATGGTCGAGTGGTATGTAAATTATGCAAGCTTGTGACCGCAGTAAAACAATTAAAAACATTATTAAACGATTAGAAAATATACGTTTATGAAATCATGTTTCGTATTATTTTGAATGACAGCATGCAATAATAATTGTTGTTCTTTAATTGTCATTTTACATGCAAAAAGTACACCCGGAATTTAAAATCCTTACAAACCAACCCTTAGTAGGAACACAAAACCCAAAGTCCCTTCGCCAATAATGTAAGCTGTATTATAGGTGTTAAGGGAAGCGGTTGGCCAATAAAACTCTGATTGCCCCAAGACAGGAACCACCCTGAAAACCGTTCATCACCCCAAATTATAGAAACAAATAGGAAACTGAACCCTTCATTTAGTTGTCCATATTTCGCACCCGTCTATCACGGCGGTTAGCCAAGCGCCCTATTTCTAACACTAAATTATTCATTGCCTCGAAGCCTCCGCTAAGTACCTTCCGTCCCATCGGCAGGCGAGGGTTGGGTCTCACCTTGTTATAGAACGTCGTTTTCTTATTGTTGTCATTAAAAAAGTGTGAAAATTGGCCCTTTGATAGTCGATACTGGAAATTTTTTGTGGTATTTTTCACGATAAAAGGTCGTTTAAGATATTCCGTTGGATGGAAAGAGTATGTATTCTTCTCGTCGTTCCATATACATGCAGACTTTGGTTTTATTATGGAACACACAAAAAATATTTTTTTCATAAAGGTTTCACCAAAACAGGAAAGGATGGAAGAATTTACAGGCCCCTATCCCAGTAAATTTTTTCATCATCATTTCATCTAAACCGGTAGGATATAAAATCTTATGAAATTCAACAGAGTTTATAAGGTGTGAGTAGGTACGTTCAAGGTAAAAGTAGGTTCCTTATAATGACGGGAACGGAAAAGTACCTATAATTTGTATGCTGGGCATTTTACATCAATTAAGGGTCATTAAAACAGGTACGGACGAATTGTGATGTGACACCGGACATGAACACGATCAGAGGGCTAATTCACGTAATTTTATGACGCGCCGATGAAGTTGTACTGCAGTTGCAGTTAAATTCAAGTTCGAGTGATAAACGGTATTCTTGTAATCTTTGAACTGCGCGTAAGTTGCGCGTGAACTGCACGTCAACTGTACGACAACCAAACTCTACCAAACTTACTAATGTGTGGCCAAATGAGAGAAAAAATATTATCCACTAAATAATCGAATAGAATCGATTACATTTCAATGAATATGACGTTATTTAAATATTAAAATAATACCCCGGTACAGATTTTAGTTTTTTTTCTTACGCGTTCCGAAGCACGCACCAAAGACGTGCAACAGTAGAATGCCGTTATTGCGCTCGCGTGACGCGAACTTGACGCGAGCGTGTCTGACAGCGGTAGAGAATACGAAAAGCGTTGTTTTGATCGAAACTTAACTGCAACTGCGCTGCAACAGCACTTCTTTAGTTACGTGAATTAGCCTACAGATACTACCAAGAGTACCGCAATTTGTCCGTACTGATTTTATCTTCATTTACAAAAGTTTCAAGGAACTTTAAGTTCCACCCACAAGACAGACGTCGGCCCTCTATCTAAACAGTACAGTCAAGAACTAACGTGTCGACAACAAAACCGCATGTGGTTTAAATTCAGCAACTGAAGCCAAGGCATTTTGAGGTTGGCTGTTGGTGATGCTCGCAAACATTCCAACGGCAAACATTGCTTTGGTGATAAGTCGGCAAACATTGCAATAAACACGTTCTTGTTTTATGTGGTTCTAATATTGTTGGGACTGTGTTTTTGGTTTTCTATCCATATAAGTCTCATAACAAACGTTGCGGGATAATGCCATTAATCTACGGCGGGTTAGGGGTATGACCGCTGTAACTTGTAGGGTTATGATGCTACGGTCAACCTTCTGATACTATGAACTCAAAGCTGGTTTATTTCCTTTTATTTTTTGCCTCACGTTCGTTGGGTCCCGGGTTCGAATCCCGGAAGGAGCAAATGTTTGTTTGATGAGTATGGACATTTGTTTCAGAGTCATGGATGTTTATAATATGTATAATAAGTATGTATTTAGTAGTGTAGTGTAGTACGTATGTATTTATAAACAAAAAGTATCTATTTGTATATCAACTATCTGGTGTCCACGGCACAAGCCTCGTTGCTTAGTGTGGCGCTAGATGGCGCTGTGTGTAATGTCCAGCGATATTTATTTATTTTATTTTTATTTACGTACAAGAGCCGTAAAAAAGTTTTCTCCCGGAAACATTTTGCAACTACTAAGCGTGGTGAATACATCTATTCTTCATCCATTCTGAGTATGATGCATTTAGATACCAACTACATAATTTGCTCACTCTCCAAAGAATAGCAAAGGTGGTATTTCTCCAAACAAGGCTGGGTCAAACTGTATGCGTAAAACGGAGTAGAGGGTGTTGCAGTTCAGCTAGGGAGAGGCCTATTACCAGCAAAGGACTGTGATAGGCAGAGTTTTGTTGTGACATAATGTACAACTTATAAAGTCTTTTCTCAATAACAATGCGAAACAACGCTATTTAAAGGTTAAATCAACCCAAAAACAAACTAATGAAAATACTCTAACTAGCGATGAAACTCGTATCACAATCTACCCAATAGTTTCCAAACTGTTCGAGCTTGAAACAGATAGACGTGATTAGGAACTTCGTTTCATAATATGTAGTGATTACAGCGAAGAGGAAATTGCTTCTCAAACACACGCCCGGTGAGTGTGTTAGGAGTTTTACCCCTTGGCCACGAGCTGCAGCGTTCTTGGGACAGTGACTGCAGAAAAAACAATGAAAAAGAATTGTTTAAAACATGCAAGGAGTTACCGCGATGCAACGGTACTCGCACGAAAGAAACACGCGCGTGTTGGGTGACGCAAATTGCATCGCCCGAGGCCGTGAATTGACTCTTAGGTGATACTTAGACTCTTCTTGGTTAAAACACTAAGAACTGGTGAAAGACGGGTGTTTCTACTGTCTTATGTCATAAACTGCCAAAAACTTGATCCTTAAAATGATTTTTGAATGTTTAACGTCCAGTCTAACGACCCAGATGCACCAGAGTTTTAAATGTTACTACTCGTCTTTCATAATAAAAATAAAATAGAGTCATCTATTTTATTTTTATTATGAAAGACTACTATAAAAGATTTAACAGCTTCTGTGCCTCACTATTTAAACACTGTTAGCTTTATTTGAAGCAATAATTATACTTTGACAGTGACTTGAGCCATATTGTGTTGTCGTGACTTTATTTTTGTTTTATTGGCTTCAAAAGCATTTGCTGCTTGTAAAATATTGGTACTTCAGTTTCATACGGTTAGACTGGAAGCCGATGCAAAGATAGTTGGAAAAAGGCAGGCAGATCATTATTTGCCATCCATCCAGCCACCATTATGGCTTCAAACTTAGGTATGTCTAAAAACCACGCTCAGTCAGAAATCTGTTTGAGAAGCAAATAGAACGATGTACCTTCTACCGAGTTTACTGATACTCAACCACTGTTCGACCTTATTATTGAGAGCATTATTAGCACGATTATGTGTACCTGGGACAAACCGTCCAGATAGGTAGGTCTAGCTTCAAGAAACAGGTCAATCGTCGAATCCGACTCGGCTGGGCAGCGTTCGGGAAGTTGCGCGGTATCTTCTCGTCCAACTTACCGCAGTGTATCAAGACCAGGTTGTGTTGCCAGTGATTACATACGGGACAGAAACGTGGTCGCTCACAATGAGCCTTATCAAAAGGTTTCAAGTCACCCAAAGGGCAATGGAGAGGGCTATGCTCGGAGTTTCCTTGCGTGATCGAATCAGAAATGAAGACATCCGCAAGAGAACCAAGGTTACCGAAGTAGCCCGAAGAATTACCAAATTTAAGTGGCAGTGGGCAGGGCACATTACTCGCAGAACGGATGGCCGATGGGGCCCAAAAGTTCTGAAGTGGCGACCATGAACCGGAAGATGTTGCGTTGGAAGACTTCCCACTTGGTGGACTTATGACCTGGGGAAGGTTGCGGGAATCCGTTGAATGCAAGTCGCACGGGACCAGTATATGTTGCGACACTTGAAGGAGGCCTATGTCCAGCAGTGGGCGTCTTTCGGCTAAAATGATGATGATGACTTAGACGTAGGTAGAGGGAGGGGGTGGGGTGTAGGTGGAGTATAAGGGTGAAAAGTGGCAGACCCTCAGTGAACTCGGTATTAGGTACCTAGAGCTAATAAATCAAATTAATAATAAATAAGAGCCAGTAAAAATCAGAATATCGTCTATCACAAACAAACAGCGTGGGCCGATATATACGTATAACAAACACTGTTTTTCCAATTTTTCAATCCCACATGAGAATAAACAAACAGTCGAAAAACTTTGACCTTTAAAGCAAACTGACCTTTATGTAGACCAAACAGCACGCAATGATAATCAGATGAGAATCCCCAATACAAAGTCATTGTACAGAATAATACAGAAGTCCTGTAAGTTCTAAAGAGACTCTTCTGACGTCTGTGTTTGTTTCATCTGTTTCTTCTCAAAGTATTATGTAACCTACAGTAACACCGATTGCAACTAATAACAAAATTGGCGATCACTCTTGATGATCACTGTTCATTTATACAATGCACGCACTACTACGAACTTAAACTTTTATGACTTTTGGTCTGTGTCACACTCATCTCGTCTCACATTGTTGACGTAGTCTTTTGCATTGTATAATGACAAGGTTTTCAGCACAGAACACGGAATTATCACACTGGCAACGTTTAGAGGCGGCAGGACTATTACAATTCGCGACGCCAAAAGTGCGTTGGGCACACAACTTCAGTCTCAGAACTCGCGAATTTGCCGTCACACTTGGATTGGATAGGAAAGTGGCAATAGTGCCTCTAGCAGCCGTTCTCTGTGTTTATAAGTATTATCGTCAAATTTGATGAATTGTAAAGTTTATTTATTTATTAACATAGGTTCACCAACAGCTTCTGTGTACAGCATTTAGGTATACATAGGTTTTACAGTATTGGACTTACACAGTAGCCAATTACAGTTTAACCAGCATTAACAAAAATAAGCGTTAACATAAGAGAAGAAAAATAAATAAAATGAGTGGCTCTAAACATGAAATACAATAGTAGATCCTACATTTAAGAGATTACTTAACTTTCGAAACATGATACAAAGAAAAAGAAAAACATACGCTGTAATTTTACAAACAAATTATAATTTAAAAAAATGACAAAGTTTTATACAACCATCATACTAGTGTGTTTATATGTACTGACCTTCTGAGCTTTACTCTGTGCTCAATCCAATAAAGATTTCATTGAATAAATAATGAGGATCTAATTCAATTTTCTGGTCCATACACTCGTATTTGGATTTAGGATGCGTGAGATAACGTTTGGGTGCTGAAGTTTCTTTATTAAGGCTTTTGTTAGCTTAATTGATGTTTGTTTAGTTTAATGGAGAGGATGTTTCCTATGTGTTAATAATAAATGCTGTGAGAAAAGGGTTGTGTAATTATTTTTGTTTTAAATACTATTAGAAGATTTTGTTGGCAGATGAGATTATGTTTGTTTTAAATACTATTAGAAGATTTTGTTGGCAGATGAGAGGTGGCGTGACAACCTGGACGCACACCGCGGGGCTTGGTTCGATTTAGATTTGCCCAGCAGTGGGACAGTTAGGGCTAGACAAAAACCATACCATAGAGTCATTATAAGACAGAATAGCAATATAAAAATGAAGATAAGATTTACAGACATGGTAACACTTGTTGCCAATTAAATCTAAGGAATAGCTCTCGATATTTCTAAGAATTAATTAACGGATAGGTCTGCGACGTCTAACGAGCGGTCTAACCTCAAGATATCCGTATTTCTTGGCTTAAATACTAACAACGTTTAGTCGTATCTTGTTTAATTAAAAGCAAACCTTAAACACCAAGATTTTTTCATTTGTGGATTCTTACAAAATATCAAATAAGTATTTTGCTAAAAGTGAAATATATGAGGTTTTATAAGATGCTTTAGAAAGAAGAAGATGCTAAAGAAAAGAACGAAAACGCTATACTTTGTGAAAAAAAATTGTTGGAACGACATGAACCGATCCGCTAACCAACAGTGGGTATTACGGGTTTATCTATTTAATTGATACCCATATCTATAGACAAGTTAAAGTAATTACTTGAGTTTAAGTAATTACTTATGCAACCATTTTTAAGCAATAGACAAAAACAAAGCTAAGAATTCTAACTTTTGTCAGTTCTAACTTCAAGCTTTTACCAAACTACAGAATAAAAATCGTATCTTTAATCATTCAATCTTTAACTGACGACCGGAATGGCGCAGCGGCACTGAGGTTGCCGTACGTTCTTAGGGTCCCGGGTTCGAATCCCAGTAGGAGCAAATGTTTGTGTGATGAGCATGGACATTTGTTTCCGAGTCATGGATGTTTATATGTATAATAAGTATTTATTTACAAACAAAAAATATCTATGTAGTATATCAACTATCTGGTGTCCACGACACAAGCCTCGTTGCTTAATGTGGCACTAGATGGCGCTGTGTGTTAATGTCCAGCGATATTTATCATTATTTAACTCAAGTAATCACTTTGACTTGTTTTTAGATACGAGTGTAAAGAGTATTCGACTTTGCTTTTTGGCACACAATTAAGGCATGTCTGAAATTGTATTAAAGACTCTCCTACCTATAACCGGATACATTCAGCATGTCTACTCGTATGCAAGTGAAATCGAAACCAATAGCCACAAATCCCGTAAAACAAATTAAGAAAAAAAACTTTAAAAAATCCAATAAACAATTTAAACATACACCAATATGTTGTTTCTCTACTCAGAATGGGTACTTCGCTCATAAAGGGAGTCAGATACGAAGTACGTTCGTACTTAATACCTATTTAGCATAAATAAATAATACTGGAAGCAGTTACTCCTGATTTATGTGTCCCGCAGTAATTTTTGTTGAACCTTAATTGAATAAAGAAGTTGGTGCTTAGACCGCCGAGCCTATTCAAGCTTTGTTTGTGGGCTTTTTTGCTCTAGCGAAAACTTTGACTAAAATGTCGAAAGTGCTTTTTGAAGTAGGAATAATGGTAGGACTTGCTTTTAAAAAGGGCTAAAGGAACTTCTAATGATAAATACAGCTCGTTGATTTTCTTGTTCAGCTTCTAGCTACTTATTAAAAATCTTATTTAATTCATTGTCAGTCAGCACATTCCTTAAACTGTTGGATCAAGAAGCGAAAAAGACGCATTTTGCACAAAAAATCCATTAATTTTATGTAGACAAACCTAAGAAAGAATTTTGAACATTCATTCTCTTACTTGTTTAAATTTGGAACTATCTGTAACGTCTGTCAAAGATTTACAAATGATAACCGGGACTAACGGCTTAACGTGCTTTCTGAGGCACGCAGAATACTCAGTATGTTATGGGTAGTCACCCATCCACGGACAAGATCATAGAGCCTACCTAGCGAAACGTTACTATTAGCTACGAGCTCCTCACTTCACCAACCTGACAACAGTAATATTTATGAAATGTTTCCTTTCCCTAAAGCGGTTACAGTGGCAGCTCCCCGCCAACAATCGGACCGACCCAATCAATTCCCTTGAGTCTCATAAAGGCGATGTCCACTCAGAAACTCATAACACAACGATTAGTATGCAACTATGCACGCTGCGTCTGTGACTTGAATTGATTACAGTACATTGTACAGTCAAATTCCAATAATTGCCAAGAAAGCTCTGAATAACACTTATACGAAAATTGTTACTACAATTCTTGTAAATGAAGACCTTTTACATAATTTTCAGAACTTGGAACTTGCAACATTCTGGAAAATGAACACACAAAGACGTCGTTTCAACACTGACAAAACTATAAACTATCAAAACTCGGTAAAAGCACTACAATTAATATCGAAGAATGAACCTATGATTCCCATAGAGTATTCGAAAATATCAAATAGAGCAACTAGAAACCTCTAAGACCACAAGAAGAGACCATATCAATCAGATGTATGAATGTGGACGAAGCTAATGTTTGTAAAGACCAGCATAGAACTTTCTATCGCCTATGTAAAAAAAACCATCTTCTTCATTCGTTTCGGTGGTATGTCCTATCATATTATTTAGTACCAGTTGGTTACCGTGGTAAACGCGGCGTCGTCAGTAGCGTTTTTAAACTCCTGTTAAGTGCAGATGTGCCTTCACTATTTCATTATGGAAAGAAGCAATTCCATTTCACTTGAAAACTACCTTACCATTACTAGTCAACCATGATACTGGCCACAAAGAATGACCATAAGTTGACCGTATAACGTCACGGCTGCCGACAAGCCACAGAGGCTGCTAATGCACTCCGCTACTTCAAAGTTTTAACGATCTTTACTTAGAGCTAGGGTTGCTTGAAAGAAAACAATCTAATTTGAAAAAAACCTGATAAAAAGAAGAAAAATATAAGCCCGTGAAATAGCAGCAGAAGAAAAAAATCCGTAAGGGCATAAAATAATAATAATACAACAAAAATCAACACAGTTTATAAAAATATAGGAACCATTTCCATGGATAACATGGAAATGGTTCCTATGGGTGTTCCTATGATGGAATGGTTCTAATGGGTCAAACTATTATGTATAAAATCAAACATTCGTGATTGATTGCGGCTAGATTAAAGGCACTAAGATAAAATGACTTTAGAAAAAAAAGTACTAAGGGGAAAAAAAGCACATTTTGCTCACCCCTACTGAGAGCTAATGCTGCTTTACAAAATGTTCACTAGCAAATGGTTCGTACGTTAAACTTGAAGCAAAAACAGCATTAGACTGAAAAAAGTAGTGAAAGTATTACTTGGTAGTAAGTTGGTAACATGGTGAACTTTTAGAATGCATTAGACTGGGCGTAGGTTGTCGCCTTAAGTGATGTGTTGTCAGGGTTAATTTCGTCTAGACTTTGAGGAGAGGATATTTTGCTGAAGTGTGGTTGCTAAAAAGCGCTACATCGCTTTTGTTTCGGCTAGAAAAACGGTGGCCATTGTTAGCCGGTAGTATTGTAAACGGCTGGACTAACATCTTCTTCGCGATTCTGATCTCCTAGTACTTATTGTAGGGTATTCACTAAAAGACGACTTCAGCGGCACCAACATCTCCTTCTTGATTCTGTGCTCCTAGTACTTTCTGTTCAAATTCTAATTTGAGTTCTCTTGTAACAAACCTTAATGTGCTAGAGAGAGACAAACAAGCAAATAGCAACATCAACGAGAGGTTTCCTGGTAACTTTGTGAGTTCACTGTTCTGTACAAAAAACTGTTGAAATTTATGGTTGACGAAATGGGATTCAATGTATGAAGATTATAATATTTACGAATTGCGTCACTTTTTTTCACTTGTTTTGCACGTCTTTTGTTTAGTTGTCGAAATGGGAAAGTTACGTGAGACATAGTCGTTGCTGGCTAACCACAGTCACCATTATTATCATCGTTTATTTTTGTTATAAAATTATTGCCAGAAAATAAAAATAAATAAATCAAGCAAATTCACTTCAAATTCAAGCACCATGCAAAAATACAATATCATGCACAAGTGCCAAAAAATATGAACAACTCAATTTCTCAACAGCATACACTCTAAAAATAAAACCCGAATTTTAAACCTTCGAACAATCCCGAAGAATTCCCGAAGTATATCCGAAGTCACGTGTTTGCAAGTAATTCAGTAGGCGCAGGAATACTTCGAGAACTTTCCTGTCTCTTTAGATAGGCAAACTTCGATTAGAAACTAAGCCTGGTGCTTCGGAGTTTGACAAGTGTAGTCCGACTCCATGTTGTAAAGAGTAATTGCATGTGACTTTTTTATAGTTGGCAACTTTGAAGCGGTTGCCAAAGTTTGTGCCAAAGGTGATACTTTTGGGAATTTGATAGATGCGGTTATTGGGAAAAGTTTGGGACGAGGTGAGTTTCTTACCTATATTTAGAGGCTCTGGGCATTTTAAGAAACTTTTCATGGAGATGAATGTGGCAAGTTAATATAAAATACATTATGGTCGGCGTATTCCTCGAAGCCTTACATGATATCTTCATTGCAATCGAAATCCATATCGAGACCTTCACAGCTTTTTTCCTTACATCAATTCAATTCAAAGTAATATATTATTATCTCTTCACAAACATGACAAATTATGCCTAATTATGTATAGAACTATAAATTACTGTACTTAGATAAGTTTGTGAGAGACTGGTGTCTGCACTAGGAAAACCTGTATAGCAGATCACCAGGGTCCCACCACACGGTATTTCGATTATTTCATTATATTCGATTATTATATTATATTATATTAGGTAATTAATTTTAAATGTGAAGGGAAAGTGCATAAACAAGAAAAAATAATAAATCAAAACTATTATAAACTATTACTTAAACAATAAATTACAATTGCAAATTAATTTACAATTTAAATTACATAAGCCAAATTAAAATAAAATAAAAAACAATACTTGAGCAAAATTCAAAATGCGCAATATGTGTGGGGAAGGTTAGGATAAGAAACAGAGCTGAATTATTTGGGATGGGAAAGCAATTCCTCAGTTGATGCATAAACTAATTTAAGGAGCCATTCTACTAGAGCACTCTTACAAGCTTTTTAACGTGACAATATTTTAAACGAAAAGCCATTCCAACATTAATATAAATATTAACACGTTTCATATTGAAATTCAAAGTACTAACATTGCTTGAATTCTACATCCAATAACAGAAAACACGAGACGATACATTAATAAATACGCTAACACAAGCATATTGCACCCATTCCGAAGTACTAACTTCACCAGTTTATGCTAGCAAAATACAGAATCCAGCACAAAGTGATAGGTATTTCTGTAATAAATTACATTAGAATATACAAGCTTCTCGTGGACTGAAACCAAACAGCCCAGCTGATTAATTACCTAGCTCGTCTCGGACTAAAATAAAAAGATGTATAAACAAATACAGCGTGGTACTATCGATCTACTTCCTTTCATTTATTCTAGAATGTTGCTTCATTTTGATTTTGTTAATGACTTTGATTTTAAGAACATTTTTCAGCTTCAGAAACTCGGTCAGGTGTATTTTTTCTAACTTCTCGTCGTTTTTTATTTCTGCCTTGTTGGTCTAGTGGTAGCAAGAGCGGCTACTGAGCACGAAGTCCTAATTTCAATACCCAGTTCGGGCAAATTGTTATTGGATTTCTCAGTAGCAGCGATGTCTGGCTTTGAGCTCGGTTGATGGTAACTAGACTCAGTCTAGTGATGGCACGGTTTGCGCAGTGCCTGAGCGATTGGCTGATGCGCTGCGTGTCGTGGGTTGGATTCCCGCACGGAACAAATATTTGTATGGCCCACAGTTTTTCCGGGTCTGGTTGCTTGTGTATGGGGTTAAATGTTTGTGAATGCACCTGGGACAACGTTTAAAAAGTTTTTTTAGCTACCTAAAGAACTTTTTTTAACGTTAACCTCTGAATAACCCTTCGAGTATTTTAGACAGGCAGTGATATTATGGATATTTTTTCTACTTTTCCCAAGTTTCGCGATAACCCTGTCCCACAATTTCATACATACATAGAAAGACGCCATGCATTTGCTAATGAGAACAAAAACAGTTTGTTTAAGCAAACAGACCACAGCAAAACCCGACCAAAGGCTACAAAGGCGAAGGAGATCAAAGTAATCTTTAGAGCCAACATACTGGTACACTGCCTACAGAGTAAACGTATTGAACATCACAAGGAATACAATGCGAGTAATATACACCTTCGAACATTCTAATCAGCTATAAACAAACCAATTTATGCGAGGTTAAATGAAATTTGGTAGCAAAACTCCGCAGATGTGATATGTTTCGTTATCTATACTGATAGTATAAGAAGGTACAGTTCGTAAGTTTAGATGTAATTGGTAATCTGCGCACTACTCAACCAATTTAAAAACATCCTTGACTGACGGAAGTCCTGGCCAGGTAGTCAGTGGCCAGAAAGTCTGACAACCAAGGGAAATCTTATTACCCAGAACTAACTGGTTTGTGGAGGTCAGATAGGCAGTCGCTCCATATAAAATACTGGTATTCAGCTGAATCCGGTAAGACTGGAATCTGAGCCTAACATGGTTAGGAAAAGGCTAAGCAGATGATGACCGCACTGGTAACCATCACATCTTCGGAGTTTTGCTATCTAACTTGATTTGACCCTCATCCCACTCCTCACCTGTGCACGTAAATAAAGGTCTAACGAAATGGTAATCGAGTGCCACATCGATTTCGTATAAATAAATTCGGTACATCGTAAATCTTAATAAGTCTTTTAGAAGCTTCACGCTGAACATTATTAGTACGGGACCCAACAGACCTTGGTTTAAGCCTTGAACTGAGATTCGATTTCTTGGGACAATACTCACCACAATTAGGGATGTTCTATTTGCTTAATTTTCTTATATTCATGAATTTAGTTTTTTTTTTACGTAAATATTTTTTTATTGTTTATTTACATAATTAATAAAAGAAACTATTAAATAAACTAACAACAAACAAAAAGGGCATCGAAAAACTTAATTACATAGCACTTATTATGGCTTCGGATGATACTGATTATCTTTGTTTCCTCTCACTAGGTTGAAAGTGTGTGAAATTAATTTTGGATATTGCAATAATGAAAACACTGAATAGTAAACATTATTTGTTTTACTGAACATTGGCTAAAGGATTACCAAATGCTTATCAATTATGAGAACTATATGGTGGGTAGCTGCTTTAACCGTAAAACTATGCTTCGTGGAGGTTCCCTAATATTAATAAAAAATTGTTTTAAATATAAGCAACGTAATGACATAGTAGGTCTCTCAGTTGAACATTGCGTCGAACTGTCCTGTGTTGAGCTAGATAAGCATGTAATTGTGTGTGTGTACAGACCCCCAAACTATCAAAACTTTTCCTTATTTGAATCAATAATGGAAGATGTCCTGGCAAAACTTGCAGCCAGTAATAAATCTACAATTATTTGTGGTGATTTCAATATCAATATTTTAGAAGAAAGTTCAAATAGCAGTCGGTTATTAAATCTTTTTAAGTCATTTGACTTGACCAACACTTTTATAGAACCTACTAGAGTCACTCCTTCTACTGCTACTTGCATAGATAATGTTTTCTGCGATTGTGATTACTTAGATAAGGCCATAGTAAATTGTCTGCCTTCTGACCATAGCGGACAAACTGTAACTTTTAGGTGTAATACACCCCCATTGCAAAAAGTTCAAATTAAATTTAGACCTATAACTTCTAGCAGATTAAAGAGGTATAATATTTCGCTACAAAACAAGTTAAGTGCTATGAGCCTTGACGATATTAATATAAATCAATTCTATGATCGTTTCTTTTCAATAGTTCACACGGAATTCAATAAAACTTTTGAAAAGAAGACAAAAAGTATTTGCCCTAAATTCATATTTAGTGATTGGGCAACTAGAGGTATCCGAAAAAGTAGGGAAAGACTATTTGAGCTTTATGGCCTTAAGCCTTTTATAAACACTGAAACTTTTAACAAGTATGTTGCTAAGTATTCAAAAATTTTTAGAAATACATGCAAGGTTGCTAAAGCCCTGCACATTAGCAACAAGATCAAAACAGCAGAAAATAAAATAAAGACAGTTTGGAAAGTCATAAATAACGAGACTAACAGGAAGAAAATACGTAACACTAGCTACACATTAGATACAGCATGTGGTCCTAAAAGCTCTGATAAGGAAGTAGCTCAAGAATTTGTAAATTTCTTTACCGATGTACCATTAAAAACTACAGAGGCTCTTATTTCCTCACCTGAACTCTCAATTGGTTTATTAAAGGCGAATGTGTCTGGCTGCCTGGCTGAATTTAAATTTAAACACATTAACCCTATGATAGTTATTAAAGCTTTCCGGCAAATAAAAATCAAACTGACCGAAGATCTATGGGGAATGTCTATCAAAGTTTGTACATCCATACTTGAGACTATAGCCCCTTACCTAGCTTTAATTTTTAATTTATGTGTAGACCAAGGAGTTTTCCCTGATTTAATGAAATACAGTAAAGTCATACCTCTTTTCAAATCCGGGGACAGTAAAGACACTAATAATTATAGACCTGTATCGGTTTTACCAGCTTTTAGCAAGGTTTTTGAAAAGGTAATGCTTAATCAAATGCTCTATCATTTTAACACCAACAGAATCTTACATGATCAACAGTATGGTTTCACCAAGGGACGTTGTACAACTGACGCCGGTGTAACCTTATTAAAGCACATATTTACTGCGTGGGAAGAGTCTCAAGACGCCATAGGAATTTTTTGTGACCTCTCCAAAGCGTTTGATTGTGTAAATCACGACACATTACTTTTGAAACTTGAGCATTACGGACTGGGTAAACTTGCACTTAGTTTGGTAAAATCTTATTTGAATGATAGACAACAACATGTTCAAATAAATGGTGTTAATTCACATGGTTTAAAAGTAAAAATGGGGGTTCCACAAGGCTCAATATTGGGTCCTTTCCTTTTTCTAGTATATATAAATGATCTACCCTATTTATTGAAAAACCAACCTCAAAATATGGTATTATTTGCTGATGACACTTCCTTAATTTTTAAGATAAATAGGCGGGCCCAAAATCTAGATGACGTAAATAATGCCCTACTTCAGGTCCAAAATTGGTTCACAGCAAACAATTTGGTATTAAATGAAAAAAAAACCAAATGCATAAGATTTGCTTTACCGAATGTTAAAAGTAGTGATTGTGATATAGTACTGAATAAAGAGAAACTTGAATTCGTAGATAAAACGGTTTTCCTGGGGATTACGCTTGATTCAAGGCTACAATGGGGTTCTCATTTAACATCTCTTGCGGGGCGGCTAAGTTCAGCAGCATATGCCATTAGAAAAATCCGTCAGTATACTGATGTAGATACCGCTAGACTGGTTTATTTTAGTTACTTTCATAGTATAATGTCTTATGGCATTTTGCTATGGGGACGGGCTGCAGATATTGAGTCTATATTTATTCTGCAGAAAAGAGCCATCAGAGCCATATATAATCTTCGTAGGCGCGATTCTCTAAGGGAACTGTTTAAGGATATTGGCATCATGACAGTACATTGTCAATACATCTACGAAAACATAATGTACGTCAGAAAAAATCTGCACCTTTTTGGTAAAAGGGGTGACAGACATAATTACAGTACTAGAAATAGGGACCAACTAGTTCAGCCAGGCTTCAGACTCGCTAAAGTAGACTCATCTTTCATGGGGTACTGTTTGAGATGCTATAATAAAATTCCACAAAGTATTCTTGAACTGAATGAGACGAAATTTAAAACATGTATTAAACGCACACTATGTAAGCAAGCATATTACAAGTTGAGCGATTATATCGCTGATAAAAATGCTTGGCTCAATGCTGGTCCTGCTCCACAAGGACAGGGGCGCTTAAATTGATAGCATTAAATGGTATTGTTGGAGCTGCTGAAGATTGTACAACTATCTTTGCATTGTATAGATTCAATCTCTTTAGTATTATATAATCGCATAGCCCATATTGTGTGAGTACTATGTACTAGAAAGCTATCATTCACTGGAAACCTACGTCTTTTCTTGACTTGAATGTGCCCTGGCGGTTGAGAATATGTCATGCTCACTCAAAAGTCTCGCTGATGGTGGCGCATGTGTCGGATCATTTAGTTCCCTTCAAAATGGTTGAGTTGAATGGTGCTGATCTATGCGTCATGTCCGTGAACGGGCGCTGTCGGTTGTGACTGGTCATCTCTCAGTTGCCATGGCTTATTTTAATGAATTATTTTAGTTTTTGAATTGTTTTTTTTTTCTGTTTTGTTTTACTGTGGACACTTTTAACGTGCACATCTTGCTACATTGTTCTCACATAATATACCATCTCAACATGAATGATGTAACCAAGATTTTGTAACAATATTCTGATTTAAAAGAGTGTCCATGGAGTTTCTTGCCCGTTCTTCTCCATAGAGATCTACGCTAGGGAATGGGCAACTACAGTACTTTCACAGTTTTTATGTCTTGTGACTGGGACTGTAGCTACATTTAATTTTCATCTTTATTTCGACAATTCAAAAGTGCCTGTAACTGGCTTACTTGAAATAAATGCTTTGATTTTGATTTTGATTTTGATTTTGTGAAATAACAAATAAAGTCCCTAATAAAAAAAAAATGTCTTCATACTTATCAGTTAGACATATATAAATAATTGTATTTATGTATATCTGTCTAACTTAATACCAACATTTTAGCTAATTTACAAAATGAGTAGGTAATATTCTATCATATTCGTAGTACAACAGCAATAAAAAACAATTATTCACCATTTCAGAAAGTTGATTCTTCTTTTTCATTTAAACTTAATTAAAAAGTAACTATAAGATGTTGTTGGATTAAAGCGAATCCTAAATACTGATAAGAAGGTATTCAACCAAATTTGACGTCCTAAAGGTGAAAACTGAAAAGGGAGCCAAAAGTTTCAAGGTTCGGCAAGGCACGTGTATACTAAAATTGTAAACGACAACTGCCATCCAAAACTGAGATCTAAATTAAGGGAGATATGAATGAAAATGGAGTAAATGTTACAGTTTTTAACGTCATTGCTCGCAGTCAGAACACATTATGTTATATTCAACCTAAACTAAGTGTTAATAAAATTGAAATTGGAATAATAACCAGTTTTGTTATTTTTGATACTACGATAACCATGTATAAATGGATTTATTTTTGTTTGTAAAGATAAGCTTGAAACTGTACAAATGTAAGCAAATATGGTATTAAAAGGACCATTTATGATACTATTTTTACTATTATTTTCGTCAAAGAATATAAATTCATCTCTTCAGAAGCTTTGCTCAGATATCCAGCTATAACAATGGTGCTTTGTCACCCGATATCTTTACGACTTCAGTCACCTTTGAATTCAAAGTTCATTCGCTCTCATGCAGTGGAATTTATTATGACGTCATCAATGTAGAACATTGAACCACCCCGATGGTACTAGAGATAAAATTAAAAATAGAGGTTTCAGCGTTTCATAATCGGTACATCTCAAGACTCGTTCGGGTGGAATTTATAATGACACTTGGCATAAATTGAGGGCACCACTCGAACCCCAGGCTGTTAATGTGAGATAAAAGTATATGACAGTATCCAGGACCCCAACTTGGAGAAATATGGAATATTTTGGGTTGCGTCCCTATTTCTTGGGGAATCGGGTTACATAGATATCGGTAGCCGAGGAGCTAGTAAACTATGACAATTTATGCACGAATATGGACCTTTTGCCTCCATATATTAAGCCCAACTGCGCCTTCAAATACCGTTTATGAATCTCGTGTTGATATCACTTGAGAAGTTGGCTTTATGATACCTTCATCAAGTGTGAGCTCAGAATTTAGTATTCTGGTCTCTTGTTATGTTGAAATCACATCTGCAGTGAGGTGTTGTATCTTTGTGCTAAATTCGTATAAACGAAGTTACATACATTTTTATGTAACTTCGTGTATAGCCTCCGCCCTCACGCCATTAACGAGTAAGTATCAAATGTCTAAATACGAGAACATTTCTTTCTTCTTGACGCCCTTGTGTATAAATGCTTTTATTTTCTTTTCTATTTTCTAGGAAAAGCTACGCTGCCACAAGTTATGTTAGGAATTTAGAGGCCGCGACGGTTTTGATGAAATGGTGTCACCTTATCCGTAATAATGGTATTTTAAGTCTAGGAGCTATGAAGCAATTATTTTTTCTTGTCATTAAATCAAAAGTAATATTATAACAGGTCATATACAACAACAGATTATAACAATTTATTAATAAAAGTCATACGCTATGACCAATCGGGAGGAATTGGGAGGACGTAGAAATGAAGCACAACGCATTCACAATAATGACTCTTAATTAATGCCCATTATTCACCCATGAAGCATTACCATGATAATACATCCATTTCATCCAAGTTATTAACACGTTGAAACTGCCGAGGGCAAAAAACCGATGGCACCCGAACTTCCCCGAACATGTAAACTCAGACGATGCCAGCAAAACACAAACAGAGACTGGCCAATTTTATTTAGTAGTTAATCTGTAATTCGTGATTCAAATCCCCGGCGCGGTCGATGCGACACCGCGCCTATCCGTTTAAATGGACAGAAAAAGACGAGGTGTGGCCGATTCGGCCGTCGGGAATCGGTTATGTAGTGAGCGGTCAGCGTGCCTCGGTAAGTAATGGTTGACTCAGCTAACGAGGAAAAAGTAAAAGTGCTGTAAGTAAACGCGTACAGCTGAAAGGGATGGAAACCATGCTGATGTAATTAAATAAAAGCAATTCGCTTTTATGGACATGGTGTAGATTCCACTGGAGTTGAAATTGTATTAACTTGCGTTGTGAAATGACGAGACGAAAATTCGTCTCATGGAAATAATGTTTAGAAAGAATTGAACTTTTTTTTCTATTATAAAGAGGAAAGATTTGATTGTTTTTTTGTTTGTTTGCATTGAATAGGCTCCGAAACTCCTTGACCGATTTGAAAAATTCTTTCACTGTTGGGAAGCTACACTATCTCCGGTGAACATAGGCTATATTTTATCCCCTTACTTCCAGGGGAACGGGAACTACGCGGGTGAAACCGTGTGACGTCCGCTAGTCCTAAATAACTATTATTCTTTTGTGGGTATCTTTTTTACTCCCTCAATGAAATGACTCAATAATACAAGTCACTTCTTCTAGGCTTCAAAATCCTTTTCCAACTAACAGAAGAGCACATCCACACAAACTGTGACAATATTCATCACTCGCCCGCACTCCCCATTTGATCGACACCGCACAAAAGCCGCAACAATTTGTCGCTCCATATCACACCAGGCCTTTACATGTACATTCAGACTGCACTTTGTGGCGTTAGAAGGACAGAACACGCCATTGGGAATCCGCAAAGCTAAATTGGACTTGGGGACCGGTCACTCGCCTCGTTCCGATCGAGTTGTTTCTTTAACACAAGAAAATGCTTTAGATATAATCTTATGCCAGTAAGCAGATAACGAAGTGGAATAAGGCAATTTAACAAAACATTGTATTCTATAGTATCATCGTGAACGTTTGTTTCGGCGATTACTTTGGATGTGTTTATGGAAATGAGGGTATTTGTTATGGCAGCGTTCCTGCAAGTATTGGATGTTTCTACATTGAAATTCTGCGTGTGTAATTGAAAATTCTCAACGTTATTGCTGTTTACGTCATTGTGAGAGGATGTTAGTTTTATTGCTGAGTACTCTGTTATACGGTAATTAAATTACAGAATATATGAATGTTACATTTTCTGTTTTAAGATGAAACATTAAATAAGTGAATTGGTTTCACGGTTTTAGAGGGGTTATAAGGGTCCCAACGGGAATTGGTAAAATGATGTTGCGGTGATTCAATTAAGTAGGTACATACAAAGCTTAGTATTTATCATTTGAAGCATTGATAATTCGTTGAAGCAGTCCCTCCCAAACATCATTATTCATAAAAGCTATTTAAAGTACCAACTCTAGAAACTTTTCTCTAACATCTCTTATGTCAAAAACCTGTTTCAAAATTCCAACTCCACTCGAATTTTCTCTTTCATAATTGAAAACGGAACTGTTCGACAAGTTTTCTATACAAGTTTCAGGAACATGCGCTCAACGGACACACTCTGGGGGTTCGACACCGTAACTCTATACTTCGGAACGACTTGCAGATACAAATGTTTCGACGGCACCTCTACAATACACTTTTCCTGTTTTACTATCCTACACTGTCCGATTCTCGATCTCCGTGCCTTTTTCTTTGAGAATCTTATTTCTACTTGCTTACAATATCTTTTATTGAAATTTCGATTCGAATGATTTTGTTCTGTTCGTTGAATGAATTATTTGTGTACTTTTCAGTCGTCGTGAATTTATAAAATATTGTTATTACATTATTTATTTATTGCGTCGCACCTACCATGTTTTGTGTCTGCACAAATTGAAATTAATTGATGGATTAAATTTGATAAATTAAATTAAATTGGAAGATAAATTTAATTCAATATCAATCAAAAAACAATCAATATCAATATAACAATATAATATATATATATCAATTCAATTTGCTCGAGACGCCATTGTTTAACTATTCTTGTTTATGTGTCTACTTCGTGGACAGATCATGGGTTATGGTAAACTGCAAGAAATTCTCAAAAAGTATGCTTTACTATGACTTTTTATGTATTCTTCATTGTCTGGTTTTTACAAATATCTACGGGTATTTTAAATGATCACGTATTTTTATTTAGTCAGCACAAAACCGGAGTTGGTGCTACGTGGGCATATCATGCTGTTACAATCAAATTGGCATTGCTCGCTGGGTAGGCAAATGTGCAAATCGAGAATAACCTGTCATGATGACATTTTACATACAGTGTGACTCTTGTTTATTTTAATTCATTTTGATAGACTGAACATGAACCAATTTTTGGTTCATACAAAAATATGAGATGGAACACGTCATTTGTGTCTAAAAAAGTGATGAATATAAATGTTGATAGATGGAGAGGGAGAGGAAGATCAAAGAAATAATTGAAGGATTGTGTGAGGAATTATATGAAGGAAGCAGAAGTAAATGATAGCGTGGCGAGACAGGGAGAATGACATAAAATATAAGAAACAACGATACATAGCCCAAAGCAAAAACATTCCACCCAGAAAACTCCTACCAACTTTCAAGATAAGCATTTCCATCTCCAACAAAGAAAAACTAAAGAATATCCAAGTGTATACAATCCGCGATAGATAAGTTCGAACAAAAAAATGATGCCTCTTGTAAGACGGTCCTTCCATCTGTAGTTTCCTAACATCTGGGACCGTGGGGGTAAATTGCACCCAAGGGATGTGTCGATTCAGTTATACTACATTTGTTGCTTACCCACTGAGATAAATAGGAAATGGCTTTTTACCCAGCTTTCACGGTATATCTATTGTGATACAAAAGTATCGCTTGGTAGAAATTGGCGCATTTTTCTTTAGAACCCTGCTTTGTTGGTCTTAAAATTCTTACGTATTGGTCGTTATTATTTTATACCTTTTGCTTCGTTTCTAAAACTATTTTTTAGCTGTCTAGGATTTTTGAGCTATCCAACAATTTCTGAATGTATTGAAACTATTTCTGTTTAAACCTCTCGAGTTTTTATTATTAATATCATAACTGACTACAATAAGCTCCAAGTGCTGCCATTTGGGTTTGATTTGATATCATCTACAAATACAGTCAGTTCTTCAATCGCTGAAATATTACCGGCTTTTACAAAAGTAAAGATAACTGATGATTTGAATTTTAATCCTAGCCGATCATTTCCGTTTGCATTTCCTAAATGCGTTGAAACTATTTCCGTTTTAATCTCCTTTGTTAATAAATATAGTAGCTATAAAACATAGCTTTAATATCTACAAATTGCAGTCAATTTCTCTATCGCTGGAATATTCTCGCCTTTTGCTTCATTTTGCAATAGTACAGGTGATTGAAGTTTCTTTTGTTGGATGTTCATGTTTCAATGCAATGATGTCTGAATTGTGCTCTATTGCTATCTACGGATCCAACAAGTATTGGCAAATGGTTGGATGAGTGTAGAGGCTTCCTTCCTTTTCAAAGTGAGTTCTCATTAATCCGATACTAGTAAATAAATTTTATAAGTCAAGAAGAAATCTTGGGACCTTTCTCCAATTAATTAGGTTTTTTAATAGCCGTAATAATTAAATTATTTATAAATACTAATATTATTAAGAGGTAAAATTGTTTGTAAGTTTTGTAGGGGGTAATCTTTGGAACTACTGATCCAATTTCGAAAATTCTTTCACTAACGGGAATCTACACAATGGGGAGCGAAGCCGCGAGCAGAAGGCAGCATATTACATTATTTTTATACGTGCTAACATAGTCATGCCAATTAACATTTGTACGAATATTTTTGTTCTACGGCTCATTTAACACCTACTTACACGTCCTACGCACGCAAAAAATAAAACTGCCACGCCAAAATTACCCAAATAAATGATAACACTAACATATAAATAGAAATAAGCCAATAATTCCTCTATTAAAGCAATAAAGATAGCACCACAATATTTTATGGCATTTTTACGTTCATCCCTGCCACAGTAGACATATTGGAATTTACATACAGTATTTCAAGTAGAGACAAAGTTCGGAATTGGCACACGCACGTTACAGCACCAACATTGTTTTCTAAGCATGCTTCATGTAACTCTTGAGTAAGCCAGGTTGTCGCATCAAGACAAGTTCACGTTTTATGTGTATACTAGCTGTTGCCTGCAACTTCTTTCGCGATAAAATATTATAAAAATATTACCTACTTCCCTGTTTGAATCTGATTTTGTTAACAATTTCAAGGGTTTTAATTTTTTTACCCGAAGCCCTAATCGTTTTTCTAAAATAAAAGTAGCCTAAATTACTTCTTTTAACATCAGCTATCCATGCCAGGAAGTCCCGTCAAAATCGGTCCAGTCGTTTCGGAGATAAGGGGGAACAGACAGGCAAGGTTATAATGTTTTTTTTTTGTTATAAGTACCGTAAATACTTTCATATGCATTCAGTAAAAAACTGTTTTTTTTTAAATGACAAACAGCCACTTCCATTTTATTTATTTGAATGAATGTGTGTATAGCAATATAATATCCCTAAGACCGTCGTCGCCGAGGAAAGCCTAAAAAACGCTGGCGTGACGACTTAGAGGCGTTTGTTAGAGATGAGCCAGAGAAAGCCGTATGTGAAGAAGAAGAGTGGAAAGCTATGTGGGAGGCCTTTGCCCAGCAGTGGGACAATATAGCCTATTAAAAAAAAACACCCACCTTAAATTCCACAAAACGGCTTAGTTGGTTTACTGGTTACCCACCCTTATTCTGTGTCCCCGCAGTTATAATATTTACATTTCATTTTATGGTATCATCCAAGTCGTAGACGGCACGTGTTTTTATATTTCCCCTCTAAACACCAGTTTTATATATTGGGACTTGAGGGAATAACGACTTGTGCAGTGGACTTGAACTTTAGGTCTGCGAGGACCTAAAACATTACCTCGTGGCATACAATATGTATACTGGGGTTGGGTACGTTCATGCTAGAACTAGACTAGGTTTTGAGACTAGGTTTATAAAACCCTGATGCCTTAACTGCTACATTTTTACCTCACCTAACCCTGATTTGCATCAATGCACTACGTTATTCGTTTGTGGATGCAAATTACCTGGAATATGGCTATAATTAACCAAACCCAAATTATCATCATCAAACCAAATTATCACGATCTCATGTTTAGTTGGTGAAATTATTTGAACATAACATAACATCACGCCTGTAATCTCCGAAGGGTTAGGCAGAGGTGTACCTAATAGTACACCCACATTTCGCCAGTTATGTTTAAGTCCTTTTGTAATAGGGGACGAGCCTATTGCCATCAACTGGGCACTGGTCCAGACTCCCAAACTCAAACACAAATCATTTATTTCAATTAGACCATGACGGCACTTTTGAATGTCGAAAATATAAAAAAAAGCAAAGCTACAGTCACAGTCACAAGGCATAATAACTTGAGAAAGTACTGTAGTTGCTCCGTGGCTGCTACAGGGAAATACCTGAAGGAAATGTCAATAACACTTTGCCCGACCCGGGAATGACCTTTTGCTCAACAGTTGCACTTGCAACTACTGGACCAACGAGCTGAACTGACCCAAAAAAAAAATACCCTCGATTTTTAAGGTTCCGTACCTCAAAAGGAAAAAACGGAACACTTTCTTGTCCAGATTTTCTCAGGAACGGGTGGACCTAGCAAGTTGAAATGAATACCAGGTACTGGGGTCTATAGTCCCCATTATGTGTATAAAAATCAACGTCCTGAGTCAACATCATAAAAAGATATGGGCAAGTTTCGATTTTCGCGAAAACTTGTAAGTACCAAAATTTACCTTAATTTTCAACTTTTTGTTTTATTTTTCAGACTTTTACCTTTACTTGTGCTGGAAGACCCTGAATTTTAACCAAATTTGTCATTTCTAGGTCAACCGGAAGTACCATAAGCCTACCGGATGTACCTATAGGTTTTGGGTCGAAAACCTAAATAGGTAGTACCCGTTGACCTAGAATCACCAAATTTGGCAAAAAGCAAGATCTTACAGCACATGTTAAGTAAAAAATCTGAAAACTGTAAATAATATGTAGTTTAATAACAAAACAAAATCGATTTTCCTATTACAAACTTATTATTTGCGGTTGGTGCAATAAGCCGTTTCTAGGGATCGAACAGCAATGTTAAGTTGGTCCTTTAAAAAGTTTGTACGGAACCCTCGGTGCGCGAGTCCAACTCGCTCTTGGCCGGTTTTTGGTGTGAGGGTAGGCTATGGATGCGTTGGTAAAAATTAAATTTTACTTAAAGAAAGAAAGAAAGAAAAAGCATTTATTAACCCGCACAGGACAAAACACATTAAAAAAAATGGTGAAATTATCAACTAATAAAAATTAAACATAAAACAACTAAAAGAAATTAAAAATAAAAAGAAAACGAAATTGGTCCTGTACAAGGCCAAAAGGCCCCTATCTCAGCATGGTGCTGTCACGTTAAAAAACGTTACAGCGCTGGTATTCTGATAGGGCCTAAAGTGAGAGTGATGCCACGGTCAGCTACGGATAAGGTTAATAAATAAAAATAAATTGTAGACGAATAAACAATACATACATGTGAAATATTATAAATACGAAGAAAATAATAAAAAATGAAAATGTATGATTATTTTTTTGTGACAACTCAGAATACATAAAACAATTGGATATAATTGATAAGACCTACCATTTTTCTATATCCTTTCAGAGTGACATTAGCACCAGACCCCAAAAAGCATCAATAAGCAACCCAACAACGTAACATGAAGGCCTTAGTACACACGACCACGAGACATTGCAACTTTTAACACGTGGCCCATAAAACGTGGCCCACTTCACGCGATCCGTTCAGACCTTGATGCGCCCGTAAACATTAGACCGAAATAAGCGAGCCAATATCAATCAGCCGAAGGTGCGGCCTGTTTCTGATATTGAAAATGTTGGGAATCGGCAGAAATAAAGGTTGGTCTTTTGGGGGTTAGATATGCATTTTTTGTTGCTGTGAAATGTCTTGTGTGAAAGTATTTTGCAATCGTTTGAGCATCCGTTATTTATGTTGGGTTTAATTTTTGCACAGGATATACAAATACAAAGCTTCGTTTTATCCCCGTTTACAATGAATGAAAATTCAAAAATATGTCTCTGTTGTATGACGTTGTGTTAACACGAAATGTGCGTGAAATGTGTGTGTGTGTGTGCTATTGCCACTTACCTATTAATACTCTTAGATCTTTTACAAAATTGACAATAAATGGATGATTTAGTTGATTAACTTTAAAGTGTTTATTATTTGGATGGTTTGAATTATTATTAAATAATTGACCTAGTTTCAAAATTTACAGTTTATAACAAGATACTGTAAAGCGAAGTCAGAGGCCCATGGGCGGCATAAAAACACTGACACCAGGTTACGCACTAACCACACGATAAAGAAGAACAAGATACTTTTCTTATTATTAAATTTATCCACTCTTGCTTCAATTCTGCGAAACTACATAAACTTCAAAACTTACATTTTAAATAACCTAGAAGCCACACCTTTCAATCAGTTGAAAGCTGTTTCAAATTCCGCACAGTTTTCCACAAACAAGTTAATCGCCGATATAGAATTTCGGTGTAACATCTAAACCTACATGTCCAGCCAAGCAATCTATATATCCACTTACAGCTATGTACTATGTAGATAACCTACTAGGTAATTTGCAAATTGATTCTAGAGCTCTTGGCAATGTTCGGACGTAGCTTCGATATTTACATAAACCCAACTACACATACGCTGCGCACACGATCAACGTTCATCCTACACTATTTCCTATCCTGTAATTGATAACGTCTACAGTGTAATTTGGTTAGCCAAATTGTATAGTACTTACGAAATAAGGAGGGTACTATTGAATATTGAAGTAGATGGTAATTTTTGGCTTGGTTGGTAAACTGTGGATTAGGTTAATGTCGGGTTTTGGCTAAGGATAGGCCAATTTACCCATTCAATTTTCTTCATTGCAAAATAAAAATTGGACTTAGATCATCCAGCTATATTGATAGATCTTATCCATTAAACGACTGTCTACAACATTCATTCTCCAAAACAAAATGTAACTATCGCCCACAGCAAAACAATACACGACCAACGAATTGTCTTCCCAACAAAATAGCACAAACATCTTGTTCACTCCAACAACAAGCACACAAAATCCACAAAAGCTTTAAAAATAATATGAAATAACTCAAGCACACCCTTCGTTAAGATTGAGGCTCATTTTCTCGAAAACCAATACCACAGCAATATCAATAATCAATTGGTGCATTCTTGGCATCAGTTCAAGTCTATTATGGCGTCGATATAAGCGATGCATACGCAAATGTATTGAGAGTCTTGCATCCTTTTGTAAGTCTTGCATCTGGCCTGTATTCTGCTTTTATATTTTATGTTTGTTTCGGATTGTTTGGATATAAATTGTAGCGATAGCGGATGTTGAGGCGAATTGTTTTGGATTCGGTCAGTTTTGTATTAGTTCCGTTTGTTTCGTTTTGTTTCGTGTCAAGGTTTGTGAGTCTTGGAGATGGTAATAATATGTTAGGAGTTAGTTTGGGATTTTGTGGTACGGAATTAAGTTGCTATGTAGATGTTGAGCATAAATCAGAAGGTAAAGATGAATCAGATGGAATTGATGACGATGTTGGCAGCAGAACTGATGAAACAAAGCTTCGTATAGTTGATAAAACAATACTACAAACTCAACTGAATAACAATACTGTTACAACTACCGATTTCCCCAAACATAACAGATCTATTTATAACTTTCATAGTTCCACAGCTGACAATTTCCAAGTAACCAGAAAACCACGAACAGCCAACCAAATACTTGAACAACGTAACACCATGTCAATACAATTTGTCCCACAAATTCACTATCAATCAAATGCCAACATAATTCCAGACATTCTTGAGCTAGTACCGTCAAACGACAAAGTTTAGTCAATTTCAAGTAAAATAACGGACAGTTCATGACCTCGTAGTATCAGTCACCATGACTCACAGAATTTACTCGTCATAACTTCGCCATGCAAATTGGAAGTTTGGTACCCTTTCTTGTGTTAATAATGGAGATACAACGGCTTAATGTACTGTTAGGAAAGTAGAAATGGTTTGTGATGAATTTGAAGAAGTTAGTTGTCTACGAAGTAATGTTTATCAGTAATCTGAAAAATGGAAGCTAGAAGGTAATTGATAGGAGTTATTTTTCTTTGAAACAAACACATAGTTTATTTATCAGTTGTCGCCAATTCGGTTCAAGTTGTAATTTATCATTCGTTGCTGTATCGCGTTACGTATTCAGGATAAAATAAATATAAGTAGGTAATACAGAAATAGCCTCTTTGTTTGAAGATACAGCAGTGTTCATTTCAGTTTCTTTCTTCACAGCTTTTGGAGTTTTATTGGTAATTAATTTATAACTAGATACACTGCTTCAATATTATTCATTATCTTCATCATCATCAGCCTATTAATGTTCCCACTGCTAGGACACAGGCTTCCACTCTATGAGGGGGAAAGGGCTATAATCTACCACGCGGGCCCAGTGCGGATCGGATAGATGTCAACGTCTTCGAATGTTTTGGTTCTAGGACGATGTTTTCCTTCACCGTTTTGAGAGCAGCGCTGATGAAATAAATTACACAAAGTAATGCGCCTGCCTGGGTTTCCCACGACTTACTGTTCGTAAGTCGGGGCCGCCACCACTGGGCCACCGCTGCTCTCAATATTATTATTGTATAATTAATGAAACTCAGGAGGTTTTTTTTGTAGGGTCCTGGTAGTTTTTAGGTACGCCATTTAATTTTTCAAAAACAATAGAATAATAACAAACAATGACGTCACCAACCATTATCAAATTAAAAACTTCGTAAACAAAATTTGACGAAAATAACGATATTTTAACCGTAATATTCCCTCGAGCTATGACTTAATAATTTAGGTGTGTGATCGCTAATATCAAAATGGATACGTGCGTGTCCGCCCTTCGGGGAGCAGGCCTATTAAGAATCGGAATAGGTATCGTGACACACAACCACAAACGTTGATAAACAGTTATCGTTAATTCCCGAAGCTACTTTCTCTAATATTAATATAAATTCCAATTTTATTTCGGCCTATCTCGGTAAAGGCAAATAGTAATAAAAATGGAAAAGTAAATGAGAAAATATTACTGACAAAATAAATGCGAATGGAATAAAATATATCACAGAAATCATAATCTGCCTAGCCTTTTCCCAACCATGTTGGGGTATTCCAGTATTTCACATGGAGCGACTGCCTATCTGACCTCCACAGCATTTACAGCTGGGTAATACGATACCACTTAGTGAGAATGGTGGTCCGACTTTCGGGCCACTGACTACCTGTAACGAGTGTCAAAGATCTAAAAATAACAGGCAGAACCAACGCGCTCTTTGAAACTAGAAGAAAAAATTGGTAAGTAATGGATCACCCATCCACGGACCGCGTGCAAGCGCTGCTTAACCTTGAAGATCGGCCCTTACGGCTGTTGTTTTTTAGCTAGGATCTAATAATATCATCACATAAAAATAATAATTAATTTATCATCAACAGAAACAAATGGAAAATTAAACGCGAAAACTTTCTTGCAAAAAATAAAACCGACTTCAAAAAACACAAAAAAGTGAAAAATAACTTTAGCTTCAGAAGTCGGTGACAAAAAAACTAAATCAATCAAACAAAGTCACCGACCGACGATTTTTTGCAAAAAAGTTTTTTATTTTTCACTTTTTAGTGGTTCACATGTGTTTACCCCTTCACAGCATACCGGCGTGAAGTTATGTTATGAAACAATAGACAGACATGAGATTTCAGCAATCCCAGTCCATTTGCTATCATTTATTGAAGAGTTTCGTTGCCTATTTCCAAAGTTCTTCATCAGATCTTCACCAAATTTAAATGGGACCACTCACAGAAAGTACTCTTCCAAAAACTACCCAAATCGCTTCAAGTGTGCCTATAAAATTTGAAGAGTTCTCTCTATTTCTCCAGGTTCCCATCATCAGATCCTGACTTGATGATCATGGGACCACCTGGGAAGTATACCTTTTCAAACAAAACAAAAACAATCCAAATCGGTCCAGCCGAGTAGGCGGTCGAGTAATCGGGGAACATACATAAAAAAAAAACGACGAATTGAGGACCTCCTCCTTTTTGAAGTCGGTTAAAAACTAAACTATCAAAACTAGGTAAAAGCACTACAAGTAATATCAAAGAGTGAACCTATGATTCCTATAGAGAATTTGAAAATATCAAATATATATCCTTTTTGAAGTCGGTTAAAAATGTTCCGACGAATTGAGAACCTCCTCCTTTTTGAAGTCGGTTAAAAAGACAAGGATTATAAAGCCAGCCAGTTTGCCAATGACGGTATAGAATCCCATGTGGGACTTGTAATCGGGCACAATTCCAATTCCGGTCCGTACCTACCTGAAATTTTTTGTGAAAAGAAATTCCAATCATAGTTTTTGGCTAACCTGTGTAACTAACGAAAGATTTGTAGATCTGCACCGCGGTTAGACTAATTAGGCTAATATTGGTTTTTAAACTGACAGTTGTAATTTCTAGAATAAGATATGGTTTAGGTGTTGGTTGTTGGTCTAAATCTTGATAGCGTGACGATTGACCGTGACCCCAAATAATATGGGACAAAAGGGCGGGAAGAATGACGATGATGTTGGTGTAAATCTTGAAAAAATACAGGGTATAAACAGACCCTTCACAAAGAAGTCAACCAAGCATTCTGTACATCAAACTAAGTAACTCTACACAAAAAATATTGCTGGGAAACGACTTTTTTTATGGGGTGAAAAAATCACGTTTTACGGTATTACTCAATGTAACGCACTCAAAACATTGTGCTGATGGACGCATTTAATAGTAAACGGGTTGTGGAAGTATTTAAAGTAAAGTTATGACCTTAAAAACTATAATTGTAAAAAAAAAATGAAAAAGTTGGAACCTGCAATATCTCTGGATAAAATTTTTCTAAAATTGCATCCACAGAATAAGCACATCTGCTTATTCTGTGGATGCAATTTTTCTTCTTTCTGTTTTTTTTTTTTACTATTATACGACGTGTTTCCGGACGATATCGATAAACTAAAAAAACAGCTGTTCCATACATTTTGACAAGTGCGAACATAATTGTAGGGAACAGCTGATGGCCTGTGGACGGTGAGGTCTGTGGACGGGGAGCTATGGGCTAGCTCGCTGTCCGTCCGTCTCATGACGACAGGCCGTGTCGACGGCGCGTTCGTGTTCCACGCGCGCCTCAAAGAGAGTCAGCAAAAGCAAGGGCCGATGCCTGCCGGGGCTGCGGGACTATTCGAAAGAGATACCGTGGCCCCGGAACACAAAGGGCGATGAAGGAACATGGATGGGTGGATGGCCGCCCAGAGCGGGAGGAGTCATTTGGAACAGCAGATTTTTTTTTCGCGATTCAGGGTTTGGTCTCATAGTAAAAGTTGTTCATAATGATGAGTACAAAGACCGGTCGAAGTTTATCGATATCGTCCAGAAACACGGTGTTTAGTGTACTATTTTATAGTGTTTGATCAGTAGTTTTTTTTATTTGTTCCATCTTCACGTAAAAAGAGCCATTTTCCTCATGTTGGATTACGAAAAGCCAATAATACAATTGTATCCATACAAATATATTTTCTTTAAATTCCACTTCTACATTTTCATTTCATTCTTGTATTATTCTGGAAACATTTTAAACAACATAACAGGCACTTCCGCGGGCCGTCACGTTAACGCGACAGGTGACGATTGCCGCTGACACACCCGACATAATCGACGCCAATCAGTCACGAAAGCTATATTATTAGAACCCGTTTTAGCAAGACTTTCTAATAATATAACTACGGTAAATTATGGAGCAAATTGTTGTTGATTACGGTTCGTAGAGCTATATTTGTCCCAAAACAATCTTTTCTAGTATTTCCATTTTCGTGAACCATCTTTTGAGTTATTGTTTTCTAATTTTTCCGACATTTTTTATCTATAAATAGGTATGATGTCTAGACTTCCTCTTTCCTTTATTTTCCTTGTGCTTCTGTAACTGTTCTGTAAATATCTCTCTTGTCAGAATAATCATAAATTGGTGATATAATTGGCCTCTATTAAACTCTACTCATCATCACCGTGTGCCTAGCCTTTTCCCAACTATATTAGGTTAGGAGAAACACTGTTTCCCAAGTCTCAGGTGAACACCTAGCTTAGGAGCCAGGGGACTTACCTGTGGGAAATAATGTCTGTATGTTTAACTTAAGGATGTCTGTAACAATGTTGTCACTGTATTGAAATATAGATTTTTTTATGGAAAAGTAATGTACAACATTCACTTATCAACATGCGACTAACAATTAAAATTATTAGTCAGCAATAGTATGAAGTAATTTTTCCAAGTGCATAATTTGGGGTTGAAATATGAATTTCCCTGTACGTTTCAAGTACAAACTAGAGTCATTATAGGCGGGGAAAAGAGTAATAACTCCGGGACTTAAATATATGGGAGGAGTATTAAGGTAATAAGTTTTTATAATGGTGTGTTAGTAGCCCAACGACTAAGAAATTTCAGAAAGAGGAAGCGTCTTTTCATAAATGCACCCAATTAAGAAAAAAAAAGTAAATAATGATGTTGACGCATATTATAAAAAAAAACGCATACCATCATAGTAGTCAAAAGTTTAGATAAAACAAAAATAAAAATATAAGACCTATACAGTATTTCCACATTATTAAAAACAAAAAAAAAACGCCTAAATAGTTGTAGGAATCTTAAGCTCCTTTTCAATATATTTCTAACTCGAAAAACAGTTCTAAAAAACAAAACACCCACCACACGATCGTAACTCAAACGCCATTCCCAAGATCGCAAACAGACTCAATAGCCCCGCGCTCAGGATACATATAATTACAATATTACCGCGCGATATCTTCGTCACCGACTCCCGAGTCCCGGCTTGTTCCCGGATCTCCGCGGACTTTTGTTCGCGACGAGGTCCTTTGTCGATGCCTCACAATAAAATTTTATCCCGGAAACCTATTCGCAGTTACCTTTTATTATAATGTTGCAGCGGGCATCCGGGGTACTTTTCAGTCGGAGCCATTGTTGTCCGCATAATGGGGGCCAACCTTTTTATTCCGCTACAGATTTTTGAATGTACCGCCAGTATTAACGCTTATGAGATCCTATCGATTGGATGTCTGAAGTGGTTCTGTTTTCCGAAGTACAGCGAGTTCTTTGTTTGTATGATATGGTCGATGTTTGTGATGCTTTTCAACTTTAGCTTCGAGTTAGGAATTGGTCTTCTGGTATGAATTAGTCTGAGTTTGACTGATGATTAATCTTACAAGTAATTTTGGTAACCCACGGTTTTATAAGAAACTGCAAATCAAAGTGAAGGAGGGTACTCACATGTTCATTTTGAGTGAATCGTTAGTTAAGCCATTATACGTTACATACTACCATAACACCTTTCATTCTCGAAAGGTAAGGCAGAGGTATACTTAATGATACCTACACCAAGTTATTCCTAATGTAAATCAACTGCAAGTAACCATATTATCTGTAATCCATGGCTACTTTGATTATTCGAACCTAAGTACAAGACAGACAGTAAAAAGAAACAGTACTGAAATACCAGAAAAAAACGAGTAAATTTTTTCCTGCATATAAAGAAACTCGGAGTAAAAACTTACCAGGATATCACGGAAGAAAAAAGGTTTGCATGCATAAGTTATGTGCATACCGCTTTAGGCATGAAAAACTCAAGCATGAAACAGAACTTAAGTAAAAGTAAGTTAAAGAAGACACACATACAGCTTTGTATAGTTTAAATATTACATTTTAGTTAAATATTAACAAGATGCACCGTGCTTGTATGCAACGCATATTGTATGAGGGAACCGTAGGATGTGTCACGAACATCGTATGTGAGATCATGTGGATGGTAAATACGGTTCATAAATGCTGTAGATACTGCAGCAAAAACGAACTAAGCATTCTTAGTTTCTTTTTTTGTTTTAAGTGAAATATAAGTATACAAGGCGATACCTAAATAATCATCATCTGTTGTCTAACCTGTTATATCTCAAATAAACGCATAAATTAGCTCGATCGATCGAATCGAATCGATCTAATTCGTTCGTTCTATTCGTTCGTTTCGTATTCGCATTAATTCGTTTCGTGTTTTTTCGTTATTTTTTCCTTTTTTATCCATCATTTTTGATCACTTCTTATTTAATCACTGCACTGTGAGTTCTTCTCTCGTCGCCAAATTGTTATATCCCAAATTAATTAATTAATTACGGTTTATTAGATACAGTAGTTTTAAATATAAAGAGAGAGAGAGAGATATATATAAGGCGAGGGAGTAAGGTAATCATAAGGTGCGTTCCATATCTCACATACCCTTTTCCCAAATATATTGGAGTCGGCTTCCAGTCTAACCGTAGGCAGCTAAATACCAGTACTTTACATGTAGCGTCTGCCTATCTGTCCCCCACAACCCAGTTAGTCCTGGGTAATACGATAATAAATTATTAGTAGTCACCAATCTTTTATTTACTTAGCTATCTATGTCCCATCCCAATTTATTTGGGGTTGGTGCAGCACGACTTCTTCTTCCATGCTTCTATCTTTCACTCAGTTCCACATGCACCACATCATTAAAACAAACGAAAATTGAAAACGTACCGCGTGACCAGATATTTACCGAAACTTGCGAAGCATAACAGCCTAATTAGCGCAATACGGGGAATCATTAGCGTCGTTCCACAGATATTTGGAAACGTGCTACGTAATGACCCAAATATGTGACTTTAGTACCTGCGCGTTGAGTTAACAGTCAGTTTGGAATTCGTTCCATTGATGTATGTAGGTATACCGGCTTGTAGTACCTACACTTAGGCTGAATTCCACCGAACGAAAATGCATTTAACGCCAATACAACGCGTATTATCGTTAAATGCATTTTCGTTCAGTAAACCGTCATTCTGTATCTATCATTTTACAAACAATTGACGTAAATGAACGATGTTTAAAATATAATTAGCGTTAAACGTAATTAATTGGTGATATAAGATGCAAGCGGGTCAGTTATAGTAAGAAAAATCATCACCATTTGTCATAGAATGAACATAATTAGTATAATTTATGTAATCAACACCATGTATCACAAATAAACGATTTGATTTCATTTGAAAAGATATCAAATTTTGACTGAGTAAACAAGTGACGATATATAGAAGGATAGTGCGTATACACGTAGAACGCTGGCTGTCAGAAATTGTCGGCGCTTATAGTTAGAGAGCCCACGACACTAAACCTTGTTCGATAAGACTCCCGGATGATATATAATTAGTCACGTCATTAATAAGGGAACACGAAATAGCGATGCTGCAATGCAAAAAACCTGGAGGCGCTATTTGTTTAGTCTACATTACACAGATTCTACATTTGACAGATTCAACAATCGACAGATTCTATGTTTGACCGATTATACTATCGACAGATTCTACATTTGACAGATTTTTAATAAGTTATTAATTAACAGGCAACAATAATTTTTATCACATTTATTATAAGTATTAGTTTATAACGTAGTTACTTATGTATTTATACTAAGAAAAAGGAACGATTTTTCGATCATACTAACTATAATCTGGGAGTCTTATCAAACTAGGTATAGTGTCGTGGGCTTTAACCATTATCGGCGCCGACCTGCCAGCGCTGACCACCAGCGTTCTACGTGTATACGCCCATAGAGTAGGAAGACTACCTAACAATATTATGAATGTAAAAGATAATGAAGGTCACGACAAACTTTAAAGTGACGACACTAGAATTCAATACAGACAACTGCACAAGAAGAAAAGCTTCGTTGACGATAGTATGGCCAAAACATTCCTATCTTTCTCACACATTTTAATTCTGCAGAGATTTTTTACTGAACCGAAGGCAGAAAGCTCTCCGCTTCGTAAGTAAATAAAGTACACACTAAAAAGCAAATAAGAAATGTTTCTTATTTGCTTGCTTGCTTGCGACAACTGGTGTGGAAATCAACCCCATCGGACACACAAAACAGCTACCAACCATAATAGGTCAGCGAAAAGCTACGCATGACGAAGAAGAAGAAATAAACACATAGGCCCATGGGACACGTACATCCCGACGTCCGTCTTTTGTCCGGATGACGTAATGAATGGACTGGACACAAAGTTCAGCGAAGGGATAATGGGTTTATTTTGTTAGCTCAAATGTATGGGGTTTGTGGGATGGGTGGTAAAAGTAAAAGGGGGTTTAAGTTGAGGCTGACATGCTACTTGAGAAAATGAAGGAGTTATATTGTAGGAGAGCTAAATTATGATTTCGTGAAACTTGAAAACAAAATGTATGTCTCATTTAACCCTTTTTAACAAAAAAAAAATCATTAAGGAAATAATTTTGAAAAATAGAAAAAGTTTTTTTTTAACTCTTTTCATTATAACAGTGGATTATCATTATCATTAATACTACAAAATACTATTACTATCCATTTTGAGTTCCCGATATTTCGGCGCTGTTGCAAACACCATGATCACGGATAAACTACAAATGAATAGGAAACATAGTAAATATGCCGTTGTAAGTGCTGATGATAGAGTTAGTTTAAACAGGGTGTAAACAACCTCATCACGAAGCCGTCAACCAAGCATTCTGTACATCAAACTAAGTAACTTTACGCAAAAAGTATTGCCGGGAAACGGCTTTTTTTTTTGGGTGTAAAATCATGTTTTGTGGTAGAACTCAATGTAAAGCACTCAAAACATTGTGCTGATGGGTAAATTGAATAATACGGGGGTCGTGGAGGTGTTAAAAGTAAAAATCTTACATTAAAAACTTGTATAAAAAAAACTTGTCTAAAAGTTGGAACTTTGACCCCAAATATCTCCGTAACTAGAAGGTTCCCAGGTATGGTGTAGAACAAAAAAATGATCGTAATGACGAGGAGAACAAGTGCCTTTCAGCTTCGTTAAGAGGTTTTTTTGCACCCTTTGAAATACTTCACTTAATTGGACATATGGCTATCCTTACCTAGCTGCTTAGGTAAATATCAGAGATGTCATTTCTTTATCGTGTGGTTAAGCACTAACCACACGATAAAGAAAGAAAGAAGAGATGTCATTTCAAATAGGTACATACCTAACCTTTGACAAAAGCTAGCAAACATTTCTAGCAAGTTCTAACCACATTCACAAGCTATTTCTTCAAGCCTCTAGGTAAGCTGTGCTTCTCCTTGACACCGCAGTATCGTGCCGAACAAAATTTTAAAAGCTATCGTAATAGTACCGTCGTCGTCACTGTAAGCTGAAATAGTTAAATATAATACAGTCAAAAGTTCTTGAACTTCTCTCTAGCATTTGCTTACATAAGAATCGAATTTTGAACACTTTTACGAACGGTAGTACAAATGTCTTTTGATTCAAAGGAGGTGGTTACTTTCAGAGAATTGACGTATGACAAATCCTCAAAAGGAAGTTGTTGTGTTGTGTTGTGTTACAGTTGGTAACCATATTTTGCAATGCCAATACAAATTGCAATCGCTTATAAAGCATTTCTATCGTTTCTCGACAATGACTATGAAAAGAATTGACTTGACTTTGAAGTTTTTGTTGATTATGTCAAAATATTTATCGCTAATAAAATTTCACTTTGTCTGGGCGTTTTGCTAATCATATAACTACACTATTATTAAGCCATGTGATACATTAATAACTATTATAAAGGCTAGGCACCCATTGAATGCTTCAGACCATACCCTGGTCACAGACACAAGGCATAATAACTTGAGAAAGTACTGTAGTTGCACATTCCCTAACGTAGATCTCTATAGAGAAGAACGGTATACATTATTTTATGTTTAGCTTGAAACTTTCTGTTTTCCTTGATAGGCAAGAACAACTCCAACCAAAAACCATTCGATCAATTAACACAGCTGAAAATCGAGTGCTTTTATACAAAAAATCCAATTTGCAGGGCTAGTGTTGGGCAAGTGCGGACCTAAACAAAACATCGGGGGCAACCCGTTGGACGTATATCAATCAATTACAAAGTCCGACGCCTCCACTATACGGACACGGTGTAGACAGGCGGGCCGCACCCGCACCAACGCTGCTGCTGCGGCGCAAATTAGTTAAAACAGCGAGTGAATTTTTAGGATTCTATGTTTGTCGTTTTAATAAGATACAATCGTTGTTTCTGATTGGAAAAAAAATAGGGAAATCATTTTCTAATTTTATTTTTAATTATTTTCTTTATTTTTTTTTATCGGTTGCTACGTAGCGAACTCTTGTGCTTTCATGTTTCGTACTGGCTGTGTTGTCGCTAAAATCATGTCATTTTATAAAATTTTGTCAGTAATTAATTACCAAAACAAAACGTTTGTCAAACCACTAATACTTCTTCTTCGGGTTCGAATCCCGGTTGGAGCAAATGTTTGTGTGATGAGCATGGACATTTGTTTCCGAGTCATGGATGTTTATATGTGTAATAAGTATGTATTTACAAACAAAAAGTATCTATGTACTATATCAACTATCTGGTGTCCACGACACAAGCCTCGTTGCTTAGTGTGGCATTAGATGGCGCTGTGTGTTAATGTCCAGCGATATTTATTTATTTATTTTTATTTATCATCATTCGTAAACCGAATCGAAGCATGTTCGATTGTAACACTTATTGAGTCGAAAATGCTTCTAAAACGCTGCTACTACAAGCTAGCTAGGCTGCGTCTTTCTGTTCATCAAAAGCCTCAATTTATTCAGAAAATAACATTAGGATAGGCAGTGAACATGAGATCTACCAAAAAATTTGCAACTAAATGCAGATACTTTATCTTATCCCAAACAATTTATCCAAAATACTATTACTAAACTAACAAATACTCGCTAGCACCCCTCCCTTGTACTACAATAAGATCTATTGCTCACAACCCTAATCAATATCCACGCGTTATTTGCCAACATGACGTTTTTATTAAATAAACGGCGAACAAACTGTACTCGAAGACGATTGGCTGTTACGACATATATAGTAAATTGTGACGGATAGACAGATAAACAACGCTAGGACGTCAGATGATCGAATATTATGCTTTGTTTTGTCGTGAGTGAAAGTTGTTGGTTGGGGATAAATGGGAAGAGAAACAGATAAAGAGCCAGCATTATAGGCTGACTATATGCATATTGTAGGCTGACTGGCGTTTTTTCTCTTATTTGTGTATTTGTGAGTTACTAACATAGCTTTAAGTCATCTTGATGTACTACTAACACTCTATGGACCAAAAAGTCTGAAATAAATGCTTTGAATTTGAATTGGAATTATATTGACTATCTAAATCTGCTCATAGTATAAAGCAAACTTGCTTTTCGCGTGAATGCTTGCTTGCTGTGTGAATTAGAGAATTGATTCAGAAAGGTTTATAAATAAAATATAATTTATTTCAGACTATTGTTTTGTTAGTATCACATTATTTTAAAACAGATTTGAGTGGACCTGTATGTTATGCCAAGGTCAAATATTAATGTATTTAGGTAACGATTAAAATCCTGATCTACTTGTGGTCAGTGCAGCATATCTTCTTCTTCCATACTTCTTTAATACTCGTCACCTCGTCAGCAGTCTCTTTCTTTCTGGCCATATCAAGAAGAATAAGAATAATGTTTTATTTAGAGGTTTTCAACGAGGAATCTTAACGTCAGCTCACATAAACATCAGAAAGCATATATTTTATGGTACTTTAGCTTTTCCAAGCATGCACAATTATTTCCGCACCTATTTTCCTGAAACTATCAATACAGAAATCAGCACGTTTTAAAACTGCAAAACCGAAAACAAGACTACTGTTTTATATTTTGGGCCATAAAACGTTATTTACGAGCTGTTTGCCAAGCAGTATTGGAATTAAAGCTTAACAATAATAAGCATCGGAGAATAAACGAGGCATTTTAGCTGTTTGAAAAAGTCGGTCTTTTTTCTTAGAATTCGTGAAGGAATAGGTTACTCATCCCTGGTGAGCTGTGAGGAGTCAACTTAAAGGAATATCCTGTGACTCATCGGCTATAAATAAGATGAATCATCGTTCTTCTCACTTCTCCAGAATTTAAGTTTCAGTAAGGCCTCTAAAGTTCAGCAGCACTAAAGGGTTTAATGGGAGTTTTGACGTAATTTGTCATTATTTTTTGTTTTACTAACTAGGATATAAAAACGAATATACATACTTAAACCAAATAATATCTCCAACAGATATCACAACAAAAGAAGTTCGAAATAGAATAAGTCTAGGATGGAAGAAATACTGAGATCTAAAAGATATAATGAAAAACTCGGATATACCAATTGAAGGGAAGAAGAAAATATTTAATACATGCGTTCTACCAAGCATGACCTACGGATGTCAGACATGGAGTTGTACAAATAAAAATTTCAAATCACTAGAAACTTGCCAGCACATAATGGAAAGAAGCATAGTCAACATAAAATTAAAAGACAAAATTAGGTTAAAAACAATCAGAAAACAAACCAACGTTATTGATATAAAATACCAAATCAAACAACTGAAATGGAAATGGGCAGGACACCTAACAAGAAGTAAGACGGAAAAGTGGACGAAAGAAGTGACGGAATGGTGCCCTAGATATAAGAAGAGAAGTAAAGGCAGGCAGTATCGAAGATGGGAGGATGATATCAAGGAGGTGGCAGGACCATGTTGGATGAGGTTAGCAAGGGATAGATTGTTGTGGAGAACACTTGGGGAGGCCTATGCCAAAGAGCAAGACAATCACAGAACCGGTGTATAATACGAATAATAACATTTAATTACTTTGCTTTCATAAACAAACAATGTTTAATATTAGTAACACATAAGTAGTTATAAGATGAAATGATAAAGGCTTTTATTGTTACTATGTTATGAGGCCTCTAAAAACATAAACATAAATTATGCTTGCTATCCCGTGTATTGTTTTAAAGTACCATGTAATACCTGAATAAACGAAAACAAATAATAACTCCCCTTTGCCCTACCTGCCTACCAAATCCAGGACCTCATACTTAACAGTTGTACTTGCAAACACTAGGCCAAACAAGGAACACAACATTAATATTATGAGATATAGCTACAGAATAATGGATAGGACCTAATTCATCTCAAATATAAATTAATATAAATATTGCTGGACATTAACACACAGCGCCATCTAGTGCCACACTAAGCAACGAGGCTTGTGTCGTGGACACCAGATAGTTGCTAAACTACATAGATACTTTTTTGTTTGTAAATACATACTTATTATACATATAAACATCCATGACTCGTAATGTCCGTGCTCATCACAAAAACATTTGCTCCTACCGGGATTCGAACCCGGGACCCAACGAACGTAAGGCAGCCTCACTACCGCTGCGCCATTCGGGTCGTCAATAATATTCTCATCTGAAAAAAACGTACGATATTCCATTGAAATCTCAACTCTAAATTCATATTATCTCCAAGTTACAATAAAATAAGGACGTACATTCATATACAAAAGTCCAACTAGAAAAATAATCCCGACTCAGAATTCTTATGAATTTCTCCATCCGACTACACACCAAAGATCGCCATATTATTTTCCTACACATCCATACCAAACCACATTATATAGCAATATTAATAAAGCCTAGTATTCCTTGCCTCGGCATGCCAATGTAAAGAATGGGAGCGCATACCGAAGTGACGCCATTACGCTCGACTGTCATATTAATAATTTCCCTCAATGTTCTAGAATTATTGTCCTAACGCAATTATGTTGAAATGTGATGAATTATATATATATTGAGGATGACGTGATAGATCGTTTTTTCGGGAGGCTGTTGTAGGTTGGTGTAATACATCTTGGTTCTGAACTGAAGTATAATTTATCAGCTTTTAGCTAGAAGATTAGTTAGTCTTCATTAGGTCGGCCTAGGTCGTAATCTTTTTCTAAGAAAATATTTACTTTTTTATGGACCGAAATATATGACCAAAAACATTTTGTATTTTGTTTGTTAGTCGCTTTACCTCATAGTAAAGCGACTAACAAACAAAATTGGATCGTGTTTTGGGCGTGAATGATCACGCCTAAGGAGGGGTACGGCGGAGTAGAACGTAGATTAAAAATGATGTGGTATTTCCCCAAATACGCAATTATTGAAATGGCGTTCCCGGACTGGAATAATCACTATTTCAGACACGAGAAATTATACTGCCGCTGCGGTGATGGCTGTACCACGTAAATTATAAAATGAAATAATAATTACAGCGAAAACTCCATTTCAACATTTGAATATAAGGCACTGTCTAATATTTTTATTTACACCCTTTTCATATTCACAAAAACGTTGATTTAATTACGTGTGCAACCAGCGACGTGTCTCGAGCAAGCATTTTGTTTTGGAGAACCGTACACTGTACAAGTGTACAGCCTACAGAAAGAACCGTACACAGCCTACCAAAATTGCAATTAAACTCAAAGGGGCGAGTCTTAGAGAGGCAATGTAGCGTGATCTGGGGCATGTAAACGTATTATCAAGTCGTTTGTGATAGGCTGTAGCGGAGAGAATAAATTTTAGACATGGCAATAAATAAAAATAAATAATTAAATTAATTAAATCACAGACGCTTGTACTTGTCGGAGGAAATCGCCGTTGAAGTCGACCGCGGCGGAGATGGTTTGATGGTGTTATCTGATCTTGTTTGCAGGGCGAACATCGCCAGAGATAGCACAGGATAGAGAGGTTTGAAAGGAGAAAGGGAAAGCCTTTGTCCAGCAGTGGGACAATCAATAGGCTAACTAACTAACTAAAAAAAACACGAATATTAATGACAGTATTGGTGACAGATTGTCGCCTGTGCCCAGCAGGCTCCTGGCTAAGAACAAAATTTGATCTTTATTCTAGCAAGAGAATGATGACGCTGATGATTCTCTTTCTGCTTCCTTTCTCTCTATTGCAAAATATTTGTTTCTCACTCTCTCATAATATGGGACTCCACTGCTAGGCAAGGATGTAGGGAATCAATACTCTAATCATTTAGTTCGCTTATCTATCTTGTAAGCATTACATAATGCTAGTTTTCAATGAGATAACTTGTATGAAAACGTAACTATTAGTAATACTTAAATAATGCATACCATACATACATACACATAAACTACATAGAAGCAACATACAGCCAGTTTTAGTGAAATACATTAATTACCTAACAATTAAAACACTATAGCCCATAAACGTCCATTTCGTGTCAACTAAAAACAATAACATTGGAACTGATGACAGTTTTAAATAAAGTGGAAAACCATTTTGGTTTTCACCAACAAAACCGAGTGATTATTTGTTTATTTTGCGGGCACTCACTTAAAAACGGCCGTTAAAAAGTTGGAAAAGTTTCATACAACCTCGTTTAATTTACTAAAGCGGAATAGGTAAGCCATAATTATATTTAATAGTTAGAAAATTAGGATCTTCGTCCACTGCGGTGTATAGCTGCAAAACGTCACGGTGCATCTGTCACAGGCGTTTACTTTCGCCCACGTGACCAACGATTTTCTGTCGGTTATACTATCACGATGTTGTCGCGTTTCAGTCGCATTGTCACGCGTTTGCATCGACACAATATCGGTTCTGTCGCGCGTTGCAAATGCCACGAACGCGCGATATCATCGACGTAGAAGCGCGTTTACGAAACGCGCGACAGCATCGCTACAAAAAGTCGTCGTGAGCAAAGAACCTTAACCGTAGAAGCACTGTAATTAAGTCGATTGCCTTTTATTGCATTGACAACGACATGCAATACAAAACTCTTTAATATAATTATTGTGTTTGGACGAGAAAGGGCGATTTTGTGGAATAGTTTATATTATCGAATAGTGTTCGGGAAAACGCTACCACTATTATATGTTATTGTGAAAGTATTTAAAGAAAATACTATTTTTCTCAGAGAGAAGGCCCGAGCCGTGGGAACTTATGGCTGATTGTGACTATTGCTGTTAAGAACTCAAGTATGTTAGGTTTGCTAAACTGCAGTTGTGGAGGATGGAAGCCACTAGATCCTAGATTAAATACCAAATAAAATAGACTTTTATGATCATGTTTAAATCTTTACTTTTCCACGTTTTTTACATAGCTTTTTTATCTTGACAAATAGGTATCAAAAACAAAAGGTAAAAAAATAAGAAACATACTGTCAACCCTAAAATATTACAAAAAGGTTGATCGGTCCACAACATCAGTCTTATGGAAACTCGTCCTTAAAGCCGACTGAACAAAATTACTTTTATAAATCATAAACTTGATTAATTGGCTTTTCAACCTTTAAGAAAAAAGAAAGTGATTATTTTCTATACTATCGCTATCGTCTAACACTTATCCCATACACCAAAATAGCAAGGTTATAATAATACCTAAATACCTCATACTACATCGCAAGGGTATTGCCAAATTTTCGCTCTTGTAAAGCTAAGAGAGAGATGACCGAGTGAGATGAGCAAGAAAGAATGAGTGATAATGAAGCTGTTGGTACGGAAATGAGAAGCTCAGAGGAAAATGATGAAATATGAAAAAAAGTGATGTAAAACAAAGCTTAGTTCAAATTCTGATGAAAAAACCATGCTCATGCTTTTTTAGGCTCTTTCAGGACCAATTTCGTTCGTCTTTTTTTTTTTCTTAAATTTATTATTTATATATTTTGTTAGTGTTAATTTAACCATTTATTTGTTTTTGCCTGTGCGAGACAAGTAAATACATTTTCTGTCCTTGTTTCAAACTTATTTCGTGCATTTTACTTACCATTTTTAACCATCAATAAAAGAGGTGACAGTTTATAACAAAAAAAAAAAACCGAAAACTTTACTTCATGGTCTCATCAGAACAAAAATCAGACAATAATGAATCTTCTAACACTGTGTACCGCATTTTTGGTGCAGTCATTGTAAAACTAATTTTTCGTCATGTTTTCTCATCTCCCCTATGTTCCAGCGAACCCACTTTCGTACCCCAAAGTTTCCAGTCAAAAACTTAAGGGTTCTGCCCCAAATAAATAGAAATGACTGCAGATAGTCCACATACGCCGGTTCCCTCCTCAACGCTACCCTAGTAACGCCTACGTAGATTGGCCACTGGGGGAATTTAGTTTCTTTACGCCACCTAACTTCGTGGCTACTAATGGATAGTGGACTTGTTTACGTTAAATTCTTATTTTGTTCGTTTCTAGGGTGTTTTAGAATTTTCGTGTTTTCTGGGCTTTTTAGGTACAGAATTATTTTAAAAGTTACGTATATAAAGGGTGTAAAACACCTCTTAACGAATCCGAAAGTCACTTGTTCTCCTCGTCATTGCGATCATTTTTTTGTTCTACACCATACCTGGGAACCTTCTAGTTACGGAGATATTGGGGGTCAAAGTTCAAACTTTTTGGCAACTTTTTTTGAAATACAAGTTTTTAATGAAAGTTTTTTACTTTAAACACCTCCACGACCCCCGTACTATTCAATCCATGCATCAGCACAATGTTTTGAGTGCGTTACATTAAGTTCTACCATAAAACATGATTTTACACCCCAAAAAAAAAGTCGTTTCCCAGCAATAATTTTTGCGTAAAGTTACTTAGTTTGATGTACAGAATGCTTGATGACGGCTTCGCGATGAGGTGGTTTACACCCTGTATTTTTAACTTTTTGAATAAATTTTGAAAATTACGCAATTACATCGTATTCGAATTAATTGCCTATGTCGAAGTATCGTTTTTGTTTTTTTTTTCAAAAAAAAAAACGATAATTTGAAAACCAATGAATATTTGAATACGATGCAATTGCGTAATTTGCAAAAAACCTAGGAATTATTGGGAAAAAATATCTAAGCACTATTGCTTAGTTATTTTTTTCCAATAATTCCTAGTTCGTTACTAAGGTCCCCCAATTTTCAAAAAGTTGACATCAATATTTGCATCAGCACCCTAAAATTTCTGAAGCGCGATAATGCCGCTGTAGCAAGTACTAGTAATTCATTTATCAGTGCTGATGCACCCACTAAGTGCATGACCGCTGGCCGAAGCTGTGTAAACCACTTGGTTTCAGCCGGCCATTTTGATTTCGGTCTTTGCGTGCAAATAATTAGAACACAAAAATAATATGCGCCAGACTAAAACCGTAAAGAAAAGAGATACAGTTAATAAAAAAAAGCGTAATCATTGACAAAAAGTTTTTTTATGCTTATTTAAGCAAAAGAGCGTTCATCATTATTAGAGGGTAAATTAGTTTTAGATGATCAATTAAATATTTCCTTACGAACAAAGCATTAAAACTACTACACACATAACATCACGCCTGTAATCCCCGAGGCGTTAGGCAGAGGTGTACCTAATAGTACACCCACATTTCGCCAGTTGTGTTTAAGCCCCATGTAATAAGGGGCGAGCCTTTTGCCATCAACTAGGAACAAATCCTGACTCTGGCTGCTACTGAGAAATTCCAGGTGGAAAAACCCAATAACTTTGTCCCGACCCGGAAATCGAACCAACTTTTATAGTAAGTTAATAAATAAATATATATTGCTGGACATTACACACAGCGCCATCTAGTGCCACAATAAGCAACGAGGCTTGTGTCGCGGACTGGTGTCCGCGACACAAGCCTCGTAGTTGATATACTACATAGATAGTTTTTGTTTGCAAATACATACTTATTATATCTTAATTCAATTATCAGTTTTTTCCCAATTACCAATAACTAGCAGTTCAATTAAAACCGATACGAACGTTGCACTTAAAGCTACTAATAAAGGTTTTTAAAGTCGCCTCGCGATCATTGACAACGGCTTTATTTTCCACGGGAGTTTTTCAATTGGATTTAATTAAAAGAAAACAAACGTACGTGGTCTAGCGTCGGAGATAGCCAATGTAACATGGTTAAGAGGTATTTATTTGGTAGGAGACAGCGATTTTTGTATCCGTAAATTTACAGGATATCAAGAGGTGAGCTTGAATAGAATTTAATGGGTTAATTGGATGTTCCTACATGTTTTTTTTTGCTAACAGCTTTAAATAAAATAATTGGTAACGAGTTGTGGCATTGTTAGTTTAGTTAATCCTGGTAAAATTGGTCAGAAATACAAAAAATATACACAAAAAGACCGAAAAACAAATAACAAAAGAAAGCCCTCTTCTGTTATTTTTTTCTATATTTTTCTATAATATTCTCTTTTTATATTCAATCATTGTATTCACACCAATTTTAATTATCAATATCTAAATATATTATTACTAGCTTTTTGCCTCGGAAATTCACACAAGGGATCATACTTTCTGGATGAAAAGTATCATAAGCAATGTATGTCCCTGGTCATGGACTATCCTGCCGGGGCTGCGGGACTGTTCGAAAGAGATACCGTGGCCCCGGAACACAAAGGGCGAAGAAGGAACATGGATGGGTTTTGGTCAGTAAAAGTCTGACACTCCCTCCCGCTCCCGCCCAGAGCGGGAGGAGTCATTCGATGATTTCCCGTCCAAAAAAAAAAGGTCAAGGACTATCATCATGCGAAACATCCGAAGCCGTTTAGCCGTAAACGCGAAACAAATAATCAATATTACTATTACATTTTATAACAGATATCCTCCTCCTCCTCTTCCACCTCCTCCTCCTCCTCCACCTCCTCCTTATTCCTTTTTCATTGGTTGTCATATTCGTCATCATTTTGCTGTAAAGAAAACCATCTCTTTTCTTCATGCTTTTCGCTCCTAACTTGAGCTCAATTTATCTGATCTTCATGTCTTTTTCAAACTACATTATTTAGTTTCATCTTACACTGCTCCCGGATTAAAATGTTTGTTTGCCAGAGTAATGGAAAAATGTATTTTTTCTACACAGCCGGATATTATCGTGTTTACCATCAAGGGATTTATGGTAATTGGAATACGAACTATTTTAAAACGAGGATAATGGTTTCTATCGAGCGGTATGTTCAAGATGTCGATGACCTCATTGGAGTAGTAAATATTCTGGATTTATGTTATGAAATACCAAACTAGTAGATAGTTGTAGATAAAGAGTTCGATATTTTGTGAAGTAATCACAAAATATCGAACTCGTTTCAGTGCATAATGCCGACTTCTCAAATTGCCAAGATAGTATGCAGAGAATCCTCAGTCACTTATTAATGTTAAATAATTAAATAATGTGAAAGTCAATCTTAAACTACTAGGCTTGTATTAATAATGTCCGTTATTTTTCATATTTTTAAATCATTTGTTTAAAAAAAAAATGTAATAGAGACAATTAATGAATAAAGGAAAGGCATTTATTTTAACAGTTCAGTCAATTTATTTTAACATTAAAACTTAGCTTTACTTAGCTTTAACCATTCCTTCAACAAACTCCAACATTTCAAGATCCAAAAAGCAAACCAACAAAAAAGAAAACAATGTTTCCGAATATAAAAATTCTAAACTCCAACTCCCAACATTTCGCGCCACAAGCTCCTAGCATTCTTGCACCTACACCGAGCACACATTAACTTATTTTTAGCGTTAACACTAACAACAGTGCACGTTCGATTCTGCCGAGGGATTATTTACGACTTACTCTATGGACCGTGATTAAAATAGAAATAGTGGCCATCGGCGCCCGGCTTTGCGCGTATTACCGACGATCTGATGGTATTACCGACCTGAGTAACGTTGCACCGTGCATTTGTAACGTTGCGTCACGCATGTGTAAATACTAGGCGATGTCATCATCAGTTCTCACTTGGGAAGTAATGAGAAAAAATGGTAGGTGGGTTAGTGTTAGCGCTTTTAAGTAATTATATAAGGGTAGAATTTACTAATCACACTATAGATCATTATTTTAGTCCTAAAGCAATGATAATTTATTTTAATGATTAATACATAGAATGTTTGCGTTATGAAAATAATTATTTTGCAATCTTCCGGATTTTATCATTATCATTTAAGTCTTAATCAAGATATAAATCTAAATAGTGGCTATTGACTGCGAGACCGACGATCTGACCGTTCGTTGCAGTGCTAGTGTAAATACTGAGCCGCGACGTCATCAACTTGTGCAGTAATGTGAATAGTGGCATAATGGTAGTGAATTTTAATTGTTAGGGTTAGAAATAAAAAAAAAAAAAAAAGAAAAGAGCAGAGTTTTGCAAAGTTTAAGGTATGGTTCGGTTTGAGGTATCGCAGTCATGATGTCGGGTTTTATTCCTTTAGCTTCAGATTTTAATCATCATCATACACAGTCCGACTTCCCCCACTGCTGGGAATAGGCCTCTCTTTGTTTGTGCCAAGCTCCACGCTCTTGTGCCAACCTCATCCAGGATATTCCCGCAATGGCAACAATATCGTCTGCCCATGCGTCTCTTTCCATTCCTTGGACGCCACTCGGTTACAGCTTTACTCCACCTGCCATCACCGCGCCTTGCTGGGTGTCCTGCACAACTCCATTTGAGTTCCATTTCTCGATTTCCAAAATCGAAGACCTTCGTACGTCTTCGGATCTCGACGTTTGGAACTCGGTCTATTAATTTTATGCCGAGCATGGAACGCTGCATGGCTCTCTGTGCTACTCTGAGTCTGTACACAGCTTCCTGTGAGAGCGTCCACGTCTCAGCACCGTACGTCATGGTGGGCAGAACACACTGATTATAGAGACGGGTCTTCAGGCAGTGTGGAATTTTGGATAATTTGAGAATATCGTCCAATTTGCTGATAGCAGCCCACCCTAGCTGGATTCTTCTCGATACTGCCGTTGTTTGATGCTCTTTGTCAAAGGAAAGAATATGGCCAAGATAGAAGATAGACATAACGGTCAACCTTTCATTCCTGACCTTCACAGAAGGATTTGAATTACTGGAGAAATTTGCCATATTCTTGGCCATATTAATCCTAAGTCCTACTTTGAAAGAGGCATCATAAAGATTTTGAAGCATCTTTTGGAGATCTTCAAAGTTTTCAGCAAAAAGTACGAGATCATCTGCAAATCTTAAGCACCATTGATATTAACACCGCAATAGTCATAATCTACGGTTTTAATGATATCTTTAAGGACTGCTGTGAAGGGTCAGTTTAATAGTGCTATTATATTCAAATAGACTTCAAAACTGCTGTCAATTGATCTCATTTTTGAACATATTTTAACCTCACGCATGTGCCATTTATGCTATAATAAGAATTATTCTGAAAACATCATATTTTCAGCAATCTAGATACTTACTGAAGGACAAAAGTAACACAGAAAATCTGTCTAATTTTCCTGCGATTTCCCTTGATACAAAACCGAGTTACTATCATATCCCTGACACCCTACAAGTCCTTCATAATCAAAAAGTAAGCAGCAAAATTGATACCATTTCCTTTCCATAAATACTACGACTGCAATAAAAGCATGCAGTGTACAATCTGCTTATCCTCCAAGACTGGTAATAAAAGTCTACAGGAGGAAATGGCGTCTAATGGACTTCTTAGGTCGTCGTTCGTCAGTAACCCATTTCTGGGTGTATTTATAAATGGTTTACGAGCCTGCAACCTATCACTACTTAGAACATTAATATCTATTGGGTAATTGCCATTGATTTATGATTTGTCTGTTTCGTGAAAATATACAGGTTGCTGTTCAATTTGGGAGCGTTGGTTTTCGTGTCATATCATAGTTAGAGCCTTGTGGCCTAATAATATCATCCACACGGGTTGATCGAAGGTTAAACTACGTTTAGTAGTTGTGGATGGGTGGCCATCAATTTTGTGCCTCGAAAATCACAAGCTATTTGGTCCCGGCTGTCATTCTGACGTCTTTGACAGTCGTTATTAACAGTTAGAAGCCCGGAACTCTGACTACCAGTCTTACCAGCGTGTATCTATTTGGTATATTGGCTTGTGGAAGTGAGATGAGCAGTCGCTCAATGTAAAATACAGACGAATGACGGACAGGTTGTGGTATTCAGACTTGAAACTAAACCCAACACTCTTGCGAAAAGGCTAGGCAGATAGATTTTATGTTCCCGCATTTAACTTTAAAATATTTCCATACAGTTTATTTCTTGATTAATTCTGTTGCTCGTAACATTGTATCACTGTTGCAAACCACAAATAGATTGTCAATGGGTAAAGGTTCCGCTCCACTGCCGCACTGTTATGCAGGATATCCACAGAGAGTTTTGCCGCCGATTCATTTGTTTTGTACAAAGCGTGATCGTAAGTCATAGTGGACGGAGGATCTGATCTAGGGGTCTAAAATGGCCACTTTAGCAGAATCATTATATTCCTAAAATGGGCACAAACGCATTTAATATTATGAATTGTCACTTTGTGACTTTTTTTGAAAATTGTAACGTAATTCGTATTACTATTATTATGATTCTACTATAACGGCCATTTTAGACCCCCCTGATCACGAACCAGTGGGGTCAGCGGGAATACACCACAAAAAAACAAAGCGAAAGACATGTCTAACTTAGCTGTGGGTTGCTGTGGAGCGAAACTTTAAAGAATCTTTTAGATTTTTCCAGGTCTAGGCAACAAAACGTCAACAAAACGTGTTGCATATTGAAGCAGTCTTGTTACTTAAAGAACGTTTATGAAATCAAGTCGTTTACATGAATTCGCTATCTCTTTCCGATCTGCTATTTCCCTGAAGCAGAAGCATACAAATGAGTAAGCAAACACGTATCGAGCATCATTAGTCTGGAAGTAGCAACGTTACGATTTCGCACTTATTTGCTGTAACGAGGTCAGGAGTACTGTTAGTACCAAAGTAATTTCATATGAGTGAGTTGGTCCAAGGTTATGTATTTTGACGAGATGGTATAAAATTACGAGTATGCATTTTGTTGCGCTGTTTTGCTAGCAGTTTCAGAGATTGATTCGCAATATAATATTTAATCTTGTTATAATATTTAGTTATTACAACGTTGCAACAAAATAATTACAATCAATCTCGAACTGTGCTTTTGTTAGTACAGTCATGTGCAAAAATATATATCCATATGATGAAAAGCAATTACTGCAAAAAGGTCCCAAATAATTATTTCCTCTTTTCATGTATGATACTAATTATTGCAATAATTTGACTTCGCGAACCCTGCACTGAATTTGTCCTGTACTCACATTTGAACCGCCATGTTTTAACGTCGCAATTACCTGGTTGATTGCAAGCCTCCTTTCAATAATAAACTCGTTTTAATTTCGAGCCAGCATTATACAGCGATAATCAGATTTGTGTGAAGATAATGCGATATCGCTCGATAATTGGGCAAACAAAACGGTTTGTTTTTAATTTAAATTATTACATAATATTGATGGAATTGTTAGTTTGTTGGGTTAAGCGAGGGTGTGCTCTGTGTTTGGGTTTTATGAAGTTAAACTAAAAAAGCAGGTTATTCAATAAATGGCGGAATGAAAATAGTTTCTATACCATTAAGAATATTTGTGAACATAAATTATAATGTTTGTTATTTCAAATTTGTTTATTGGTTTAAGTTTGCATGCTTTAATATAAGTGTCTTTAAAAGCAAAGCATGTATAATCTCATATTCTATTATAAGTTCTATGTAGGAATACCGCAATTAAAATATCTTATCTTATCTAAAAAACTTATATGTAGCAGATAATTATTTCATATTATATCCTGGGAGGTTTTGCGTAGGTATACCTACAGGCATGGCATCTACATTCCTGCTTTAAACTTACAAACCCTTTTATTTTCTTTCCGTGATATCCATCATTTTTTCTTTTGTTCGTTTTTGTAAGATCTGTTATTTTAATAATCAAACATACAACCGGATATTTGAACCAAACAAGCATTCACTAACAAAATCTTTCATCATCCAACCACGCACCACATAATCGCATTCAGTTCTCTATTAATAAAGAATACGGAATCAAAACTATAAATCTAAAAAAAGATTAATAATACCGAAGCCACGTGGCACATCACTTCACTTTGTTTATGACTCTGACTGTACTAGTCTAAGGATCCTTTCAGACTACACCGCAGTACGCGCCGGCGTAGCATAACATCACGTCTGTTATGTAATCCTCGAGGGTTTGGCAGATACCTAATATTTGCCATTGTGCCATTTTGTGAATTATTTTGAAGTCGCGTGTAGGGCCTACTTTCATGAACCGGGCACCAATTTAAACTCTCTGGCTACTACGGATAAAAAAAACACTTCACCTGACCTGGGAACTGAACCCGAGACCTCATCCTCAGCAGTCGCGCTTACGACTACTAGACTACAGCAACCAGCATAAGCAACGCTTAATGAGGGTTCTAAGATGTCTCCGATTTTTGTTGTTCTAGAACACATCGATTTCCTCACAATCGTAACCTTCGCAGTTGCAAGAGCAGTGGTGATGAAATAAATAAAACAAAGTAACGCACCGGTACCAACTGCTAATTAAAGAATAACGAAGGTGCAAGTCAGTGGACTAATGTTGCGTTGGTGTCTTTAGATTAACTTTCTGTTTAACAATTTTGAGCATTCTGTCCTGTCTAAGTTTTGACGGAGAAAAAATTAAAATAATATCGAGGTTTTCTTGGTAATTTTGATGTTGTGAAGATCATGATGATTAAATTAAGTCAACAAGGAAAATATCTAAAGGAAGATATTTTTCTGATTTCCATTACAAGATTAAACATTTTTTTGTTTTATTTTTTTGTCTTTTTTTTTTGTTTTTTTTTTTTTTTCAATTACTCAATACCTTAAATTGGATGTTTTATTATGTTTCAATCTCGTGCTTTTGTTTAAAGATTATATATTCTTATTAGTAACAAAATGAATTTTACCTACATTATATGTACATAATTATTTAAATTAACTGAATAAATAGAATTCTCGTGTAAATAGAGTAATTTTTTTATTTATATGCATTTTATATTTAATCTGAATTCTTTCAACTTGACTACAAATCGCAGCATCAGCTAACACTGTTGTGTAAACATCTTAACAATGATAAGTACAGTTTATATTTAGCATTACGGTTGCCAACCGACGAAAGAGTACAAGCACGAATCTAGCACACACACCTAAGTGCTTTTAAGATTTACATTGCATTATATTTTGGGTTTGATATCCCTGTTTGAATTTAGGGTATACCGGAACTTTGTAATTGTATTTGAAGGAAAAGTTATGATTGCTACATCGGTTAAATGACTTTCAGTATTAGGTACCAAAGTGATTCCTCACACATCGTTCTCTGCCTTGAAATAACTTAGCAGCGTGGCACATTTTGATTTTTTTATTTGTTGAAGTGTCCTCTACTCATAAAAGCGAATTCAAATGCGCTGCAACTTTGAATAAAAAACAAAATGGCGATGGTATACGATGGACTACGCCAGCTTGCATAAGAAAATAAGTTTTCCTTTAAATTGTTTAAAAAATTGTAATTAATGGAATAGCTCTACATGGTGTTGGAAAGTGGAGGAAATTACGCAGTATAACAGAAATCGATTAATTTTATAAAAAAATATTGTTTAAACACACATAACACTACTATCCTTCATACACAACACACTACCTTACATAACACTGAACACACACCTGCAAGCAAGGTTTTCTTTAGTTTAAAATTAGATCGTAACTTCTTTTAATGTATAATAATATCATACTCCTGTACCTATTGTTTTTTGTAAATACCCAGTTTGCTAAATTTGTATTGCTTTGCTATGAAAGAGCGGGGCTTCCCAACACAGGCATTACTTGCTTAAAGGAGCTCCAAACACTAAAAACCTTTTGTAAACTTAAGAAGCAATAAACTATTTTGTATTTGTATTTGTAAACAATACTTACAGCTTTTTTAAAATATAATATTTTTTTATCAAAAATAACAACACAGTCATAATCACAAAATTATGTCATAGTTACAAATTATTCACACATACATTGCTACAACACATACAAATAATCCAACTTATAAAGATCACAACATTTCTCTCACATTGACAGTTCACCGGCGCGTCGCGTACGTTAGCATTAGCACCATTAATTATATCATTTCCTTCGGTGACACGACTGACTATTACAAAGTAGTGTGTTCATTACTATGATGGCTTAATTTAGACTTTAGTTTAGTAGGAAAAACCCAATATCATTTCGCCTGACTTCAGAATTGAATCCAGGAACTAATGATCTACCAGTGGAACAAAACAGTCTGAATGGATTCTGTATTGACGAGAACAGCGTGAAGGTGCCTGGAATTCTGAAAATGGACCTTATGGTCATAATCCTAGAGTCCATTTTAAGAATTTTTAACGTGATTAATAAGGTTCTGCTAAAGCGGCCATTTTAGGCCCGCAGGTAAGGGTCACATGTGAGTAGTCTAACTAGGTAAGAAATACATTCTTGTTTTAAGGAACCAGCGCCACAGTTCAGTCTGGTATGCCCTGCTACTGCAGTCCTAGTAACTGGTCTATTTGATACTATTTTGCTGAATGGCTATAATTTAAAACACATGAGCTATTGTGGTAATAAATATAATTATAAATTGCCAATACACATTGAAACAACAAAGACAACAATAAACAACAGAAAGACAATAACAAATACTCAAAGATTTCGACATTTCTCGCACATTCTGCGTTGGAACCATTAATTATATCATTTCTCTACGCGCTGACGCTTACAAAGTAGTGTGTTACGATGATGGCTCACTTTAGACTTTGGTTTAGTTTACAAATAGGTTTGGAAGTGTCGTGTATGTCACTGTCGCAGGAGTTCAGATGTTAATTAGTATAAGTTTGAGTTGTACCGTGTGTGTATGTTTTTTAACCGTGTGTGCTAAATTTCATCTAAATCCGTTTAGTAGTTTTTGCTTGGAAGAGTAACAAACATACACATACAAACTTTCGCCTTTATAATATTAGTGTGATGTTCTATGCATCTGTTTTTGGCGACTTGACTTACAAGGCGTTAAATTGCCCAGTGGGGCTATTACGTATCTCTGTTGACAGCTCGAAATGATAGTAACTGGGCTCAGTGTCCATCAATTAACGGTCAAAAGGTTAGTTTCGTATTATGTATGACCCTGTTAGTCACCGTAAAGTGATATCCACTCAGTGTGATACGTAATACCAATATTATGACGTTCAAGGTTGTCATCAAAGTTCGGTGTACAACCGAAGCTTGATAGTCACTGGATATCAGAAAGATTCGTAATAGCCCTGCTGGTTGTGCTACTAATACTACTGAACTAATAGAACTAATATTCTTACTTACTTAAATGTCCGCAGAACAAAGTGATTAAAAGCACAGGGTCTAAAAGTCTCCCAATGCACATGATGAGAGGGGTCTTTTGCCTGGAGGGCGACTTTGTGAACCCACTGCTATACAACTTTCTGACCACCACCGGAGTTTACAGAATTATGTAAGATTTTACCTGATTACCAGATTGCGTAGGTTAACAGAACTATGTAAGATTTTACCAGAATGCCAGATTGCCTGGATTTACAGAACTATGTAAGATTATACCAGAATGCCAGATTGCCTGGGTTTACAGAACTATGTAAGATTATACTAGAATGCCAGATTGCCTGGATTTAGAGAACTATGTAAGGTTATACCAGAAAGCCAGATTGCCTGGGTTTACAAAACTATGTAAGATTATACCAGAATGCCAGATTTCCTGGATTTACAGAACTATGTAAGATTATACCAGAATGCCAGATTGCCTAGGTTTACAAAACTATGTTAGATTATACCAGAATGCCAGATTGTCTGGGTTTACAGAACTATGCAAGATTTTACCAGAATGCCAGATTGCCTGGATTTACAGAACTATGTAAAATTATACCAGAATGCCAGATTGCCTGGGTTTACAGAACTATGCAAGATTTTACCAGAATGCCAGATTGCCTGGATTTACAGAACTATGTAAGATTATACCAGAATGCCAAATTGCCTGGGTTTACAGAACTATGTAAGATTTTACCAGAATGCCAGATTGCCTGGGTTTACAGAACTATGTAAGATTATACCAGAATGCCAGATTGCCTGGGTTTACAGAACTATGAAAAAAAAAACCGACTTACAATATAATCATGCACGTGTAAGTGTAACTACACATGCGTAATTATAAATTTCATATTATTTGTGTAGTTTTTATTAGTTGATAATTTCACCATTTTGTTTGTGTTTTATCCTGTGCGGGCTAATAAATGCTTTTTCTTTCTTTCTTTCTTCTTTCTTTCTAACTTATACTGACACAGCGCGGCGGGAAAAATCCAAATTATTCTATCTTCATCAATTGTTTTACTTAATCTCATCTCATCTAGAACAGCTCACACACTCAAATATTGCAAAGTTAGTAACCTTCGATACCAGCACACATTCTCACAAATATTTGATCTAGAAACTTGTTCATTAACAGTAACCATGTGCACAAATTTTCACAGCACATTTCCGAACGTCAGCGCAAAGCTTCATTGATCTAATAAAATACAGTTAGGTCTGTTATGCACTGGATTGTAACATTACACAGAACTGAGATGTTGTGCAGAAGCGATTGTTGCAATACAATAATATTTTGGTGTTGTAAATTAGACAGTCGCTTGAAACAAACAAAACAAACATTTCCAATCTACATTAGATTGGAAACGTTTGACAAATAAATTATTCAAGTCTGTTTTATTCTGTGAAATGACTTCGCATGTTTTTGACTTGTATTGTCTGTATCTGAGATGAGATTGCAACTTGAATTTGTACGTTTTTAATTATGAGAATTGGCCTACAAATCCCTTCGGGCTTTAAAGTCTAGTCCTATATCAATTTATGCCCTTACACTCACTATGAAAATGAGTGTGTACGCTAGATAAAAACTGATGTTTGTTATGTTCCTAACTTCAATCATAAAAATATGTATAATACAAAAAAGACAAAATGTATTTTTCACACATAAGGTCAAAAATGGGCTACCGCGGCTCCGGAACACAAAAGGCAAAGAAGGGACATGGATGGGTTTTAGTTAGTAAAAGTCTGACACTCCCTTCCGCTCCGCCCAGAGCGAAGGGGTCATTTGATGATTTCCCATCCGAAAAAAAAGGTCATAAATGGGCTGTCTCTTTTGGAACTACTCAAATTACAAACTCAAACACTGCGTAACCAAACCTTTCTCAAACACAATGCAGACCAGACACTACACCGCAGTGTTAACCAATCCCCACAGAACCTTACACAATGGTATAATTAGTGCACAATCAGCCTCCCGCGAGTTACTGATCGGCTTCAATAACAATTAGAGGCTAGCCCGAGGCGGAGGAATAGAAACAATGACTCACTGCGATAAACAATAGAGTTCTGTTGCTTAGAAAATACGCATAGATATTATATTAGGCATTTAAGGCTGTGGTTTCTAAATTAGATTGGGTTTTCTTTGTTGTTTTTGTGAGGGTAGGCTATGGTAATGCGTTGGTAAACATTAAATTTTACTTGATGAAAATGCATGATTAATTTGGGTTCCGTACCTCAAAAGGAAAAAACGGAACCCTTATAAGATCACTTTCTTGTCCGTCTGTCCATCTGTCCGTCTGTCTGTCACCACCAATTTTCTCAGGAACGGGTAAATCTAGCAAGTTGAAATTTATACCGGGTACTAAAGTCTATAGTCCATATTAGATTTATAAAAATCAAGATCCTGAGTCAACACGATAAAAAGATATGGGCATTTAGATTTTCGCGAAAACGTGTAAGTGCCAAAATTTACCTTAATTTTTAACTTTTTTTTTTTTCGGACTTTTCCCTTTACTTGTGCTGCAAAACCTTGCTTTCAACCAAAATTGACAATTCTAGATCAACCGGTAGTAAGTACCATATAGGTTTTGGGTCGAAAACCTATATGGTAGTTCCTATTGACCTAGAATCACGAAATTTGGCGAGAAGCATTCTCTTATAGCACATGTAAAGGGAAAAATCTGTAAACCGAAAATATGTAGTTTAATAACAAAAAAAAGCATTTTACTATTACAAACTTATTATTTGCGGTTGGTGCAATAGCCGTTTCTAGGGATCGAACAGCAATGTTAAGTTTGTCCTTTAAAAAGTTTGTACGGAACCCTCGGTGCGCAAGTCCGACTCGCTCTTGGCCGGGTTTTGGTGTGAGGGTAGGCTATGGTGATGCGTTGGTAAACGTTAAATTTTACTTGATGAAAATGCATGATTAATTTTTTGTGAAAGATCCCATTAACAATTAGATAGGTATTTCACTTGTAGTAGTAGTACAGTACTGAGTGATGAGCATGGAAATTTGTTTCCGAGTCATGGATGTTTATACGTATAATAAGTATGTATTTACAAACAAAAAGTATCTATGTAGTATATCAACTATCTGGTGTCCACGACACAAGCCTCGTTGCTTAGTGTGGCACTAGATGGCGCTGTGTTTAATGTCCAGCGATATTTATTTATTATATTTATTTATAGTCGCTCGTGTTAAGCAACAATACAGTCCATGATTGAACTACATGCATTGCCATCGGTCCTCCTCAATTATATTGTATAAACTTCCACTTCACTGTTCACTAGAATGACCTTATCTTGTCACAGGTGCAATGGAAACATTATGTAAAAGTCAAGATATATTACGTGCTATCAAAGCTAAACAATAATGTAATAGAACTATAAATGATAAACAAACAGCTTCTTTATTGTGTAGCATAAGAACACAGCGGTGACACAAAAAAAAAGGTATTTTATTTATTTATTTATTTCATTTTTGGGAAAACTTACAGCTAAACAGATAGTGACTAATAGTTTAAACAAAATATGGCCAATTACAAGTTTCCACATTTATATAAATAACTAGCGGCCCGTCCCGGCTTCGCACGGGTTTGGTATTTTTTTTTTTTTTTTGTTTTAGCTTATATGACACGTTCGTAGATTTACCATAGCAGCGCCATCTATTGATTACTTACTCAACCCAGTCGAAAGGTATCGACATCTGTTAGAATCATTTGGAGTTAACAGATAATTGTGACTGTCAAATAATAACAGACAAATAATTAGCAATAAATTAAAATTGCGACTATAATTTGAGATTTAAACTATCCTATCTCTCAAGTTGGATCGAACTGCACATGGTGTGCGAATTTTATTATAATCGGTTAAGTGGTTTAGGAGTCCATCGAGGACAAACATTGTGACACGAGATTTATATATATTAAGATATGACATAAAAAAAATAAGACTATATAAAACACCAAACAAAAATTACTAAACACGCTCAATGAAGCTATTAGATAAAGTTTTCTTCAATTTAGCGGTACTAGTATTAAAAATGTCGATCTCAGCTTCCCAGCAGGTTGTGTTGTACATACGACTCGCTCTCATCATATACGAGTTCCTTCTGTACGTTGTGGCTACCACTGGGGTGTGTAATAAATGAGTATGAATGTGTACTTTATATATAGTATAAAGCGATTATATTGAATTAAATACGATAAAACAATGGTGTATCTGTAGCAAAGATGAAAGTTGGGCATTACTGCCCGACTGCTGTCGAAAGTCCTCGTCTAACCTAAATAAACATGAGCATCGATAACAGAAAAATGAAAAAATCGATACACAAAATCCTAGACCGCATAACTTTACTACCCCAGTTACATCAACATGCGTCATCACAGTCCGAATCCAGACGCTGTAACGTTCAAACCTTCACGCTTGTTATAAAAACGTTACGAGTTGAGAGCTCTAAACGATAACACTTAGTGTATTGGCAGCTTTCTAAGACACGTGCATTGGTAATGGGTTTAGTTCAAGGATGTAGGTAGGTACTGGTTGTTAGTAAGTGGGTAGGTAGAAGCCTAATGCTTTTAGAAACAGTAAGTTTGGTATAATTTAGACAACTGTGCTAGCGGTACTGCGTTAAGATGCAAGAAATGGGTGTTACCATGAAAATTGATAGTACTTGTGATAAATTGTTTACATAATAATAATATGAAGTCAGAGGAAGAAGTAGAAATAAACGAGTTCCTTTATGAATTGACACTGGATGGGAACTAGTTTTATGCACCTTCTTTATTTCATAATTCATAATTATAATTCATAATAATTCATAATTCATTTATTGGTGTGATTTTTGGTACATTTTACAAGAGATCTTAAGTAATAATTATAATAGTTCCTCAAAAATCTACCTTAAAGGTGTACACTCTTTCACATATCAGTTATTATTTTTAAAAAGATTATCAACATGTTAAAATAAAATAATTACAATAAAACACAAAATAACTTAAGACTGGAAAAACAAGCAAAACATTAACAATTGAGTATAAATATTAATAATGAATATAATGATAAAAATACAATGTCAATAATAGAATGTAGTAGAATAAAATTTATAATGTCAATAAAGAATGTAATAAAATAAAATTTATAATGTCAATTAAGTAAATATCAATGTCAAATAAGTTAGCCAAATTCTTTCTCAGTAAGGAATTCACTGACAGCATAGTATGCTTTATGGGTTAAAAAGCTCCGGAGCCTGCTTTTAAATAGAGATAGCGGAAATTCTCTCCATTGCTTAGGTAATTTATTATAGATGACCGAAGCCATGCAGTAGACACTCTTGCGCATTAGTGCCGTTTTGGCGGGGTGAGAACACACTAGATTATTGTCGCGTCTATTACGTGGAACTACGTCAGCCAGGCGTTTAAAACGATTTGGGTTCGACTTCACAAACACAGCTACTTCCATTATGTACAGGGAAGGTAGTGTTAATATTTTGTGCTGTTTAAAGTATGGCATGCAACTATCAGTGGATTGAAGCTTAAACATCGCTCGTAGACATCTTTTCTGGGCTTTAAAAACTGTTTCTCTTTCGGTTGAATTTCCCCAGAATATTATACCGTAACGTAAGTGGGATTCTACTATGCCATAATAAGCAGTAAGAAGTGCATCCATGTATATTATTGGGGATAGTGAATGTAGAGCGTATGCGGATTTACTAATTTTCTTACATAAAGTATCAGTATGTGCTTTCCAATTGAGGTTTTTATCTATTACGAGTCCTAAAAATTTTGTATTTTCTACTTCTTCTACTACTTCATTGTTATAGTGTATATTAGGGCTAATTCTAGGAATCCGCTGAATAAAATGTATAACTTTTGTTTTTTCCAAGTTTATTTTTAAATTATTTGCCTCTAACCAGCTAACAACATTTTTTAAACAATTATTAATGTCCCTTTCATATGTCTCTTCACTTTCACATGGTATTGTCACAGTACTATCGTCCGCAAACAGAGTTATTGGTTGTTCAATGTATTCTGGTAAATCGTTTATGTACAGTATGAATACAAAAGGACCCAAAACGCTCCCCTGCGGTACTCCAAACATAACTTCACGCTCTGAGGATCGAAATATCTCTTCACGCTTGCTAACTGGATTAATTTGACGAATTTCAGTTATTTGCTTTCGATCTTTAAGGTAAGACTCAAGAAGACTAAGTAAATTGCCTCGAATGCCGTATGCTTCAAGTTTTCTTAAGAGAATAGAATAATCCACGTGGTCAAAGGCTTGTGTCATGTCACAAAATATGCCACATACAGGTATTCGTTTGTCTACATTCTGAATAACATTATTAATAAAGTCATATACAGCCATATTGATAGTTCTATGTTGTCTAAATCCTTTCTGTTCGTCACACAAAACGTTATTTTTATCAATGAATTTATACAGTTCGTTATAAATGTATTTCTCAAAGATTTTGGAGATCACAGGTATAAGTGCTATTGGCCGGTAATATTTCATTAATTCTCTATTTTCTTTCTTAAACATTGGCTTTATTATAGAAGTTTTTAAGGCATCGGGGAAGATGCCTGCGCTGATACTAAGGTTAATTATATGACTTAAGTGGCCACATATTTCCATTGATACGTGTTTGAGTATTTTTGTACTGATACCATCATACCCTACGCTACTTGTATTATTTAATGTCATTATTATTTTATGTATATCTAAAGGTACACTAGGCGACATGAACATTGATTTAGTGCTCGTGTTTATTTTACATCGTTCGGGTTTCTTGGTGTCGTTATGTTTCGGCTGAATTTTATCGATAAAGTAGTTATTAAACGCTTCAGCAATGCTCTTGGGATTTGATAGAATACGGTCTTTAACCTTTATTTTATAAATGTTTTGTTTGGGTAAATTATGCTTCGCGCGATTAATAATCTGCCACGTAGTTTTAGATTTATTTTTAGATGATTTAATTTTATTATTGTTTTGTGCCTTCTGTGTCAAGTGTATAATTTTTTTGTGCAATTTTGAATAATTAGTGAATTTAGTTTTACTATCCCTACTTAGGTTTAATCTCATCTGCCACAGAAGCTTTCTTTTTCTTTGGCTACACAATTTAATTCCTTTTGACAGCCACTTAGGTTTTTTAATAACATCAATTTTGATTAATTTAATTGGAAAACACAGATCGTACAAAAGCTTGAAAGAGTCGATAAAATTACTATATGCAATATTGGGGTCCTCCGTATCATAAATCTCAGAGAAGGTAAGACTTTTGATGTGACCTTTGAACTTGGCTATGTTTTCCACACTATAATCCCTTTTAGCCGCATACCAACAGTTTATGACACATTTTGTTTGAACAGGACAGTGGAGGAGCTGTGCCGTATGATCGGACAACGCAAATTCTAGCACATCAGTTTTACATGGTTTACTAAAATTATGCGCAAAATTGTCTATACATGTCATGCTTGCCATGCGAGTAGGCTGTCTTAATGCCAATTTCAAGTTATACCTCATTAATAAATATTCAAATGCATTTGTGTGATTATTTTTTTTTAAGCATATCTATGTTAAAATCTCCAGCAATAACAATGTTTTTATAACGTGCTCGTGATATTTCTCGTAATACAATTTCCAGTTTTTCTAAAGAGTAGTTAAGATTATTTACATTAGGTACTCTATAGATACAGATTACAATTATCCTATACTGCGTAAGCTCAATAGCGCAGCATTCAAACACGCCTGAACAAGACAAATTCGAAATTTTAGGTAATTCCTTCCATTGTACGTCATTTCTGGCTAGGATGCAGGCCCCTCCCCTTTTTTTCCCCTCTCTACAGAAATAAGCCGCTAAACAATAATTTGGAACATATAAGTGATTTTGATATCCTTCCATAATAAAGTGTTCTGTAATGCACAAGACATCCACATTTATGTTTTTTTCAGTAAGTTCATCTAAACATACAGTGAGAAGGTTCGATTTCGTTATTAAGCCTGCAATATTTTGATGCAGGATTTTGATATATTTATTGGAGAAAAAACAGTTCACCAACTTGATCACTATTGCACTTACGTGAGAGTTGGGATGTCCCACTATGGTCTTCTTCAAGGAGGTGGATATCGTCGTTAACATTAGTACTATAGTCTTGATCGTAGTCAATAAATATTTTGGATCTGATCTGGTTAAAGATGTTTCTCCATCCGTCTTTATTAATTTTCCCTGTATTGTAAGTAAACATGTCAAGAGTCAGGGTGTAGTTACTGTCGAAAAAGTATGCATATTTGTTGTTTTTTATGTCCAAACTGAGGAGGTTGTTGAATAATTCGACTTTATAATTATATATTAGTGCACCTCTTATATAAGTCGGAGCGCATATTTTATATTATATTTCCAAAGGTAAAGAAGAAAGGACGACCCGTAGGTATCAACAAGAATATTTCTTCTAAAAGAATAGATCCAGTTATAAAAACAACCATAGCAACTGAAATTCTATTGTTTTTCACAATGTATACAGAACGCGAAGTTTTGTTTACTTGTTCCCAAACCAACATCGCATAATAAATCGCTAAACAAACTTCAGACCATGTACCAGGAAAGCAAAAGATTGAAGATATTATAAACATGCAGACCGTTCTCTGCTACGATATCGCTAACCTAAATGTATTTAGCACAGTGTTCTGGAAACTGGGCTATTATAACATCAACGGTTCTAAAATTACTAAGCAAAATTCGATACTTGATATTTTCCGCATGAAAGGATGAACTGGGGCCTATAACTATTTACATATAGGATCGTTTTGAACTTTGGTTCAGATAAGAGGCACGTTTGAATGTTAACGTTGCAGAGTACATTACTTTATGGATTGTTCTGACTACATGTCATTTGATAGTAGCCTTGTTAAAGTCTTATTGGCAAATGGGTAGGTATATAATCATGGGATTCGAACTTGAAACTAGATTTATTAGTAGCAGCCTAAGAAAAGAGATAACTATGCTGAGCTCTAACTATTTATAAGATCCTTCATGTTTATACCTATGTTTTACAAATAAATTGATTCTGATTCTGATTCCATAAACATCTTTTCGTGTCGTTTATTAAAAATAATTAAACTTTGAATTAAGCTTTTAATTTTTAGGATACTAAATACTGGATAGGCAATAGACGAATCGACAAAGTTTGCAAGAATTATACCAATAAATACGTGTAAATGAGTAGATATTTAACAGTATTGATTTCGTAACTGGATAATCCGGCTCGAAGGACCAAAATGTGTGGTTCGATAGCTTTAAATTTTGGTTCTAGGAACAAAACGCTGGCTTGATATATAGAAGAAACTTACCGACGTCTTTTCACCGCTTTGCGTTGTCCCGGGACTAGGAATCCATTAACAGAGGTTCACAGCACTTAGCACAAGAGGATTAGACAGTTTTCATAGTTTATAATTAGTAATTTTCAGAGTTTTCTTATTATTTTACGGAGCCGCGCACGCGTTTTCTTCAAGATGTCTCTCAAGGGCAGCGCATGCGCTCATTCGTTCCGAGCGCTGGCAGATTTCCGCGCGTCTGATTGGTTGAGCGCGTTGAGGCGGGAAAGATGGTTCGTTTCAAATCAAGCCAGTAAGAAATTAACCCAACAAAACATATTACGATTTAATGATTGGACGGGATCCTGATTTGAACCTGTTAAACACTGTTTCAGTTACCAGTGCTTTGGATGATTTTGTACTAACAACTTTTCAGCAGTCTTAATATTAATTCTTCTCGTCATTGCGATATTTTTTTTGTTCTACACCATACCTGGAAACCTTCTAGTTACGGAGATATTGGGGGTCAAAGTTCCAACTTTTTGACAACTTTTTTTTTAAATATAAGTTTTTAATGTAAGATTTTTACTTTAATTAAACACCTCCACGACCCCCATACTATTCAATCCATCCATCAGCACGTTTTGAGTGCGTTACATTGAGTTCTACCATAAAACAAGATTTTCACCCCAAAAAAAAAAAGTCGCTCCCCAGCAAAAATTTTTGTGTAAAGTTACTTAGTTTGATGTACAGAATGCTTGGTTGACGGCTTCGTGATGAGGTGGTGTACACCCTGTATACTGGTCGGGCAAAATCTGAGTCATCGACTCGAGGAAAAGAAGAAGCAGTCTTATTCTTTTCGAATCGATGATACATTCTACCACATTATTGCTAATCACACAAATATTGTCAATACCGCCGCGTATACCAATATGTTGCACTTTTAATGTGGCCTCTATGAAACGAACGCCCAACCATACCTACTGTACATATCTCATAACAAAAATAGTTATTACTACATCTAACTAAGAATGTTTTGACTACCATCTGGTATATGAACAATTAACAAAACCATTTATTTTTAAAATACAGTACTAACATAATGGAAATAAAGTTAACATTCTAAATTCTTGACTAGTCGAGGTCGGACGGATACCAGTTGTTTGAAAGAAAATCATAACCTCGCTGATTCATTCCTGGAGAAAAAACAAATGAGTGATGTTTCACATAAACTCAACATTTTGCTGCATCATGTTTGAAAAACTGATTTCCCGAATACTACTGAAGGCCTGACAACGGATTGTATTTGTCAGAGTCCGTTGTCCGCAGCCCGTCCGGAGTTCGGTCTGGTCGATTTGACCGAACATATAAGGGTTAAAGGTACTAGCAGCCACGTTAAGAATCCACTTAGCAACTATTGGATAGAGTGTGCAAGCATCACATGACTTTTCCCGCCCAAGATGTAAAATACTACGACAACCGTTTTAATATTTCATTTCATCGTACAATCTGTCACCGCTTATCACAGCATTAAGCAGTAAAATCGTGTTTACATTAATCATATAAATCGAGCTTTTCCTTTTAGTTTATATCATCGTCTAACTCATTTCAATCTCACATGTCCGACATCATGTGTATGCGCAAATATCTTGCGGACATCCGTATGTTGTAGTTTCAGCATTAGCATTTTTCATCATTAAGATTAGCTTTTTGAAAGCACTTAGTACTCATTTTTCTGAGGATACTTTTTTATACTCCATGATAGAACAATAGCTAAAATCCTAAGGACTCACCAGCTCATCGTAGTAATTCGCAATATGCGAATATATCAGCGAATCGTAATCCATTGTCGCCTCCACACTGTCACTTACACTTTTACGACAAACAAAACTTTCAATGAACGACCACAACACAACTTATCACTGATTTTTTATACTAAGACTTTAGCAATGAAGGTGAATAGTGGAATGGTTGGAATAGCGTATGTTCCCCGTGCGTTCCGTCGATATAAGACGCATTGGCCGGCCCAACTGACGTACAAACGCCTGTAAAGCTAAATTAAGACCAAATTTTAAACACAAATCTTTGATGTTGTAGCGTATCTATAGAGATGTTGTTACCGCGTATGACTTAGGCGTATTGTTCCGATATGATTGGAAGATGAATGGTACTCGGAGGTAAAAATAAATTTTTGTTGCGTGAATTTGTGTCTTTGATTTGCGAATGTGATGTTTTATGAATTATTTCGACGTGTTGTGACGTTCGCAACAGTTGGTGGCATTTATGTTTGGCATCTTATAACATTTTTTCGTTTACTCATCAGTGCCAGATTATAATTTTAGTGGCTATAAATAAATCACTGAAATGTGTGCTAGTTTAGTTCTGCAACACACAATTCGTATTGGTAACATCTGTCAAAAGTGTAACAATTTCATTCCATTTACATACCATTAACATTTATATACGAATGTTGATAAAAATTAAGTAATTATTAACGACTGCTTAACAATTTCTTTATGTTTAAACGTCTCTCAACAATAAGCGACATTTTTAAATAGCAGTAAAAACAAATAAATTGACACACCAAAACCTCCCTTGTCACACTTCAACAACTCTACTAAATCCCGCTTGAGGAGGAAGCGAGTTATAGCGTGTGCCAGGCTCATGAGTTACTTCAAACATGTTGGTTGTTGGTCTGTTTTATAATTTCTACGGAAATTTTTATTCCGATTCATATTGTTAGGACTCGAGTGCAATCCGCTTCGTCCGCTCTTAGTGGCTTTATTTACTTTTTAATTTACGTTCGTATGGAAAAGTTGCAGTGCGATTTATTTACGAATAGAAGCGGAAATAGAAAATCTCTTTTTGTAAATAAATTGTTTGTTTTGATTTTAGTTTTTTTCTTTTGTGGTGGAATGTGGGTTGAGGGACGTGGTGTGTGGAATAAAATGTGTCGTCGATAAGTTACGAGTATGTTATGTTTAGGTGGCAAGAACTAAGTGTAATATTAGAAATAAATTATACGTGTGTGTGTGTGTGTTATGGGTATCATTTAAAAGGGTTTACTGAGTCGAAATCCAAACAAATGATGTCGCACTAACATTGAAAAGCTTGATTTATAAAAATGATTTTTTGTTTCAAGCTTCGGTTACGTCTTGTTGACATATGATTACGTTTATAAAACCTTCAAAGCTACAAAGTAAGTATCAAGTTGAACAGGATGTACATTTCAGCAATCACACAAAATGGGTGTCCTCTTCTATCAAAACCAAACCAACCATAACACTTTATCAGCCCCAGGTTCAGCTAGATTGATAAGGCAATTAATAGAACAAAGTAATGCTTGGTCGATACAGCTTGTATCAGAAAGGTGTCTTCATGAATATTAAGGATGATCACCATCATCTGTCTTTCCTTGACTAGGCTTTTATCAACTATGTTGGGGTCGGCTTCCAGTCTAACCGGATACAGCTGAATACCAGTATTATACATGGAGCGACTGCCTATCTGACCTTCACAACCCAGTTATTTCTGGGTAATACTGGTCTGGTTGGTAAGACTGGTTGTCTAACCAGTAGACTTAGCCAAGTTGACAATCTACAATCGTTAACGCTAACAGAAAATTAACCAAATGTATGGGAATGACATCACTTCAACGTTAAGTCACGTGGTCGAAACAAACGAATAGAAACTTTTAAGTTCAGTCATAACTGTAAGTTGGCTACGATTTATATGGTATGTAGCGAGCACGATTGTAGAAACGAATACATTTAATTCTATCATCTTAACTGATGTAAACTTGTCTACGAAGTTTCTATTCGTTTGTGTTGACCACGTGACTTAACGTTTACGATTGTAGAAAGAGAATCGATACGAATCGTTTGTAACTTGGCTAGGTTGCAGCCACTGATTACTTAACGACTGATCTACAATTGACAGCCGGGACCAAAGGCTTAACGTGCTTTCCAAACTAAAGAAAATTCTCCATTGGACAAACATAGTAAAGTTATCGTGGTCGTGTTGAATTTTTTTATGGGATATGCTGTAGTAAACTCGACCTAAAAACCTACCATTTTGGGTACATACAAACATTTATTTATGATGGTATTCGGTACTTTTTCTCGTTATCTGTAATTACCTGTCCAGATTTATTGCATGTTTCTGTATAAACGTTTACACCGCGACTGTGAAAAAATCTGTAACGCAGAACCGCGTGCGCAGTTAAAATAAATAGTTTTAGTTCGCGTTGAATGGTGTTCTAATAGATAGCATCTAAACAACTGAGTTTTGAATTTACGCGGCCAGTATTTTTTAGTGTTCCGTAAACGAATGCAACAAAAAAACGGAAAACCATCGTCATTTCGTCATTACGTCACTGTCCGGATTGCACACATCCCTTTTACTCGGAAACTATTGGCACTATATCGATGAAAATTGGAGAGATTTTATTCTTTGCAAAGCAGTTAAACAATGGTGTTATGAAACTGCGATTAAAATATTTAGTGGTGATCCTCCCCATGCATGTAACTGAGGGATAAAAAAAAGAATAGAAATAGTTTGAATACAATGCTTATCACCTCTACCGTACCGCACGTATGCAGAAAAAAAACATCCCGATTACGGAACCCTTCACTACTACGTGATGCTACACGTACTTGGCAGCTTTTTCTGGTTTGTTTCAGAATTTGTAGGATTGATAGGTTGTTTAAAATAATTATGATTCGTTATGAAAGCTAGTCTAGATTTTTTGAACTACGTTTCTCTTGCTCTGTCTATGTTTATCTTGATTTGAAATATTATTTTTGGCAGCAGTGTTTTCAATCTAATATTTTATTTGCTTACAAAATGTTTCAAATTGTGTAGTTTCATTTAATTTTATAAATGGGAACAATATGTACGATTCCTTTTCCTTAATTGTAAAACAACGTAAGCACTAAATTCTTAAATACAATTACAATGTCGTTTCCACACGAAACCATTCAAAAAGATATCACAGTTTCCCGGCCAGTTTAAAATACTAAAAGAATTATCACCCACATTTTCAGGACCACCAACTAGAAAAAATCTCTACCAAAACGCTGCCATACGTATATATGTATCCCAGATGCGGCGACAAATGTATTATAACGACGACAAAATAAAGATATAGGTACAGAAGGTTTAACCTTATAATACGTGACAAGAAGTGCTATTTTTTTTTCGGTACTCGTCGTTTATGTTAGGTGAGCTTAAAGCTTCCCTTTTGAGGTGCCTCTTACCGAAAGAACACAAATTAGGCTAATATTACACGACGGAACCACCGCAAGTTGACGCCTGCACAGCAATGCTTTTAAAATTCGAAATTCGATTCGATTCCATTGATCTCACGAGTAAGTTATACTATGTGGTCCCCCGCACTGTTAATAAGCGTAGTGTACGTGCAGGTAATTCAGGATTACGTTGCCCTATTCGTCGTGTGGTGGAATCTTACAATAGCAACTTTATTGAAATAGTTATTTTTGTATGTTCTGTGTGAATCCTTTATTATTAGTAATTTTTTTTTTCAACCGTTTTAATTATTTCCTTATTTTAGATAATTTCAATTATTCTCATTTGTTATAGTAACGAATAATCCCAAAATTTTCTTTTTTTTTTCAATTATTATTTCTTTCCTTTGATAACTTATTAATTGCATTGCGTTTATTTTAGTAATCCATGTTATTTTTCTTCTTAAAATTATATTTCTGAGTAATGCTTAATCTAGTGTCATCTACTTTTTATCTTATCTTAATTTTGTTAACATGCGAATAATGTAGTGGGCTGCAATATTCGTAATACTTCATAATTATGTGTTTAATGTTATTTGTAAACATTATATATTGTAGCTGTTTATTGCCCATCCATCCATCCATCCATCCATTTATGCGATGCTGTTTGTTTGTTTGTCCCATTGTAAATAAAATTGTTTATGGCATAGATCAGGTCGAAACAATGCAATACAAAACGAATTTCTGCCGCGTTATTTTACTTCGTTTATAAATTAAACACAAAAATGCCAATGAACGCACAATGCAATATCTTAAGAAAATTCCATCTTGTACGATCCCACTCTCCACGATTCAGTTGTTCTCGAAATGTCAACGTCAGTACCACGCTATGCACCCCGTGGTGACCGACAGTGCTCTGACGACAGGCAGATGACAGTATGTCTTCTTCGTAGCTAACCACCCACGGTGGTAGTGCGTGATAGGACTACTGAAGCGAAAGGAGTTTGCATGTAACGGGATGGATACTCTTTGCGATTGGAATTTGCATGTAACGAGATGGATACTCTTTCAGTAAATAGGACATCACGTCATTTTGAAAGAGGCCTCTTTTCCAATGATTAACAGTTTTTAAAATAACGATAGTGTCAGACTAAATTGAAACTTAAGGGTTTTTACCATTGGGGCTGCGGGACTATTCGAAAGAGATACCGTGGCCCCGGAACACAAAGAGCGATGAAGGAACATGGATGTGTTTTAGTCAGTAAAAGTCTGGCACTCCTTCCTGCTCCGCCCAGAGCGGCAGGAGTCATTTGATGATTTCCCATCCAAAAAAAAAAGAAAGGGTTTTTACCATGATATTTATACGGACCACCATCTTAGTTATAAGCCGGAAAGACAAAATGTAACATAACATAATATCACGCCTGCAATCCGAGAGGGGTTAGGCGGAGGTATACCTAATAGTCCACCCACATTTCGCCAGTTATGTTTCAGTCAGTAATATATTAGGCCTAATGCCATCAACCGGGTTCAAATCCAGGCTTCGTGGCTGCTACTGAGAAATTTCTGATGGAAATACCCAATAACACTTTTGCCCGACCTGGGAATTAAACCCAGGACCTCATACTCAGCATTCGCGATTGCGTCCACTAGACCGACGAGGCAGTCCAGGCAGGTAGGAAAATAAAAATATAATGTAAATGTCAAAAGGGTGAAAATTTGTCCCTCTTCTTATTTTGAAAAGCTTAAAGCATTACGGTAGATGAAAAAAAAAACAAATTAGTCCGTCTGATAGATTTCCAAAAAATATTGGACACATATTTATTATTTTTTCACGTAAACAAAAAATGAAGACGTCGAAAACTCGTGTGACGTCATATTTGAGTACTTTTTTTACTCAAACGTGACCCCACTCGTTTCATCTTCGTCAATTTTTATTAATTTGCTCTCAAATCGGTGAAGGAATGAAAACCGGCATGCCCTAGAACCAAAAAATTCGAAGACATGTGACATCTGCCAATCCGCACTGGGCCCGCGTGCGCCCATTCCCTCTCTTAGAGAGGAGGCCTGTGTCCCAGCAGTGGGAACATTAATAGGCTGATGATGATGATAAAACAAAAAAACACGTATCCAATATTTTTCGATAATCTAACTGACGGACTAAACCATTAATTCATCACCATCATCGTCATTCATCATCTCATTCATCATCATTCATTCTTTTTTTTTGTCAGTATCCTCCCTATTCAAGCTGAAAAAAAACTATAAACAGATAGGCCTTCTGCAAACTCCCTACACATAACGCCTATGCAACAAGCAAGACATTCGCAATATAAAACGCCCCGCTAAGCCGACGCTACATACCGCATCGTGGCAATTTATTGCACCGTGATCGCTGTATGCGGTCTGGCAACGCATCGCCCGACCACGCGGCGGCTTAGGAAATTGTGGATGTGCGATTTTATAATCGCTGGCTTTAATCGGGAGTTTGTAACGGTCTTTATAGGATGTGGTTTGGCAGTTTGGAAGCAAGATGCTGAAGAATATTTTTTTGTGTGGTTGTTGAAATCAGTTGTTAGTAATAGAGGGTTACTGAATATCTTTGGTGTATGCAAATGGTTGGCAAGCAATACACTAATCTCACTCAGACTCCAAGGCCCGAAAAGGTTTTGAGGAAAAGAGTCTTTCAACTAAAAATATATTCAAGTGACAGCTATAATGCTCTTTTGATGCTTAAATGACGTTGTGAAAAAAAGAAACACAACGATTATTAGCAACGCCCCCTTTTTTTTTTCGGATGGGAAGTCATCAAATGACTCCTCCCGCTCTGGGCGGAGCAGAAGGGAGTGTCAGACTTTTACTGACTAAAACCCATCCATGTTTCTTCATCGCCCTTTGTGTTCCGGGGCCATGGTATCTCTTTCGAATAGTCCCGCAGCCCCGGCAGGCTTCGGCCCTTGCGGACCCCTTCCTTATTGCTGAATCTCTTTGAGGCACGCGTGGGCGTTGCTAATAATTGCCGTGTTTCTTTTTGATAAATGTATTGTAAAACAAGTTAGCGAAGTTAGTTCCGATTTTCACCTCGTTCCAAAAACTCACGTGACGTGTACAGTCGTGTTTTTTTTCCGCCTAATCAGTTTAAATTTTTTTCGCTTAGGCCTATTAGGAAAGCGTCAACTTTGGTGCGCAAAATAACAATAACTCTCGTTTGGCGTGCGTCGTCAGTGCGCTCGGCCGATCGGTATCTTTTCATTAATTATTTCTATACAAAGTCAAAGGGGCGGGGCTAGAGAGCATTTCTATGTTGTAAGTGCAAGCAAAAAATTGCTTAGTGATGATCAGGCGAGAGTGTTCTCGATAGTACGTGTATGTTTTTACCATAACAAATATAGTTGGCACATACGTCAGACACTACCTCTTAAAAGTTAATTAACAGGAAAGTTTTCTTAAAAAGATAAATAAGTGTGAAAATCTTATCTTTCGTTTTACAGATGCTATATTTTAACTCACACGTGAGTCTAATTGAGTCTAAACGTGCAACATCCGCTCCAAACACGTGGATACGAACGGTAAGTATTTATACACTCATTAAGGAAATGTTCCGTGTCGATATCTCATGCCCTAATCATTTAATTTTACTACGATGAGGTAATTTGTTGCATCCGTTTGGATGCTTGTGGATGAATGAATATTATAGTGTCATATTAGTGTGTTAATGAGTTATTTTAGTGTTATCGTTTACCTTTGTGGAGGTCCCTACGACTGCAAATATGAGGAAGAGAGAATCAATCAAGACAATTTTTATATGAAGACTAACAGACAGATGTGTTCCTGGAGAGGTCGTTTCTCCACTTCTCCCCAGTTTAAAACAATTGAAAGTGGCGAAGGGCCAGAGTGTCTTTTGTAATTTTGATATTAGAAAATGCCGTTTCTCAGCCTAATTAGAACAAAACGCTTTTGATTCTGATTGGTATTGTTGCATTGTTATTTCTAGTTTGAACGGTGTGCTTAGCAGAACTGTAACTGTTGGCACGTGTGTATTTTTTTTATGTGAAAGTTCTCATAAGACTTATTTGGAAAGGGTTTGTTAATATCATGGGTGCATTAGGTACATTTTCTTTATGAGTAGTGGTAGGCCAAAGACGCAGAATGAATGGACTGTGTGAAGGATGATATGTCTAGAAAGAAGGTGACTGCTGAGATGATGAGTAATAGAGAAGTATGAAAGAAGAAGACATGCTGCGCCGACCACAAATAAATTGGGATGTGGGCAGGAGCATGATGAAGCAGGTAAGTTTTCTTTTTGATTTTCATTGGAGATGCAAATCATTTTTCATTTTGGAAACCGCCTAACTTCACACGATCAATCCAAAATACCACCTTTATTGTTTCCTAAATCCAGTAACACGCATGACCTGTTGCAGTTACAACTGGACCCATTCCAGTGTTTAAGTGAAATATAGTCAAATAAAACCATTGTAGTTATCATTTTGTATATTTTTCAATTCGCAGCCATTCCGTGCCAAGTGTGCGTAGGAACTGAATTGAATTCTTAAAGCGGTTTTTAAACAAGGATGTTACGTGTTCCTGTGTTATTGTGGTGAGAAATAGTGTTTGGGGCTTGAAGTTTTATTCTTGTTGTTTTATTGTGGGCGAGACTTTTGCTGCTTTTTCTATGTCGTATAGAATGAGTACAATAGGGTAGATGACAAAAAAATATCTAATTAGTCCGTCGGATAGATTTCCAAAAAATATTGGATACATATTTTTCTTTTGTCACGTAAACAAAAAATGAAGACGATAGAGTGCGTCGAAAACTAGTGTGACGTCACATTTGAGTACATTTTTTACTCAAATGTGACGTCACAAGCCTCCACTCATAATCTTTGCCACTTTTTATCTTTGTCAATTTTTATTAATTTGTTAAAACAGAAAACACGGATCCAAAATTTTTCGATAATCTAGCTGACGGACTAAACAGGATCATATTTTTTTTAGTCAGTCATCATCCATATTTACGAACCAAAGGGTTTTGATTTTCAATTTATTATTGTTAAAATATTGAAGCAAAACTAGTTAAATGTGTGATTACAATAGAAGAGAACTTGCATGTAATGTTGGAATTTAGGATTCAAATTCTTGACAGTACTTGCTGATTTCAAGAACCAAACAAAGTTTTATTAATTCTTGACTAGAGTGGCTACAAAGAAGAGTACGTGGCTAAATAATAACAGCCGCCCGGGCCAACTTTTGGTTAAGCCGTCCTTGCCTAGGTTGGTCTGTGGACGGGTGACCACCCATTACATACCGGGTTTACTCCGTGTCTCGGAAAGCACGTTAAGCCGTTGGTCCCGGCTGTCATTTGCATATCTTTCACAGTCGTTACAGGTAGTCAGTGGTCCAAAAAGTCGGACAACCGGCTGTCTTACCAAGGGGTTTCATAATACCCAGTATTAAATGGGTTAAGGAGGTCAGATAGGCAGTCTTTCTATATAAAATACTGGTATTCAGCTACATGCGGTTAGGCTGGAAGCCGACCCCAACATAGTTGGGAAAACGCTCGGCAACAGATCATGAGTTTGAGATCATGAGGCTACAAATATAGCAAAACCTTTGACTTTTTGCACCAAGTTTCATGTAGAATCATCGTCACCGTGCATGCATCCACTTTTATCAATTCCCAAAAATCTTGGAATGTATCACAATTATTGTTATACGTTATAACGTCCGTGGGCCGCTAGCTCTCTTTTGTACTACTACTAAGTTATCAAGCCCAACTAAACTGAACATTGCGTGAGAAATATCACTCAAAAACTTCTCACACAATTACTAGGATTGAATTCAACAACATTTTTAAACAGCAGTAATTCATACAGCTCTTTGGTGCGAATATTGTTGGCTTTTTATTTGACGGTTTACGAGTGCAGTAAGCACGAATATTAAGCTTTGTAAGTGAAAATTTTATTGTTAGGCCGTGTCGTTATTTTGTGGAATTCTGTGATGGCCGTTTGTGGTTTTATTTTATTTTTTTGTGCTGTTTAATATGAAAGATTGAAATGAAAGCTACAATCAGGAAAAATATGATAAATCTGTCAGATTTTTAATTCTTTTTTCGTGTAGATGGTACGACTTGTTTAGTTCTTGGCCCAGTATGTGGCCATGTTTATTGCGGCGTCTATTGTGTCTTTTAGGTCCCATAAAAAGCAGGTGTTGGGATTCTTCGGTTACTCCAGCAAGAGTGACATTGTCTGATCGGGGGTATTCACACTTTGTGTCGGTAGTATCTTTAATTCCCCATTTTGTAAATTATGTTTACAGCCAAATTGTGTTACATTTTTTAATAAATAAATAAAAACCTCCCCTAGGTGTATTTGACTCCACATCGATGGTTTAAAAATACAGAGCTAAGAAAATGTGACATTCAATTAACGTTATCGGTTGACGGAAATGTCAAGAATGATCTCATTGTAGAAGTGCCATAAATCATGATCTGTCGAATAACCGATTTGGTCGAGACGCCATTGTTTAACTATTGTGTCTACTTCGTGGACAGATCATGGGATAGGCTTAGAAAGCAATTCTAAAATTTTCTAGGCCCTCCTGTTGTTTTTTGGTTATTTTCAATATTATGACACTTATTCTCCATATTGTGTTGGTTTTTTATTCAAACCTATACGTTTGTATGTATGATATATTATGTCATTATTTTCTTTAGACAGAGCGTTATGTGTGGCAGTCTTTTGAGTTCAATTCTGATGACTTATGGTGGCGAATGAATATTAAAGAAAGTGTTTCATAATACTGAAATAGAAGCCGTTATTTATGGGCTACAGATTGTTTGATTTGGTGAAAGTGAAGAATGGGTTAGATTCGTTGTGGTTCGGTAGGGGACGATATTTTTGTCCTCTTATTATTATTTTTGATAAACAAGCGAGTGATTCTACGGTTTCCGATGATCTTTTATTTATTATTTGGAGAAATATGACTCTTTGATTTTCTTTTTTTTGACCTATGTTCTTATAGCTACGTCAGAGCTACAAGGTTATTTTGCCTTTATTTTAGTTGCAAAAAGCATAACATAATATCACGCCTGCAATCCGAGAGGGGTTAGGCGGAGGTATACCTAATAGTCCACCCACATTTCGCCAGTTATGTTTCAGTCAGTAATATATTAGGCCTAATGCCATCAACCGGGTTCAAATCCAGGCTTCGTGGCTGCTACTGAGAAATTTCTGATGGAAATACCCAATAACACTTTTGCCCGACCTGGGAATTAAACCCAGGACCTCATACTCAGCATTCGCGATTGCGTCCACTAGACCGACGAGGCAGTCCAGGCAGGTAGGAAAATAAAAATATAATGTAAATGTCAAAAGGGTGAAAATTTGTCCCTCTTCTTATTTTGAAAAGCTTAAAGCATTACGGTAGATGAAAAAAAAAACAAATTAGTCCGTCTGATAGATTTCCAAAAAATATTGGACACATATTTATTATTTTTTCACGTAAACAAAAAATGAAGACGTCGAAAACTCGTGTGACGTCATATTTGAGTACTTTTTTTACTCAAACGTGACCCCACTCGTTTCATCTTCGTCAATTTTTATTAATTTGCTCTCAAATCGGTGAAGGAATGAAAACCGGCATGCCCTAGAACCAAAAAATTCGAAGACATGTGACATCTGCCAATCCGCACTGGGCCCGCGTGCGCCCATTCCCTCTCTTAGAGAGGAGGCCTGTGTCCCAGCAGTGGGAACATTAATAGGCTGATGATGATGATAAAACAAAAAAACACGTATCCAATATTTTTCGATAATCTAACTGACGGACTAAACCATTAATTCATCACCATCATCGTCATTCATCATCTCATTCATCATCATTCATTCTTTTTTTTTGTCAGTATCCTCCCTATTCAAGCTGAAAAAAAACTATAAACAGATAGGCCTTCTGCAAACTCCCTACACATAACGCCTATGCAACAAGCAAGACATTCGCAATATAAAACGCCCCGCTAAGCCGACGCTACATACCGCATCGTGGCAATTTATTGCACCGTGATCGCTGTATGCGGTCTGGCAACGCATCGCCCGACCACGCGGCGGCTTAGGAAATTGTGGATGTGCGATTTTATAATCGCTGGCTTTAATCGGGAGTTTGTAACGGTCTTTATAGGATGTGGTTTGGCAGTTTGGAAGCAAGATGCTGAAGAATATTTTTTTGTGTGGTTGTTGAAATCAGTTGTTAGTAATAGAGGGTTACTGAATATCTTTGGTGTATGCAAATGGTTGGCAAGCAATACACTAATCTCACTCAGACTCCAAGGCCCGAAAAGGTTTTGAGGAAAAGAGTCTTTCAACTAAAAATATATTCAAGTGACAGCTATAATGCTCTTTTGATGCTTAAATGACGTTGTGAAAAAAAGAAACACAACGATTATTAGCAACGCCCCCTTTTTTTTTTTCGGATGGGAAGTCATCAAATGACTCCTCCCGCTCTGGGCGGAGCAGAAGGGAGTGTCAGACTTTTACTGACTAAAACCCATCCATGTTTCTTCATCGCCCTTTGTGTTCCGGGGCCATGGTATCTCTTTCGAATAGTCCCGCAGCCCCGGCAGGCTTCGGCCCTTGCGGACCCCTTCCTTATTGCTGAATCTCTTTGAGGCACGCGTGGGCGTTGCTAATAATTGCCGTGTTTCTTTTTGATAAATGTATTGTAAAACAAGTTAGCGAAGTTAGTTCCGATTTTCACCTCGTTCCAAAAACTCACGTGACGTGTACAGTCGTGTTTTTTTTCCGCCTAATCAGTTTAAATTTTTTTCGCTTAGGCCTATTAGGAAAGCGTCAACTTTGGTGCGCAAAATAACAATAACTCTCGTTTGGCGTGCGTCGTCAGTGCGCTCGGCCGATCGGTATCTTTTCATTAATTATTTCTATACAAAGTCAAAGGGGCGGGGCTAGAGAGCATTTCTATGTTGTAAGTGCAAGCAAAAAATTGCTTAGTGATGATCAGGCGAGAGTGTTCTCGATAGTACGTGTATGTTTTTACCATAACAAATATAGTTGGCACATACGTCAGACACTACCTCTTAAAAGTTAATTAACAGGAAAGTTTTCTTAAAAAGATAAATAAGTGTGAAAATCTTATCTTTCGTTTTACAGATGCTATATTTTAACTCACACGTGAGTCTAATTGAGTCTAAACGTGCAACATCCGCTCCAAACACGTGGATACGAACGGTAAGTATTTATACACTCATTAAGGAAATGTTCCGTGTCGATATCTCATGCCCTAATCATTTAATTTTACTACGATGAGGTAATTTGTTGCATCCGTTTGGATGCTTGTGGATGAATGAATATTATAGTGTCATATTAGTGTGTTAATGAGTTATTGTAGTGTTATCGTTTACCTTTGTGGAGGTCCCTACGACTGCAAATATGAGGAAGAGAGAATCAATCAAGACAATTTTTATATGAAGACTAACAGACAGATGTGTTCCTGGAGAGGTCGTTTCTCCACTTCTCCCCAGTTTAAAACAATTGAAAGTGGCGAAGGGCCAGAGTGTCTTTTGTAATTTTGATATTAGAAAATGCCGTTTCTCAGCCTAATTAGAACAAAACGCTTTTGATTCTGATTGGTATTGTTGCATTGTTATTTCTAGTTTGAACGGTGTGCTTAGCAGAACTGTAACTGTTGGCACGTGTGTATTTTTTTTATGTGAAAGTTCTCATAAGACTTATTTGGAAAGGGTTTGTTAATATCATGGGTGCATTAGGTACATTTTCTTTATGAGTAGTGGTAGGCCAAAGACGCAGAATGAATGGACTGTGTGAAGGATGATATGTCTAGAAAGAAGGTGACTGCTGAGATGATGAGTAATAGAGAAGTATGAAAGAAGAAGACATGCTGCGCCGACCACAAATAAATTGGGATGTGGGCAGGAGCATGATGAAGCAGGTAAGTTTTCTTTTTGATTTTCATTGGAGATGCAAATCATTTTTCATTTTGGAAACCGCCTAACTTCACACGATCAATCCAAAATACCACCTTTATTGTTTCCTAAATCCAGTAACACGCATGACCTGTTGCAGTTACAACTGGACCCATTCCAGTGTTTAAGTGAAATATAGTCAAATAAAACCATTGTAGTTATCATTTTGTATATTTTTCAATTCGCAGCCATTCCGTGCCAAGTGTGCGTAGGAACTGAATTGAATTCTTAAAGCGGTTTTTAAACAAGGATGTTACGTGTTCCTGTGTTATTGTGGTGAGAAATAGTGTTTGGGGCTTGAAGTTTTATTCTTGTTGTTTTATTGTGGGCGAGACTTTTGCTGCTTTTTCTATGTCGTATAGAATGAGTACAATAGGGTAGATGACAAAAAAATATCTAATTAGTCCGTCGGATAGATTTCCAAAAAATATTGGATACATATTTTTCTTTTGTCACGTAAACAAAAAATGAAGACGATAGAGTGCGTCGAAAACTAGTGTGACGTCACATTTGAGTACATTTTTTACTCAAATGTGACGTCACAAGCCTCCACTCATAATCTTTGCCACTTTTTATCTTTGTCAATTTTTATTAATTTGTTAAAACAGAAAACACGGATCCAAAATTTTTCGATAATCTAGCTGACGGACTAAACAGGATCATATTTTTTTTAGTCAGTCATCATCCATATTTACGAACCAAAGGGTTTTGATTTTCAATTTATTATTGTTAAAATATTGAAGCAAAACTAGTTAAATGTGTGATTACAATAGAAGAGAACTTGCATGTAATGTTGGAATTTAGGATTCAAATTCTTGACAGTACTTGCTGATTTCAAGAACCAAACAAAGTTTTATTAATTCTTGACTAGAGTGGCTACAAAGAAGAGTACGTGGCTAAATAATAACAGCCGCCCGGGCCAACTTTTGGTTAAGCCGTCCTTGCCTAGGTTGGTCTGTGGACGGGTGACCACCCATTACATACCGGGTTTCCTCCGTGTCTCGGAAAGCACGTTAAGCCGTTGGTCCCGGCTGTCATTTGCATATCTTTCACAGTCGTTACAGGTAGTCAGTGGTCCAAAAAGTCGGACAACCGGCTGTCTTACCAAGGGGTTTCATAATACCCAGTATTAAATGGGTTAAGGAGGTCAGATAGGCAGTCTTTCTATATAAAATACTGGTATTCAGCTACATGCGGTTAGGCTGGAAGCCGACCCCAACATAGTTGGGAAAACGCTCGGCAACAGATCATGAGTTTGAGATCATGAGGCTACAAATATAGCAAAACCTTTGACTTTTTGCACCAAGTTTCATGTAGAATCATCGTCACCGTGCATGCATCCACTTTTATCAATTCCCAAAAATCTTGGAATGTATCACAATTATTGTTATACGTTATAAGGTCCGTGGGCCGCTAGCTCTCTTTTGTACTACTACTAAGTTATCAAGCCCAACTAAACTGAACATTGCGTGAGAAATATCACTCAAAAACTTCTCACACAATTACTAGGATTGAATTCAACAACATTTTTAAACAGCAGTAATTCATACAGCTCTTTGGTGCGAATATTGTTGGCTTTTTATTTGACGGTTTACGAGTGCAGTAAGCACGAATATTAAGCTTTGTAAGTGAAAATTTTATTGTTAGGCCGTGTCGTTATTTTGTGGAATTCTGTGATGGCCGTTTGTGGTTTTATTTTATTTTTTTGTGCTGTTTAATATGAAAGATTGAAATGAAAGCTACAATCAGGAAAAATATGATAAATCTGTCAGATTTTTAATTCTTTTTTCGTGTAGATGGTACGACTTGTTTAGTTCTTGGCCCAGTATGTGGCCATGTTTATTGCGGCGTCTATTGTGTCTTTTAGGTCCCATAAAAAGCAGGTGTTGGGATTCTTCGGTTACTCCAGCAAGAGTGACATTGTCTGATCGGGGGTATTCACACTTTGTGTCGGTAGTATCTTTAATTCCCCATTTTGTAAATTATGTTTACAGCCAAATTGTGTTACATTTTTTAATAAATAAATAAAAACCTCCCCTAGGTGTATTTGACTCCACATCGATGGTTTAAAAATACAGAGCTAAGAAAATGTGACATTCAATTAACGTTATCGGTTGACGGAAATGTCAAGAATGATCTCATTGTAGAAGTGCCATAAATCATGATCTGTCGAATAACCGATTTGGTCGAGACGCCATTGTTTAACTATTGTGTCTACTTCGTGGACAGATCATGGGATAGGCTTAGAAAGCAATTCTAAAATTTTCTAGGCCCTCCTGTTGTTTTTTGGTTATTTTCAATATTATGACACTTATTCTCCATATTGTGTTGGTTTTTTATTCAAACCTATACGTTTGTATGTATGATATATTATGTCATTATTTTCTTTAGACAGAGCGTTATGTGTGGCAGTCTTTTGAGTTCAATTCTGATGACTTATGGTGGCGAATGAATATTAAAGAAAGTGTTTCATAATACTGAAATAGAAGCCGTTATTTATGGGCTACAGATTGTTTGATTTGGTGAAAGTGAAGAATGGGTTAGATTCGTTGTGGTTCGGTAGGGGACGATATTTTTGTCCTCTTATTATTATTTTTGATAAACAAGCGAGTGATTCTACGGTTTCCGATGATCTTTTATTTATTATTTGGAGAAATATGACTCTTTGATTTTCTTTTTTTTGACCTATGTTCTTATAGCTACGTCAGAGCTACAAGGTTATTTTGCCTTTATTTTAGTTGCAAAAAGGTTGCTAATGGGCTGCCAGAGTAAAAACAGCTTATAATGGCTGTTTAATAATTTGGCAAGCTATTATTGAATCATAGACTATTACATGAGCCACATTTTTACCTATATCAAGTTCTCTAAAACATACATACATAAACTCACGCCTGGATAGGCAGAAACCATCTTAGGCCCTAAGTACTGTTGACTTGAGAAACTTTTAAATAAACAAGTCTTTAATAGGTAAATATAGCATAATAGCATAATCCATCAAAACCCTTCAACAATCTTCTACAACACAAATAGACATTATAAAACTAACCACGTACCTACATAATATTTGTATGATTTTACAAAACTCCACGGACGCAAATAGCATGTGTGTGCTATGTTCCCGAGTCAATCCCTCTGAGATGGCTTCGAGCTACCGACTTAAATTTACCTATGAAAATATTATACTTACGGCATTTTCTATACGATAGTGAAATAGGTTGTGTGGTTGCGGGTGATCGAAGTTTGGTTAGTGAGAATGGCAGAAAATATGGCTTGGTTTGTGACTATGGAATTGAATTAAATTGTACCAAATCGAATTGTGATGTGATCACCAGATTAGACTAAAGCAAAGAGCAGAGAAGTGAATTAAAAGAAAAAGTGAATTGTGTGTGGTAAAGCTCATAAAAAACTCAAGCATTTATTACAATTAGGCCGTTTCAGGCACTTTTGAAGGTCAAAACCAAAACGATGAAGCTACAGTCACAGTCACAAGGCATAATAACTTGTAAAAGTATTTTAGTTGCACATTTAAAAGCGTAGATCTCTTTGGAGATGAATAGGCAAGAAACTCCATGGACACTCTTTTAAATCAAATTGCTAAATGACGAAGTCCGTATTACAAAAGCAACCGTCCGCGTCGTCGCGAGATAGTCACGTGGATAGTTCTGCAACTAAACGTAATTGACAGAGTTAAATAACTTAAATGACGTTCCAACAGTGTAAAGACAGCTAATAAATTGACTACGTCTAGCTCAACAGTCAATGTTAATTACCCCATTGGACACATTTTATGTTTGTTTTTATTACATGTCCCATTTCAAACCCTATTTATAATATCTCTCAACCTATAATCCCTTTTATTCTCAATCAGCACGTTATACATGTCGTTTCTTCTATTTTAAAAAAGAACACGACTATAGCTATGATATATTTAGCCCTTTTTTTTTTTTTTTTTTTTTTTTTTCGGTTGGGAAATCATCAAATGTTTTCTCCCGCTCTGGGCGGAGCAGGAGGGAGTGTCAGACTTTTACTGACTAAAACCCATCCATGTTCCTTCCTCGCCCTTTGTGTTCCGGGGCGACGGTATCTCTTTCGAATAGTCCCGCAGCCCCGGCAGGCTTCGGTCCTTGCGGACCCCTTCCTTATTGCTGACTCTCTTTGAGGCGCGCGTGGAACACGAACGCGCCGTCGACACGGCCTGTCGTCATGAGACGGACGGACGGCGAGCTAGCCCATAGCTCCCCCTCCACAGGCCCGCATATATTTAGAACTACAGTCCCCAATTTAGGTAATGAGAACTAATAACTATAAATTGTGGACTATTTTTGGGGAAACCCGAAGAAAGTATAAATAAATGATGACGGGAATGGTCGAGGAGCGTCCAGTTTTGGGGTCGCGGGTCGATTCCCGTTTCGGGATATTTATCTAGATAACTGTAAGGTTACGTGACTAGCATGTTTATCTACCTCCTATTTATTTTTATTTGCATAAAGATTTTAGAAGCCAAGTACCTTAGTGTTTATTTGTTTTCCCATATGTTTATGGTGTAATATTGGGTGTGAATATTGGTATTCAACTGGATTCGATTAGGTAGGGATACGCCCCAACATAGTTGATAAAAGGCTAGGCAGATGATAGTGTAAAATAATATTTACTTATCTGTTTTCAAATAAATTTTTCGATTGATGTAAAAACATCACCGATGAAAGAAAATAGTCGGCTTAGGAGAAAATGCACAATTCTGTAGAACTACCTAATAATTTTACATGTGTCGCATGAATTGTAACTCTACTTCAAAAGCTTTTCCGGTCGTTAACTAAGTAGTGTCGAATTTTAATAGGGTCATAAATTATTTTCTATGAAATGACAAAAATGTTTTAAGTCGCTTCATTTTACAAACACTTTTCAGAATAGTGCTATCTACCTACACGTATGTATATATTTGAAGCTACACCGTTCGGTTGCAGTCTGTGTGTTTTTTAGGAAAACAACTTTTACGCCTACACAATATAAAACACAGTTTTACTTAATTTAAACAAAATATGGGATATCGAAATGTTCACTACTTATAAAGAAATCAATTGAATGAACACTCCCATAATTTCTCGTTTTAAATGTGTAAATTACATAAATTGAACTTTCCCAACACCAAATACTGTTTTAATAAACTGTTGGTACTATCGAGGACACTCCCGCCTGATCACCACTAAGCTTATTTTTGCTTGCACTTACAACATAGAAACGCTCTTTAGCCCCGCCGTAGAAATAACGAATGAAAAGATACCAATCGGCCGAGCGCACTGACGACGCACGCCAAACGAGAGTTATTGTTATTTTGCGCGCCAAAGTTGACGCTTTCCTAATAGGCCTAAACTTTAAGGGGCCGTGGCTCGACGCCTCCGCATGATTTAAGCGAAAAAAAAATTAACTGATCAGGCGGAAAAGACCACGACTGTACATACCGAACTGAGCAAAAAGATTTATGGAAAATCTATTTTAAAAACACAAAAGATACACAGCACATCGTGTTCGTGTCCATATTATAAACAGACGGGAAAAGGTAAACAAAAAATGTTCATCCCGAAATTTTCTCCATAAATCATTGGGTGCGGTAAAATTTTATCTCAACGATTTATTTCTACCTACTTTTGGGTATAGGGAATATTTTACGACAAAAGATATACAGTAATACGGGAATGGATGCGTGTCTGTCCTTTCTGAGAGGCGCATAATAATGTATGTATGTAACTAAAAACTATTCCTGATTGTACGTAGGTCTGTCCGTAAGAAATAGTTTAAAATATATAAATATAAAAAAATGTCAGTGCAACTTTAAAAACACAAGTAAGTTATCATTTTATATGAAAAACAAATGATGTTTCGTTAAATTACATAAATATCAAAAAGTCATGCGTTGGTCATGCGATTTAAAGAAAAAATGAAGATTAATGCTTTGGTGTGATGACTTAGGTGCGTTTCTAGTATAACCGGAGAAAACCGTACACAAGGAAAACTGGAAGCCTACAAAGAAGACCATTGCCCAGTAGTGCAAAGATGGGCTTTTAAAAAAATTTCGAAAAAATGCAACGAAACTACGAGTACTTAAAGCTTGAAATAAAAGAAAATGTAATGCATATGCAACTCTGTGAAACCACGTAATTACATCGCCTATAAAAGGAGTGCCAAAATTGTGCCGCGCAATAAGCACGCCTTACTTGGAGCATTTTGCATTTAGTGTGCAATGCCCCTAATATTCTGTAGGAGCAAAGAACAATTTGACAGATTTGGCCTTGTTATGTTCAAACGAAGCGCATTATTATGCCTAGTTGGAGTTTTTAACTCATTGATTTGAGCATATTTTTGTCTTTCAAACCTTGTCTCTATGAAGAGGACAAAGAAACATTTCAGGAATCTGGCTGTGTGGTTCAATTGTATTTTCTTCTAGAGCATTCAGGATGACAGCACCTTAGCCCTTGTTACAATCACCATTACTTTCTCATACTCCGAAATACGCAGCCAATTTTTTCTTCACAAAAATTCACAAGCGTCGCCGGGGACCCCGACATACTTAGACTACGCGGCATAATGCGAAAACGGCCGCACGCGCCCGATGTGTTAACCTCGTTATTTATGAATGCTGTTATGGGCTCAAAATTTCTTACGCTTGAATTATTTAATCTGCTTTTCCATTACGGTTTCGCTAAAATGACACAATTTATATTCAGAGAGGACGCTCAGAACTCAGGAGTATGGCTTTATGGAAAGATTAGGGATGAGATCAAAAATTAAAATACGTTACGTTCTCGTATCGTTTGCGTTTCGTCTCGGTTTATGAGGATCGTTCGCGAGCGTGTGAATGGGATGACGTGTGGTAATCATATAATAATGTAAAATCTTAATCGTCTAGCCGATTACGAATTTTCGTTGGTATCTAGAAAGACATGACGTGCAAACTAAATTTGAAAACTACGTTCTAACGTTCTAAGTATTCGGTTGATGACGAAGGTTGTCTGGGAGAGATTACCCTGTAGAATAAGACAGCCCTTTGTAAATTCATAATTGATTTTAACTTTAACATAATCTGAATTGCAAACGTGGTGGTAGTTAGTAGTAATTGTTGAAAACTCTTCGATGGAATTTGGTACTCTGCTTTAACAGTGAAAAATCATCCGTTTGGGTTCTTTTACCGTAAACGACTGCGAATGTTTAAGAAACATGTGTGTCAATAGTTCGAGTTAACCTCTGACAACTTTATAGGTAAAATTAAAAACAAAAGACAATAAACTTATGCGCTTACAAGCTGTTGCAAGTGCCATGATCGCGGGATGACATGCGGGCCATCCCGCGATCATGTTGAAGTGATGGTGCGGATCATGGCGCTTGCAACAATGTCGAAATAATTATCGGGAGCTCAGAATAATGGATAATCACGAAAAATATCCCGTAAGTGACAGTATAAGTTTAGGTATAAACCGTGGAAGCTTAAAAGAGTGTTTGAAAAGTCAATGACCACTACTTATAATCTTTACAAAAAAAAAACCTCTACTCCTAATACATCCAAAAATAGTCTATTCTCAAGTGCACTCAAAACCTAGCAACGGCGCAACTTCACGCGTTCACAGTTCGTATCAAAACAGCTGAGCTTCACGTCACAACACAGCACAAAGGTTCAGCGGCGCATTGTTGGCTAAAAGCACAAAAGCAAGTTATAACGTACAATAGAATTAACTGTTAATTAGCATTTTCGACAAAACAGCTAAGATTTTCATAGTTCTATTAAGATTGTTTCATGAAACCTCATCTTTGTCACAATAGGTTTGTATACATTCACCTCGTTAAAGTTTTCTCTCGGCCAAAACAATTGATCATAAAGGACACAAGTATTTTAAATCTTGAAGGGTTATCGCATAGGACCTCACATTTCGTCAGTTGTATAATAGGGGGCCAGCACATTACCATCAACTGAGCTTAAACCCAGATTCCGGATGATACTGAAATAGTCCTGAAGGTAAAGCCCAATTTCATCTTGCCTGATTTAGGAAAGGAGTTCAAGACTTGTTTAGCAGTAGCATTTAGAAACACTCACTGACAAGGCAAACTGTAGAATAGGATAACATCTTGTATGTTTGTCTCATCAACACAGCCCTAATAAATATAATGTCAATTAAGCCTACAACAATTCTCTAAGGAAATCAGCTACTCGCTAATATCCATCAATTAATTACTGGCTTTCAATTAAATTGTCTTTTTATTTCATCGGTACGACCTCAACTTATAAAAGACAAGTTAATTTTTTCAACATCTATTTTTCATATTTTTTTAATCCATTAACATGACAACCCGTCAAAATTGTGCATGCATAATATCATGAAGGTTTTACGTCATAGCGAGGGTAGGTGTGATATTAACATCTCGCTGCGGCCCGGTCGGGTAGACCACATGTGTACCCTGCCACCTTTTCATAACGCGCATATTTTGGGGTTCAGGAAAATAGGGGATCTATCGGTTGTGGATGAAAATTGGGAGGCGTTAGCCGGTTATTCTAAAAATTTATTAGTGAGTCTCTGCTGACAGTTTTTTTTTTACGTAAATTCTTAAAACAAAACAGAGAGTTTTGGCGGGAGAAACAGTGGGACACAAGTGAAATGGTAAAAAAAACAATTACTGCCTTTCTGTATCAACGCATTGTATGAACTCGATAAACTTAGCAATATCAACAGGCCAGTTTTGCACCAAACCTCACTAAGGACGATTTTTACCAAATAAAACGCGAACGAACGCGAACAATTAATCATCTAATCACGTTCAAAAACTGTCAGTATCATCAATGCTATAGTAAGTGCCAGTTAAGATCGCAATAGCGGTCATTGACCCACCTACATTTATTAAAATTCTTAACTTTGAAATTCAAAAATAAGCCTGTTCAAGTCTTGAATCGTCATCTATCGTGATGTTCAACATTTTTTCTAATGAAAAACGATACATAATTAATTTGTTTTTGTTCGTACGAAGAGATATTAGGGAAAGGGCAATGACCGCTATTGCGATCTTAACTGGCACTTACTATAGAATATTGACACTGACAGCTCTTAGACGGGGTTTAGTTGTTGCTGATCGCGTTTAGCAATATATGCATACAATTAATCTTCTTCTTTATCGTGTGGTTAGGTTAAGTTTGGTTGCCTAACCTGGTGTCGGAGTTTTATGCCGCCTATGGGCCTCTGACATCGCCTTACATGCCATCGAGAAATATCTGTCAGGCATGTTGGTTTTCTCACGATGTTTTTCCTTCACCGAAGCAAGTGATAAAACAATACGTACATGAATCCGAAAAATCAGAGGTGCGTGTCTTGGGTTCGAACTTGAGACCTATGACTTGGCAGTCTGACGGTCACACCACTAGGCTATTCACTGCTCTAACAAAATATTAAATACGTAGGTAAGTATAACCTACGTACAGGATTTAAGTGTTACCATAATAACTACTAAATACCCCAACTGTTTATTATAGGGTATCCGTTTTAATTACGAAACTTAAGTAATTTGACCTAACTCACGTTTATACTAAACTCATTATACATAATACAATTTATTCCCTTAAATAAAATTAACTTAGACGAAGGCTGAATACAGAGCAGCGGTTAATTTAACATCTCGGCTTTAAATATAATACGGAACCATTGCTTTTGCTTCAATTTGAATATTATACCTTTGTTGTTTTAGACCAATAGAAATTAAGCTTCAGGATGAAAGTATGATATCTTAGAAAGATTTTATGAACCTAAACCGTGAGAAAAATTGTGCTAGTTTGAAAGTCACATAACATCATGACGGTTGTCCCCGAAGCGTTGGGCAGACGTGTACCTAATAGTAAACCCACATTTCGCCAGTTATGTTTAAGTTCCATGTAATAGTGACGAGCCTATTGCCATCAACCGGACACAAATCCAGACTCCGTGGCTGCTACTGAGAAATTCCTGATGGAAAAACCCAATAACACTTTGCCCGACCCGGGAATCGAACCCAGGACATCCTGCTCAGCAGTCGCACTTGCGACTACTGCACCACCGAGGCAGTTTGAAAATCGTACAAAGATAAACATAACTTTAGTGTGTATTATCTAGGTTTTCGTTTTTTTTTTTTTAATAGTCGGCCTACACGCGCCTAAATTATAAGCTAATATATTGGGTCTTACATATACATTTATATTTTATTACAATAGTTGGAAAGGCGTATACATCATTTATAGCTTTTAAATGATTCATGTAGGTCGACGGGTTATATTTAATTTTTGTCTTTCATTTTAAAGGTCAAAAGTAATGTGTGTTTAAAGGTCTAAAGTAATGTGTGTTTAATAACTTAATAAAAAGATACAAAGATAGACTTAATGCTTTTAGTATTTTGTACCAGTCATACACGGTCTGTGACAAGATTGTAGAATTAAAATAAAAAATATTGTAAGGACTGTAACCAATACTCAATTAAATAGTGTTTTAGTAGAGAATGTTTCGATTGACAGTTCAACTACCGCAGAATTACCCAACGAAAATAACATTAGTATAAGCACAATGTACCCAATGTCGATACTACACCTGAATAATAAATCAGACACAAAATGTAAGCGCTTACATGCCTGTGTTTATACATGGGTAATATAATATTATTATAATTTGTCACAAACACTAAGAAATAAACTGTTATTAGAGGGTTTTTATGCCCAGCAGTTTCCGGCTTTATTAGACTGTTCCATATAATAGATGATGGCCAGATAAATAGTTTTTTCTGCTAACCCTATGAAAAACCGGTAAAATAAGTTTATAAAGTTTTATAAAAATATTCTATGACTTACCCCTGGTAGTGTCCGTTTCTCATGTAGAGCCGTTTGAGCGCTGGACGCGCTCTCCGGATTAAAGTATGTTAAAAATGCACACCCTGTAACAAAAACAGAGCCATTGTTATTTTACGAAAAAGAAATATCATTATATATGATAAAATAAATAACATATATGTAGGTTTCATAAAGTAATTTTTTTATACAAGATTATAAAACATTTACGTTATGTTGTGTTCTATAGTAGGACTCCTTGTGCAAGAATTTATTTTCCTGATATATTTCTAAACGTAACAGTAACACAGTGAAACACTAGTAAGTGTTGAAGGGCGGTCGTTTTGGGGTTTTTTTTAATGTTGCTGTTGCAAACATTTGAACTTACGTACACAAACACCCAGACCCGCAACAACTGTAGGCCATACAAATATTTGTTTGTGGAATCGAACCCGCAAAGCGCAACGAAGCAGCTGATCGGTCAGTCACTGTACCCACCGCCCGTGCCGTCATCGACAACTTGATGTTAAAAAAAATCAATTCCCGAACGATGGCACACGATGTCAAAAAACAACTTTCAGAGAGCATAAACGCGCGACGCAAACATAAGGTACATTCGAACGTTTTTGAAAAGTTGATTCTGTCAATAAAGAACAAGAAACAGGAATGAGGTATACAGTAATTATTTTAACCTAGTACCTGTCTAACAATATTCTCCAATGTAAGCTAATACACGGGCCTGTAATCAAGCCTATGTCATCATCGAATTAGCAATAATTCAGTATCCGACAGTCCATTATAATTGCTTCTGTTCATTATTATTGACACACTGTGTGGTCTGTGTATGGATCGGAGCTAAGGTGGGCCACATAGTATAGCTATATTCAGTAGGACTATGTGGCAGGTTGCGAAGGGCGGTCGTGCAGGATTGCGTACGAGGTATGACTTAATATAGGCTGAATTACAGGCTAAGACTAGGTAAACACTGTCGTAGGTTAAAACAAGGAATCTAAAAAGACTCATAGAGCGAACATTGGACATATTTTCATTCAAAAATTTTGATCCCGAACGTTTCCGATTTTGACACGCAAATGCTACTAGACTATTTTTAGACGGAACGATTGGTTAATAAGTAGTTAGAAATATTGGATTACGACTTTTTTCGTCTTGTCTCATCTATCGAATTTCGGGTTATTGTACATTTGCCACAAAGTAAATTCGCCACGAAAAAAAGTATGTGATAACTCGCCACAGCTCCGCGCCAAAAATCCGCCATATTATTTTATTCTCAGTTCTACTTACTACAGCTAAAAATACGCTAATACATACAAGACAGCATCGGTGTCTTCTAATACTTAGATAACGCTGAAATCCAGCAGCAGAAATTTTAGCTGATATGATGACGATGCTGACTACGTAGAAATAAAAACTAAAAGACCAGAGAATCCTACATTTAAGATTTATGTCCAAAGCGACTGTTACATTAATACGATACCCGATACCCAGCTTAACGTAATCTCCGGCAACAAACAAACACAATAAAAAATTAAAATTCCGCTGCAGTTTGTCGCGTCGAAAATGGCAGCTGATATGTGTTCAGATTACAGTCGAAGCGTAGCTTTATTTGTAGGCGACGATGTCGGTCGAATAGGAATGAACCGCTCGTATTATTGACGGCCCGTTAGACGTAAGTGCAACGTGCTGATGTATGTAGTAAGTTGAGAGGTGGATAGTGAAAGAATTATGAAATTATGGTTGCGTTTCTTGAGATGAAAAGATTGATAGTGAAATTAAATTACCTAATGAGTTTGTCTTCTCTTCTTCTTTATCGTGTGGTTAGTGCCTAACCTGGTGTCAGAGTTTTTAAGCCGCCTATGGGCCTCTGACTCGGCTTAACATGCCGTCGAGAAATATCTCTCAGGCATGCTGGTTTCCTCACGATGTTTTCCTTTACCGAAGCAAGTGATAATTAATACAATACGCACATGAATCCGAAAAATCAGAGGTGCGTGCCTTGAGTTCGAACTCGAGACCTATGACTTGGCAGTCCGACGGCCACACCACTAGGCTATCACTGCTCAAAGAAGAAGAAGTTTGTGAGTGTTGTGGAATATTTTAATAACCACGGAACAGATTTAGTTGAGAATTTTTCAACCTAAGAAATAAAAATTAATTACAATAAAGACAAACTCGGACAAACTACGGTAAAAAACATATTGTTCGAAGGAGCACAGCTGTTTAACGACCTACCAAATGACTTAAAAGATAACATATATAACATTAACAGATTTAAACTAAAACTGAGAAAATACATGTATGAAATGTAGTCATACCGCATATTAAATGTTAGCAATTACATATATACTTCCTATATATTTGTTTTGTATAACTTCACCAACACGCATCGGAGGCAAATCTATTTTTAGATATAAAAAATAACTTTGTATCTCATTGTAAGTGAACCTATGTATTGTTCTTATGAGAATAAATTATTTAAACCGAATTTCCTGGTGTGGTTTGTAATCAAAACAAAGAATAAAAGCGATTGTGTAGAGAGGTGATTTTGTCAGTAGTAAAATAAAATGAGCAAGACTCTTGAGGAAAAACTCATGTTTGTAAAACAGAGAATGACGGTCTGAAATTAGAAGTTCCTGTGAACAGACTAGAACAGACGGGAATCTTGAAACTCTTAAATCGAAGGACACCAAAAAAAAGAAAAAGAATGCTCAGAAAAAAACAAGACCATCTGTACAAAGTATTGATGTTGATAAAAAAGCCAATTGAAATATAGAACGATTGTCACTTGTCCTTGATATTCACAAAATCTCCCTAATTTCTTCTAAGCCTCGCTACTTAGCACAAGTTTCCTCCCAAAAAAGAACTAACAAAAGAAACGCCCAGTGATAATACAAGCATCACTTAATAATTTTGCGAGTCTCTCCGCCGGGACACAGAAGATCGTACTGTCATGTAACGCGTCCCAGCCATTTGTCTACGTCACATTTTAAAAGGGCAGACTGCAGTGTGTTTTTGTACTATGTTCAGTTGTATAGTAATGGAGTTTTATGTCTGTTGGAGTAAATAGGTTTGTATAGAAGTGTTTAGATAGAAATGCAGGAATTGTTAGAAGGATAGGTTTTGTTGATGTTACACGTTCTTGTCTATCTGTGGACGTACTTCAGCTAAAATGATGAAGGTGTTGACTGTTTGTAAAAACGCCCGAAAATTTAAGTCTTTGCCCATCCAAATTAGAAACTTGTCTTATATATAATAGTCAATAACCAATCAAATAGCTTTTTCTTTCATGGGTATAAACGGGACGACAAGTTTTCTCTTTGATATGCATGTAAAATGTTACCATTTACGTTTAAAGTGAAGTCCTCCACAAAATAGCATCATAAAACCCAACATTTTAATCCAATAAGTATCCCTTTAATTGAACGGGTACAGCAGTCCCCAAAATTAACACATAATAAGGAACCCCGAATGACTCCATTACACAAATAATCTCGATTTCACGGTTTCTTTACTCCAACAACCCCATAGCCCTCCACCCAAACATTAACAAATAAACACAATTCAACCCTGCAATTAATACCTAAGATAATTAACGTCCTGTCCCAAAACGGGGACATTTCTTCACGAAAATAAACGAAAGGCTAACTTGGGGCTTTAAAAATTATGACTTGGCAACATCGAATGGACCGGAAATGTATAGGCGCAGGAAATGAACCCGTTAGCGCAATCCAAGATGGCTGGCGCGGAAGCTGGGCAGCCGATTTATTCGTGTTGCTGGACCATAGCAGATGAAATGCTCCATTATGACGTATGGTAATGTGTTGCAATGCTTTTAAAGGGATAACTGTGATTTATAATATGTGTCGATATAGATTTACGATGGGGTTGGGATTAAAGGGTTGCTGTGGGTGTTTTAGTATCCGGTTTTGTCATTGTTCTTAATTCTGTGCTGCTATTTTGTTGGAGTCTGATTTATGGCCGTGGCTTAGCCAATCTTTGACGTTCACAGTAGCGTATTGTTTCAATAAGCTGCCTTTCTGAGTCTGTGAAGGAAATCGACGGCACGGTTGGCGTAGTGGCGGAGCAATTTGGCTGCTGATCTGCGTGTCGCGGGTTTGATCCCCGCATGGAGCTCATACTTGTATGGCCTACAGGTAGTCGTATCGCACTGTTTGTGTGAGTTTAAATGTTTGTATACACGTTATAGGAGAAGTTACTATAGTGGGAAAATGTTGTTAAAAAAAAACTGCATTTCCTAGTGCTTGAAAACTTTCTGAAACGAAAGTATTAATGGACTTGTAAAACTATAAGTTTTATTATAACACATATTTGATAGAGCAGCCTATTATTAAGGCTTTAATTTTAGAATAAGGCTTTTTTTGAAAGGTTTTTTTTTACCGCTAAAACCGACGCCAAAAAGTTGGAAAAAGGCTAGGCAGATGATGATGTTTTTTCTGCTTCTCAGATAATGGCATTAATAACAAATAAAAATTTAATTTTAATTTTAATTTTCATTTTCATTAATAATGTAAAATATTGCATTCATTCACTATCTTTTTTTCTGTCTTACTAATAATAAAACCAAACTGTCTATTTCTCCTACATGTAACTCCAAACCGCACGTACAATGCAGCATACAGTCTGAGGTGTATTCACCGCTTGTTAGCGACGAAACGCAATTGACAGCTATTCGGTGACATGTGCCACAGAGCAGTGAATCACTTGCTGGCTAGTGTTTTAGGATTTTGTAAATGTTTGTTTTACAGCTGTTAAAACGGTAATATTGCTGAAATTTTGGAAGTCTTCAATATTTTTTATGAGCTTATTATGGTAATTCTTTTCTTAAGGCGACGCATTGTTATAAAAACGGGCTCGCGCGCCCCGGGACTGAGCGGGGGACTGAGCGTCTGAGCGGGGCGAGGATTGCTAGCTTAAAACTAAAGGACGTAAACGACAAAATGGTTTTTGTTATTTAATTTAGTTGAAAACGATAATTTGAGAAATTCCTTCTACAATCTTAAAGAGTATGTATAGACTCATCTACGGAGAAAGTTAAGAGGCTTAAATCGGTCCCGTTTGCCTATAAGATGTGAATCTCTATAAAAAAGAGGTATGTTTGATATTTTTTTCTCTGTTACAAAAGTTACCTAATCGTGTATTGAAAACTAATAAAATAAGGTTTTCATCATGAATTATCAGGTCACCAACTTATATTTTCATTCGTTTTGTAATTACTGACAAAAATTGAGATCATTGACATCAAAATTTATGCCATTTTGGTACCGACGCAATTGAAAATTAAAGAAATACTTTGTCAAAAGACGTTAACGAGATCTGCTTTACATTTAAGAACACGTTCGACAGACTCATTGGTCTAGTGAATTGCTTCTGCTGACACTGAGGACATGGATTCGATTCTCTCGTAATTTGTTATTGGGTTTTCTATCTGTAAGCAGTAGCACAGGAACGTGGAGATTGGCACAAGAAAATAGAGGCCTATACCCAGAAGTGGATGAATTCAAGCTGTGGATTATGTTGAGCACGGAGTCTGGATTTGAGCTTGATAAATGGCAATAAGCTCGCCCTTATTACATAACTGGCAAAATTTGGGAGAAGTTACTATAGGTACTCCTCAGCCAAACTTTTCTGGGAGAAAGGAAAGCTCTCTTCAACCAAAGTTAGCTCCACAAATTCTTACAACCCAAAAACGCTACAACCATTCCTGCCGCAGGAGAATCCTGGCACGATTTTGAATATCATTTCATTAGTTGAGCGGCTCGGAACAAATGAGTCTGTTTTGTTTGATGAAGCACAAAGCTCCGCTATCTATCTATATGTCTTATTTTAATGTTGGACTTGCACGTGTTTCAATTTTATTAGGTGAATGATTTTCAAAGGATTTGCAAGTTTGTGGTTGAATATTAAGTGGGTCCTAATTTGTGGTTTTGAGGGATCTTTGTAAATGTAACATAGATTTATAAACGTTTCTTACACGTGTTTTGCCTGAGACGTCATGTTCCCGACTCTTTTGGGCATTTGTAGGTATAACGTTTATTAAAAGTATGTGCTAAGTCACGTATATGCAGGCCTTATACCTTTATTACTAGTGCAAAGTACAGTGGCCAGACAGTGGTAAGACGGAGAACTCGGCACCGCGCACCGTGCTTGTGAGGCGCATTCGGTTGAGTGTACTGTCCCAACACTGTTTTCGATAAGTATGATAAACACTTTAGAGTCGATAACATCGTGATTATTCATAAACTTAACATCCTATATGTCAGATTGACTGAAAGTACATGTAAAAATACCACCAGATAATTTTTCTGTCTATACAAGCCAGTCTTATGCAGGTCTATTTTTTCAACGTCCGTTATTTTTATTCAGCTGCACCACCGGTTAAGACTACTACATTTTGCACTAACTTAAATAATTCCCCCCCAAAATGAATTGCACAAATTCGCGAACAACCTGCACATCTACGATAACAACACGATTTTGTATATAAACCGATTGTAGCGTATCAAATAAGCGCAGAGGCACGCGATTAGCGCCGCGCTAATTCACGCTGGCCGGTCGAATTTGCATCGACGCCGGCCGCAACGTACCACAGCCTGCTAATTAGTAGTTAGCCGCTTTTATTTCCGAGCTAGCGTTATCTAAGCCGCTGTAATCTGCTACTGTTCCGCCTACTCGCCCAGCCGTGCCTATGCGGCTAACATACGGTTTTTCGGTGTTTAAAAACTGGTAGCGTTCGTTTTGGTGGTGAAGCAGTGTGGTCAGTGGTTTGGTTTGCGAGTAATTTAATGTAGGTGTGACATGCAGGTTTAGAAAAATGGATTCAGTAAAACCTGGACAAATGACAATCCCTCTCAAAACGTTTCGTTTTCTATAGCGACTTTCAACGGGACCTTAGTAGCTTTTCCATAGCTTCTGTCAGTACACCATAGAGTTTGTGCAGGGCAACGTTTTTTTTAAAGGTTTCTATTTTCGTTACGTTATCGCTTACGAGTTGTCACTTTATCTCTGGTTAAAAAATGGAATGGAAAATCACAGAAATACTTGATATTGTCTTACTCCAAAATAAAGCAAGCCAGCAACCCACTTTCGAAAGTTGACTCCGAAAACAAGAGACGCTGAATAACAGTTTCATAGTCTTAAAATATAAAGTTTTCTCTTTCAAATAAACCTCGTGAAACAGGTAAACTACAGTTCTAATTAGTTTTCTTTGTGCACTCAATCTCCACAATATTCAAAACTGTAGCCAGCACTGTCTTAAATGCAAACTTACAACCACGATGAGTAAAATACTTAAGAGTTTGAATAATTCAAACAAATAAACATAACGTTTTATCTATACTAATATTATAAAGAGGAAAGATTTGTATTTTTGTGTGTGTGTGTGTATGTTTGTAATGAATAAACTTAAAAACTACTGCGCCGATTTCAAAAATACTTTCACCATTACAAAGCCACGTCTTTACTGAGTAACATATTTTATCCCCGTACTTCCACGGGAACGGGAACTACGCGGGTGGAACCGCGTGAAGTCCGCTAGTTACTTTATAAAATATACTTAAAGACAAACAACAAGTACCAGCGCAATTATGGCTTCCAAACAAAAGAACGCCAACAAAGTTTATTTTAATGAGAATATCCCAAACTTAAGAATTTCAAATCGTTAATGAGAAAAAAAATCCGTGGAACCCGAACACTCGGGAAAAGTTTCCTTCCTTTAAAGACGATTGAAAAGATGCAACGCTGCAGGTTCCCTACAAAATATTCAATAAAAAATTCGTTCTAACTCTCTTTCGCTGACATTGAAAAAGCTGGCTTAAGAATTCGATTTTAAGAGTTATTCCGGATCGTGAAGCGGTTGGAGTAAGGTTGTTTTTTGTGAGGAGTGCAAAAGTTAGCTTTCAAGTTTACATTGTTGGGTGAAATTAGTTCCAGTTGAATGTCAGAGGAGATATAAAGTGTAGTCTATCTAGTTGGCCGGTTGCGTGCCGGCCGGCTGCCGGCTGGTTTATTTGCATTGAAATGATCGGTCAGGCAGCCGATAAGACTGTCTATAGGTCGTCATTAGTTGTGTACTTTGGCAATATTGGCTTTTTTATAGCGTTTGCTCACGCTTTCAAAGGGGGTGGTTTGTCAATATGATAGAAAGTATTTATTTGGAGAGTAGGAAGATATGTGGGTAGCACTGTGTCATACAGTACTCTGTATGACACAGTGCTACCCACATATCTACCTACTCTAATACGTAATACTAGACGTCTGTTTACCAACGGCAAATACTTTTATAGCAGATTTTATTTTATTGGTACTGTGAGTCACTTTCCGTCAACATACTGATGTCAGTTTTTAGTCTGCATACTTCCAGATTCTCATACAAAAAACATTTCATCAACAATTCTTTAAAAAATGACAAAAAATACAATCTTTTAAACTCCACTAAAAGATAAAAGCACAATCACAAACGGCTTTACGTTTCCCATTTAAGGCGATGACTGCAAAAAATAGCGAAATTAAAAGTTCATAATACAGTTTTCTTTTGAAAATAATTCGATCTATTTGAAGGCGAGGCCGTCTTGAGGCGCGCCTTAACTAAAGGCACGATGGATGCCTCGAGCGGAATTGCATTATCACCATGTTTTAATTAGCTTTCTTGTGAAGAAATATGTGTAACTAGGGAGGTATATTTTCATAAAGAAATATGGTTTTATGGTTTTGTAGGTCACAATTTATATGGATTACTTCTATTTCTTGCTGATGTGTTCTTGTGCATGCTCATAACAAATTGTTTAAACTATTAGAATGTGATGATGATACTTAAAATGTCACTTACGGAATATCTTCCGTAATTATTGTATTGTTTATTTTTGAGCTCCCGATATTTCGACGCTGTTGTAAGCGCCATGATTGCGGGTTGTTGAATATCGGGAGCTCAAAAATAATCACGGAAGATATCCCGTAAGTGACATTTTAAGTATAGTTATGAACCGTGAAAGCTTAAAACAGTGTGTAATGATGATGACCTAAAGACTCCTTAAACAGACTACAAACAAAAGTATAACATAAAATCACGCCTATATATCTGAAAGGGATAGGCAGAGGTGTAGATAGTAGAAACACCCACACTTAACAAGTTACGTTTCAGGTCCATGTAGTGGTGTGTAATTGTGATAACCGGAGACGAATTTGAAAACCACTAAATAATGGAAACATATGGAAACGGGTATATAACGCGAATTTTACCTTTAATATAAGCCCGACGTTTCGACCGGACTTCACCAGCCGTGGCCGCGGGAAAACTGCCATCCCGCGACCATCTCGCCATCATCTTTCCATATGTTTTATAATGTGTTCTGATCGTGAAAGTTTAAAAAAGACAACTAAATAATTTAATTAAACCAGCAAATTTTAGTAAACATAACGAACCGGACAAAAACATGTAAAATAAATATCCAAGTTGTAGTTAAAATACACTACACTAATTACAACAATTATACTGAATCGCGTTGAAAAACCTACTATATCAAGCTTACTTAAAGCAGTAAGTAAAAAGGCACACTGGCCACGCCACAAAAGGAACTAGATTATCTAAGAATTCATTTCGCAACGTTTTCTCGCACTCCATAAATTCTCGTTTTAGCCTTAACCTCGTTTGTCACTTCATACTCCATAGATCCTCATTCCAAATATAAAATGTTGTTGTCTTCTGGGACTTCGTAAATATGTATTAATGAGAATGGAGATACGTATATATCCAGTATAGGTTACTTACTTTGAATACATAATAATAATATAACGTTTGATTCTTGGAAGGTTAGGTCAAGATATCCTATTGGCATAAATATTTATCATCATTGTTTCTTGGGAGAAGATAGTATTTATGGAATAAATTACATAGACTTATGGACTCAAAATAAACATCGTTGTTACCAAACACCACAATTCCAAACCACAATAAAAATTAAATAACAAAGTTAAACAAAATCTAAACCCACTAATAACCTATAGGAATTGTGTCTGTCCGTTTGTCTGTTACTGTTAAATACAGTACTTTCTCAAGTTATTATGACTTGTGACTGTGACTGTAGCTTCTCTTTTTTTTTGTTTTTATTGACATTCAAAAGTGCCGTAATGGTCTAAATGACATAAATGCTTTGAGTTAGAGTTTGTTACCATTTTTACACCGTGGTGACTGAACTGATTTAAATTGCGTTCGGCACATCAGGGCAAGGACATACCTGCCGGGGCTGCGGGACTGTTCGCAAGAGATACCGTGGCCCCGGAACACAAAGGGCGATGAAGGAACATGGATGGGTTTTAGTCAGTAAAAGTCTGACACTCCCTCCTGCTCCGCCCAGAGCGGGAGGAGTCATTTGATGATTTCCCATCCGGAAAAAAAAGGGTAAGGACATACCACTCTTACTAATACTTTTTAGAATACTGATATGTTCTTTTCTGTGAAATAATTTCCGACCTCTACTACGCCCGAAATCGCACACACTATCCAGTAATAAATAAATCATAATGAACATTATATCATTCCCAACATTCGGCACATAAGCACAAAATCTAATAAAGAAACTGCATTATAACTTTAGGAGAGATTAAAATAAAAGTGGCAAGTAATAATTAATTCCAAAGACACGGAATTAAGACACTTTGCCATTAGCACGTTAATTAATAGAGAATTCGTCGCTGAATTTATAGCAGTGCCCAGTCTACAGACAAATGAGGAGCTGCAAAAACTGTTTGGGATAATCTCGTTGAAGTTTATAGTGTTAAAGAAGTTTGTACATTATAGCAATAGAGTGTAGGCTGTTTATCTTTTTGTTAGGAAGTAAAAGAAAGAAATGAAATGGATCGACATCTATGGACGCTTCTGGACATAAATTCACATGATAGAATTCTATTAACTCATAAAGATTGTCTCATAATCGCGAATTCTTGGATCAGGCTTTTTTCAGTTTCTTGTCATAAATATGTAGTAGGTACTCGTAGCTCTAAAAATTCATAAATTAAACTAGAAATTCCCCTGAAATCCCGGGTATTTTGACTTATTGACATCCATAAATTCACCAACAATACAATCAAATGCAGTCTTCCAAAGCTCCGAGCTACACAAAACCGCTTCAATAAACCAAAAGAATTTATATCCCCGAAACTACACACGTTCGTGACACAACATTGTAAGCCTGTAGTCTCATTTTTAATGTAAAAACAAAATTCGTGGCCAGTAAAATATAATCCACAATCTTGTTGATCGGCCGTGGGTCGTACGTTCATTTGTTTATTACCCTGCATCGTCCAACTGCCTAAACTTTTTGCTGGTCTTTCCAACTAAATTCTTTCTTGGCAATTTGCACATAGCTACCTTGTTGTTTGCGTTTCCTTTCGGCGGCAGATTTGTTGGCTTTTTTACAACAGTGGCCAACGTTTTTCTTGTTTAATTACGTAATAATACAGTGGATTCCAGAGCTCGCTCTTTTTGTGGGACTTTCTTTTAGTTTTTCCAGATTGAAGTTTTGACCGTCAACGTTTTTGTTTTCGTTTTTGGAATTGTTTCTGCTTATTTTGTTGCTTTGGTCGTGTTGGAATCAAGATTGAGGAAATGGTTTTTTTGCGACATTATTACTGACTTTTCGGATTTCAAAATGTTTGTTGATGAATCTTTGTTATGGAAGACTCCGATTGCTCCATTATTTTATTTAAAAAAATTCTAAGCATTATATCTGCCACAGTATAATTTCCTACCACACAACACACCAAATACCTAAAGCTAAAGCAGAAACGCCAAAAAAGACCCCAAAAAATAACGAAAATACTCAACAAAAAGCGGGTATATCCGTGAGCATATCCGTACAGCGAAAAACACTAGGTCTCGTTCACACTATAGAAGCTACAGTTTCGGTGGGGGTTAATCCGTCGGTGGCCGCCTCGGGAATTACTATTCTTCTAGCGTACCCACGCGAAAAAAGTTGGACTTAAAAATTTGAAGTTGCATATTTTCCTGAAGGTAAAACTGAATACTGGCTGGATAGAGATATCGTGGACGTGGAAGATTTTAATGCAAATAAAATGTAGGATTGGAATAACCGAGGTTGAATTTGTTATGTTGAGTTGCGGACGGGATTTAAATTTAGTTTGAGTAGCGTTAGAAAGGTGTAAAAGTTTTGAATGTTCTCAAATCCCAAAATATAACATAACAAACACCACGCCTGTAATCCCCGAAGGGATCGGGGTTCCTTATTGCACCCCCACATTCCGCCAGTTATGTTTAAGCCTCACGTAATATGGGCGTGCCTATTGCCATCAACCGGGCACAAATCTAGGTTCCGTCGCTGCTCCTGAGAAATTACATAAAATCTTGAAAAATAACGGACCAATTTATTCATATTATTTGCGTTCCACAATTTAGACCAATGAAAAAAGGTTCCCAACCTAATGTACCAAATAAAAGCGATGGAGACCATGGATTTTTATTGTAAAAATGTGAAATCAGCCTAAAAGCCACTCAATCGGAAATTGAACTTCTATTTATCCACAAAGTAACTCTCATCAACAAAGCACCAAAATAGTTAATAATTCAGCTGAACATAATTCCATATAACATGTTACATTGTTTATTATTTAATAAAGTGGAAATCCCACAAGTTTACGGCTTCATCGCAGTTCCGAACTTACTTAGCCAAATGGCTAGAGTTTGTTCCCTCAACAATTTACATTCGTTTCATGATACGAAACAACTTTCCAGTAGGTACCTACCTACCTACTATTGTTCGCTGAAATGGACACGCCTTTTATATTTACGATTCAATGTAGGTAACAGTTAGTATTTTGTGATATAATTGTGTAAAACACTTGAAACAGACAAAGTTCATTTTGTTGTGTACTCTGAGCGATGACAATAATTTGGGACAACATTGTCTCTGTTACAGATTTATATATTTTAAACGTGAAACTCTAATTTAAAGCTCATTTATTCATGCAAGTATCACGGTTTCAAGTAAAAAGTTCCATATATAGAGCAAAATATAGAACTCGATATCAACTGCGATCACAAGCCAAGCAAAATGTATACGTCACGTGTTTTACCCCACTACGACGGAGGATTATGATTTCACCCCGTATGTTCATCTGTTCCTGCAATACTTCTAAACTATATATCATGTTTCTTATCATCCGAGGACAGAAAAAAAAAATGTTTCTGTTTCTGTTTATATTTATAGTATTTTATATATCCTTGTAGTTTACCTTAGTATTAATTAAATTATTTTCAGATGTACACCTACCACTGCTTGTCTCTGCATCACCCAAAGGTTGACTGGTAGAAAATGCCTACGGCATTAAGTCCGCCTCTGTACCTTGTGCTTGAAGTGTTAAATAAATAAATAAATAATAATCTTATTGTTACGTTGCTAGTGTTTGTTTCATACTTCTCACAGTGCGGTTTATTTTGCGCTTATGTTCCTAAACACATATAGGTACTCGAAGATGAAATAATGCATCTGCAGGGTAAGAGATTGTAGCCTCAATAAACCAAGAAACAATTTTTTTTTTTCTTTCCCCAAAAATACACCGTATCCTCTCTCTGCACATTGTAAACACTAAGCATTTCTCTCAACGCCGTGACGGAAGCATAAAATGCCATATCACAGCTGGCGGAACTGATCGTATTCTTGCTTATAAACGCAGCATTCTGGCGGCAGGCCAGCCAAAACCTAGATTGAATAAGAAGTCTTAATATCATCCAGTAAAATATGAAATACACGAGCAGGCGCGTTATTTTGTGCAATTTATTTCATAACCACTGCTCTCAAAACGGTGAAGGAAAACATAGTGAGGAAATCGGCCAGTCCTAAAACCAGAAACTTGAAGGCATTAACCTACCCACGTGGTGGATTACAGCCCTCTCATAGAGAAGAGGTTGGTGACCTAGTATTATCAGATGATGATGCTAGGTCACCGGTCAAAGGCTAGGCAGATGCCTAGCCTTTTTCCAAGTATGTTGGAGTCGGCTTCCTGTCTAACTGAACGCAGCTCAATACTAGTATTTTACATGGAACGACTACCTATCTGACCTCCACAACCCAGTTAGTACTGAAAATACGATACGTCTACTTGACGACTTTCAAAGTTTTTCTTTTAGAGGCACGACCTGAGCGACTGTTATTATTTTAACCACGAGATCCTCGGTAGTCGGTATTCCATCTGTAGAAAGAACAATAAAGGTTGATTATGCTGTGTTATACTGAAACATGAAATACGACTACTAACGTCAAACAATACAACAATTATTCCTAATTCAAATTATTCACGTAATTTCCGAGGGGTTAATTTTCATTTTAAGTAAAGCGATAATTAAAAAACACATTTCTTATACTGGCAACACACGCACAATTTTTTTGCAGTGGCAATCAATAACGGTGCGATATGATCACTGGCAACTTGCATTGCAAGAAAGAAAGAAAAAAGGAAAAGAAATGTGAGTGCGTGAGCGTTATCGCGTGCGTGGCACTTTTGTATAGTCGCGCAGTTACTGCTACTTACAATTAGTATAAACAGTTGATTTTTTCCCCCACAAAAGTTAATGCAGGAACTTGAACCCTGTTTTTTTTCTTGCAGACAAGGGTAAAATATTACCTATGGTAGAAAGGATGTGGAATGTAATGAAATACGGGAATAAAGTAAAAATGTAAATACTGGAAACAATTATATTCAAGATGTTACAAAAGATATAGGTAGTTATAATACTTTTGGATCAAAATAATGAGTAAGAACATTTAAATTTCGCTTCCACCCCAATCCGAGGCCGACCGTCTACGACGCTACTCAAAAGTAACGTGCTTCAAACCTAAATCACCAGTAGAGTACACAGAAAGCCATAGCACAAGACACAACTGACTAAAGCCTTTTTAACAAGTTTGTGTTTGATTATATCGGGTCGTTGACGTAAGAGATCGCCACTGAAATCTTACAACTATAACACTCATTGGTGATTTGAGTTTGTTACTGGTTACTTTTGAAAAGAGTCGTAGACAATAAGCCTTAATTCAATAAAATAAACAGATCACGCAAGATAAAACGAAACATAATACAAACCGCCACATTACCATCCGTAATCTGAAAGCTATGCTAAACCTCTGACACCCTTCAGACTGAAAAACAAAGCCCATTTATCTTCAAAATAATACTCAACCTTGAACCCATAGATTTATTGTGAACGGTACAGCGTTCGCGCTCCAAAACATTATTGGTAATATAAATAAAAATAACAAATGTTATGTCGTGACTGTACCAATTTGTTCTGATAATATTCGGCGTTCAGCCGAGCCGTGATACAATCAGCGTTTGGACAACAAAGGGTTTGGTGGAATTGTTGGCGGTGTAGCTAGCAATAGTAGTATTGATACCATGAATGTACAGTCGTGGTCTTTTCCACCTGATAAATTTTTTTTTCGCTCAAATCATGCGGAGGCGCCGAGCTACGCCCCCTTAAAGTTTAGGCTCATTAGGAAAGCGTCAATTTGGCGCGCATAATAACAATAACTCTCGTTTGGCGTGCGTCGTCAGTGCGCTCGGCCGGTCGGTATTGTCTTTCATTTATTATTTATACAAAGTCAACGGGGCGGGGCTAGAGAGCGTTTCTATGTTGCGAGTGCAAGCAAAACTTAGCTTAGTGGTGATCAGGCGGGAATGTTCACGATAGTACACCAGGGCCTGTGCTTCCACCTTTTATAGCAGCATTATTTGAATGATGTGGCTTGTCTTTAATTGTTATCGTGTAATTATACTAAGTATGTTACTAGTTCTCTTATAAAAAGTATTATTTTATTAGAAATGGTTATCTAACATTAACTACATAAAATTTAACTTTAACAGGGTCCATAATATTGTTCTTAGCTTTAAGCCTTTTTGTAACACTTTTTTAACATTGTGGAACGCAAATAAAATGAATATTAATTTACTTTAATGTCACTTCAGTGTGTGAAAGAGTCGGAGATATACAGGGTTATTTGTAAAACACCGACAACCTCTCAGGACTGTGTTACTAACATCATAATCAACAACTTTTGTTCTATGACTTTTAAAAATTCATCATATTTAGTTCATCAAATTTTCATAAAAAAATATAAATATTTAAATTGAACGCTTTTACGGGCCCTCGCCGCCCTGACCCCGCTCCCCTCACTATTGTACTATCGCTTTCTTTTGCTTCGCATAGATTTCTTAACATTTAGAGCGTTCTATTTAAATATTTTTATTTTTGTACGAAAATTTGATGAACTAAAATATGATGAATTTTTAAAAGTCATAGAACAAAAGTTGTTGATTATGATGTTAGTAACACAGTCCTGAGAGGTTGTCGGTGTTTTACAAATAACCCTGTATAGAACATCTATTTCCACATTGAAGTAAGATTAAAATAATACTGCTTTAAAAGGTCACTGTAACAAGCCAAGATAAATATAATTACTGACGCGACGTAGATGAAGAAGCTACTTTTCCTAATCTATCCATATGCAAAGATGATCCCATGAATCTTCATAAATAGACAATAAAATTCCGAGTACTTAAATATAAAAATGGTTTAGTCAATTAAACTGGTAATATGAAACTTCGACATCCAAAAATACAAATTTCAAATACACTATTTAGAAACTACATCCACGAAGTTCGATGTAGCTAGCTTAGATGTAGTAATCAAGCATTGTATTGAAACATACCAAACCACCGCTTCTGCACCTACAGAAACCATAATGGTACTAAAAGACCCGAATCATTGACAGTGTTAACACCGACCAAAGATAAGTAACCACTACAGCCTTTAGTGCAAACAATAAAGGTATCGATACCAATACTTATATCTTACAAGTACATAGAAAGCGAAACAAGCCAGCTGCCATTATAGAACTGTCAGAACCCATTCCCGCTTGCAATAAAACGCTATCACTAGAACCAAGCGCATTGTCAAAATTTTGCCAACTCTAATCACTAATCGTATCGCTTATCGGCCCAACTTCTTACTGTTTATGTGCTATGCATTTTCTAATATTAAATTGGGAACGGGACCGTTTTGATACTAAAGGAGGGTAATTTAAAATTATTTGGACTCTTGTTGGGAGTAGCCTTTATGAGGATTGGTTTTTGGTTTCGAATGTTCGGTTGTGTTTTGTTTTATGAAACATTTTAATTGTTCTTTCAACTTCCAATTTTAATCATTTGGTGCATGTTGGTGTCATCATCAGTTCAGCATTAAACAGTCTACTGCTGGACATAGGCCTTTCTAATTGCAAGTCACTGTGTGACTGACATTGATTCTAATTTTAACCTAGCAACAATATATTACTTATACACAAACCATAACTCTAAATAATTATAAAAATATGTACAAGTAACAAAACGGTAACAGGGCGTCAAAAAATTCGTCCACATCGCTGTCAACAGGAAAAGTGCCCAGAAGGCTGGCAGCATTGCCACGTTGGATGGCAATGCTGATTCTTTGACCAAAAAATAGGCCCGCCCTCTGGTCACGCGAAGAGTCGACCAACCGCTTGGCGATTTCTCGAAATACTAGGTGGGCACTCGGACCCCATGACCCTAGTGTTTCAACCCCAAGCGGCTCAAACACATAATTACCAATTAAATTATTATATTTGCGCCGTTTGAGTTTTCAGCACATGCAGCAGCCGCCCCAGCGCAGCCCACTGTGCTAGGAAGATGGGATAGCGCAAGGGTGTCGACGCAAGCAACAATACATTAATTAATAATATCATGTCATTGGTCAACCCATAGGTACATTTTTATATAACATAACACAAGTATTTCTCTTCTCCGAACTTACCAAGCTTGACCCATTGCCTTGTGTCTTTTAAGAATTAAAAAAAACCAACATAACATGGTATCACTTTGTTATGTAACAGCCTGTCTGTAACTAGAAATTGAATATTGATAGATTCTCTATTCTTAGTCTACGTTGACGACAAAGCAAGACCAGTCCATGAATTTAACAATAGAGAACCTAATGTCATGTGTTGACGAAAATGTCAACCATTAATAAAGGGTATTTTGACAAAGTACAGAATACTCTGTGTACTAAATTATGTATCCAGCAGGGTTTTCAAAGTCTTGTCGATATTATTATGGTTTACAAATAAAATTTTCAACAAAGATCGTATACAAAATAACTTTAGTTTTCGATTGATGATAACATTTAGAGAGCAGCGGTGGCCCAGTGGTGGCGGCCCCGACTTACGAACAGTAAGTAGTGGGTTCGAACCCAGGCAGGCGCATTACTTTGTGTAATTTATTTCATCACCTCTGCTCTCAAAACGGTGGAGGAAAACATCGTGAGGAAACCGGCTTGTCCTAGAACCAAAAAATTCGAAGATTGTGACATTTACCAATCCGCACTGGGCCCGCGTGGTAGATAGCCCATTCCCTCTCATAAAGAGAAGGCCTGTGTCCCAGCAGTGGGAACATTAATAGGCTGATGATGATAACATTTAAAAGATATAGGTACCTTTTTCATCACCACTTAAATAGATTCAAAAGCAGTGTGCAAGAGATAATAATTTACTGTCATGTATGAGTCTGTTTCAGTTGAGAACTCTCAACTCCTTTTCCAACTTCTGAAGATTTATTAACTCAATGTGAGTGGCCATTATTGGCAAATAAATAAGAATTCGTAAAAATATGGAGAACCCTTGAAAGTCGCACAGGGGAGAATGGAAGAAGAAAACGTACGCAGACCCAAAATAGAATGGGACAGGAACCAGAGGAAGGTGATGATGATGTTGTAGACCCATGATATTGTATACGGATAGCCGTATACAATATCATGGGTTCATCATCATACCACCAGACTTATATTGGAGAGAAACAAACATTTGAGGCCATAGGGCCTCCAATGTTTGTTTCTCTCCAATATAAGTCGTAGGTAGCTATATCTGCAGTTCCCAACTTCATGTAAAAAAAAAAAAAAAAAATAGGTACATAATCCTCTAAAACCACATTCAAAAAAGAATTTACACATATTTTTCTTAATGTAAAGTGAAATGTGTCAAGACGAAAGCTCAACGTCTTGTAAACAGCTCACTCCAATTATCATGGCGTGCCTGTCGCAGGGAGGTGAGGAAAGACCGCTATTTATAGCTGATTTATATTTAATATGGCAACATTATTATTGAGAACTGTGTTGTATGGCAACTTTGTGGTGTGTATAGTTGTGGGTGTAGTAAATTAGTTAAGCTTATGTTTTTGTGGTTTTTGGTTGTACAATGTTTGGTCACTACAGAGTAGTAAGTATGTAAATAATTGTATGAGTAGTGTAAGTACAGATTGTTGTTCCAACTTATGAGTATAGTTCCCGTTGACCTAGAATCACGAAATTTTGCAAAAAGCAAGGTCTTACAGCACAAGTAAAGGGAAAATACCGAAAATAAAAAATTAAGGTAAATTTTAGTACTTACAAGTTTTCGCGAAAATCTAAATTTGGCCATATGTTTTTATAGTGTTGACTCAGAACATTAATTTTTATACACCCAATAGGGATTATAAACTTCAGTTTCTGGTATAAATTTCAACTTGTTAGGTCCACCCGTTCCTGAGCAAATCGGTGGTGACAGACGGACAAGAAACTGATCTTATAAGGGTTCCTTTTTTACCTTTTGAGGTACGGAACCCTAAAAAGACCGAGTTGGTTTATCGAAAGATCCTTTTCAGAGCTGTATCTTTCGCTATGGTCACACCTCGTCGCTTAGCTCTCACTCAGCTTTCATCTTTTTTAAAACAAAAATGTTATTAATCTGTATCAGATTTCTTAATAGATAAAATCCCTATATAACTAAAATAGTTGTTATTTTAATTTAGATTTTTTTTTGTTACAAGATAATTTGTCAAGTTTGTTTATAAGTATAATTTTTTGCATGCCAAATGGTAGAATGTACCAGGAACTAATAACTACTACTGTAACAACTCATGTATGGACCTACATTTAATGCAAATAAACTATTTCTATTCTATTCTATTCTTACTCATAGATGAGACAAGATTTGGATGATTACGACGCAGTAAGACACCGTTTTTGTTTTTCATATTATTGTACCTACTCGTAAAATTTGGAACACCGAAAACGTCGAATAGGGCGACACTAGCTGATGACTGTCACTTGAGCAGAGCGTGACGGGCGTGTGTTGGTGGTTACGGGACGTTATCTTGTGACGACAGACATCGGGGAAATCGCTGTCGTACCTCGTCCACGACCAAGTGTTATATTCACAACTCTGATGAAATTCAAGCTGCTGAACCACTCATACGATAACTCCTTCTGGTAAAGGCCAGCCCTGGCCAATTAATACCTATGTAAAATATTCTAATGTATTTACAAACGAAACATGTTGATCCAGAATTCTAGATTAATTGCCAGTACGTATCTATTATTTTATCAGCAAACCATTAAAACTAATGTTGCCAACAATAAACTATCCATTAGTGTCGCTGTAAAATGTAGTAATTCGTTGATGAATACTAAATGGACCCTTTGCTTAGTATAAAAGCCGCTATTAGCCTAGAATGCGAAAGATACTTAGGTCTGGATCATTACACAAAAAAAGCGAATAAAAAAGAAACAATTTTTCCTTGACCCACAGTTTTTGGGTCATTTATTTTTCTCTCATTTATAACATAAACAGGATGTCTATTATTTTATTTTATATATTAATATATCATTTCACTTTACCCATACATCCATAATATCACGCCTGTAATACCTGAAGGGTTAAGCAGAGGCGTACTCTGTAGTCCACCACATTTCGCCAGTTATGTTAAGTCCCTTGTAAAAAGGGGTGAGCCATCAAACGGGAATTATTCCGAGTCCGGGGTTCTACTATGAAATTCCTAGAAAAGCCAATACCACTTGGGAATAGAATCCTCACCAGACAAACAAGGCTTTGCTGATTGTTATCAGCAAAGCCTTGTGCCTTGCCTTGTGGTGGCAATTTTGCCATGCTGAATAATATGTTTATATGAATGCACTGTTTTAGACTTTCACGGTTTTCACTACACTTAAAGTACTTACGGGATGATATCCGTGATTTCTTTTGTTACTATGAGCTCCAGAGTTCCCGCGATCATGATGCATGCAACAGCGTCGAAATATCGGGAGCTCATAGTAACAAAAGAAAATCACGGATAATCATCCCATAAGTACTATAAGTGTATGTTTATATTGTTATGTAAACATATTATTCTGCATGGCAAGATTTATTATTCAAGTTTATCTGGTAGATACCTTTTAAAATAAACCCAAATCAAACATCTCCTACCTTATCTTACCCACAATTCACTTTCCTAACGACGAAAATTAAATATCTATTGCTCTATTTGTCGTCCATTCCAAACAATTCCGTGAACATTACCAAATTTTCTCGTAATTGCCGTTGGTCCGCTGATTAATGCCTGAACAATCTAATCTATAATTTAATTCAAATTATCGAAACCCTGAAATCCCGGGTTCAAAAGTGTGAATCCCGCATATTTATGCCCTCAATTACGACCGCCAACTTCGGAGGCATTCCTCGGACAACAATTATACAGGGATTACGTCCGGGACTCATAACAGTCCCGGGATATCCCGGGGTATCCCGTTAAATAGGTATAATGTGCACTGCCCGGATTAAGTATGGCGGATCATATTATCCCTAATTGTACTTTTAAGTACAAGTTTATGGGGGAGATTATACCTTAATATGGTGTTTGGTGTTGCTAATTTTATTTTGGGTTTAAGCAAGACATTTGGTAATTGGATTCATAAAATGTCTCGATTTAATTACTTTGAATTTGTAAGTCCTAACGTTGGTATAATAATAGAGCAAATGCAAACGATGGCATAAATTGTCAAATAAACTGGAATAGTTGGAAAATTTAGGTTTTGGCTCGCAAAATAAGTAGGTACAGTAATTTACAAAATAAAGCTGTTTAGAAAACACTCATTTTTCACCCTCCTAGTATTTAATAATATGTAGAGAAAAGCAAAATAAACCCTAGGGTCTAATACTTTTTATGCCTGTATTTGCTTCACATTTTTACTGAAATTTATTGAGACTTAAGAAGCCTTTACATCAACGCTTGCGGAAAATTACATAATTTGTTTTAGCTATCAACATCGTTGCAAGCATTCTGTTGGCAGCGAGTAGGTCGAAATTCTAGTAGCGCTATGTATTTCAGTAGGTACATGTTTCGTCGAGGGAGTTATCAACAAATTAAAAGTTTGTAAGCCCACATGCTAGACCTATGTATGTATATCATAAACTCATATACAGGGTACCGATACGTCTAACTGCATATTTATGTTTTAAAGTGTTATTATTATAGCTAGCCCATATTGTCCCACTGTTGAACAAAGACCTCCCCTCAATTCCTTCTAACAGTCACGATTCTGAACTACTTCTTTCCAATTCTCAAGGAAGATAATATTCAGTTCGTCCCGCCATCTCCTTCGTGGTCTGCTGTGACCCCGTGTCACTGTTTCACTAATCCTGAAGCTATACAGGTCCACAGCTCGTATTAAACGTGTAATAATTCACAAACATATACTCACTACCAAAATTGATTCCATAAGTCTCCCCAAAAACAACCCTAAACTCCTTCCGATCAATTGGGTGTCAGCAAAAAACTAATTCGAGCTCCCCAGCAAACCACCATTAAACTAGGAAACGTAACGACAAAAAGCATAGGTAGCGACATCAGCACAAAAGGGGCAGTTAAAACAAAAAGTGGGCAGACAATAAAACCACCCCCCGTCGGGTAACATATATGATCACTATCTACTAAGTTACCCGATCGCGCTGAATTCGCACTGTGTACAACCGGCCTAATGGTGCCACGTGAATCAATAACTGCTGACCGGCTCATTACTGGCCCTGCTTTCAATCAACACCAGACATCCCACTTCCAACCTTATTCTTTCAACCCCGAAGGTTTTATTTAGACTGTCTCGCTCTCCGCACTAAGGCTTTTAATATCGATAGCTCTAATAAAAGTGTCAAACTGCTATGTCCGCGCGAAGGAATACAGTGAATGTTTTTATTGACTATTACTAATAAAATAAAGGAGAAATGGAAGTTTCCGTGATGATATCGCAATGATACTTAGAGGTCGCTGTTGGGAGGGGCATTAAGGAGTAACAAATGATTTAAGTTGTGTCTCGGGATGGGAGGGAGACGTTAACTGTGCTTATCACTGTCGTAAGTTTAAAGGGTTTTGTTTGGGAAATTATTATGATTATAGGACGTAAAATTATTTCTTGCGTTTTGTGGTAAGGCATGGTACTGATTGTTGAATTGTTTTCTCTAAAGGTTGGAATGATATTGTAATTCTATTAAGCCGCCTCGACTCGACTGCAGAGCAGGATTCGCAATTCCAAAAAAAATCGGGACTTCACCGATTTTTTTTGGAATTGCGAATCCCGGGTCGGGTTATTGGGTTTTTCTATCAGGAATTTTTCTGTAGCAGCAAACTCCCTGGAGTTTAAATTTGTGACCGGTTGATGCCAATAGGCTCGCCCCCTATTACATGGGACTTAAAATATAACTGGCCAAATGTGAGTGTACTATTAGGTACACATCTGCCTAACCCTTCGGGATTACAGGCGTTATGTTATGTAATTGTAACACGCAAAACGTTCGGATTTAGAACGAATTTGAAAGATCGAACGAATTCATTAATTTGGGTGCTAATGGCACTTTGTCTTGCCTTTTCACGCCTGAACTGCTAAACTGATTATTATGAAATTTGACAGAGAGGTAGCATGAATTTACAAAAAGATATTGGCCAGTTTCATCCTGGATATACGTTTAAAAAAAATATGAACTAGCGTGCAAAGTTATGACACATTTTGTAATGCTAGCTTGATAATTTATTCTCATTCAAGTAACATGCAACTTGCACGTGTAATTTCTTGGCACTGTTTAAGACTCATTTTACACAGAGAGCAACTAAATCAATCTTCACGCCAAATCTCTTTTAGATTAAGCAGAAATAGATGTAACTTAACTTTACAACTTGGCTACTGCTTCTATAAGCAGAATAAAGATATTCTAGTAGATTTTTTAAATAGAGTATATTTTAAACTAATTGCGTCAGCCGATGCGATATTTTGTATGTGAAGTAAACCCATACTGATATGGCTTAAGCCAAGTTTTATTGTTTATTAAAACAACAGTACACAATAATTCATATCACTTTACATTTCAATCCCATTTCCTGGACTTATAATTAATAGAAGTCTGAAATCACCAAACCGTCTTGAGCAAGCGTGGTGATCAATGCTCGTGCCTTCTCTGTATAAGAAGAGGCCTTTGCCCAGCAGTGGGACAGTAATGGGCTGGTATTATTATTAAAACAACAGTACACAATAATTCATATATCTGTACATTTCAATCCCATCATAATTTCCAAACTGCTTTTCAAATCACCATGGAACTGTAATTTTCATTGTATTACCTATTTATTTATATTAATATCTCGAAGAATGATCTAAATCGTCATTTTGATTATGCCATAAAAACTTATGGGCTAATAAAGGAGAATTGTGTTTTAAAAGTAAAATAAGTCTAGAATAATTTCAGTCTGAAATCGTTCTGATATTTTCAGTTTCAATTCAATTTCCTTATTGCCAAAAAGTAATGTCTATCGGATAGTAAGTTATTACAATAACTTATAGTAGCCGATCAGGTGATATCTGCAATAATTACGCAATTTATTTTTGCCATTCCTAGTTTAATGGTTACTTTGTGTGCCAAATTTGTAGAATTTATTGTTGTGTTAATGAAAACGTGGCCAGATTGCCGACTTCCTATCCTGAAAGCGGTGATTTAAAACCGTAAAATTCGTTTTACCTGCTACCTATATTTCTTGATAATTAAACTTTTTCTTTTCAGTAATCGATTGCATTTGTAAATCATGATCTGTCAAATGACCAATTTGGTCGAGACGCCATTGTTTAACTATTGTGTCTACTTCGTGGACAGATCAAGGGATAAGAAATCTTTGCTACAAACAAAACAAATGTTTAAATCATGCGTTTTATCGTTATTGGCCGTAAAAAATATCCCGTAGTACCACCAAGCAATCCAGTGGCACCACGGGAAGTTTTTTTTTACCCGTGGTACCACTGGGATTGGTACATACGATGAACAGCCATTTTTAATATTTTTTTAAGATTTTTTTTCTACATCCTCCTTTTCATTAGATTATTTTATCAGAAACAATAACATCCCAAAATATAAATCACGTAAACCACAACAGCTGTTCCAACGTGATCAACTCTCCCCAGAAGAGGGACCAACCCGTTGAGAGTAATTAAAACAGAAAAATAGCCAGGGCCGTGTAAATTTAAAATTTCCCTCCTTTCATTAATCATCTTGAGGCCGAAAGCCGACAAAGCCGGGGCCGGCGTCGACGACGTATAACAAACGGGACGGCAAGCTTCAAAGCCTGCCATCCCCCTCTGGCATGGGATGAAGAAAGGAAGCCGCTTCTCATATTTCAACGTCGATGCCCATGTAAAGGACACCGACCGTATTTTCTAAACAAAAGTTTTGGGTGCTGGCTATTCCCAGATTTTTTAGAGCAGTGAAGTTATAGTAGTCGGATGATTTTGTAGAAAATTTTAATACTCGATATAGATATATTGTGTTTAGTAATTCTTGGTTGTTATTAGCAATACTTGCAAAACCATTTCAATAATGCAATTTTGTGAAGACTCTTTCTTAATCGTTCTTCCATGTCCTTTAGCTCATTAATAGGCGAGACGACAAAAAAAATCGAATTAGTCCGTCAGTTAGATTATCAAAAAATATTTGACCCGTGTTTTTTTTTTTTACGGAAACCAAAATTGACGAAGATATGACGCTTTTAAAATTCTCAATACGTCACGTCTAGGTATAATAAATTTTTAGCTAGTTCTGACGTCACGAGCCCCCACTCCCGAGTTTTGATGCGTTTTATCTTTTGTCAATATTCGTTGATTTACAAAACAAAAAATACGTGTCCATTAATATCCAATACTCTAACTGACGGACTAAATAGATTTGCAATTTTTTGATACTGTCATCATGCCTATTCGTACTGTCATTCACTTGTTTCCTTTGAAAATTCTTGATGAACTTTAAATTGGCCATTACAATACTAACACCATTTTTCTCAGAAACACCGGTCATAAAAATAAAAATGGCCAACTGCGAGTTGGACTTGCGCACCGAGGGTTCCGTATGTGCTTGTAGGTGAGTGTCATCCTAAACTTCGACAGTATTTGGTTATTAAGCTACGTATCTTACGATTTTTCCCTTTTCATGATTCTAGGTCAACGGGAACTACCATTTAAGTTTTCGACCAAAACCTATAGGATACTTCCGGTTGACCTAGAATTGTCAATTTTGGTTAAAAACAAGGTCTTACAGCACAAGTAAAGCCAAAAATTTAAAAAAAAAGAGTTAAAAATTTCGTAAATTTTATTATTATATTACATACAAGTTTTCGCCAAAATCTAAATTTGCCCATATCTTTTTATCATGTTGCCTCAGGACCTTGATTTTTATACTAATAGGGACTTTTGACCTCAGTATATGGCATGAATTTTAACTGGCTAGGTCCACTTGTTCCTGAGAAAATCGGGTGACAGACGGACATACAGACGGACAAGAGAGTGATCTTATAAGGGTTCCTTTTTTACCTTTTGAGGTACGGAACCCTATAAACGTAAGCCTGGAACAAGTAAATTATAAAGCGTTTAAATTCTCTCTTTGTTCGTGAGTAAAAATGAGCAACGGTGGTACAGTCATTATTAATTTTAAAAGAAAAAGCGGCTATGAAATAAAATAACAATAATATTATAAAAAGGTCCGACAGTCTGCGTTTTATGAATGGCCGTTTCCGTTACAGAGTTGCAGATTTTTGTTTTTATATGCAATTTTTATGGAAAACTGTATACCAACTGACATGGATAGTGAGTGGTGATTTATTTTCATGTTGGCGTTGATTTAAACAGGAAATAGCGTATTGGTGCAATTTATATTATCAATGCCGACTGATTAAATACTTCCATTCAGCTTTATGGAATGAAAGCGTATAGCGAAAAGGGAATCAAGCGGGAGAATTGGAAAGGCTACGTACCAATGAAACGTGTACATTAAAATTATAACTTAAATGTGAAATTACCAAATTAAATTAAATAACAGCAAAGAACGCGACGTTTCTTGGCATTTTCAATCAACATTTCATTTCCTGTTGATAATAACAAAAGTGCTTGATGATGAATCGGCAAATATAAACCCAACAAACTGGAAACAAACCAATCACCCTTTTTACAATATAAAAACACACAAGTAGCCTTGTAAAGCTTCATTGAAATAAGTACGAAAAATATAGTTTTTGAATGGAAGTCAGCAGATTTCCCACGCGGGGAGACGCGAGACAAAATCTGGCGTAAGTTTTATTCTCCTTGACAGAAACTTGCCAGTGGAGCCTTTTTAGTTGAACGACGAAACAGAATTCAGTGCGCAAAGCGGAATCTCTAGTAATATCTTCAAAAGTTAACGCTTCGCTCGCGGCTTGTACTGGCCCGAACTCGACAAACAGTTTGTCAGAAATAAAACAAAAAAAATAAGTCAGAATTCGAATAAAAATTTAAACTTGGAATAGGATTTAAAAACAAAAGTGTACCGGTTGTTCTCAACTTGCATAAATGATGTTATGCCATGTGCCTCCTGTCAAATGATTCCCCAAAACAATCATTGTCAAAATCATCATCATGATTGTCAAATACTTACGTACCAATTAAAGTAACTTTAGAATCTTAATACACCTACGTCCTAAAAAAAATAAAGATAAAAATCCATGATCAAGAAACATACTCAGATATATTCTTAAAAACTCAAGTAGGGAAATGGTTTATTTAATGGTGCACTCAGGCGATGGACTACTAAGTAGCCTGCTTACTGGCCCACTTAAGCCCAACGCTTATGCTTAAGTAGTTCAAGCCTTAGGAGCATTTGCAAAAATGTTTAAGTCCCCTGTGTTTTCATGGATCTTGAAATTGCTAGAAACTTCTTTATAATTTTTTTCGAGAGATCAGGCGAATCTTAGATTGCTTAACTCGTTCAAAATTTATCGATTTCTATTTATTATGGACTACCTGCATTGCAAACAATTCTGCAAAAAGATATTAATTTTTTATCGCATTTTGTGAAAGACAAGAGGTCTTTCCAAAACGCAGTGCGACGTTTCACAGATACGCACCTTATCCTCATATAAATCATTAACACACTAAAGCTTAATAATACCTACTTCGAATTTAAAACCATCTGAGTAGCTAGCAGCATTTTCTATACAAGGCCGCTAAAGTTCTCTATTAAAAGAACACTAGACGGTTTTAATTATGCAAAATCATCGATGTACGCTCACCTATTCGGGTCAGCCGGTGTGGAGACTGGCAGTTTTAAAAATGAAACAATGGACGGGAAATGAAGACCAGCCATGGTACGTATGTTGGAATGAAATAGTATTGTTAAGGGTGCTTCAGACGGAAGTGTACGGCGGCCGCGTGTTGCACTTTTGTATCGGTTTAGAAAAGCGTTTGAATCGTGCGATGTATGGAAATGGGTTTTATATTTCGAAATGGATTTACTGAAATGTATTCAGAATTGTGTATTGAGTATTTTATGCTATTATGAACAGTCAATTCCAATAACTGAGTGAGAGCCTGGTGGACGATTTTTATTACTTTTGTGGGAACTAGTGCGTTATAACGAATTGGCGTATCTCTTAATTGAGTTTTTACGCGTTGGAGGAAAACGTGTTGGTAACATTTTACTTTTCCCTTTTCTTTATTCTATACGAATTAAGTCTTTGTCATTTCACAGCCATCTTTTCGGGCTTAGTGAATAGGAAACCAGTCCCCACAATATCCAACAACAAACGAACTCATCCATCTAAAAACTTATCTACTCCCATAACATTAAAGCCATCGCCTTCATCTTGGATCAACCGCGCGGATATGCCCAAATCGGTATCGGCTCATCTGCGGATACCCTTATAGGCTCGGTCTACGTTTATTACACACGTTTTCGCTGACCTAACCACCTCGATGAGCGACGAGAAATCCTTTTCACTTGGAGGCTGAATACAGACTAATAAAACTATGTAGACGGGGGTTTGCAATGTAAAGTTTTCATGGATGATATAGTTAGGGAGAAAATTTAGAGGTAGCTTAATTAGTTTTGATCCTCTATAAAACCGTTGAATTATTACAACATAGAATCTAAAGCTTCAATTAAAGTACTGTCATCATAATTAATATTCAAGTCTAAATCATATCGCTTTACAGTTAATTACTATGTTAATCAAGTTATTAACAAGTACTCCCGATTTGTCATTACGTATGCAATTAACCCTACCATAGATGAAAGCGTTGTCATCAGAAGTTACTTTAACATTAAGTATCTTCTTCATTATCAACTTCATACTAAACATGTTTTGATTATTAAAAATGATCAACTGATCACTATTAATTGTCAAAAAAATAGTGATAGTGATCCTCATTCCTAATTCTGTTACGTCTATCGTATATATTTTTCTGTGGTACATGTTAAGCCTATACACCGGGTTAGATTGGAAATTCTTTACGCGGCCTCCCGTTTGATGCGTGCCTTTGGAAACCAATTGAATTTGTTTCAGTTTCTCGGTCTTGTTTTGGGCTGTGGTATTTTTGGCTGCTAGTGGTTTCAGTTTACACCGGTAAGGGATGTTTTTGTTGTTGTTTTTTTTTTTTTTGTTGAGTAAACGGTGATCCGATATTACAGGGAAACTAATTTTGGTTACGTGGATGCGGGTTTTTAATGGATTTTGGGATAAAAGTTTGTTTGAATCTGAAAGCATTTTGATCTATTGGTACAGGTTAAACTAAGAAGTTTATCATTATTCACCTATCGCGTTTATTGTTGTTAAATGTGTTCTATGAGATACTTCAACAAAATTTGGGAAATAATAACAATATCCAGGACTGTATAAAATTAATTAACATAATTATTATTCTACGGACAAATTGAACACAAACTTGTAAATTCCCTTCATTAAAATCCATTAGCAAAAAGAGAAACATTTTACCAAATGCTGAAAAAACTAAGAGAAACAAATTTGGGAAGTACTAAGAAAATAATAAAGCTCTTAATGGAATGCAAATTAGATAAGCGTAGTAAATCCGTCGGCTACTAATTCCAACGACATACACATAAATACAATTGGATGCTGTACATTGCTTGGTGCGGGAACTTGAGCGTTTGTCGGTCGGTGTTGGGCGCGACATGTACAGGTATTATCTGATAACATAATTATTGTGTTTAGGGAAATTATAAACAAATCAATGACTATTTTTTCTCCCTGTTACAGAGAGAAAACTAAATTCCAGCAGTGGAATCTTTATAGGCTGATATAGCTTTTCTCTCTAACACTGGAGGTTTTGTATTGAATTATTACAAATAACAACTTGGCACCAACTATAGAGCTAGAAATGCGACATTTTTTTTTGTATCTTGGCAAAGAGAGTCCGTCCATTTACTTTAATTATTTAAATTACCATTTTTGCAAACTCTCATTGGTTTTATATTCAGTTCAAATGGTTTTCTTTATCTAACCAAAAAAATATCACAGACAACGATAATATTTATGACTTTAAACACAAAATACCAACAAACCCCTTCAGGCATACAAAATAACAAATGTCCAGCTTTATTCTTTTAGAACCCAGACATGTTTATTTAGCTACATAAAATTAAAATTCACACAAACATCGCATTGTTAACTCGCTTTCATTTATCATAATTTTGTTTTTTCCCACGTGAAGTGAATTAATTCGCGTCACCATCTTCCTGTTACATATTAATGTAATGTGCTTGAATACATGCCCATTTTAGGTTTTGTTGGCAAGAGAGAATTTTCATTTACATAAAAAGCAATACCTACTATCTGTTTAACGAAATATTTTTGTACACATTCTTCTTTTGTCCTACCTATCCGATTTTATTTTGGGTTGGCGTGGGATGTCTTCTCATTTCATACCTAGTTTCTCATAATTTTGGAAAACACTTCCTTTCTTGGCATATCATCTTTCACGTTTTTTTTTTTCAGTCCAAACATCGTTTTTTGGGTGTTAAAGACCATTTATTTATCATTATCCTCCAGTGTATTTTTTATGTTTCTTTGAAAGTTACGAATGAAATAGGCATTCATAAGATTATGCAACGCAATATCATGGCTACCAACAACGTATACCTACCTCTTTATTAAATTTTTCAATCCAAGAAAAAAACAGACAATCCATAAAATTACAATCCAAAAAAACATAAAATGTAAAAAAAATACGCAACCCAAAAAAGAACCAGCGTGGAACTAAAAGGCGTGTATTAAAACGGTACCAGGCGTTCCCCAGATAAGATCCCCTACGTACTCCGAAGTTAATCATGAACCTCGGAGCCTATTTACATAATGTTTCCTTTATCCGCCAAGTTGTTCTCAGGATCGAAAAGTTCCGCGAGACGCACCGCCAACGCTTTGTATGAAAATCTACGACACAACTTGCTGAGGCGAATTAAAATATTGTACCTCGTTAATGAGGTTAGATGTTATGAAATTCTGAGGTTTTTGGGAATATTTGAAAGGGTTATTGTTGAGGCAGTTTATCGTTCTTTGTTGCGAGACTCAAGTTGTTATGTTGTCTGTGAAATATTGGATTTGCCCCATGGGTTATGTATGCGGTAATCTCATCTTTTTCGTGTCGGAAATGTCAACAGAGAAATTATAGCGGTTGGAATAAAATCAGCTTGTAGGATAGACAATAAGGATAAACATATAGAATTCATTCGCGTTCTCATAACTTCAATGTATCAGTGAGCAAAGGGCTACACTGGCAGTCACTTTTAATAAAAATATTTCCTACTAGCGGTCGTCACGCGGTTTCACCTGCGTAGTTCCCATTCCCGTGGAAGTACGAGGATAAAATATAGCCTATGTTACTCAGTAAAGACGTGGCTTTCTAATGAAATCAGCGCAGTAGTTTTTGAGTTTATTCATTACAAACATACACACAAAAAAAAATACAAATCTTTCCTCGATACCGTGGCCCTGGAACACAAAGGGCGATGAAGGAACATGGATGGGTCTTAGCCAGTAAAAGTCTGACACTCCCTCCTGCTCCGCCCAGAGCGGGAGAAGTCATTTGATGATTTCCCATCCTAAAAAATAAAAATAAAAGTGTAGATGTAGATTAGTGTAGATATTTTTACAACGATTCAACATGATTGGCGTAAGCTTTTCGAAAGCTAATCCAATACATTTTGGACTTTTCTAACACTGTCGTTGGTGATAGAATTTGCTTAAACGCTCTTGTCTTGTGTTGTGCTTGTATTGTGATACAAGAGCGTTTAGTAGCGTCTAGCAGTTGCTTCCAATGGCGCTTTTCATTTGATTGTATATCTGAACTCCTTAAAATACTCCAATATTCTTTCATCTGAAATAATGGGTATTCATAGACGTTAACCCTTTAACATAACATAACATCACGCCTTGTAATCCTCGAAGGGTAAGACAGAGGTGTACTTAACAAACAATTTAGCCAGTTTTGTTTAAGTCCCATGTAAAAGGGGGCGAGCATATTGCTATCAACTGAGCACAAATCCAGTCTCCATGGCAGCTACTGAGAAATTCTTGATAGAAAAACCAAATCACTCTTTGCCGGACCCGGGCATCGAATCCAGGACCTCAACTAACGAGGCCCGCTTAAGATCCCTTTAAAGTTAGTGTATTAAGCTCCAATTTAAACAGAATGACTATACGACTGCATAGTTAGTGCTAGTTTCCTAATACCACATTCAGACCAAAATCCTTCTCTCATCCAAAAGCAATTGACAAGAGAAGCCACAAAGATTGCGAGTTGAATTCGAACCACACAAAACGATATTAGTCAACCACCACACAATGTGACGTGTTTATCTCCCTTAACTTTTACAACTCCAGCGAAATTATGAGCCGTGTGAAAAATGTGGGTTACACATTGCTAGTGCTTTGTAGCCTACAAAAGGTTTCAATGTTTTTCTTATGTTTTGACGTGTTTATGAGGATTGAAATGTAAAAGAGTTTTTGGTCGTTCACTGGTTCAGTTACGACTGGAATGTACTTATAATAAAGTACAGTAATTGATGACAGATTCGATTCGAGCATTTTTGAATATACTTAATGATGATGTCTGGATACACTCTTACCAAAGGCTACCGTATTACCCAGTACTAACTGGGTTGTAGAGGTAGTCGCTTCATGCAAAATACTGGTATTCAGCTGCATTTGGTTAGACTTGAAGTCAACCACAACATAGTTAGGAAAAGGCTAAGCAGATGATGAATAGGATGTGCGTAACGCGAAATCTCTCAGATATGAATGATGTCATAAACTAACTTAATAGCTATTTTGAGCGAAACAAGTTTTTACAGACTTATGATCATTCAACTAATCGAGTTTTACAAACCAGAGCGTCTGAAATCTTTATAATCATCAGTAAATTGCGTTACTATCGTTTCATATTTGAGACAAAACAAGCGAACATCGAAAACAATCGTCATGTCATTCCTCTTGATCTAACATCAACAAACATAATGTATTCGCAATGAACGCTGTCACAATACATATAGCCATATATTGCGGCCGGTTGGCATCGCGGGATGCGAATTTAATATCTGTCAAGCGCAGAGTGTCCCAGCGAAAGGGTCGGCTACCCGGTACAGTCGGCACATTCGAACCGAGCGAACGAAGCGTGTAGATATAATTAGAATCGTGTGTGCGTGTGTGTGTGTTTGTTTTGTGTGTGTGCAGGGATGTGGAAGTGTAGGGCATGAGGCCCGGGAAAGTATGTGGGTTGTTTTTTAATCGGGACGTGATTTTTATTGTAATTGGATGGTGTGCTTTTAGTTATTTGGAGAGCGAGAAAAAGGATTTAGGGCAAACGTTTGAGTTTTTTGTACATAAACAAGGTAAACTCTGGTTAGAGTGTTAGCTTTAGGGTACTATAGAGCGAGGAGTTACCAAGGATTTTATTTATAATTAATAAATCGATGGCCCATGCATATCTCGGAAACGGTACGTTGTCGTAGGATTAAGGGTACGAGTATGGTAGGGTAGCTGCGCTTTGCACAGGCTTAATAGTTTTTATGACCAAGGCTATCCCGATGCCACAATAAAATTGATAGATTGCCTTAATACCGAAAAATCGATAAAAAAATCATTTTTTGTCTCTAGTCAATTTTTACATACAGCCAAACAGCCCCTAAGCGATACTCTAACTCCAACAAACCGCACGGCAAGGCGACACTGATCAGCGCCTGTGGACGGTGAGCTATGGGCTAGCTCGCCGTCCGTCCGTCTTATAACACGTCTTATATCAAAACTCCTTCGCACCATACGTGAATTGCAATAATATAAGTTTTAAGTTTCGTGCCAGAAGTATCTAACGGAGTGACGTCACAGGGCTCAACGTCCGCGTCATACCGACTCGTACCCCTGTGTTATGAGACATCTTATCTGACGTGTTCTCTGCTATTGTCTACAACTACAGTAAATATCTCTATTTTACATGCTTACATATCATATAATCAAGTGAAACTTCACCAATTGAGGAACAAGTCGTGACAGAAGCATCTAACGCGCTGACGTCAAAGGGCACGACGTCGTACCGACTCGTATCCCTGTTATGTGACATCTCATTTCATGTGTTCTCTGCTATTGTGCCCGATGGTAGAACTCTTGTTTACTAAACGATTTTGTAACCTCATACCATTTTTATGGTACTGCTTCGGAGGTGAGGCAGAATTGCTTAGGGATCGGCGCCGTTCGAATAATTTTAGGGAGATATTGGCGTACTATCGTCGACACGTAATGTTTTTGTATTGCCTATGTTTAGGTTAACGTTGGTGTTATGGTTTCTTTGCCAGTTTTTGTTAGTACGTATGTTCCGGAACATGAAACAGAAAATTTACGGGTTAATAACTTTTATACACATAACATATAACATAACATAGACACGCATCTCAATTGGAAAAAGCACATAGAAACAGTCAAATCTAAATTATCCAAGTTTACGTACGCCTTGTTTCAACTTAAGCACAGCACAAATACAGAAACGGCACTATACTATGCCTACGCAAACTCGTGGCTAAGATATGGAGTGATGTTATGGGGGAACAGCGTAAACGCAAGCGAAGTATTTATAATCCAAAAAAAATGTGTTAGAATACTGGCCCATATTGACAATACCGAAAGCTGTAAGCCATTCTTTGTTAAATTAAAACTCCTAACTTTACCTTCTATATACATACAAGACCTTTGCATATTTGTATTTAAAAATAGCAACATTTTCCCTAAAACAAAAGACATGCATAACGTAAACACACGCCATAAAAATAGATTATATCTTCCACAATCTCGGATCAAAATGCTTTACCATAGCCCCATACTACATGGCAGTAAAAATCTTTAACAAATTACCGGAACCAATTAAAGAAGAACCAAATTTCAATACATTTAACAGAAAATTAAAAGAATACCTAACACAAAAATGCTTTTACTCGGTCGCAGAATACTTAAAATAAAATATTTGGTGAATATGATTGATAGATAATTACCTATAACCACTGAGATACCTAGTACTTGCACAAAAAAGCACATATACATGTACACTTACACATAACAAAACAAAACAAATTAGTAAAAAATAATAAAAAATGTGAATTAATAAAATAAAATTATAAATACAAATTACTTAATAAAATATAATAGAGAATATAGATTAATAGAAAATAATAATTCATACAAATTAATAAAATTATAATAACTGAAATAATCAATAAAATATAACAATTAAACACGTAAATAAAATAATAGAATAACCTCATGATATTAATTAAAATAACTACATAAACCTAATACTATTAATATTTTCGATAGTAATTATATTTGTTTATCAAACTTGCAATCCAGTATTAAATACCTACTCACTGGATGCTTGTTTTTGTCCATTCTATAATGTTGCCGTGCCCTAACCGGGTTTCATGTTGGAACTTACTTACTTTATATGTAACAACTAAATGTACACATGAATGCAATAAAGAGTTTGAGTTTGAGTTATATCACTAAAATAATGGAAATTCTTCAACTACATATTCCAACGGATGCTGCTCTAAAATTATTTTTTTCTGAGAGCAAAATCAATTCCCCACAAAAACATGAACGAACGTGAAATTCAATATACCTACTGTAACAAACCTAAAACATATTTCCCAATTCTACGAAAATAATAGATTCACAAAGAGTTTTCTAGAACAGCGCCGCTTAATCCAAACGTGGATCAAAGCAACCGGATTACATTTTGTATGGAAAATTTGTGTTTTAGTTCAAAATATTCAGCGGCACATAGATAGGGTATTGTCGCCGAATTGACAGCTGCATTTCATATTCAGCTGCATGTTTTTTGTTTAATCTGTACCTTTCGGCGATAGCGTCAGCGTGTCATGTTCGATATGAACGGGTTGTAGTATTATAGCCGTTAACTGCGTAATAATAAGTTTCGTTTTTGTTATTGTTCACGAGCAAGCACACGCGTATTGGTGTCCGGAAATATTTTTGCTTTGTCGAATTTGTAAAATAAAGCCAAAAATGTTTTTCATAATACAATTTCTACATACATTTGTAGTCGATCGGAATTTTGGAATATTGTTTGTGATCGAGTTCATAGAAAATACATTTTGTTTGTGGTTCGGTTATGTCATCGTTAGATGCTGACGTGAACTGTTACGTCACAACGCAGTGCTTTGTTAGTCTGTTTATTAGTTTTTGTTGTTTGGTTATATTTCTATAAAACATAGACAAAAGCGAACATAGGCACATACTCGTAATTATCATTTTGTGTTAAGTTATTACGCTTTGGGTTAAAGTGGGTAATTTTGAAATCATTACCTTTTTTTGTTCAATGAGTATTACTGAAAATAGTTGTAAATAGTAATGTAGTTTCTGACGTCGATGAGCAGTTCATCGACGTCAGAAACTATTAAAAAGAGGAGCCCTATACTCAGCAGGCTGCAAGTGATGATAACGATGATTAAGCAGTTACTCGTGGAACTTAAATTAATGTTACTTAGATGAATAAAATAACTAAACAAAACCGATGCATACCAAACTAATCTGAAAGAAAGTTATCACCTGTAACTACAATATATAAATAGTTCATATATATATATATATGTAATATATATAATAGTTCATATGTATAGTTATACATTTCATCTGTTACAATAATAACCGAGTCGTGGTAAAGTCACGCTTTGTGTCACGGAAAACAAGAAAAACGGAATAAAAAGTGGTAAGTAAAAAGTCTAATGGCATTACGTATGGGTTTTATTCGAATGGTTTTCCTGTTAAACAATTCTAAGTATAAAATTATGCTTGTAATGAATGTAGGCTCACGTCAACAATGTTGAACTCACGACCGGTGGCTTGCCTGGCGATTATGAACTTTTTATCACCTCCAGATAAGTTTTTATTTAGTTAACTGATAGATAAAACGAATAATTAACGGAATATAACATCACACCTGTAATCCCCAAAGAGTTAAGCAGAGGTGTGCTTAATAGTACACCCACGTTTCGCCAGTTATTTTAAGTTCCATGTAATAGTAGGTGAGCCTATTTTGACATCAACCGGACACGAATCTAGACTCCATGGCAGCTACTGAGAAATTTCCGATGGAAAACCACAACAACACTGCCTGAACTTAGGGATCGAACCCAGGAGCTCATGTAAAGCAGTCGTGCTTACAATCACGAGACCTCACAAGGCAGTTTAAGAAATTAAAAAAAAAACTAACTTTTCCTAAAAACATCAAATAGAGCAGTGGCCCAGTTGTATCGACCCCAACTTAAGATTTGTAGTTCGTGGGTCCGAACTAAAGCAAGCACTTTAGTTTGTGTAATTTATTTAACACCACTAGCTACTCTCAAAGCGGTGAAGGAAGACTGCATATCCCACTAGAACCAAAAATTCGGCCATATGTGACATTCACCAAGGAGGTAATGATGCCGTGACGTCTGACCAGATGGACATGATGTATTTGACTTTAATTTTATTTATTTTATTGACATTTTGTTTTTGATTATTATCCTATTGACGTGATTGTATTTCGATTATTATTCTAATGACTGAGATGAGAATGAATGAGATGTATTTGGCAATAATTTTATTTTATGCGATTTTTTATTTTTTTTATTCTCTATTTTATCTTTTTATTTTATTTTATCCTTTGACATTACAAAATTTGCTTATTTGAATGCACTTACAAATTTTTAAATTAATAATGATTTTTTAAATGCTACTTACTGTATAACAATACAAATTGTTGTGCCCGACAGGGTCCATGTGAACTTTATTTTAATTATAAGATCTTGTAAAACAATGTGATTTGCAATAAAGAATTGAATTGAATTAAATTGAGAGTGGAAGAAGAAAACGTGTTGCGCCGACCCCAAGTAGAATGACACAACGGCAGGAAGTTGATGATGATGATAATGGTGTGACATTCACCAACGCGAACTTGACCCGTGTTGGATTATGGCACACACCTTCTGATAGAAGCCTGTGTCCCAGCAGTGGGAACATTATTCCTTAGAATAACCGGTGAGTTGGAAGTAGACAATAGTTATGGCCTTTTACAAAAAGATGTACAATGGTACAAATACAGTAACCAAACAATAAAACAGTATTGTTGGCGACAAGAATCAGAAATTATACTTTTCATCTGATACAATAAATAGTCGCCAGTGGCAGTTGGAGTTAAACGTTAGCCTGACACGAGCGTGCCACCAGACATAGGAAAAGCGATTGTAAGCTTTGTTCCGTCAATTTTAAAACATAAGGACGAGAAAATGTGACGATTTTATCAGCAATAGCGATGATTGAAAAGTCAAAAATGTATGAGACTGACGCAAGTTAGCAAAAACCTTCTCCGTACTCCGTTCTTAACGAAAGTCGCAGTAGATAGATGAACGCTATGGACGCTTACCTCCTTGACTAAACCTGTATAAAATGGTTCTTTTGCGTATCAACAAGATGCATTGGGTAACCAGCCATGCGTAGGTGATGGCTGGTTTCGTAAGAAGGCTTTTTGTGCTCTGGAGTACGAAATATACAGGTTGATATTATTTATTTTGTTGGGGTCCGGCCACAGCGTTCCTGCAGTATCTTAGTTGTGGCTTTAGCTGAGACATCAATACAGCAATATTTGTCAATAGGTAAGTGAGTATATTTCATTTCAACTATGGGAATTTCTAGGGACTTGGTCATCAAACTTTCTTATATCACAACAGAAAACAGCATCACAAAATCGCCACAACTTATACCTCGGTCCACGAAACTCGCCCTAAGTAATTCCTCCCTCCCGTGGCGGGGCGATTACCCCTTTATTACTCCCCGGCGCGGGCCCTAATGCATGACACAATTACGCGCACTGCCAACTAATGCCCATGTCTTTTTATAAACATATTATTGTTGTTCACGTGAACGATTGCTGCATTTCTTTGGAGTGAATAAAATTAAGAGAACTGAGTGAAAGAATGAAAAGTTTTTGTTAATAGCTGTTAATGAATTTGCGACCAAAACTCTGTAAAGTGTTTGCTTAGATGGTTATTTTGGTCATGCCCAGAGGATGAATTAAGGGCAATAAGAAGGTATATGTAGCTCTGAGGGCGGTGATTCACAAATCAAAGTAATACAAAAGGTACCAATAATCTAAGGCAATCACCAACGTCAATGCACAAATGAAACACAACCCCTACCAATTATATCACAATAGCACCATTCTTTCAGCCTCGTAGTTTGTACCTACTTGCCTTCAGTCCGGCGTCAAATTGACGGCTGAAACTACGTAAACGGCTCGCAATTATATGGTGTGTCGATGGGAGACGTAAGTGGGAGGACGCCACTATGTGTGGTAGCGCAGATGTAAGGCTTTCTATAAAAAGGTACGTAAATATAAAAGGTTGTGGAGAATAGACACCGTGTAATATAGTTGTCTAAGAATTGATTTGAAAAGACATGGAACAGGCTTTTGCTATTAGGGGACAATAAGGGTTTAAAAGGGTTTGTCTCCACCGATCACATAAAAAAAAACATCACGGTGTATAGACATAAGAAATAAAATAAAATATTTTTCGAAACTGTTTTTTTTATCTACTTTCTCAAACGAAAAGAAGTTATATTTAAAAAAAAAATCATTATTAAAGTATATCGAAAATTCATATATTAATAAATAAAATTATTAATTATTAACATATTTTTATACTTGATTTCTCGTTATCAGTGGGTAACACGATAACGAGAAAATCGGATCACGGTATCTGCGGATACAACTCGCCGTGATCCGTGGCTAACGTGATCTGATACCGTGATCGGTGGAGACAAACCCGTTTAAAAAAGAATCAATTTAGTGCTTCAAATGACTTTGGCAACGGGTTGCTTCAAGTCTCAGCAACAGCTGCTACATAAGCTTTTATTTTTAACTCAAGTCTAGGCATATATATAACTACGATAAAGGGGGGTAACAGTCAAAAAGATCGAAAGTACTCTTAGTACACCTCTGCCTTACCCTTTGGTAATTACAACCGTGATGATGTAATAGGTGTCGATGGTAAGCGTAAGTAACGAGGACACCGCTATGTGTGCCGGCGGAGACGTAAGTTTTTGTATAAAAAGGCATACCTACTATAACGTATAGAATTACGTAGAGGGTTATGTGTAGTGCTACGGATTGGTTTATTGTTTGAAATGACTTAGAATATAATCTCTGTTGGATAATTCCGTAATTTTGAAAATAATCAATTCAAATATCTGTCTTAGAACACTCCAAATTAGACTACTAAGATTAATTTGCGACTTGAATTTGAACGTTTTTAAAGTACAAGATTTGTGCTTCTTCCTTCGCAGTTTAACAACGGGTGGTTCAAGCAGGTCTAAAAAACTAGCGGTGTAAAATCAGCGAAATTAAAATAAAAAAACACCGAAATTTGTTGCTTTTTTGTTGCTAATTAGTTGCTAAAAAAATTTTTTTTTAGCTACAACCGATCGTGAAAAATCGGCATTAACGCTAACTTTTCATTAAGATAGCGTGGAAATCACTGGATGTGGAATGATCGATCAAGCGAATAGGGGTCAATTTGTTGCTAATTTGTTGCTGAAAGATGCTAAAGAGAAAAATTAAAATTTGTTTTTTTTTTATTACGCCAAAATAAATAATGTCCACGCCAACTTAACTCTCGAGTTTTCCGTGAAAAAGCTGAATGAAAATTTGTTGCTGCTTTTACTACATCTTGTCCGAGTTCAGAGAGTCAGCAACAAAATACAAACTGGAAGTCAAGAAACTTGGAGATCGGTTTACGTAAAAACCGGCCACGCCAGCTTAACTTTCGACTTTCGTGGAAAATCTATAGTAAAAATTTGTTGCTGCTCATACTGTAGCTAGTCTGAATACTCTGAATACAAAAGTCAGCAACAAAATAGAAACCGAAAGTCGGATTAGTTTGGAGATCGCTTTACGGAAAAACCGGCCACGCCAGCTTAATTCTCGACTTTTTCGTAGAAAAACTATAGTAAAAATTTGTTGTTGCTCATACTGCAGCTAGTCTGAGTACAGAGAGTCAGCAACAAAATAAAAACCGGAAGTCAAAATAAATTAGAGATCGGATTACGAAAACACCGGCCACGCCAGCTTAACTCTCGACTTTTCCGTAGAAAAACTATTGTAAAAATTTGTTGCTGCTCATACTGCAGCTAGTCTGAGTACAAAGAGCCAGCAACTAAATAAAAACCGGAAGTCATGAAGTTGGAGATCGCTTTACGGAAAAACCAGCCACGCCAGATTAACTCTAGACTTTTCTGTGGAAAAACTAGAGTGAAAATTTGCTGCTGGTCATACTGCAGCTAGTCTAAGTACAGAGAGTCAGCAACAAAATAAAAACCGGAAGTCAAAAGAATTTGGAGATCGGATTACATAAAAAACTTAACTCTCGACTTTTCCGTAGAAAAACTATTGTAAAAATTTGTTGCTGCTCATACTGCAGCTAGTCTGAGTACAAAGAGCCAGCAACTAAATAAAAACCGGAAGTCAAGAGAAGTTGGAGATCGCTTTACTGAAAAACCGGCCACGCCAGATTAAGTCTAGACTTTTCTGTGGAAAAACTATAGTGAAAATTTGTTGCTGGTCAAACTGCAGCTAGTCGTAAGTACACCCGCTTCGCTCATATTGAATATATGCAAGCTATAGGGCTGTCGCGCTCCAGCCGTGCGTAACTGCGTACGTAAGCCGCGTTAATTTTTCGCGCTCTTTCGACTGCGGATGCAGCTGAATACCAGTATTTTTACCCACGACGGAACGGATACGGTAGGTATATGCGTTTGGGGTGAGAGGATGTTTGTTTGTGCAAATTCATGTTTGTCATTTTTCTCCAAATTTACTAATCCGATTTTGATGCTCTCTAAAAAGTTTAAAAAGCAAAATTAAAAATTTTGATTAACCCACGACGGTTAAAAAGTAATTGTAAAAGGATAAAAAAAAAAAAAAAACAACTTAATAAAAAACCCACGAATATCCGTCGGGGGCTGCCATCACTATTTTAAATTTCATCGTAAATAAAAATAAGTATAATCATCATCTTCTAAAGGTGGGCCCTACTGTAGGGGCACGGCCTGCCCATTCAGGGTGTAAGTATAGCGCTAAAAATCTCCAATTATTCAAGTTACTATAAAACTGCAAAACGAGTTCATTTCATGGCAGCCCCCGACGGATATTCTTGGGTTTTTTATTAAGTTGTTTTTTTTTTAAGTTATTTTATTCTTTTACTATTACTTTTTAACCGTGGTGGGTTTTTCTAAATTTTCAATTTTGCTTTTTTGGCTACTTTATATGCATACCGATTTCCAACTTTTCTTGACTTCCGGTTCTTATTTTGTTGCTGACTCTTTGTAATCAGACTAGATACAGTATGAGTAGTAACAAATGTTCACTATAGTTTTTCCACGGAAAACTCAAGAGTTAAACTGGCATGACCGGTTTTTTTCTAAACCGATCTCCAAACTAATCCGACTTTCGGTTTCTATTTTGTTGCTGACTTTTGTATTCAGAGTATTCAGACTAGCTACAGTATGAGCAGCAACAAATTTTTACTATAGATTTTCCACGAAAGTCGAAAGTTAAGCTGGCGTGGCCGGTTTTTACGTAAACCGATCTCCAAGTTTCTTGACTTCCAGTTTGTATTTTGTTGCTGACTCTCTGAACTCGGACAAGATGTAGTAAAAGCAGCAACAAATTTTCATTCAGCTTTTTCACGGAAAACTCGAGAGTTAAGTTGGCGTGGACATTATTTATTTTGGCGTAATAAAAAAAAAACAAATTTTAATTTTTCTCTTTAGCATCTTTCAGCAACAAATTAGCAACAAATTGACCCCTATTCGCTTGATCGATCATTCCACATCCAGTGATTTCCACGCTATCTTAATGAAAAGTTAGCGTTAATGCCGATTTTTCACGATCGGTTGGAGCTAAAAAAAAATTTTTTTAGCAACTAATTAGCAACAAAAAAGCAACAAATTTCGGTGTTTTTTTATTTTAATTTCGCTGATTTTACACCGCCAGTTTTTTAGACCTGGTTCAAGCAGATATCAGAAGATACTACTTGACTTTTTTGCCATATTTATCACACATCAAAATGGCTTTGCTAGTATACCAAACCAGCTGTAGAGTTATCATAAAAAGCACCTAATTTTTAGTGTTAGTTTTATAAAAATATCAAGCAACCTAATAGGTAGATGACAAAAAAAATCGAATTATTCCGTATAATTCCCGTATAATTAGGTTCGTATTAATTTCCGTATAATTAGATTTTTTTCACACATATTTTTTTCTTTTTTCAGGTAAACAAAAAATGAAGACGATACAGTGCGTCGAAAACCCGTGTGACGTCACATTTGATTCCATTTTACTCAAATGTGACTCATGATTTTTGACACGTTTTATCTTCGTCAATTTTTAATAATTTGGTAAAACAAAAAACATGTATCCAATATTTTTCGATAATCTAACTGACGGACTAAACAGTCATATTTTTTTTAGTCAGTCGTCATCCCTATTGTGTAGGTACAAAGTCTCATAAAACCTAGCCTGGCCTGACAGAAAGCTTAATCCAGCTTAAAGTAGAAACACTAAACACTGTCAACCATCCATAAACTCACCACAGAAGTCATTACGCCCACAAATCTAGATTATATTAAATTTTTCACGCACATGGATGTGTGCGTGAAAAATTTAATAACTTCAGTACTCTAAAATAATTAAAATATTTCAGCGACAACAAAATTTAATAATAAATCCTTTGTCGTAGCCGACTGTAGTAGTTATCATAGCGAATATCCAGTGGAATCCGAGATGGCGGTTCTTGGCTGAGTTCAGGTGTCATCCTACTATGAACTGGGTTCAAGTGGGTCGACAGAATTTAAGGCATCTTGGAATTTCACGAGCGAACGCCGATGTGGGAAGAAATGGAAGAGCGTTTGTTATTAAATATTTATGAAAATGAGCTTCCGTTTTGTGGGTTTGTTTTGTGATACGCATACTGTCTGCTTTTGGGTAACTTCTTATATGATTGAAAGTATATTTTGATGTGAATTTTCAGACTATTTTAATTCTAGATCTTAAAATACTTTGTAGACGATATTTGAAGATAAACCACTAAAACCGTCACAGTTAATTTGTAAACATCTAGTGAAATAACTTTTATTCTACTGAAATAAAATGTTTATTTGGCACATACACATTTTTCTTTCTGTATTTTCTTTATTTTTGACGATAACACAACACAAATTAATTTGAAAACTAATAAACAGAAATTTCTGAGAAATACATTAAACACAAACATCACCAACTGTTCTAAGAAAACTTTAAAGCCCATGCTGACAATATTATCATTGTATCTCCAATTCCCTAGACAAGCTAACACAAAGTAAACCCAATCTACAATTTACTTTCAACACAACTAGCGAGTCTCTTCCAGCAGTTGCAGTACACACACCATCTGTAATCCACTTGGCAGAACAAATACTATCCAAGACGATGATAAGTGGATTGGACTCCTCTCATATTGTACCACAGTTTCAAATTTAAACAGTGTGACTAGAATCCGTACAGCCAACTTGTATTTACTTTAATCCACTGATATTTCTATGTTAGGTACTTCTTACAATTTTGTACAGACTTCCCCGATTGCCGATGCGATGTGAATTTCGAAATGTAATACGGTTTCTCTTTAGGATTAAAATAATATTATTATATCAGGCATTTCTTGGAAAGAGCCATAGAGTTCGTATTTGTTTAATAGGACTTTAACCAAACTGGTGAAATGTCTTTTATTTAAACTTTGCACACATGCTATACGTTTTCTTTTCAGGATTAAAATAAAATGATAATAAAATAAATCTTGTTTGAATGGAAGGATGAATTAAATTATGCATGTTTTCAATATTGAGGTTTTGGTGAATGGTCCCGAATTTAAATTCGCTAATGATGCTGAAGCGGTCGCGGTTGTATAATAAGGTTGGTTTAAGTTTTCATTTTGGAAGTCGTAGTTTTTAATAAAACCGTGAAAGCCTGATTTTTCTAGTGGTGATGAGTTTTGTCAAAAAGTGGATATAAAAAAAAAAACACGATACCTACGAGTACTTAAGTAGAAGTTAGTTTTGTTATTTGAAGAATGAAAACTTAGTTTTCTTCAGTACAAATTGAATGGGACGCTTTTATTTGGGCATCCATATTTATGTGGTGCTTAGTGCAAGTGAACATAAACTGTATTTCAAACACAGTTAGGTACAAAATTAAACTTTTAACAAAAACCAAGGTAAACAAAACCTGACAACTCTCTGTACTTGAAATTCCTCCTCGTTTCACATCTCATCTCACAAACAAGACACCCTGATGCGTTCACATGGAAGATCCGAATTAACTCTTCAAAAGCAACACGCTGTACAGCGAAACTTTTAATAGTGTAGTCAAACTTAATAATGTACCACAAACAAAGCGTGTTTGTGAACATTAGTATTCAGTGAACGGATTTCATTTTGTAAGTGCGTTGGAACGTCTATCTTCTCATTTAAAATGTGGCTTCAGTTATACTGAATAAGATTGAGGGTAATGTCAGTATGTCATTCAACGTTCTACGATTTAATTTTATTCTGAGTTCGATGATATCGGTACTCGATATGACCACTTAGATACCGGATTTCCTCCGTGCCTCGGAAAGCACGCTAAGCCGTTGGTCCCGGCTGTCATTTGTAGATTTTTGGCAGTTGTTACAGGTAGTCAGTGGCCTGAAAGTCTGACAACCAGGCTTGCCAAGGGGTATCGTATTACCAAGTACTAACTGGGTTCTGGAGGTCAAATAGGCAGTCGCTTCAAGTTAAATATTAGTTTTCAGAAACCGAAGGTTTAGACAAAGTGATGTTCTACCGACGACGTTGACAATGGAAAAGTCAAAAACGTACTAGATTGACATTAGCTATCGAAAATATTGATGAGTCGTTGTAGAAATATAAACTTCGAAAGCGATTACCACTTGTCTAAGTTCTCGGGTGTATCATGATTTTACAACAGAATTATTTGAATGCATTCATTGAAACAAAAAAAAAAAAAAAATTGGAACATTTTTTTCCAAATAATCAAAAATATTTGTTTTGTTTAGTAGACAATGTTGTCAACACAAAAATAACCCGACACCCAAAAAGTCTCACGTACACGCATCACCACACCCCATTGTTACCCGTTCATGTGCGTCCTCAATACCCTAACAGTTGAATCGCTCTTCAGCCCAAGTCTAAGAGCCATCGACGTCCCTAATTGTGGCCGTCAGACGAGCCACCTGAGCCACCCAAGCCAGTCGAGCCACGAGCCACTTGACGCCGATAAGTGACGGGGTACACCGACGTGACGTCATTAATAGCCGACAATTAGAAGGCGTTTAGGTGGGCCAATTATTTTTGTATAGTTCCTGCAGGAAAATATTGGCGGTTTGAATATTTTTCAGCGATGGCAAAGTTGTTATGCTAAACATAATTTACTTGTAATTGCACAGTGATCTACATGGTAATAATATACGGGAATTCTGAAACTACACTTTAGTTCCTGTCTACATACTTGGCGTTAATTAGATCTGTGCAAAGTCAAGTCAACGAAGTCTGTTGATATTCTTAAGTGCATTGCCGTTACTATATTATATTTATAGGCCTATATTGTCCCACTGCAGGGCAAAGGCCTCCCTTCCCTCCTTCCACATTTCACGATCAAATGCGATTGTAGGCCAATCCTTTGCGAAAGAGTCTAGCTTATCCCGCCATCTCCTTCTGGGCCTGCCGCGTTGTCGTTTCCTGCTACTTGGTATCCACTGTTACTATAATATACTAATATCTAGTAATATTTTTTCACAATAATGCATGGACAAAACTAAGTATGGGTCACCACATCTCCCATTCACGGACCAACCTAAGGAAGCGCCGCTTAACTTGTGTACTAATAGTAATTTTTGCACTGTTTTAGACTTTCACGGTTTTTCACTACACTTAAAGTACAAAAACAGGGATAAAAAAAAATATCGGGAGCTCATCGAACCAAAAGAAAATCACGGATATCATCCCGTAAGTACTTTAAGAATAGTAATTTTCTTTTTCAGAAAAACAGTAAGGCTGGGTCGTAGCAGGTTCTGTAATTTCAGTTCAGCTTACATGCCATAGAAAAGGATGTGAGTTTATGCATATTCTCACGTATGTTATTTAAAACGAAACAAGAGAGCCAAGTACAGACAACCAAATTAAATCGAACAGTATAGTGTACTTCATCACCGTTATGAATATAACAACGTTAAACGAGAATCATCCACATCGCTAATTGCTGCCCTCAGCCGAATACCTTTGCCACTCGACCCGACAAGTGACGGCTATACTTACGTACCTACTACGTATGTTATACGTACTACCTACGTAGGTTAGGTACGTTCGTTACTTCACGCGGGATTGCATCTTTAATTATGTTTTAACAAGGATTTGAGTTCATTGGTGATTACTCGTCGATTTATTTTGCCAATTATTTTTGGTTGAAGTGAGATTGGTGATTTTTTGATGTTTGTGGTTTGAGATGATTTGTGCTTTCAATTTAATCTACATCTACACTAATATTATAAAGAGGAAAGATTTGTAAATTTGTGTGTATGTTTGTAATGAATAAACTTAAAAACTACTGCGCCGAATTTTAAATTCTTTCACCATTAGAAAGCCCCGTCTTTACTGAGTAACATAGGCTATATTTTATGCCCGTACTCTTATGGGAACGGGAACTACGCGGGTGAAACCACGTGACGTCCGCTAGTGTTTAATATTTTCAGAGGTAAATGCATCAATTTAATTTAGAAATTTAAATAGGTCGAAGCAATGTTCTAAAAAGAAAAGCAAAAACGTCGCTTAGTGGTGAATCTTTTCTTTCTTTCTTTTTCGTATGCTTAGTGCCTAACCCAGTGTCAGACTTTTTGTGCCACCCATGGGCCTCAGATTTGGTTTTATATAATATCTGGTGGTTTTCTCACGATTTGTTCCTTCACCGAAGCAAATGATAAATTAAATAGACAATTCGCACTTGAATCCGGAAAAATCAGAGATGTGTTTGTAAATCTTTTAAAAACAAGTGTCTATATGAGCGGATCGGATAACCTTTTTCATTTATAGATTCAATCGTAAACAATAACAATTCATACGAAAAAGTACAAACGAATCATTCTCACAGAATTTCTGATTTATCACTCAAACTTTCCATCGTTTGTACAAAGGAAGAATTCATCAAAATCTTCCCCCTACATACATGTTATTTTCTAGAACTATTTAAGCAAATCCATCATAAATAATAATAATAGATCTATCGATAGAGAAGTTTGAACGGCAAAACTTACATTGGAGCAACATTTACGATTTCTATAGACTTTTTGTTTTCTTTCCACGAGAACCTTGCGCCTTAAAGTGTTGTAAAAAACTAAAAGTACTTTCAAGTTTGGAGTTTTTACGCGACAAACTTTACATTGTATTTGTTAGGCCTTTTGAATGTTGTCTCGTTTCTGAGTTTTTTACCTGTTTTGGTAAACGATTCAGGTGGTTTTTATTGGTATTAAAAGTCGATATAACCGATAGATGATAAGATACAACATTATATTGTAAGCATAGAACATCAAAAATATTTAAACTCAGAAATAGAAAAAACATTTAAACTCAAAATAATTGGTAAAATAGAAACATCAAATACAAATCAGTAACCTTTTTATCATTTTCAAGAACTTTATTTTTCACAAATAGTTTTTTCAGCTTATACTTGTAGGTACCAAATCGGTACTTAGACCAATTTCATGTAATTTAAACCTTACTACTCTTAATATAAAGACGCGTTTGTATGTATCCTACTAACGTTACGACAATTTTAATATATAACCTTTAAAGTATACATAAATAACTTTAACGAGACATGTAACATTCTCGTACATATTAACTTTTCTTCGGTAGCTACTAAACCGGAAATTTAATATGGGAATGAAATAATTTTCCAAATAAAATGTCGTGTTCTCATTCAATCAAGTGGGAGTCACATCTGTTTGACACATAAAAGATATTCATTTACGAGCTTTCCTTGACTCTATGAAAAATATCTTTACTGTCAGGATATTTCTTTATATTATATTAATGTAGGTACTTTATTAATAAACTAGCTTTTACTTGAGGCTTCGCTCCCGTTTTGTATGGAAATTAACCCAGAAAAACGTTTTAAATGTAGCCTAGCGAGTCGCACGGGACCGGACAATGTGGTGACACTTTGGGAAGGCCTATGTCCAGCAGTGGGATGACGCAGGCTAACATTATCAGTATAATAGCCAAAATAACCACTTTCGCGGCAGACCTCGTAGAAGATGGCGGGAGGAGCTGGATAAAACCAACGACCAGTGGTCCACATTAGCCCTGGATAGAAAAAACTGGAAGTCATGGGGAGAGGCCTTTGCCCAGCAGTGGGATGACGCAAGCTAACAGTATCGGTATGTCCAGCAGTAGACGTCTTTCAGCTGAAATGATATTGATGACTTTAGGGGATTACATCGCTTCCCGTTTGTGAACGAATATTCGGAATTCGAATATTCAGGAGTTACGAAGATTACCCCTACATATAAACGGTAAATATTGGTATACTGCTTAGGATATGACACAGGCACTGGCAGCCTACATGCTTAATAAAAAAAATATCCTAGATGACTGTCTGAATATCTATAATGAATAAGACATAAATCAGAAGAGAATAAAGTTTATTTTTCTTGGAAAAATTGTCTAGATAAACATATATTTTTTACATTGTAGATACATTATATTTTAAGTACCAAGTATTTTCACTACAAGAAAAAAATAAGTGTAAAAAAATTTGGTTTTTGTGGATTTGGTTTTAGTAACTGAACTCAAAATGTTTGACCTGAATATTCTAAAATCTACGCTGAAATATACGAAATTCTTGAATTTTCCCACGCCTACCACGTCGGTGACCGCAGATCCAACCTTCTCGTGCGAGAAGTTCTATAGTATAATACTCAACATGACATGATATTATCATCTACATATACAGAAATGGGTTGAGTGATTCGGAGAGACAGAATTAATAACTGAAAAAGAGAAAAATGCCCTAAACAATAATTCTTATAGCTTTCTCTTTCTAAATAAGGCATCGAAGAGGACTGTAAATATTTTGACAGTGACGAATGATTAGCAAGCTTTTTGGTTCTTAAATTAAGAGTTATCGGACTAAAACCAATCAGTGAAACGTTCCTGTTTTAATACATCATTGAGCAAAATAAACGAAGTCATGTGATTCGTTGTAGTTTTGTTATTAGGTTTTTAAAAAACATTCAGACAGAAATTCGGTTCTATTCGTGCATACCATATTTGACTACCTACTATGACGTCATAGGTACAGTTTAATTAATATACAAACATTTTGCTATTCTAAATAGACTACATTTTTGTTCTATAAACGTGAGACAGTAGCCACGTAAGCATAAAATGCTTAAGCCGGCACGCAAAGTGCAAGTGCGTTATCTAGGTATTATGTATATCTGTGGTACAAAACCACCGTGCCTTAAAGCGATTGTCTATTACACAATCGCTTCGCTCAAGCGTGCTTCGGTTCAAGCCTCCTTCTATACCTACCCCGTCTAGATATTGTGTATTGTGTAGCCATCTCAGACATCCAAGGTCACACCTTCTAAATATAGTTTTGAACAACATTTAAAATCAAGCACTTATAGAGTTATATGTAAATAACTGCTTAAAAATATCTAAAGTCTATCTAATATCTAATTCTGAAAGTTCTACGGCCGCCAGTCCCGCTATCACTTTGTCGAATGGCTTTCAATTTCACCACTATTTGAGGTATTTACTACAAACATAAACTCACGCCCTTTTCGAAAAGGGGGTAGACAGAAACGACAGAACGCCATCTGATCCTTCCACACTCTATTTGTCTCGTCCACGTTCATACATTTAGTCATACACGCACACCGGTCGCGAGTACTATTACGCACCTAACCTTTTTGAAGAACCTCACTAAGAAGGTATGTCCTTCTAGGTTGTCTCCCGGCGATACCACTCACATAACTATGTTGAGGTATTTAATATAATTTTTTAGGCAAATGAACAGTAATAATGTATGGGGCTGTCATAATCATACGAGTATGCTATCAAAAGCTTATGTCAGTTCGTTTGAAATTCGTTTTAATAATATGAAACACTAAAAATAATTGCCACTTGACTTGTCTAGATCCTCAGGCTCGGTTTAGCATGACGTCGAACAACTTCGTTAATTTGTTTTCTCATCACTCGTTGTCGCATTTCATTTTGAGCGTAAAGATATTGCAAAGGGGAGACAGCAGCCTTGAAAAGCTGGTCATTGTTGGCAATACCGAAGAAGAGAAGAGAGTACGACGCACTAATTTCAGCAGGTGAAGATGGTATCTATGGACCGGAGTCGACGGAGCCAGATTGTCCATTTAAAAGGGTACAGTGACCACGATCTTCAGTAATGAGGGACTGATTGAAAAGAGAAGAGGTAGTGACCAAAATAATCATGATTAGCACAAGGGTGCAATAGGGATGATGACTGACTAAAAAAAAAATATTCTGTTTAGCCCGTCAGATATCGAAAAATATTGGATCAACGTTTTTTTGTTTTAGCAAATTATTAAAAATTAACGAAGATAAAAGGTGTCTAAGATCATAGGCTTGTGACGTCACATTTGAGTAAAACTGTACTCAAAGGTGACGTCACGTGTTTTCGATGCACTGTATCGTCTTCATTTTTTGTTTACGCCAAAAAATAAAAAATGGATCCAATTATTTTTTGGAAATCTATCTGACGGACTAATTAGATTTTTTTTGTCATCGACCCTATTATCTGAAATGATTAAGACGATGAGGTTATGATTACAAATGCGGTCATTTGAGGCGCGGAGTTTTTCCCATTTTGATGTCAATGATTGATTGGTCAAAATGAAAAATGGACTCTAATTCTTACAATAAAAGTCAAACGGTCACTCCACAAGGTCACCCCGACTTCCCCGCCTCAAATTTAGTGTTTTCCTTCGAACTACGTGCTAGGCCATTTGTTTGCACTCTTGCGTCTGTAATTACCGAAGCAATTACGTCTTTTGTAGCAGCCGCGAACACTGAACTTTAATTATTGAACGACGCTGTTGAATGGCTGTTTGTTGGACAAGGCTCTCAAATTACTTGCGGTAGGTAATGTTAAAATAATCATGCATACTCACATAACACACGCCTGTAATCCCCAAAGGGTTAGGCAGAAATGCACTTAATGGAACTTTTTACACTTTACACCATTTAGTCCCAGGTAATGGTGCCTGGATTAGTTTCCAAAATCCAGACTTCGTAGCTGCTACTGAGAAATTCCTGAAAAAATCCCCAAAAAAACTTTGCCCGAATCGGGAATTAGCCCAGGAAAGCAGTCGAGGTCACTATACCAGGGAGGCAGTGAATTCCAGACAGAAATAAAATTAAAGTCCGTCTAATACAATAGGAATTATTATTAACAGCACACACAAAAGTGTAATCACAATACAAATAAAACGAATCCAAAATCCACCCATTCACCTTTCTGCCACAATGGTATCAAATTGATTGTATTGACTCCAGGCTGATTGAAATGAAAGGAAAACAATGCGTCGGACGATACACGAGCGTTGTTATAGTCAAATGAGAGTAACTGATATATGTACTTATGTAAGCACATAATAGGTAGGTACTTATGTAAGTACAGTCACAAGCAATGATATGTATTCGTATACGCCACCAAGTGATTTAATTAAGAACTCTTTGCTCGAGTTAAGAACCAAAATAAAAAGAAAATTGGTGACAGATATTTCCTTTGTGACATTTTAATGGAACTGAATTGTATACATAGATCTGGAATTGCCATGAATACATTAGTGTGGCTTTCAAACGTGTAGCATTCACTGATTCTGTTTTGTTTATTTTTCTTTGAAAATGTCCACTAATTATGACACGATGAACTTTTTTTACAATCCTTTAGAGACATAATATAATTTGAAATGTTTATTTCTTATTGGTCGTGACTGTAGATACACAAAGCCGTATTATGATAGGCTTTGTTGCATAGCCGTTGTTTAGTTATGACTTGCTAATGAAGTAGCGATCTGTCATGAACGTGTGTTTGGATTGAAAATTCAGGAGCCATCAATATTAATTTGGTGATGACACTATGGAATTGATAATAGAATAATTATAATATGGAAACACTGTTGATTTGGCAGTGTTTTGGCAAAATCAACAGAGTTTCTGGGCTTTAGTGAATAGTTTAGGATGAGATCATCATCATCATCAGCCTATTAATGTTCCCACTGCTGGGACACAGGCCTCCTCTCTAAGAGAGAAAATGGGCTATAATCTACCACGCGGGCCCAGTGCGGATTGGTAGATGTCACATGTCTTCGAATTTTTTGGTTCTAGGACATGCCGGTTTCCTCACGATGTTTTCCTTCACCGATGAGATACAAAAAACTAAATCATCAATTTGTAATGCATGGCAATAAAAACAAGTCTAAGTTTGTTAGTTTGTAAGTTTGAATGTACCTATATGATTTCAAAAATCACTGATGGAAAGCTTTAGTATTGACGAAGCATGTATTGTCACAGGGTATGTTCATCGACGCGGGCGTAGTCGCGGGCAGAAATTAGTTATTCATACAAATAAAAGCAGACGTTAGGTCTGCTTTGAAAATGGGAATGCTTAAAATGTTGCCGAAATTAAAAGGCCTATGTATCAGCGTCTCTCATCCGATAATACCCAACAACTTGTTCACCCAAAATAATGGTCTGATCACCCACCACGCAACCGAAGACTGATTCCACGATAAACACAGATCCCATAACGTGTATTCCAATAAATCTTGATAGGAACGTTCGACGACAGCCAATAAATACAGAACGCGAATTGCCCTCAGTTGGAAAATAAATAAGACACTCTGTGTCTGCGGTTACCGATCGGATGTAGAGTTATTTTAATGACTGCCCGTTAAGGAGTGAATGGAAACTCGGTTAGTATAAAATGATAACAACAAAATATCACTATTAGACATTGTTTAAAAGGTAAACTACATCTTCACCATCTGCCGATCCTTGTCCCAAATTTTTGGGGTCAGCTTCCAATCTTACCAGATGCAGCTGAATACACACAGTAATACGATACTTTATATTAAAACTACTAAAACTAAAAAACTACCTAACTATTAAAACTACTACCAGACTAACCAAGGTAAAAGGTAACCCCTTCTGCGAAGCAGTCATGCTAGCGAAGGAGGTGGCGGAACGTGAGAGGGTGAGATCCTCACGTCCCGGCCGCCGCGAAGACGGGCGTCGGGGGCCACGTGGTGGCTTGCGACCACCGTAGGAGCGGGCCTGTGGACTGGGAGCTATGGGCTAGCTCGCCGTCCCTCCGTCTCATGACGACAGGCCGTGTCGACGGCGCGTTCGTGTTCCACGCGCGCCTCAAAGAGAGTCAGCAAAAATGAAGGGGTCCGCAAGGGCCGATGCCTGCCGGGGCTGCGGGGCTGTTCGCAAGAGATACCGTGCCCCGGAACACAAAGGGCGATGAAGGAACATGGATGGGTTTTAGTCAGTGAAAGTCTGATACTCCCTCCTGCTCCGCCCAGAGCGGGAGGAGTCATTTGATGATATCCCATCTGAAAAAAAAAAAAACCTAGATCTTGAGTATGAACACAATGCAATTCAAATTACTCGTGAAAGAAAATTTGGAACCGAATCCTAAGTCTGATAACATCTGATAATTGGCAGGGACTACTTGACTTTCGGTGCCAAACTTTTAAAATGTAATGTATATTCATACAATGCAAAAGAATTCTGGAACCAATTCACTAAAAAAACGATCGGTCAAGGCTTAGTTTAAATTAAAACCAATAATTCTTTCGGTTCGAAAATTTACATCTGCCTAAAAGAGCCAGGTACGCAAGCCAAGAATCTCCAAATCTAAATAGCTGGAGGTACTGCACATAAATTCCCACCACTCACAATCGAGAACATTCCGTTAGCTTCCCAAAAATCCTACTAATTTGCAATAACAACCGCAGAAAAACATTTATCTCAATCCATCGTAACTTTTTGCGTACCAGGGCTGAAGAAAATTTTCAATTATCGCACAGCCCACCCCAGGTTTGAAAGTCACACAGGATTTTATTCCCATCTGAATTAAAGCACAAATGGAATCCCATTTTATAATTTTCTCCGATTTGCAGATAGTCCTTTTCGTTTTTATTGCTTCTGTGACTTATGCCTGAGTTTGACGTGGAATTAGATGAGAATTTCTGTAGTTTATTGTCATACGTTTATTTACTAAGTATTTGAGCTCAGATTATCGAGAAAGTTAACATGACAGGTTAATAAGGAAGGAAAGCCGATCAGTTAGTAAATAGTTTAAGATAACTCTGACAACAGCAAACTGTGTAATAAGAAGGCCGACTATAAGTTTCTCAAACTAACTTATACAAAATTATCTCATTATCTTCAATTTTAGTTGCTATTATAATAAAACCTTTAGTTTATTCTACTAATAGATTTGCATCAAAACAATCTCTTACATTTCCACTTTAAGTCTCTCCAGAAAAAGTTTCTTCAAGAATTATTCCCAAAATTTATGTTTCGGCCATTTTAACTCTTTGCTTAAAATCTTTATTTGGAGCTCTGCAAGGCGCTATCTCTGTTCGATCAGACCTTCTGTTGCCACTGTAAATAGAACCACTTTTTTATTTTAAAAAAAAGTCGTTATTACCGTCTGTGTAAATATTTTGGGACTCTTCTCGTGATGAACCTTTGTAATTTTAGAACCTTTCTTTGTTTATACTTTAAGAATTGGCTTGTTACTGTTTTATGTCTCTTAATTTTTTGGAAGAATCTTCTTTTGTGACTATGTTCTTTTTTTCACATTTACGTCAATTAAGTCATTCTATCTCAATTTATTTTAGATGGCACTGCCTTTGCTGTATGGGTAAAAACGTTTGCCCTGCAGAGAGACAGTTACTGGCTGAAATAAAAAAAAATAGGAATCGCATCAAGAAGGAAAATTATAAGGACTTTTAGATAATATCCTTCCTGCGACATTTACCTCCTTTCCTCCTGCCAAGCCAACTATACCAAAATCCCAACATCAAACAAAAATGAACAAAAAACCCTGAATAGCACTTAATATATCAAAACTTTCCGCGATCACATAAATACATTTAAAATCATTCGACAGTAGTGATCTATTAGCTGAAACTGCAGAACGTTTGTCATAACAGACCGGGGTTCATAGTAAGCTGTAGTTAATGGCTGAACTTTTGTGTATCTACGATGTTCAAATTTGCCGATTTTCGCTCCGGATAACCTCTATTATTTACGGCTTGATCTTGAGAGTGCTAATATTTAATGTGTCTTGGAAGCAATATTCGTTTTCCGTTTAAAAGTTTTTGAATGGCTACGATTTTATGTTAATTTCTTAAGAATAATCTGGAGTAATAGTTACTCACTTAAAATATTTGAATGTTTGGCGGATTTTTTAAGGGATTTATTTATAAACATTGCTTAAAGATAAGTTAAGATAAACGTCTGCTTGGCCAAAGCAACAGATATGAACATATCCCATAACATGGTTAGGATCATCATCATGATTTTAGTCTACGTATGTCTACCACTGAACATAGGTCTCTAAATGACCAACGCTTTGAAAGGCCAAGGTAATCATTGCTATTCTTTGCACGCGGATAGAAAATTCGCTTATATCCGTAGGACGAGTAGGTCAGCGTGCGCAGCTCCATAATTCTCCAATCTCCTTTTATCGTGCTATCAACATCCCTACTCATCAAAAACAAAATTTAATAACACTCTCAATAAAAACACTTCACTACCTAAAACAAATTACTTTTTTCATCTCCTCTGAGATATTTGTCCGTAATCTTCGTTGCTAACCTACTTCTTTATCAAATTATGTTGGTAATCGACTGTCACCGAAGGGGTGACCCCGAGGGCGTGGGTTGTATGTAATGACGTCCTCATCTCATGTCATCCTTGGACTCGCAATTGACTTGGAATAATATACAGATACTAGCCTGCACCCGTGACTACGCGCGCGTGTAGGTCGGGCATTATTCCACGGAACGGACTACTAAAAAAAAAATGTAACATCATAATTCTATTGGATAGCAAAGACATAACGCCTGTATTGTCTGTAGTTCCCCGAACAGAGAGAGAGCAGAGGCCCCTTAAAGACACCCACATTTTACCAATTATTTTAAACTCTCAATAATAAGAAGCGAGCTTGTTGCTTTTAACCAACCACAAATCCAAAGTCCTGACTGCAGCTGAGAAACACGGACAGAGTTACTTTCGTATATATTATTACTATATGGATATTGAAGAAAACTTTTTCTGGGAACGACTTTGACATCTAATCTAGGTATGTGATCGGGGGGTAGGTAATTTATGTGTGCCGCAGGGTTCCGCAAGATGGTTAGCCTCACTTCAAAGGTTAGTCATGGTTATTTTTTTGATAACGTTTGTACGGTCTGAATAACAAAGTCTTATTTTGTTTACTTTTAGTAGCGAAGGAGCTCGTGGCTAAATAATGATAGAAGCATTCATTCATTTATTTATTCATAAGGAATTTACATTGTGTTGAACATTACAAGCTCGGGCCGATCTTCTGGTTAAGCCGCGCTTGCCTAGGTTGGTCCATGGATGGGTGGACACCTATTACCTACTGAGTATTCCCCATGCCTCGGAAATCACGTTAAGCCGTTGGTCCCGGCTGTCATTTGTGGATCATTTGACAGTCGTTACACATAGTCAGTGGCCCAAAAAGTCTGACAACCAGTGTTACCAAGGGGTATCGTATTACCCAGTATTAACTGAGTTGTGGCGGTCGAATAGGCAGTCTTAAAATACTGGTATACGCCTTAAATAAGAAATTCGAGACAAGCGGCAATCGCTTTCAAAGTTTTGGTATTTGAAACGCAAACGCTTTCAAAGTTTAACATTGTGTTGTATTCTCGTTGAAACAACGAGACACAAAATAAAATGGCCACTACAGTAGGGCCAATTTATTAGACCACATTATTTGGACATCTGTCCGTTTTGTACTACTACATTTTAAAGTTACCTTGTTTTGTCATTATTATAATAAATATGTAATCGTAATTGAAAAAACTTAAGCAATTGTGCAGTTCTTACTTCGAAGAAATAAATAATATTTTATGGCAGCCGTAACAAGGTTACATTGCTGTATTTTGATGAAGTGTCAAATGTGGTCTATAAAATTGGCCCTACTGTACTTACTGAATAAATTCAAAAATGGAACAGAATTTGTATCAAATTACCTGCCAAGTAAGTTTACGGGAACTTAATCGTTGGTGGTGAAAAAAACGCTTAGCCTTATAGTCTTGACAAGAACACAGAAAGTAATTTACTTTGGTCTTAAAGGGAATAAAACTACAGTTTTAATTCTGTCAGTCCCGCAACGTAAGGTTAAAGAAAACATACATGAAGTTAATTTCATAATTAAACACACACATTAAATCCCATTCATTGTCGCGACTCATAAGGTGACTTGGCACGGATGTATAACCTACAATTTATATGAAGGTGACAGGTGCCACTGATTATGGCAATTCACGGAACTGATTGTTAACGTAGGGATTTACCGACGATATTTTCCTCTTTGATAGGATATGTAATAAATATCTGTGTATGCGGAATGATTTTTTGGAATTGTGTTACTTTGTAAGCTATCAAGATAGATCGATAATGAATACTTTATAATCTGTTAGACTGTCTCGTTGGTCTAGTGGTTGCGCAACAGCTGAGTATGAGGAGGTCCTGGGTTCGATTCCCAGGTCGGGCAAAGTGTTATTGGGTTTTTCCATTAGGAATTTTTCAGTAGCAGCCACGGAGTCTGGATTTGTGCCCGGTTAATGGCAATAGGCTCGCCCCCTATTACGTGGGACTTAAACATAACAGGTGAAAAGTGGGTTTTTTATTGAGTACACCTCTGCCTAACCCTTTGGGAATAGCAAGCGTGATTTTATTATGTTAAGTTTATTGTACGATTAAAAAGTTCTAATAAATCTTACTGGACATACGCCTCTTCCAAGTTTGTGTGACAATATGAAGCTCTTACAAATACTAAGAGGCAGCAAGTTTGTTTCAACATTTAGTGAACCCTAAGATGTTAAGTACATACAAGCCTATACAGTTAAACTTAACCAAAAAGGGTCTACTACGGGACGAAAAAGTCTGTTAATAAATACTACAGTTTCTGTTGACTCCATCACAGAAATATTTACGAACATAATTAAACATCGCGAAACCACACTCCGTAACACAAACTGCACAGAAATAATGACTCCACAATCATAAAGCCAACGCATCAAACATTTTTCGACGCCACCACAGAGCAATAAATATATACTGTGGAGCTGTCATCAAATTTGCAGCACTCTATGAATGGAGTCAATTTGTAGTGGTTGAGCATCAACCACAATCATTACCAAGCTCTCCTGGCCCCGTCATCACGTTTTAAATTGATGGTTTTGGTATAAAGCGTAATCAGTTTTTATCGTTCTCAATGATGTGACATTTGTGTGGGCGTAATCCACCACGCGGATTGGTAGACACATATCTTCGAATATTTAGTTCTAGGACATGCTTATTCTTTTCGATGTTTGCCTTTACCGTTTTCTTACTTTTTTACGCCTTTTTTCAAGGGGCAAAACTAAAGAACACCATCTGAGCAAAACTACTGAACGAGCCTGGCATACTACTTTAGCCTCGTCCACTGCTTTCATGATTTCGTATAATATAGATTTTTGAATCCAGTTCAGCAGTAATTACTTGCCAGGTTAAGCGAAAAACTACTTAGCGAGCAAGACCCAACTTTGTGCCGCATCTGGCTAGACTGAAAGCAGACTTCAATATACTAAGCAAAAAGCTGGGGTGAGTTGCTAAAAGGGACGAATTATTAAGCAAAGTGTGGTCATTATTTTGCCCAGAATATGAAATTTAAAAAAAAACCTTTCATAGAAAATATTTTTAGGTTCTATCAAATTTCACTTTAATCCAGCACTAACCTAAAAAAACTAACGTGAATCGAAAAATCTAAAATAAAAATAACGACGTTGAAATTTAAAAATTTCACGTCGAACGAGTTTAGGCATTTTTGTATTAAATTGAAAGGCTTTTGATTGATGACACGGGCCAGCGGCCGGCGTGTTTACTGTATACAAAATAAAGGCAATAAAATGATATACATTGCACATTGTGTGATTGACATGTACAATATTTGTTGGGGAAAGATATTCTAGGATATTTATACGGTAATTTTTAGCGAGGATAGCGGTGATTTATTGGCATCTGTTGCCTTGTGGGTAGAATAAGGAAACAGGTATTTTTTGCAGCAATAAATAACACATGAATAGACCATTATGGTTACCGGTATAAAGGCACTGTTTGTAATTCCGCATGTTTTCTTTTTTGTCCAGATATTTTATAAAGGGCGAATAACATCTATGTAAAAATAATGCGCTGATTTTTTTTACTTTAAGAATTTATGAAGACTTCATTTTGATGACTATAACTATCTCTAATGCTCTACAGAAACCATTTTCATATTACAAAATTAACATAAACATAAAATTCTAAGCAAAAATTCCAGACAGGAGTGACTAGACGTGTGCAGCACCGCATCGTCCCTTTCAATCTCCAAGTTTTAATATTTTTTTTTATTATAAGGCTAGCACACTGAAAGAATTTTCTTTTTCGAGTAAAACTGTATTTTTAATAAAGACATTAAGAGTGAATCACTACAGTTCTTGATTCTATTTTACAAGAAACTTTATTATTTTACAAACTGTTTCTCACGACGCTGTCTGGCTTAAGGTGACGTCAGTCTTTTATTACTAGATCAATTGTTTTTATATCTTACGTCACAGCGAAGTTGTCTAGTTGAACATAATTATGGAGTTATGTGTTTTGACGCGACGCCAGCCGTTAAAACTGTATACTTTATTTATGTCCTAGACAATAGCTATAGAAAGAAACCAATCACAAATATTATTCATTCTATACTACTAAGCACAAGATTCTTAATTAATGTTACGTAAATTTTCAAAAAAGGATCCAATTCAAAGTGTGTTTTAATGACAAATGTAAATTAAATCTGTCACATCGGTTATGAAATCATAACTTTTCTGGGTATAAACAGCCACCTTCAGTCAGGTGTAATCAATACCCCAACGGCTTACCCAACTTCACTTTTTATTGTTTTACTTTACTACTTAATATTGGTCAAATATTTTCTGTTAGGTTTACTTTCCAGGACGAACTCTTCACAAGGAGCTTTATTAATGTATACACACATTAACACAAAAACACCACCATTATTAAATAAATAACATAACAGTCACAATAAAAACACGATTACTTACACGCACTTATTTTATCTAAACCTTAATATATTTACGTAGATATACAACATAGTGATAATACTATCATACCTGATAAGGGAGATTTGTATAGGCTCAATATCGGCTCTGTCATCAGACCGGTCGGCTCTGAAAAGCAATTGTTTGTTTGTTGTTACATTTGATACTAGAAATATTGTTTTTAGTGAAGAAACCGACTACGATGTGAAAGCATTTGGTTTTTATTTATCTTTTATCAAAATCAAATCAAATCAAATAATTATTTATTGCGAACAACAAGGTCCATAAGGGTTAGTAAAAGAGTACTTAAGAATTATGTTAGCGGTGAGAAATTAGGTGATTTAGTTACATTAATTCATATTCATTTATATTCATTTCGTAGTTCGTCGTTTTTATGTTCGCTTGCTTAAAATTTTGTGTTCTTTTGCGAAATTTATATGACATCTGAACCATTCGAGGACAAAACGATATTTTTTATGAAGCAAATTGTAGATAACGAAAAAAAATGGTTTTCCTAAGTTTGGAAGAACAAAATTTGAAATATAAAAACTGGTTTTCATGTTAAGATGTGTTAAAAAAACCGTCTATCAAAAATTAACAGCTCTTTTATATTTTCAATAATATTAGGAATATGCTATGTTAGTTACCCTTTATCAGTAAAAAAAATATTATAAACTGATCAAAGAATTTCACTGACGAGGTTTAATGTAGGATACATTAAACCTCAAGAATTAACATTTTCTTTCAAGTCAAAAAACAACAAAAGACTATATTACTAAACTTAGCAAGTCTAGCTTTTGTCCTTGAAGAAAACTTAAAGGCACTCCATCCCTACAGATGTAGCGAATTAAACGAGCGTAGACGAGCGTGGTCTACGCCGCTACAGCGTAGCAAGGTCTACGGTGCTACGTGCTACACGTTTTTTGGAGCTGTATTTAAGATATTTATTAGGAAAAGTATTTACGTGATGAAACCCAGTCTAGGTTAATGGAATACTCCCAAAAGTATCTCTAAAATATATTTTTGTTCTTCCTTGCCTTTCTACGCATAGTTCGTATTTTTGGGTAAAAATGAAACGAAAAATAACACACTTTTTCAATTACAAAACAAAATTTAAGCCACGCAACGTGGAAGGTTCACCATTTTCATAGAAAAAATATTCACTATATATACCGAACACAATTCTGAAATTACAGGCATTCTTCCACCGTAGTCGGTTAAAAACACAGAATACCAGTTTTTTTGCTATGAATTTTTTACACGTTAGCCACTTATTGTGTTATCGCCGGACAAAATGTTCGATTCTTATCTCACGAGAGGTTTGAATATGAACATGATATTATCATATCAGTATTTATTACCTCGTACCTATAAAAAACGTTATTTTGTACACGATAGGTTTTTTTTTCTAGTTTTATTTATGTGTTTTTAGCAAACTACAGCATTGTCTGGCTTTGGGTTTTTTTTTCAGGTTTAATATTTTAGAACAGCGTTTTTTTACAGTTTTAATAAAATTGTCTCGATAGTCATTAAATTTCGTCTTTGCATAATCTGTTTAGCACTTTCCAGATTTTTTTATGTTTTTAGTAACGATACGAATCGGTTTTTTTTATGTTCAGCTCTAAATAAATTATTCACGAGTCGGTAAGGTTATCAATAATTCCACACTCAACCAACACAACACTTTTATTTCAAGTTCGCAGAAACGTTTATGATTTACTTTTTGACCACTTTATTACTCACAATAATAATATCTGTTTACTTCAACATTTAAAATAAATTCTCATCCATTATTCTTATTAAAAAGGCTACCTGAGAGATCGAACTTTATTCGGTAATCTATTTGACCCTTTAAACAAGTTTTCGTAAAGACGGGTCCCGGCTAAATTGCTTTGTCGATCCAAATACGGTAGATTTCTTCGTTTTATCAAGGTCCCCAGAGGCCTTTTTTAGAGAAAATTCTTCGCGTATACGGAATAATAAATTATAGCTGACTTATTTGTTGAGAAACAGATTATATTGATAAGTAAACTAATTTTCAAAATAGATTCTTGTTTAGGAAAGAACACAATAAACACACTTTTAATAAAAACACTAACAAACTAACCGCACTTCACGATTTTCAAAAACACAAAATAACAAACACTGCACTATAGAAGTCACAACCATCAAAATATTTTAGTCTACAATCAATCTCAATTTAACCCACAACTCAATGATCCACCGACAGTCAATAAAACACACTTTTTCATCCATCCCCAACCACCGTGTGATAACAAAATAAAAGTTTTCTAAAATATTTTTCTATCGTTTGGCTGCAATAATGACACTTATTCCAGCTTCTGACTTGGTCCAGTAGCATCTGCCAAGAAACTCCACAGGAATTATTATATGAAGCATCCGTTACATTTAAATAACTTTATCTTAATTGAAATCTTATTATGAAGGTGTAGTAGGAAATCATTCTCATTTTCACGATAACATTTGTTTTGTTATTAAATTTTCATTATTGCATAGTGGTTTTATTGAGAAATGTGTTTACGAAATGTTTCATCGTATTAGGGTTAATGTTGTTGTTTTGTGGGATTATTATTTTTTTCGTTTTTACCGTGCTGATTTCTCGATTAAATTTAGTTTTTTTTCTGCACTCTTTTCTGTAAGCCTTTATTTTTATTAAACACTCATTCACTACTTTTAGCACGAAAAAAAAACACACAACAGACTATTCATTTTGAGTATTCTTTTAAGAAAATCACATATCACGTGAAACATCAGAGTCTCATTCACTTTAAAAATTACTAATTTAATTAAAAATAAAACTGTTTATTAATGTTTTCCTTCACATCTTACTTCCCCATCCAACACAATTAGTATTTACTTACAAAACACTTAGTTTCTTTATAAAAACTTCATTTATAAACAGTTTCCCTGAGAAATTCAGTAAAGTTTCCCTAATTAATTTTCAGGTCAAATATAGTTAGTACAGCTATAAATCTCAGGCCAAGTTTGGAGTCGGTAGGCCAAACTGAGATAGCGGGAGGTACATCAAGAAATTTATTTTCCTTCAAGTTGTCTTGACTTAAAGAATGGACAGAATCTCAGTACGACTTTTCAGACGTTCTCTTTTTAAATAATGCTCAATTGTTTTGTTGAACATTAATTTTTAAGATCACGATTGGAATTTGAAGAACATCGTGAATCTAATAAAAATAAATTGTTTTCTTTTAGATTTTCAGGACTTTGTTAAACGATTAATATACATTTATTTCAGAAGTCTTAAAATTGTTTCCTTAAGTTTTTGTCATACTATAAGATTTCCACTGTCTCATAACAGGATCAATTAACCGCCAAAGTCTAAAATCTTCACACAAAACTTAATTTTTAAAATTTTCCTTGTACATTTCCCTAACGTCCCTGCTAACTCAAGAAAGCTTTTAAGCCTTTTAACACATTTCCATTCCGTCACTTTATCTTTATTTTGTTATCTCTTTTATTTACTTTTAAAAAACACATCAGTTTTATGGTTATTTTTATTTTGTATTGTCATTATTTTTGTACACATTGTCGTTTTCCGAACCACAGTGTGAGTGTTAATTTGTTTGTTTTTCATGTGACTCACCGGCCAGACAATGTCGCCGGTTTTTATGATTGCTAGATACACAAAACCGGATTTTTTGGCTAACGTGTAACAAATCCTAGATTTTTTTGGGGTTGTTTAACTTACCTCCACAGATTAGAGACATCGAGGTAATTATGATTGATATTTTATTTATAAAATCGACTAATTTAACTTTGACTATGTCTTTTATCTAACTAGCGCGTCTAACTCGAAAGCTTGGCTATTTTATTTAAAGAGATTTTTAAATTCTATATTTAGAGGCGTGAAGGCAATGAAATATTAAACTTTGTACTGGCGATAAGTATCGTTAGCGCTACTACTATTATATCACTTTTTAGAATTAAAAATGGCACTAAAAAGACACGATTTATAATCGATTTTGTTACACAGCAATAACCGCCGCTGAACGTCAACACACACAACTTTATTTTTTATTATAATAATAATAATTTTATTAACTTTTATAATATACAACGTTGAAATGAATACATCAAAATTGTGAACTAAATACACCGAAAGGTTTAGCGCGTCGGGGGTAGTATCATAAATGTGCGTTCATGGCTTGTTTATTATTGTTGTTTACGCGCGTGGTATCGCGTTGGGCCGGAGCGGCGGGCGTGTGTCGCGGCCGTTGGTGGCTCTGGACTGGTGGCGGAGCCGACCGTGACGTCACGTGACACTCAGCTTCGCGGCGGACAGCGCATGCGTCCGCACGCACACAGTCACTGTGCTCAGAACGCACGTGTCCACGAATGACAGACAGTGTGCGTCTTACGCAAACTTGGTTAGTTATATGCAAGTTTTGGAAGTGCGGGAGTTAGGTAGTGCAGAGCAAACGAAGCTGAAAGTTATGTTTATTAGTTTAATTAAGTTTGGGTTGAATGAGATGTGAGTTATTGTTGTGTTGGGATAGTTTGGTGAGTGCTGTCGAAAGGCTGATGAATTGTAGCTGTTTTATTACCAAAAAACTCCTAATGTTTTTTAAGCTCGCTCACCTTACACTTTAGTTTTTTCAGGAATTACGTGAAAAAGAATATCATACAAACAATAATTACAAAGTCGGATTAAAATAAGAATTTTAATTTCATGATAATGTCATGTCATGGTCATGGAAAACTTTGTAAGGAAACCGGCATATCCTAGAAATAAAATTTTAAGTCAAATGACATCCCGAACCCCACTGGGCCAGCGTGGCATATCAGTTCACTGTCAGAGAGTAGGCATACACACGCCTCCTCTCAGACAGAGGGAGGTCTCCCAGCAGTGGGAACATTATAAATACTGGTTTTGCATCTATGATTGTATTAATATCTCACTGATATGAACACCATTTCCTCTTATTATTATTATTTAGTTGACTTTCATTGCGAGTATTGTATTGAGACAGAAGACAAACCAAATCGCGTCCCAAAAATGTTTCTGTGTTCGCCAATCTGTTTTGCAGTTTTTGGAAATATACACATTTCCAATCGTGGTTTTGGTTAACGAAAATAACTGTACGCCCTTACGATGAAAATTGAGACTTACTTTTTTAAAATATCCACGAAACGAAAAAAAAACAAAAAGTAAATTGTAATCACACACAGGGAGTGTGTAGTGTGTTGTGCAGTGATGTGTGTGTTAAATCAATTCCTTAAAAGCCTTCTTTATTCCTAAAAAAGGCAAAAAAAGAATTCGTTAAGAGCTTTTACCCATCCTGCCCAGACCTTGACCCTTCGAATCGAGCCTCGCACGTAGAGTCGTTACAAAGGGCATTATTAACTAGCCAAGCACACAACACTCCGATGGAGACACACTCTACATAGTAGATAGAGACGACTCTATGTAGAGTCCGATAGAGTTGTGGACGATTTTATTTTATCTGGTTTTGTTTAGGTTGATATTATTGGAGGATTGTTTTTATTTTTGTTATGGTACTGGTTGATATTGTATATCGTAAGCAGTGGCCTTTAGTATGTACATATTACTGAAGAGAATGCATTGTTAGTGTTACATTCTACAGTTATTCTATCATAATAATTGATGAAGAAATTATAATTTGGACCAACAAAGCACGCAGGTAAACAAAATTCGTTACGAATTTTGTATTTTGAATTTGTGATGTAGAACGATACAGCTAACTTCTGCCACAAAACCCTCAGGACCTAAATCCCTTTATTTGTAAGTGTATCAAAATACGACTCGTTTGGTTTATTTATATGGAAAATGTTAATAGTGCCGCCTCTGTTGCTAAGCTCGTTATAACTAGACAGATTACCTCAAAATTATTATATAAGAAACAATTTTTGGATAGTATGAAATAGTTTCATAAATAATTAGCACCAAGTTTAAATTCAAATTATCAATTATTCGTTTGTTTTTCAAAACACTACCGAAACACAAAAATAAAAATGATATCTAACACGTAGTTGTCTGTCTAACAAAACGGTTAATAAAATGTCTACAGCTGCTACGCGGCGTAGCACGCGTAGCGATCCGCTACGGACGCGTAGCACGTAGCTACGATACAGTTGAATGAACTTTTTCTCTGCTAAGCTGTAAATTATTATTGATGGGTTAAAGCCTTTCAATTGGTTTTGTCTTAAGTTGTTAGTGATATTTTTAACTATCAATTTGTAGTATTGGAGCTTGGACGTTATTATTTGAAACAGATTAAAAAAAATAATTAGACAAATTAGACTTCATCATCTCTTCAACTTTTCAATACTACCAGCATAGAGATTGGTTTTCAGACTAACCTAGTGCAGCTTCATACCAATATTTTACATAGAGCGACTGTGTTTCTGATCTTTAATACCCAGATACTGGGTAACGCAATTTTATTTGGAAATACTGGTTGTCAGGTATTTTTGCTTGATATTGATACGAGAAAACGAGCCTACATCTTTATGTAGGCTCGTTTTCTCGTATCAATCTGTGTCTTTAACATTTTCTGCCAGATATTCCGCAGTAGTTTCTTTAAACTACTGCGGAATATCTGGCAGAAAATGTTAAAGATTTGTCGATACCAAACAAAAATACATCTTTTCTTAGATATAGGTATGGTAAATACATTATCCAATCAGCAAGAGGCAACGATTGGTCAGCGCTCAATCATGGGGTCTATTAAATTTTATTACTCACTTCATTACTCTTTTACTGCCTTTAGAGGTTAAGGAAGAACAGTCCAAGATAATTGCATTAACCCCATTACAATTAAATCAAGCCATTTGTATTACGCACACTCACGCTAGCCATACCCGGAAGTTCGCGCCTGGACCGGAAACTAACGCTACCTATTTGAGTTTAGTTGCCTACTGTGAAAATTCAGCTCACTGGTTGGTAAAGTTTTGTTCTTAAGGATATATTCGTCGTGTACTCACTGTTATACTAGCTTTTGCACACGGCTTCGCTCCCATTATGTATCAAAATTAACACACGGAAACGTTTTAAATATAGCCTATAGTACTCGGGAAACATGTAGCTTCCCGTTAGTGAAAGAATTTTCGGAATCGGATGAGTAGTTCCGAAGATTACAAGATTAAAATTTGTTTGTATGCAGGGACATACAAACAAATTTTACCTCTTTATGATATTATTAGTATAGATAAGAAATATAAATAGTATGTACCGTTTTCATTTTCCCTTTTAAATGAAATAAAGAAGCATAATATAATTCCACATCCTCCTATGTCCCTGTTGCGTCGAAGTAACGAATACATCTACATTAATGAAAAATATGCTGTTTGTTGGTAAGAATCTTAATATTGTGAGAATGGCTGGATCAGTTTGTTTATTTAAATCATCAAATAAAAACACCAGCCCGCTATACAATACAATACAATACAAGGACTTAAAAAAATAGTCAATAGGAGATCAACGCCAAAATTCGGAAATTTGGTCTCTCTAAAAAAATGATGCACTTGTGCGAAGCCGGGCCAGGTCGCTACTATTAGAACTACGTTTTACAATTACGCATTCACAAAACATATTTTAGAGTATGACAATATTTGCGACATCATTAAAAACAAAACTGACAACAAATTCTAACATCATTCAGTGTACCTACGCTGGTATAATTGAACTAGACAATGCCTAAGGTCTACGTTCACTTGTCCGATGTACCCCTATCATATTACATTTTCATTATACCGTCCATCCTACCCGCGCCCACGTGGCCGCTTCCAGGAACAGTAACTAGACCCTAAGACCCTTGATAGTATGTCGCTTCTAGTTTTCTTGTGAATGTTTGAAATTATAACATAACACGACGCCTGCAATCCCCAAATAGCTCGACAGAGCTGTGAACTTAATAGTACACCCGCATTTCGCCAGTTATGTTTTAAGTCCCATTAAAAAGAGGGCGAGCCCAAATCCCCCATCGATCGGGCACAAAATACAGACTCCGTGGCTGCTACTAAGAAATCCCTGATGGAGAAACCCACACTTTGTCCGACCCAGGAATCGAATCCTGGACCTTGTGCTCTCAGCAGTTGCGCTTTTAAATGGTTTAAAATTTTGGTAGTCCTATAAATTAGAATCTCAAGCCGCTGTCAATGCAAACGTTTGGAACCAAATATGTTTTTTTTTTATTGTGTCAAACAAAGTTCTAATAAATAATGTCGCTATACCAAAGTGCGAGAACCTCAAAACGCTATCCTGAAATAATATATAACAACAGTATAACTCAGTAAGGTCAAGCGCGTGTACGACTAGATATATGAACGTGGCTAAACACAAGGTGTATGAAAGGATCGAAGCCGGTGGTGTTCTGGTGTTTCTGTCAACCCCCATGGGAAACATGCGTGGGTTCGCGTACGTACATATATGTGTTGGTATATGGTATAGTACTGACAGACTCACCAAGTCTCCAATCAGTAAACTCATACACAATCAGTCAACTGTCGCATCTCATGTTAGCCTATGTGATTGATTCACCAAAACATCGACTAATCATGTAGGTAAGATGATCCGAAATTTGCCTATGGATCAAATTGCCATGATTTTACTTTATCGCATAATGTAGAGAGGGCTATGTTTGATGTTTTCCTGAGGGATCAAATCAGAAACACGACTAGATAACCGACAAAGCCCGAAGACTTTCCAAGCTTAGGTAGCAGTGAGCAGTGCAAATTTCTCACATAATCGATGACCGATGGGGCTTCAAGGTTTTTAAGTGGTGACTAGGTACCACATGAAGCAGTATTTGAAGGCCTCCTAGAAGGTAGACGAGTCACGTGGTACTGGCAACTTAAAAACATTTCACACATTGGACCTTCACAACATAAGTTAATAAATACAGAGTAACTGTACTTTGATTTAAGGATTACTTCTTACTATTCCCCAAATACACATACGTATACCTCAAACGTTATACAGGAGGGGTGAGCAAAGATCATAGTGGGTCGCAGATCGGGTCGGGCGCAATCAAGCGGCCGTCAATCAGCTACCAGGCTTACTTAATTACCTCGGCACGTGTGGGCAGTTGTACTTACACGATTGTGTGTGTGTGCACTGTATCTGATGTACAGTCAAGCCTTTAATACCTTTGAAATTTTTCTTTTTTTTCCTTTATTGATCTTTATGTTGATGTTTCTTTATGTTCGCAATAAAATTACAGGTATGAAAAATAGGGGTTGGCATTTTACAATGGGCATGATAATGATTAAACCAGATCTCATAATACCTTTTCAGACATCGCATAGAAAACTATAGTCAACTAATTATAAAATGGCATAAATCTTTAAAAAGTATCGAGTGAACATCAAATGAAAACCTGTTTGATGTTCTGGCCATACATTTTGATGTTGTTGATGTTTAAGCCAGGCATGTAAAGACAAGACAAGACACAAGACAGATAGACAGACAGACATTTTGTAGTATCGACAATACGACAGAATATTGTATAGTGTTTATATATAGTCTTTAAGGTGACGAACAAATTTTGGATGTGACAGTACCCAGAAGTGTCTGTGTGTGTAAACCCCTCTCACACTAACAAACAAACTTGGTAGTATTCGTCTGTGTGGGTTTAACGTTTTCCTTCTATGGTAATGTGTGTGTGTTTGCTCCAATAGTCTTTAAGTATGTGTGTGTGAGTCAATTATGTATGTCGATGTGTGTCTCAGTTACAGATACAGAAAGTCAGGGAGAGTAGGCTGTGATTGTCAATTTGTTTATGTATGAGTATGTGGACGGGGTTTTTGATTTATTTTCTGATGTGTGAAATTCGTTTAATCAATCAAATTATTTTGGTATTGAGTTCAATCGCTTTAAGATAATTATTATTGTCTGTACATGCTCACTGCTGAACTTACTTACTGAAATGGTTTTGGTAATAAAATAAAAAGCGCGTTTATTTTATTTCCCGAGAAAGATACATTCACTAAAATATGCTGTCCATTTGATGTTGTCTTTGTTCATCATATTTAGATCTAGCGGACGTCACGCGGTTTCATCACGCGTAGTTTTGTAGAAATTAATTATTTAATTAATTTCATAAATTTGAACGTTTTTCTTAATTTCCACGAATCACCCAAGATACACGCAAAGCCTAGTCTAATTCTTTACATTTACAAGTACCATTGTCGAATTTAGTGTAAGCACACGTATGCTCTAAATTCTGATTATATTGTTTATTTATTTTTTATTTATTTTACTATTTATGTACACACAGTACACAGCACAGGAAAACACATTAAAAAATATGAGTACATAGGTACTGCTTATTTATTAAGAAATTTCTGCCAGCAGCCCTGCAAAAGGAGAAATGAATAAGAAATGTAGACAATAGTGTGTGAGAAGGAAGAGAATACAGATTATGTGCCTTACCTAACTTAACCTATTAAGATATATAAATACATATAAGTAGTAATTAATAAATACTTATATAAATACATAATTGTTTGAGGCAATGATGATTGTTTGAGGCAATGATGACTCAGTTTTTTTTTAAGTGAAGATCATTATAACCTCTATTTTTGTAAAAGTTTTTGATGTATCTCTGTGTTCATTCTTAGAGGTACTAACGTTTAGCTACCTCGAAGTTCAAAGCTTGACGGCACAATTTGCTGCGATCCCGTCACGACATGACTCGGGCAGAATATTCCACATCAGATCAATGCCAAGAAGAAAAAAAAAGAAGAAATAATATTCATTTAAATTAAAAATGCATCCAATAGAAACAAACTTAATATCACACCTATAATCCCGTGGGGTTAGGCAGAGGTGTACTTTATAAAGAGGTACACCCACATTTCGGTAGTTAAGTTTAAGTCCCATGTAATAAGGGGCGAGCCTATTGCCATCAACCGGGCACGAATCTAGACTCCGTGGCTGCTACTTAAAAATTGTAATGGAAAAACGCAATAGTACTTTGCCTGAGCCGGGAATCGAACCCAAGACCTCATGCACAGCTGTCGCGGTTGTGACCACTAGACCAATGCGGCAGTAAGTAAATTAAAAAAAAAAAGGTTCCGGCGAATTGAGAACCTCCTACTTTTTGAAGTCGGTTAAAAACATTAAATAGATCGACCAACGAGGCAGTCTTTGTTTCAAATAGAAATAAGGATTTAAATAAACTTTAATCGTAAACACACGTACACATCCTGATTGTGATTACGTTGTTTGAGGGGACGATGACAATGACGTCATAACTGTTGCGAGGGTCGATCGTATTTGTAGAGGTTACGTTAGGTGGCCTGTTTATTTAATAAGGGCAGATTAACGAAGGAGTTCACAGTTTTGAGCAAATATTTGGTGATTAGGTGTAGGAGGTTGTGGAGTAATTTTATTTGAATGTCTTTATTTCTTGCGAGTGAGTTTGTTATGAACTCTTATTTAAAATAATACAAGTATGTGTTCACGATATGGAAATCGAATTTGAGGTTATAAAAGGTGGGCTGCGGGACTGTTCGAAAGAGATACCGCGGCCCCGGAACACAAAGGGCGATGAAGGAACATGGATGGGTTTTAGTCAGTAAAAGTCTGACACTCCCTCCTGCTCCGTCCAGAGCGGGAGGAGTCATTTGATGATTTCCCATCCGAAAAAAAAAGGTTATAAAGGTAAGATTTTTAAGATGTCCCTCGGTTTTTTCGTAATTAAGGCACTTTTAGACCTAGAACTTGTACCGGGGTAACTATCTTCAACCATGACAAAAAAATCATCACAATTGTAATTTTGTTTTAAGTAATAAACATATAAGCCAAACCAAGCGAAGCCAAGCGTTAATTATGCCTAACCTGCAGATTGCTTCGGGGACATATCTTGATAGTAAAAAGTCGTAGACACAGGTACCAAAGATCGTCGCTGCAGATAAGATGTAAAATTGAGACATCCGTAGGCACTTTAAGAAATTGGCTGCTGATATTTTGTTACACATTATGATATTCCACACATTTTCATACGACCAAAACGTGAATAAACGGCTCTGAGCACTCAAATTTCCTAAAGAACTTTGTACACTACATAAAATAATATGATCTTAGAAATACGTAAGCAATTGACCCATTTTATACCTGTGAAACCGTAGCACTGTAGCTTCGTAGCGGCTACGAAGCGTAGGCGGCTACGACTCGTAGCATCCATATAGAGTGATTTGAATCGAAATTGTGCTTATGGTACATTATTGGTTGTATTCAAATCCCCAAACTTTGTTTTGTGTTCTTTACACTAATTATCGTCACTATATTATTAAGCATTTGTATCGTTACTTCTATAAGTTCGGTCAAACCGGTACGGACGAATTCGGGACCGGCTGTGGACCCTAGACATTGACAGATACTTCTGTTAATTAAATATCTGACAGAGTCTAATGTCCGGAAAGCGTCACCGTATACCACACCGTTTGGGCAAGCATTTATTAAATGTATTCGTTTATTGATACGTCGCTACTATTTAATTTTTTAGTAGCCTGAAAATTTCAATACTGTCTGAAAATCCTAATGCAGTGTTAATTCCGGTCACGCTTCTAAACAGCCTGTACAAAAATATGAATCCAAGTTTTCTATTTTAAAAAGTTTCAAAAGTATCTTAAAATATATTCAAAGACATTTCAGTATTTTGGATATTAGCCAGATTCGGATGTGACGTTAATTTTTATGCGTCCGACCTTATCGACCTCATTGTCTGCTATTTTTTGGCAAAAAAACTAACTGTTAAGATGTTTACGGTAGACTTGAGAACAGTATTAAGAAACATGCTTCAAGGATTTAGGGAATTAAGTAAAAAAGACTGTTTTTCTTCGGCTTATTTCATTTGTTGTAACATTGTGTTGGCTAGGTGAGGGTTCTCCTTTGTGAGAAAGGCATTTAATTTTGTCCTGGAGTGGATCATTGTTGCGTGGCTATGGGCAATATCCTTTTGATAAAACCACTTCTTGTCCAAAAGTGGATTGATTGGTAGCTGGCCATCTTTCTTTGCTGTCGTTAAGGTATATTGTTAATACGTAAGATCTCGAAGAAAAGCTCTGTAAAATTCTACCAACGCTCCTCTGGCTACCAATCGAAAACCAATTTTAGTACAATTCTGTAATATACAGACTTTGGAATCGATATTGTCCATAATTGACGAGGTTATTGGTGTTAACTTAATTTACTAATACTAATAATGTACTCAGGATTGAAATTAAAATATATACATGTATGGAATCAATTTAAATTAACTAAGCATTTTCCATCGGCACACTGAGAAGAAGATTTTACTACGCTCTGTACTGAAATTATCCGTTTAAACCAGAAAATTAAATTACATCGAAGAAAAACAAGTTCTAAAATTGCTGTTTTAATTCCCCCATCAGCCCGCATAAAACGATGCAATTCCCCCAGCCCACATATCACTTCCCATAATGATTGCAAGTCAGCCCGTCACCAATTATGCGTTGCAATATTTCAGCCGTTTATTGCCATGCGTGGCTTCTAGCTATGCCAGCTTAGAGCTAGATAGGGTAACCTACTTTCAAGCTAGGCTGCATAATTACGTCTGATAATAACAACACAGCACTCAATCATAACTTATGGTTTAATATCGGTATTGTGTGGTGTTTACTTAAAGATTTGTTATTAATTTTGTGAGGGATTAACATGGATAAAATGGAAGTAGCGAATTTTCTAATTAATAACTAATGGCTGAAAAAACTTATATTGCCACAATTTACCTCTCATCTACCTATTCACAACTATGTTGGGGACGGTTTCCGTCTAACCAGTTACAGTCGTCGAATCCGACTCGGCTGGGCAGCGTTCGGGAAGTTGCGCGGTATCCTCTCGTTCAACTTACCGCAGTGTCTCAAGACGAAAGTCTATGACCAGTGTGTGTTGCCAGTGATTACATACGGGACCAAAACGTGGTCGCTCACAATGGGCCTTATCAGAAGGCTTAAAGTCACCCAAAGGGCAATGGAGAGGGCTATGCTCGGAGTTTCCTTGCGCGATCAAATCAGAAATGAAGACATCCGCAAGAGAACCAAGGTTACCGACGTAGCCCGAAGAATTGCCATACTTAAGTGGCAGTGGGCAGGGCACATTGCTCGCAGAACTGATGGCCGATGGGGCTGAAAAGTTCTGGAGTGGCGACCACGAACCGAAAGACGTTGCGTTGGAGGGCCTCCCAGTAGGTGGACCGATGCCCTGGTGAAGGTTGCGGGAATCCGCTGGATGCGATTCGCACGGGACCGGTCCATATGGCGACACTTGGGGGAGGCCTATGTCCAGCAGTGGACGTCTTTCGGGTGAAATGATGATGGTGATGATGATGAGTTACAGTTGAAGACTAGTATTTAATATAGAGTGACTGTAGCAGCCACGGAGTCTGGATTTATGCCCGGTTGATGGCAATAGGCTCGCTTTTTGGACATGGGACTTTTAAACATAACTGGCGAAATGTGGGTGTGCAATTAGGTATACCTCTACCTAACATTTCGGGGGTTAAAGGCGTTAAGTTATGTACGGTCGACCAAGCTATTTGGTTTTACATTTTACATTGATTGAGCGTACATTATGACTGTACATCAGACCTCCTACTCAGTTAATACCACGGCAGTAAGACTAGTTATCAAAGTTCGAAGTACAGATTATCCGTAACGGTTGTCAAAAATAATATAAGCACATAAAATTTTGTATTTACCAAAATTTCTCCTTATGTCACACTTGCGTACAATTATGAAAAACCAAAGTTATTCCTAGACGGCTGAGCTTCAAACAACATTTAAGGTATTTTTATGGGTTCATATTATGGTATACTGAAATCATATAACTTGTGTTTATGTTGGTTATGAAAGGCCTTAGAAGAAACTGAAAAAAAGCACGACATAAAAGAAAATACACCTAAACAAAATTGGTGAAATGTGGTTTTACTATAGCCGAATCATACGGGGGTATTACAGGCGTGATATTGTTTATGTTTATAAAATAAAACAAATAAAATGATTCCTTTGACTAGATACTTTTTGTGAATATAAATTTTATTTACCACCAAAAACGTTAAAGACCAGAACAAGCCCTCAGAAAAATGAAAGTACAAAATAATGACTTAACCTATTTTACAAAAGCGGTTACACACACCCTGTGAGCACCAGTTTTCGTCCAATCGAGCAGAAAACGCGCCATTTTTTTTACCTTTACTTCTCTTTAAACCCACTCCGGTTATTCTTTGAACCGGCTTATTCGTTCGTTAACGTACCCGTCAATTTTGCAACCTCCTGTCTAGCGACCGTAAAGATAGTATCACGGTAATCACGACTTTATGACAAAGGAATAAAGGTTATGGTGAAATAATGGGAAGGTAAGGAAGGTTGTAATTTTTTTCCTGCAAGATTTTGTTTTTTGGCGGATATGATGTAACGTAGGTACTGCAAAGTCGGAGTTATTACGATGATAAACCAAGTTATAAAGTTGTCTGTATACTACATACCCATACAAAATAGTCACCATGTAAGTTGATTTTCTTTCTCAACAAAAGGTCAATCCATACAAGAGTCACTATAGTTCAAAGAGCAGTTAGACAATATTTAACCATCACAACCTGACTTGTTCATACCAAAGACAAGTTTTATAGATCACAATAAAGTGAAAAATAACTTCAGCTTCAGAAGTCGGTGACCGTGTTGATTGATTTAGTTTGTTTGCCACCGACTTCTGAAGCTGAAGTTATTTTTCACTTTTTTGTGATTTTTGGAGTTGGTTTTATTTTTTACGGTTCACATGTGCTTACCCCTTCACAGCGTACCGGCGTGATGTTATGTTATGAACTGGTGTAAACAATAGAAAGATTTCAGCAATCCCAGTCCATTTGCTATCATTTATTGAGGAGTTCCGTTGCCTTTCTCCGAAGTTCTTCATCAGATCTTCACCAAATTGAAATGGGACCACTCCGAGAAAGTACTCTTCCAGAAACTACCCAAATCGCTTCGAGTGTGACTACAAAATTTGAAGAGTTCTCTCTATTTCTCCAGAATTCCATCATCAGATCCTGACTTTATGATCATGGGACCACTTGGAAAGTATACCCTTTCAAACAAAACAAAAAAAAAACAAATCGGCCCAGCCATCTTCGAGTAATCGGGGAACAACATAAAAAACAAAAAAAAAAAAGGTTCCGACGAATTGAGAACCTCCTCCTTTTTGATGTCGGTTAAAAATGCATGTAATGCCCATTTTTATTAACTTTACTACCACCCCTACTTTGGCTTTTTAGCGCTCGATTGTATTTTAAAGATCGAAATCGGATTGAATCAGATTTTGAGTATTGAAATTCCAACAGTTCCACAATATTTACGGGTAAACTTAGATGTTACCTAGTGTTCATGAAAACAAAAAATAATGCGAATAACACACCTACTTTAAAATTGTTAAACTGGCAAAGAAATTAAATGGTGTATGAGAATAATCTACGCCCAGCTTTGGGACAACATAAATTGATGAAAAATCAAAATGATGCCATTTACATCAATACCAATGTTAACGTCCACATTTTTAACAAGTCTTCATTTAACTTGCATTGTTAGTTTTTTTTTTATTTTCATAGGATACCATAGATAATATAAGTGGCTTATTTAAACCTGCAAAATAGGCTAGCCTATTCCCGTCTCCTCTGAACATCTTCTAAGCACCTGCGACGTTAAACTATATCGTGTATCCGTTAACTATGGCCCAAGTTTTGACTCCTATGTCATTTATGGTTAAGAACTTTGAACTGGCTGTTATAACTTGTGCGTCGGAACTATCTAATGCTCTTCGAATGTATGAGGAAAGCAGAGCACGACTTAGTGGTACTAAGTATGTTGGATGCTGTGGAGGTGGGTTTTGTCAAAGGAGGGAATAACAATACTAATTAACACACTTTTAAAATTGTAAAAACTTTTTTAGTACACAAGATATACTTTTAAAACAAAAAAGACTCGAAAAAGAGTTTAATTTTGTCTATAGTTTCAAAGAAAGCTGATAAAATTGCTATAAAACGTTTTTTATTTTAAATCTCTAACTTACATAGTTTAGAAAAAAAATATAAAGTGTAGTACTTAGTTTTGCAGGCCAATGTAGTTGCGCTTCGTGGCAAAGGACCGACCGATGATTTGATGCAAGTTCCGCCTTAGAAGGACTTACACTGACCGTTTTGGTGAGGTTCAGGTTCAAGTGCGTAGTTCTCGCAACCGGCGTGCGTCTATGACCAGTTGTATGAACGTGGACGACGAGAAAGGAGTATAAATAAATAAATATCGCTGGACATTAACACACAGCGCCATCTAGTGCCACACTAAGCAAGGAGGCTTGTGTCGTGGACACCAGATAGTTATTATACTACATAGATACTTTTTGTTTGTAAATACATACTTATTATACATATAAACATCCATGACTCGGAAACAAATGTCCATGCTCATCACACAAACATTTGCTCCAACCGGGATTCGAACCCGGGACCCTAAGAACGTAAGGCGGCCTCATTACCGCTGCGCCATTCGGGTCGTATGTAAGGGTCATAGCAGGTAGTCTGCAGTTTATATAATGTAGTACCTAAGTATCTGGCCTATGTAACATGACATGAGAACGACGATCTTTTATAAAAAAAAATTATGCATGCCCGGGTTTTTTACCCCGTTGTTTACACTACGCTCTCCCCCTATTACATCAGACTAGGCTAGGCTATAACTAGCGAAATGTGGGACAATGTGGGGGTAGTATAATTAAACCTCTGCTTTATTCTTTGGTATTGCAAAACTGAAAAATGTATTTTCTGTATGAATCGGAAGTCATAGCCTCAGATGATTGGAGATTTTAAAGCAAAATAAACTGTTGGAAAACCGAAAGTTAACTTTATTATGAACTAGCTGATGCCCGCGGCTTCGCCCGCCCGCAAATTATATACTAAAACCTTCCTCTTGAATTACTGCCACCAACCCGCATCAAAATCCGTTTCGTAGTTTGAAAGATTTAAGCGTACATAGGGATATAGGGACAGAGAAAGCGACTTTGTTTTATACTATGTAGTGATGACGTACCTACGTTTATACACTTTGGTCACCGCACCACTTTGAACACCAATAGGACCCAAGTGTACACTTTGGTCTTATTGGTATACCTACATAACAATATTTGCGAAATTATTCAATAAAGATACCATTAAACATAGCAATAACCCAATAAATCCTAAACAAACTTCGTATCAACCCTTCAATACCGAACCTTAATAAACTCATAATACATAAAACAAAACCTATTTAAAAACACATTAAATCAAAACCCCACAGGGTTCAGTCCACGCCAATTTAATATAAACCATAACAAAAGGGGTGAGAATTTATAGTACAAAATTTTACACTCAAGGAAGACGCCTTTTTCCTGTCGCCCTTGATAAAATGTAAGTGTCCTTTTCGTTCAGAACCATTATTAAATTTTATGTGGCATCCTTTCACAATACACCCACTTATTGTAATTGCGATGTTCAAATTATTAATGATGGTAGCCTTGTAATGTGTCCGTTGTAATTGTTAATTTCGTTTTGTTAATTATTTTAATATCTTTAATTGGATTTGCTAATGGTAAGAGGACATTTGATATGATTTTGAACCGAGGCTATTATTTTATTGAGTTCAGAATTAAGTTGGAACTTTATACAATTAAGTTTAAGTGTCTTTTTCAAATTCCCTGGGTTAAATAAAACCCATAGGAAAAATATTACTTTGGGAAAGTCATCAATCAAATGAAACCGTCTTAGAAAATCCACAGCATACATCACACAAATAATTACACGAATACCAACAATAACGTGAGCAGTCAGAACCAAAACCTACTAGTACACACTCACAAACAAGAGGGAAACACGAAACTGCGCCAAAAAAGAAACAACAGTGTGTCCGCGACAAATTTTTCACTTGGCGTCATAACACCGTTTGCGTGTGACTGTACAAATAAAAATGTATGAGGCCGAAACTTGAAAAGCGTTGCATCGGGCACGCGAGTAAAAAACGATGAAGCAATTTTTCTGGATTGTGTTACATTGATGTATGTGTGTTGTGTAGGTGTGTTTTGTTATTTTTACGACCGTTTTCCACCGCAATAATTTTTGTTTTCGTATAGGAGTGAGGGGGATGCAGAGAGTTTATCAGCTTCTTGTCAGCGGACGCTGACTCGACTCTCTCGCTCGTTTTAGCACTTTCCTGCGTTAGTGTTTGAGTTATTATTTAATTCAGATTGGTACGCAATAATAATATTTTGTTCTGAAGGTCTGATTTTTGTTTTGAGTCGTTTTATTTGGTCCTTATAATACATTGATGATCTGATCTCTCGAAGTGTATGTATTCCAAAAACTATTTTTTAATGGAACATGATAGTCAAATTCAAAACATTCAATTAAATCAATTATAAGCGCTCTTACATTTTCAAGGAGTCGGTAGTTAGTTACTTAGTTGGTCAGAAAGTTAAAGGTTGCCAAGAACGGGCAAGAAACTCCATGGATTCCTTTAATCATGTTTTATAATATAAGTTCACAATATCCAGTACACATTGCCAGTACACAAAGACATCACAGGTACACATTAGTACCCCGCTCACACAAAAACACAGGAAAATCAAAGTAAACAATAAAAATAAGGTACTCGAGTCACGTCACCCAAAGATTATGGCAGGACGACGTAGAATTATAAAAAAACACGAATCACGCTGTGCCGTGACGTCACACGTGGCGTTCGTCACAAACGTGACAACTGATTTGTTAACCTGGGTTAGAAAGAATGAAAAAAGAAAAAAACTTTTATTGGGTTGAGAATAGAGTTGATTTCGGCACACTTTTTGAGGATATAAGGTCATAGGTCGGCAAGAGTTGCGCTGTGCTTCAGGGAAAAATACTGGCTGTTGTCGTTTATAACTGGAAGTACGAGTAAAAGACAAAATCATAATTCTGAACTTATTCTAATTTATTAGGTGCAGGCGCAACATTACTTATTTTTTCTATACAACTCTATTAATGTTTATGAAATGATTTCCTTTAAAGAAAATAACTCTAATCTTCGTCATTTTCAGATGTAGATAGAATATTTTTTGATGGGCTCATAAACGAATACCAGGGGGACTCCTAAATCACTTCACTTAAAAAACAGTCAAATGAAGAACTTCCTTCATCTTTGAATTCGGTTAATAATATTCTTCGAAGCTTCCGAGTGTTGCTTTTATCTTGAACCCCTAGTTGAAATCCTACATTTTTATATTAGCCATGTGCCCCTAGGCGAAGATGGGAGCATCACCCCATTTTACCCCGGGTCGCAAGTTACCCCACTATATCTCAGAGTAGCAGGAGAATTGTAAAAGGTGGGTAGGGATGCATTACTTGCGTACACTAATAAGGTTACGGTTCCCTTGTTCTCCAAATGGTATGATTTAATTAATGTTTTAATAACGTTTATTTCTTCTTTGGAAATACGTTTCTGTAAAACCCAATCAGATTTTCCCTATAATTTTGGAATACGCTTTAAGCTTAGCATTGGATCGTCACTCAAAGAGAAAGTGAATATTTTTCATGGGCCTGTAAACGACGTATCCATACCCTTTTATTGAAATGGCTGAGAGGAAGGCACATTCTATCAGCAGACAGATCTTGACAGAAGCAACTGTCAGTTGTGACTGGTCATCTCTTAGTTGCCATGGCTTATTTGAATGAATTATCTTATTTTTGAAGTGTATTTTTTTTTAAGTGTTTGTTTTTACCATGGACACTTTACCGTGCACATCTTGCTTCGTTGTTCTCACATAATATACCATCTCAACATGAATAATGTAACCAAGATTTTGTAACAATATTTTGATTTAAAAGAGTGTTCATGGAATTTCTTGCCCGTTCTTCTCCATAGAGATCTACGCTAGGGAAAGGGCGACTACAGTACTTTCACAGTTTTTATGTGTTGTGACTGGGAATGAAGCTACATTTAATTTTCATCTTTGTTTCGACAATTCAAAAGTGCCTGTAACTGGCCTACTTGAAAAAAATGCTTTGATTTTGATTTTTGATTTTGAGCAACCAATGACTTTATATCATTCCTGTGAAAATTCGTCGTAGACATACATAACACTTTCAAAGCATTACCACTTGTTTAGGTCTTCTGAACATAGCTATGATGCTTAACAAAATAAACAGACAAACAACTTTACAAGAAACTCAAAACAAATCTCTAACAAATAAAATCGTTTTTCAAGCGCCATTTAACACCCGTATCTAAAGACCACGGCAATACCAATACATCATGTGAAAAACAATAGTGTTGTGCCCACTAATCGATAGTATTGATCACACTACACAGTTTGAACAGGAACAGTGATAAGTATCCGTTCCTCTCGACTGACTTTTACAACTTGAGAAGATACATGGGTGCTGCACTGGCTTACTTTCACCTTCCAATCGATAGTACTTTGTTGGATCTTGAATTTATTTAACAGTGAAAACGTATGTTTATTCTGTAAATTGGTTTTACAAACACTTTTCACGTATATTTTTATTACGACATGAGGTCGGTATTCTCTCTAGGAATACACTGATAAGAAACACCGAAATATACTGAGAGGACACAGTCTCATATAAAATCCAAACATGATCTCGGTTAAATCATTACGAGGACCATCTGGATTAGTGGTTAAAAGGACCATAAGGAATTATAGTTTAATTAATTTTCGACTATGATATGCATCAGCCAGTATTGGAACAATTATTAAAAGGACCTATTTAGATCCCTACGTACTTGCTGTTATCGTATAAGTAAATCTCTATCGTAAGTGAATTAAGTTATGGGTTCTGTTACTGTTAGCGTGTATTATCCCACTGCTGGGCAAAGACATATCCTCGTGACTTCCAAATCGTTCGATCCAAGACTAATGTGGACCACTGGTCGTTAGTTCTGTCCAGCTCGTCCCGTCATCTCCTGCGAGGTCTATGGATTCTGTTATCACTCTTGGTAAAGTATTTCTGTTATTTTTGCTAACGTGATAAAATAAAAGCCAAAACATATTTAACAAACCCGCTGTAAATCAGCATTACATTTTCGACGCATCATGCTTACGAAATAGAACCTCTATTCCACATTAAGTTGACATTTCACTGTGACATTGAACAATAAAAATCTGTCTCTGTCTGTGGCATTTGCTTAACAAAAATATAAACACGACCTTGGCTAGGCTCGAGCCAATTACAGTCAAAGTTTACTCTCTTTATGACACATGAAAACGTCTTTTATACGATCCGAAATTGACGCTGCAAACGTTATCATCCGTGGAATATTCCCGCATATCTCTGGAACATAAAATTTACGAACACTTACCGCGCAACATATTTCTAATCGACAATAAATCATTACCGACCTTTGTGCATGCCTGTGTGCTTATCCTTAAGCACCGTGAGCTCGTAAATCTTCCCGAACTCCTCGAACATGGGCCGGAGGTCGTCCTCCTCCAGATGTCGCGGTATCTGACCTATGAACAGTTTGACGGCGTCCTTGCCGGCACCCGGCGGCGCGCCGGTTCGCTCAGCCGGCGTCAGCGGCGACGCGCGCTTTGCGTCCGAGCCCAGGCTGTGCACCGGCGTCGACGGCGCCGTACCGATACTTGAGTCACAACTTTGAGGAACGCTCATCATGTTCACATTCTGCATGTTGTAACCCAACAACATCGGGTTCACACTATGCATGTTCGCTCCCACAATCATGTTTATCACAGTTTACAGACTTTAATGAACACAAATAATTAATCACAGTGCTTTGTACTTCGTTTGCCTTAATCTATAAATTCGGTTTGCAAGTTTTTTTAAAGCTCACTCGTGTTTACTTTCGTTTTTCGCGGAGGGCGAGTGTTCAGGAGGAGGGGCCGGCTTGTGTGCGTGTGCGTGAGAGGCGCGTCTGTGTGCGCTCGTCTCTTCTCACAGTCACCCCGTAATGCGTAATATTATCGATCGGTATAGTAACGGTAGTAGCAGTACAGTCGTCCCCCCGTTTTTCTCACTTGTCGCGGATTTATTTCTATTTTTTATGAGTGATATTTTTTCGATCAATATTTATTTTAATAATATTAATATTTAACAGTTATTTAACAACTATTGCACATCGATTTTAATTAAAACTATTCTTATTAACACTTAATATTTAAAACAATTACTTAAACTATTTTATTTGTAATTATAATTAACACTGAGAAAAAATTTGGCACGACGCTAATTCTACACATTTAATTTTGAGCGAAAATTTTCTAATATAGTTTTCCGAAAAGTCTTAAATTTTTCCTCTAATTTGGAGTGTTGTCACAGAGTTTTTCACACGTGAAAAAAGTGTATAATGTTAGTCAGTGTTTACGTAGCGAGAGCGGCGTCGCACGGGGCTCTGTTTACAAACAAACCGCAGTCCGACACACGTTATTTTATATATATTTTTTATTTATTTTTTTATTCCACCGTTTACCTCTAAATGTTCACACGCAATTTGTCACAGTACACATGAAAAAATGTTAACGAGAAAAATTGTAAATATTTTTTAAACTGACACACTTAATCACTAGTTTACTAATCTAACTTATATTAGCACTTGACGACGATTAACCATGACTTGACGCACAAACGAAAAGCACAAAACACGAACTAAATGAGACAACAAATTTGCCGTGTTCCCGTCTATATGCCTACATGTCCACTAACCTAAAATTCCCTCCGAGGTCCCCTCATAGCACGCCATGGGGGAGCCTCCAGTCTTGATACAATTCTCCCTTTCACTCACCCTTAGATACGCGAGTAAATTCGCTTTGTGTGAATAGGTTGATTATTTGAAATTTCTTGTTTCGCTATTCCGTTGACGGTGTGGAGACGTGCGTTAGTTTCTTGTTGAATTATGTGGAAAATTTTATGCGTTTCTGTTCATTATTTGCTGTAGTAATGCGTGGTTTTTTTAATTTCTTTTAGCGCGTAGAATTTTGGTATGAAATGTTTACGTACTGTTATTTAGGTTTTAGATTTTTAGCAATGTAATAAAAATGCATATTTAAGTCGTACTTTATGTCTTTTTTTTTCAGGTGTTCCGGATGGTTTTAAAAATACTTAAATCTAGTAAATTGTGTATTTATTAGATTTTAGGATTATATATTAAGGTCACATTTATTTGTGGCAATTTTATTAAATTTCATTACTGTTAAATGAATTCATTATGTTATTTTATTTCGAGACTTACGTTTGGGTCTGAATCAGTAAAAAATATATATCCATTTCTATTTTTTGTTGTAATATTTTATTTAACCCAGATTTATTCACGCTTTGAATTAAAAATAAAACAGAAAAATTATCCTTCTAAAAATGCCAACCAAAAAAGGCCACTGTATCATTATTAATAAACACAGCTTAAACCCACATCAAGTGTTAAAAAAACCTTTGGTTCTGAATAATTTAGGAAACCGACTCTTAGTAGTCGCTCGTAAAACGCAATGGCAAATTCGGTAAAAGGTCTTCAATGTTTGGTCGAGCTATAATTCAAGCCCCAAAAATAGCGAAGGGGATGAAGCGCCCCTCTCACCCCCGCGCCACACCCCCCGGACCTCAGCCTCCGATGATCTTTGCACGCAACTCGTAATGGCTGTTTAGAAAAATACATAAAAAAGGAAACCCTCCTTAAGTTTTCTCGAGGATTTTATTTCTTTTATTTTTTTAATTTATGAAGTATAAAATATGGTTTAATTAAGTTCTGTTGTGCTATTTTTTATTTTGTTTTGTACCTGTATCGCTTGGGGGTGTGTGTGGGTTTGACGGTGAACCCCCACTTGTAATTATCTGTAAGATGAACTCTTGGAGAAGAGGTTATTGGCTTTTCTTTGTAGACTTTATATTTCGATATTTTAAGATTGGAGTCATCGAGTTATTAGCTTTATTTCTGAATGTTAGATAGGTATTATTTAAGTCTTGTGATAAAATATAGACTAGAATAATTGACGATTACAATCAGGTTGTACTCAAAGATGATTAAAAAATCTAGGTAACTAATAATAAAGTCGAATTATTAGCTGTATTTGTGGATATGAATAGACAATTATTTTTTACTCATTGACATCACATAAAAAAGTATTGTCTACTAAAATTCGCGTTTAAAATCAGTTTGGTGTCAAGGGTTATTCAAAATTGTAGATGTAAAATGTTTTTGTATTTTTAGAGAGGTCGAGAACCCTTACCGTGGGATGATCAACAGCTGATGCATTGTTTTGTCATTTTTATACTCCATTCACGCAAAGTTTAATATTTACGACATTGTGGGGTTTTAATTACTTTATTTTATGTTTTAATTGAGAAATTGTGATGTAATGCGTGGTTTAAGTGACACATATTCGTAGTATATGTAATAACATTAATTATAAATGTGATAATTGGGCATTTCGCTTATTAGGTTGATCATATTTACGGCTAATAGATGACAAAAAAATGTAATTAGTCCGGCAGATAGATTTCCAAAAAATATTAGACCCATATTTTTTCTTTAAATAAAAAATTCTGATGATACAGTGCGTCGAAAATTCGTGTGTCGTCACATTTGAGTACATTTTTACTCAAATGTGACATCACAAGCCCCCACTCATGATCTTTGACACGTTTTATATTCGCCAATTTTTATTAATTTGATGAAACAAAATACACGTATCCAATATTTTTCGATAATCTAACTGACGGACTAAACAGAATCAGATTTTTTTTAGTCAGTCATCATCACTATTTTCTACTGACATTGATAGATTTAAGAAAAAGCTGTGTGGTAGAATTTTAGCATAGATTAAAGATATACATAATACACTATCTACTAATGTTTTTTCCTTGGCTATTAAATATTGGATCTATAGGGTGTAAAATACCTCTTAACGAAGCCGAAAGGCACTTGTTCTCCTCGTCATTGCGATATTTTTTTTGTTGTACACCATACCTTCTAGTTACGGAGATATTGGGGGTCAAAATTCCAACTTTTTTTTAAAACACAAGTTTTTAATGTAAGATTTTTAAACACCTCCACCCGTACTATTCAATCCATCCATCAGCACAATGTTTTGAGTGCGTTACATTGTGTTCTATCACAAAACATGATTTTTCACCCCAAAAAAAAAGTCGTTTCTCAGCAATATTTTTTGCGTAAAGTTACTTAGTTTGATGTACAGAATGCTTGGTTGAAGACTTCGTGATGAGGTGGCTTACACCCAGTATATTCACCCTTAAATAATTAAAAACTTATATATAGGACAGGCAATTTATAAAAGAATAATGTATGCTTGTGTCTAGCTAGTCTATAACACAGTTTTAGTATTTAAACGAGTAAGCTCACGTCGAAATCATTTTAATTTGTTTACAAAATAATTGCTTTGCAAATTGACACTTCAATCTAAAACAAACATGGACATTATGATTAATTTATACTTCAACAATTTAATTAAACCAGCAATTTAATAGTTCAAACATTTATAGGCGTAATTTAAAATGTCTAATTATGCCTTTGTTCAATACAATAATGTTTGTTTGGAACATACATAGATATTTTGACTACAAATAACTTTTCTTTACAAACAAAGCAGGTTTTGTTAACTTACGTTTAAATAAAGTTAATCTAGGTGAGATATAAGTCGATTTTACGTATTATCTACATAGTATTTAAAAAAACAAAAATTAGGCTAAGAAATATTGGTCCTTTAATACAAAAATCAGCCAAGTTCAGTTTCAAGGTCTCATAACATAACATCTCTTCTCTCTCTTCTTCTTCAACCCTTGGCCACCCAATGCTGAGTGTAGGTCTCTTCCAAATCTCTCCACTTTTGGCGGTTTTGTGTCATGGCTATCCAGTTTCTTCCGGTCACTTGATCGTCTGTCCACCTAGTCGGTTGTCTTCCCACATTCCTCCGCATACATAACATTTCAAACGTCTATTTTCTCGAAGTGTTAGGTCTGCCTAACCCTATGTGAGAGTACAGTGTGTGGGAGTGAATAGTACTCTCTCTCTCTCTCTCTCTAAATTTTTCCAGTTACATTGAAGACCCATGTAATAGGGAGCGAGCATAGATCCAGACTCTCATCTTACGGATAGCCGTAGACAAAAAGGGCATTTTGACAGCAAAATTGCACTAGCATAAATATGCACAGAACTACAGATACATGTGAGTGAGTCTGCATCTCCCGTGCATCAATTAGAGCCCGTTTGGTGCGGTCTCGCGCCACGAACCGTCAGTCGCAGTCGCATGTGAGTCCGACCGAATTCCGTACACCGCAAACATTTGGTCAAACGGTAGATATTTTGATTTTACTAATGTTGCCGTTTTAATTCGTGTGTAGATTTATGTTTAGATTTGGGATTGGATTTGACCGATATAATATAGGGTTTAAAAAATGTCTTAATGAAGCCGAAAGGCACTTGTTCTCCCCGTACTTGTGTCTATTTCCTTCTTCTGGCCTCCTTCTCTTCTCCTTCTTATATATTGATATTGATATTGGGGGTCAAAGTTCCAGCTTTTTGATAAGTTTTTTTACTACAAGTTTTAATGTATTTTTTTTACTTTAAACGCCTCCACGACCCCCGTACTATTCAATCCATCCATCAGCACAATGTTTTGAGTGCGTTGCATTGAGTTCTAAGGCAAAACATGATTTTCACCTCAAAAAAAAAACGTTTCCCAGCAATAATTTTGCGTAAAGTTACTTAGTTTGATATACAGAATGCTTAGCGGATTCGTGATGAGGTTGTTTACATCCTTTATATTTGGTTTTGGTAAATATGATTTTCGTAACTGTTTGCTTTGAACGTTGTAGGTAATACTTTGATCCTAAGCTCATTAAGAATTGATGTATAATTAAAGCTTTGGTATGGTGGGAGGTTTAAAATTTATGTTGATTATGCCAGCTTATCTCACAAAATAAACATATTTAAAGTCTCTGAGTTTGTTTTAGTGTTCTCAGAGTAGCCTGCTATAATAGGAAAAACCGGCCAATTGCGTGTCGGGCCACGCGCAGTGTAGGGTTCCGTAGTAGCCTGTTATATTTCAAATTTTGTTTTTCAATGAAAGTCTTCACCCGTTATAAACAAGCAACTACTTCATCTTAGTCACATTATAGGATTTATTCTAAGGATTTTGTATTTGGTACAAGTTATCCAACACCCTAGTTCAACGACTATTACTGCTTATTTGACGACCCGAATGGCGCAGCGGTAGTGAGGCTGCCTTACGTTCTTAGGGTCCCGGGTTCGAATCCCGGTTGGAGCAAATGTTTGTGTGATGAGCATGGACATTTGTTTCCGAGTCATGGATGTTTATATGTATAATGAGTATGTATTTACAAACAAAAAGTATATATGTAGTATATCAACTATCTGGTGTCCACGACACAAGCCTCGTTGCTTAGTGTGGCATTAGATGGCGCTGTGTGTTAATGTCCAGCGATATTTATTATTATTATTTATTATTATTTAATAAAGTTATCCTAACCGCTATAGTTTTCCTTTAAAGTTCATGAAATGAACTATCATCATGAATTTTCACAGATTTTTCAAGCTGGCAGTTTAGCTTTTTTTTTTTTTACTGGAACAAAAATTTGCACTTTAAAGTTTAATATTTCGTAAATGGAGCATTAAATCGAAAAGTAGTACTAGCAATCCATGGTCATTTTATTCAACGATACCCCACACGATATTGAAATACACACCTATACAAAATTACAGCTTTCTAGTACTTACGGACTCTTAGCAAAATCTCGGACAGCAACAACCCTAAAAACTATCCTCAGCTAGTTTTAAAACATAATTTATAGTGACCTGTCGTGGAAAAGTAATTTTAACAAATTTTTAGAAATCAAATTATCATTTAAAGTAATGAGGAGAGGAAATCGTCCTCGTAGTATTCATCAATAGATTTTCTCACTATATACCAAAGGAAAAATAAAATCAAAGTACAAGGTTAAAAAGAGAAAATTCTGGAAAGTTACCCACGGGGGTGGCGTAGGTAGGTCTCTCCATCTTCCTCAAAATCACGCACAGGTACCTTTCAATGTTTTGAAAGCCATCCATTGTGCTTTTATGTAAAGAAGAACCTAATGACCGAAAAATGGTCAAGATAAAGCCTTGTAACGTGTCTTAATATAGGCGGAAAGCACCTTCATCATTGGTGCGGGACAGCTGACATTGCGGTCAACTGACCATTTGTCCGGGGTAAAGGTGGTGTTACCTTCAGGTATTAATCTTCTAGGCAAGATGTAATTATAGAGAGAGTTTACGCCTATTAAAGTCTACTTCATCGCCCTTCATTTGGCTGGTACTGACGTCATCTTTACCTAGGGAAATAATACGAAAAGTTCACAAATTGCAAAGTCATACTTTCAACGCGGATCCGTTTAGGGACAGTTGAGCAACAATGGCCATTAGCGCTGAAGGACCAAAAAAATCTTAAACAATATTATGAGTGTGAAAGTGAGTTTAACGGCTGAGCGAATGTCGATGAAATTTGCCACACAGGTAGATCATGAACTGTAGAACAGTCAGATATTGTTTCCTTGCATGAGAAGTTGCGGGCAAAGCCTCCTAATTAATATTTTATAAACCTGGAAATCTCATCAGCCTTTTCCCAATAGGCGAGACGAAAAAAAATAATTTAAAAAGTCCGTCACTTATATTATCAATAGTACATTGTTACTCAAGGGGTGAAAGTAACTTATTTAGTCCCGAGACGGGGTTTGGTGCCCGAGCGCAGCGAGGGCGCTAATAGTTCGAGGGACTAAATAAGTCTTTAACCCGAGGTAAACACTGTGCTTTTCATTACGAATACAAGGAAAGTAAAAATAAAAACATAAATCAACTCGAAAAAAAAATTTAGATCGTGTTGCCGCTTTTCCGCCTACTTTGTTTTTTTTTCTATGGCCGACCAGCTATTCAGCCATTACCTATTTTTCATTTTCATCTTCGAAAAAATGGTAAATATTTTGCCCAATAGATTTGGGCAAAATATTTACCATTTTTTCGAAGATTTTAAAGAAATAGTTGAAACTTAATTATAATAAAGTTATTTAAAAAATATATATTCTTTAATTAATACTTAACTTTGTTATTTCAATTTTACATCGTGGCTGTATAGAAAGTTGGACGTTGGTTCAATAGAAAAATTAACTTTTTTTTTTATAATTTGGACAGTTGTCAGTTGAAAACGATTCTCCCTAGGGCTGAAAAGTATTACTTTCAACCCGCAGACCTACTTTCAGAGTATGAGTAATGAAAAAAATATTTCACCCGTGTTTTTTCTTTTGTTACGTAAATCAAAATTGACGAAGATACGATGCTTTTAAAATTCTCAATACGTCACGCCATGGTATTATTTATAGCTAGTTCTGACGTCACGAGCCCCCACTCCCTAGTTTTGATGCGTTTTATCTTTGTCAATATTCATTGATTTACAAAAACAAAAAATACGTGTCCATTATTTTCCAATACTCTAACTGACGGACTAAATAGATTTGCAATTTTTTGATACTGTCGTCATGCCTATTATGTTTGCTTAACCTGAAGATTGATCCGATCAACTGTTATTATTCATGTACGAACTCCTCTCAACAAAACTTAAAAAAAATTAGATGTGCATATATTTGAATATAGAGCACTATATGAATACTTTACTATTCACTCGTCTATTTTTCAAAAGTTTCCACACAATCACGAATCCGAACACTCGCCAACTCTTTCAAAAGAGAACCTTAACAAAAATTCTCCCCACACCCGCAATTTCAAAATTTTAGATTCCTAGAACTTCGTTAACTAAACAAAGGGGCTAGGGGGTTGCGACCTAGTTATTAACCATTCTGTATTGAATATTTGAGCGGGCATGTGCTAACTGCGGTTGTAACTGTCTTCGAATCTTCGTTCAACTTTGACGTGTAGCCTTTGTTCAAGATGTGTGAGTGACGGCGAACGGAACAGATCCAATTAGGGTTGATGTGAGTTGTGAGGGATTGTGCAGTTGTTCATATTGGTTCTAGAAAGAAATACGGTTGCTAGGAGGTCGAATGAGTGATGTGCTTCTGATGTATTTTGTTCGGGAGAGGAAGGTAACTTTTGGGTTTAGGATCATTTTTATAGGTATTTGATACAGATTTAATTAGACTACGCACTGATAGCTGGCTTGATTAGCGCCTAGAGCCTAGTGAGTCACCTTGCGAGTAGTAAAGTGAAACGAAGGTTCTCGAATTTTCTCATCCAGCCGTTCTGTGTATTTAGCGGCTTCACTAGTCGCCTTCTGGTATTAGCCTCCGTGTATTCTAACTAGTACCTGTCAATGCGAAGGTAGCCTTTTTTTTTCGCGTGGGAAATCATTAAATGACTCGTCCCGCTCTGGACGGAGAAGGAGGGAGTTTCAGACTTTTACTGACTAAAACCCATCCATGTTCTTTCATCGCCCTTTGTGTTCCGGGGCCACGGTATCTCTTTCGAATAGTCCCGCAGCCCCGGGTGCGAAGGAAGGTAGCCTAAATGTGTATTCTGTGTGCTGACAAGAGCCTTACAGGAGAATCTAAACCAATTATTAAAATAATAAATAGGCAGAGTTTAGCGCGAAGCACACCAGAGGATGAACGTAATGTGTATTACACTTAGGTTCCACATGGATGTTTAGTACCTATAGAATTTAAAGTCAGAAGTAGTTATGGACATTGTCCACCTACAAGTTATCTATTTACTAAAGTAGTAATATGGGCTAAAAAATCTTTACAGAAACCTTTATAAGAAGTAGACTGTCTTCAAACATCATCTGCCTAGCCTTTTCCTAACTATGTTGAAGCTCGGTATGGTAGAGTGGTCACCCATCCACAGACCAACCTAGGCAATCACGGCTTAACCTAAAGATCGACCCGAGCGGCTGTTATTATTTAGCCACGAGCTCCTCACAGACTGTCACCAAACATTACACTTAATCCCACCTACAATCAACTCACCTAATCAACATAGACACACTCGTCTTAACAAGTTTTATCACGACTTCACGAGCCACGAGTACATCGCAGTAATCAACGAAGGAGACAATTATCGGCATCCACTTTATAGTTACGCAACACGAATGGGGGTGAACGGGGTGAAGGGGGTGTTCGGGTGACAGAGTACGGCACACAGTCGTAAAAATACCACAATTACACGGAATTTGGAGGAGAATACACGTGTTTTTATTATAGTAATGGGTTTTATGGTGGTGGATGAATTGTTTTGTCGTTTTGTTTTAGAATTTAGAATAGATTGAGTTGTAATCATTTCTAAAACTTTATTTCTGTGCTTCTGACACTAGATTCTGATAAATAAAACAATACTTTTAATTTTGAATATGCCGATTACGTTTGCCAAGCAGTGGGACAATACAGGTTGATGTAATAGTAGTAGACAAATACCCAGCACCAATGATAATTATAATTATTGACGATTGGTCTATCAGTCAATTAATCCATGCATGAAGAATCAAGACAACCCTAACTTTCTTTTAAAACCAGCACAGCTGGCTTCAACAGCACCTATCTTCAGCAATTCAGAATAACTTAAAGTAATTCTGCTACACATAATCGAGCCTGGTGGAGTTCTTAGTTCACAAACAAAGGCTTAGATAAGAGCAACTTTATGCACTTCATTGTGCACTACTGTAAGTTTGAATCTTTTAGAAGTTCTGATTGTTCCGTGGAGGAAAATTGTAGGGTACAGGTATATTGTTTTCTCAAAGCTTAAATTATAACAAAAACATATCATAGTATTTTAGGCTTCGATGAACAAGCTATACAGGGTGTAAACCAACTCATCACGAAGCCGTCAACCAAGCATTCTACAGCTTTAATTTATATTTATATTGCAACTTTTTTTTTTAAAAAACATGGTTTTTCAAGGCAATATTTCATTCCATAAATATATCTAGGCCATAAAGTCTCCATACTTCAATACTATTCTCTCTTTGCAAAATATATTTTTAACTTTTTTTCAAAATTTGCTTTATCATCAAGCAAACACGTCTCCACCATCACACAACTCAGTTACACAGCATAATTACTTACGAACACAAAACAAACTTTTGCACCCACAAAAAACGTACAGATTGAAGTCAAAACAACATCAACAGAAGGTGTCAACAACAGGGATGTGTCAGCGCCGGTCAAAACCGCACGCACGCAGTGGGTACCTATGTACAGTCATGAGCATCAACATGTATACGCTTACCTAAATTCAAATGCGATTCTCTCGTGTTATAACGGTTGCAACTTTGAAATAAGACCAATAATATGGATTCAAAGATACTATGTTAGTAACCAAATTGAAATTGCCATCAATGCATTAGGAGAAAATCCCTTTTAAAAGTTGCTTAGGGGACATATTGGTGCCCTTTACTGTACATACCTACATACGAACGTAGAGGGAACATTTCCACGCACCCTTTGTGAAATACACAGTGTCAACTGCAGGATTTCATAGGTGTTTGTTTGAAGGGCCCGAAATGGTTTGTGAAAAAATACAACATGCTATTTATCGCGGTTTGCTATTATGGGATTTTGGTGGGTGAGCAAACAGTGGCTTTGTAAAAATTTGATGGAAAATGTTGTAATTGCGTGACATTTAATTGCGGAGACGACTCACAAAGAAGACTGAACTATTGCTGAACATGTTAAACGATGTAACCGTTACTAAAACATGTTGTTTTTAGTAACATAAAATTATGCGCGGATCATCGTCATCATTATCTTGCCTTGTCCCAATTTATTTGGGGTCGGCGCAACATGTCTTCTTCTTCCATACTTCAGTTTTACGCGTGGATGTCAGAAATCATACCACGGGAGTGTTCTTCTAAAAATACCTTATTATTTCCGAACGCAGGGCTAGCTGTGCGTTCGGCACTGAGGCGTCTATAGGCAGCAGACAAACGGGCTTAGTTACTTTCGCTTCTATAAATATGAGTTTGGATGATTCATACAAATATAAATAGGCAGGGTAACTCTAATTTGTATTTATGTCACAGTCAAAACTGTTAATCAGTCAAAACTACTTTTGACCGGTAAAAACTATTTTAACAGTAATTAACATTTACTTAGAAAGTTATTAGGTTGTTAGGTTTTTTTTGTAACCCTTTGAAAAACATCATGTAATTCTAGGACTAAGTAATTACAACCGAGGCGTTCTCAAACAACATATTTTTAATGCAGAAAACGCATTTTAGCTTCCTATGGGTTTTGACTGATATCAGTCAAAAGTGGTGTTGACCGATTAACAGTTTGATTGTAACATATACAGGACCTCAAGACATTTTTTTTTTCGGGTCTGAATTCTTTAAATGACTCCCGCTCCGGGCGGAGCAGGAGGGAGTGTCACACTTTTACTGACTAAAACCCATCCACGTTCCTTCATCGCCCTTTGTGTTCCCGGGCCACAGTATCTCTTTCGAACAGTCCCATAGCCCTGGAAGACCTTCTGACTTCATGCCAACAATACTTCAAAACAACTTTCAGATTCATTATCTAAACAACAATACGGCCATCCACAAAACATTTGAACCGGACCATTATTTGCCAACGCATGACCTCCTGCTTTCACAAACAAACTAAAAATAAATAAAAGGTATCCCTCAACGACCCCCGAAAATGACGCCCAGATTTAACAAGGTCTATTCGCAACCCTAAGATTTAGGGGTCCACGGGACCTCATTGTTCGGAATAGTAAACACGTAAGGGGACTAGCACAGTTTGCGGCACTTGTGTCGATATCTCCATTCACTCTCTTATAAGCTGTGCCGGTCGGCTGGCCGTGCACAGCCTTTGTGCTGAATTATTCCTGAAGCTGCCTAGTAACTAGTTAGTTGGGAAATTTAATTATTTTTGGTGTGGTTTAGGATTATGTTGACAATTATTTACGAAAGAAAGTTTTGATTGGTTTTTCGTGTTGATATGAGAACTTAAGAAGCTTTTGTGTTGAATAGTTCTTAGTATGTTTTGTAAGTTTTGTCGTTTAAACTTTAACTGCGTGGGTAAAATTGATCATTGACGACCCGAATGGCGCAGCGGTAGTGTCGCCGCCTTACGTTCTTAGGGTCCCGGGTTCGAATCCCGGTTGGAGCAAATGTTTGTGTGATGAGCATGGACATTTGTTTCCGAGTCATTGTTGTTTATATGTATAATAAGTATGTATTTACGAACAAAAAGTATCTATGTAGTATATCAATTATCTGGTGTCCACGACACAAGCCTCGTTGCTTAGTGTGGCACCAGATGGCGCTGTGTGTTAATGTCCAGCGATATTTATTATTATTATTTATTATTATCAGTTTCACCAGGACTGAGGCCCTACTGCCTAACATTACGTCCGTATATTCTGATCTATCCGTCTCTCTCACTCGCACTCATCTGCAGACGTGTGCGAGAGAGAGGAATAGATCCGAATATACGGACGAAACGTTAGAGAGTAGGGCCCCTGTTCATAATAAACTGCTACTGACTTACATTAGACTGCCTCGTTAGTCGAGTGGTAGCAAGCGCGACTATTGAGCATGAGGTCTTGAGTCGATTCCCGGATCGGGCAAAGTGTTATTGGGTTTTTCAACCAGGGATTTGTCTCTGTAGCAGCCACGGAACCTAGATTTGTACCCGGTTAATGGCAATAGGCTCGCCTTCTATTACATGGGACTAAAAACATAACTGGCAAAATTTGGGTATACTAGCTACACTTCCGCTTAACCCTTCGGGAAAAACAGGCGTGATGTTACGTACTTACTATCTCACACACTGACAACCCAATATGGTCCCTCGTACATGCCCGAGGCTTATCCATATACAGCAGCAAGTTACACATTCTAAGACTGGTCAGACCAATGTCTTGGGGCCAATAAGTTGGCCATCTACACTAAAATTATAACAACAGACCGCTCTGGGAGCACGCAATGTTGGTAGATAGTTGGCCGAAGATATAATAACTTGTGTTTAGTGGTCTTAAAGTCTTGTTTGTCTATAAAGTTATATGAATACTAAGGTTTAAGTGCGGTTGTGTGGCGTAATTGTGAGTTTCGAGGCTTTGTTTTAATTAACTGTTAGTATTTTTATTATCTTTTTTTACTTTTTAATTACTTACATTAAACAAAATTCTTGTTACTAACAACCTTGCCTCGCCTATGGACTTTTTGTCTGAAACATTTTTTTATTATTGTTTGGAGGCAAATAAAAAGCCATCTTTAGCAACTATAAATCTGTTGTTTTTTTAATCTACAAGAGATAACACATCTTAAGGGACTAATTACAAATTAATGTCCGTCGTGCGTTTGATAGTAAAGTCCGTACTTGTGTTTTTTTCGCCATAAAAATTCGAATTAAAATATTTGAAGTATCAGATTTCAGACATTCTTCTTCTATTTTTTTTATTTTTCTTCTAATTTTTAATTAAATAACACTGAGTACAGACCAACCTGTCCGACCAACTCAAACTACAATTCTATTGACTCAAAATAAATACCTACCCTACTTAAAAACTTCAACGAATTCACCTTTACCAGTTCGACACAATATAATAGTTACATCTAACAACAAAGAGTTATTCGCCCCTCACTTTCACCCCCATTGTGCGACCAGATGCTCGCTTCAATGGATTTTTGCTACGTCACTTCTATTTTGCGTCGAACTGTCCGGTGACTAGTCATTCACCATAGAATGTTGAACGGTATGAAATTGGTTTACTATATCACAATGGGAATTTTTCGATTAATGATTTATTGATATTGATGGTTTGAATTTATTAGGTTAAATAGCCATTAGTGAAGATATACTACTTGATAAATCCTAATGTTCATTTCATGTAAATGACATAAGGGTGTGCACACATAAACAAAAAATATCTTATATTTTAATATTCCTTAGAACACCACATTTAATTTACATAACTACAATAATAAAGCAATTTACCATCACCGGAGCATAACAATAAAATCATTGCATGTCATTCACTACGCTATCTTTTATGTCACCGTTTCAACATCAGAACCCTCTTTTTAATCCGATTCGAACCGGTTCGGACCAGTTTGAGCAGAATCTTGGCGCGTGGACAACGCACCCCTGACTTGGTTTGAAGGTCATTGAACCATGGGGCCCAAAAACTAGGGGTGACTAGAGAAATAATCGATAATTTAGTTTTTTGGCATAGGTGTGTCCCTCTGGGGTTGGGTGATCAACAAAGTGCTGTCACGTGTTTTCATATTTTTTTAGTAATTTGATATTTTAAACTAGGATTGAAGTTCTTCTCAACATGTTTGAAAACATCTTACAATTGACTTCCATCGAAACATTTGCAATTTTTTGTTGCATTGCGTAGTTTAAAAGCGCATTTTTTCATTAATCTTTTATAAATTTTCTGTTATCTTTTAATTAAAAAATTACAAAATTGTTAAAAGTCATTTAAAAAATACAAATTGTCTAACAACAATCTTAAATCATGCCACCTGCCATGTCATACACGAAACACTACTTAATGACACACATTTTTTAACAAAAACTACCACTCAATCGTTTGTCCCCTGGTGTTCAAGCGTGATAATATTTTTACAACCAAACATTTTTCCTGACAAACTTCGATAAGAATCATAATATCAAATAGTGTGACTTATTCCGTGCATTTCCGTTGTACTAAAAGAGGGGCTATTATTACTAACATAAAGTCGAAAGTCAGCAAGGTAATGAACGTATTAAAATAAACTGCTACACAAGATTTTCTTCCAGCCGGAACTTGTCAGCTAAGATATGACTAAACTATTAAAAAAAACACACAGGGTTACCAGGACCGCACCTCATTAACAACACAACCAGTCGATTTAAGCGGACTAGCTAATACTATTGAAAGTCCATACAACATTTTGCCAGCTCAATTTCATAGTTACCTCAGACGTCCGATAAGCTGTACTTCAAACTGCAATGTTTATAAGACTCTTAATAAAGTGCGTCTCACCTTAAAAGGAAAAGCGCCGAGGTAGCCCGCGAAATTCCAATTTTCTTACGTTTTTGCAATTTGCAGGTGGTCGTTGACGATTTCATGAAAAAGTCATTCAATGGGATTAAGGGTTGTATTGATGAACCACTGACTAAAAAAAATATAATTCTGTTCAGTCCGTCAGTTAGATTATCAAAAAATATTGGATACGTGTTTTTCGTTTTATCAAATTAATAAAAATTGAAGAAGATAAAACGTGTCATAGATCATGAGTGGGGGCTTGTGACTTCACATTTGAGTTAAAAATGTACTCTAATGTGACGTCACACGAGTTTTCAACGCACTGTATCGTCTTCATTGTTTGTTTAGGTGAAAAAAGAAAAAATAGGTGTCCAATATTTTTTTGTCATCCATATATTTGTTTCAGTCACGAATCATATTTTGTTCACCATACAGCCTGTCACTGACCGGGAAATTACAAAAAACTTAAGAAAATGTTGCTTTTTCCGGATTACCTTAGCGCTTCCCCCTTAATCCACGCTAGCCTTTTCTGTTACTTTCTCGATTGCGACTTCTCTATTCATAAAAAAAAAAAAAAAAACAGATTAAAGAAACAAACTACAAAATCTATCTTTAACGTCAATCTCCCTCTTCCCCAAAACTAATATAAAGGCATCAAGCAATTCAAACTCCACTTGTCCCCGCAAAACTAAGATGGCTATCGATGACCGAATAGTTTTCGGGAATATTCGGGAATTTTCGGCATTTTTCGTACATCGTCGGGTGATCGTGTGCACTAAGGGTTTGAACACGTGGGGGCTGTGCTATCGAATCGTCCCCGTCGTATTTAAAGGCGAAGGAGACGGATGTGTGATGTGAAATTCGGAGTAGTGCGGAGTTGGTGTTGGAACTATTTTTATTTTATTTTTTAATTTACCTAGAAACCAAACATGTATTTAATTCAATTGAAACACCTATCCATCACTTTTAGGCAGTAACTGCTAGTTATTAATAATGGATTCTAATAAATGGATGAATAGATCGCTGCTGATAAATATTGAATGCCAGTATTCTTGGATGGAATTAAAAATAACAGAAAACGACTCTAAAGATTTATTTGAAGACAACGCGATGACCAAGGATAAAGTTCAGTGAAGTGAGATAAAACAATCATAATTATGTGCAACAAATAGAAAAATCTAAATTAAATGTTTTGTTTTTTAGAATACTAAATTTTTATTCTAAAAAACCAGTGACAGTTCCTATTGTAAGTAACGCAGCTCCACACATTCCTCTGTCCCCAATACTGTTCGCTAAGAGAAGGGCTCGGACTTGGGAACGTTATTGATTTCCATTATACCCGCACCGCCGCTCGTCATCTTAAAGACGTGTCGCGTTTCACACACTTTTATGTATCGTCACACTTTTATATATCGTCACACTTTTATATGTCGTCACACTTTTATATGGCATCTACGTATATATAGCGTGTACCAGAAATGTTTGAGTTTGAGTCATCGTGGTGATAGGATTAGTTAGCTAGACTCTGCGTTACCGACTGCTAGCTGTCCAGGGTGTGCCGGGCGTTAAAAATATCGTACTGCGATTCTAAATCGCAGTACGATATTTTTAACGCCTATCGGGGGGCTCCTTTCATGCACCCCAAAAGAGAAATGTGAGATCTTATTTCTTAATTCAGTCGGCAACAAAAACACAAGAAATAAAGAACAAGTGGAAGAATTTGAAGAATTTTTTACGCTCCACCAATCCCAGCCACAGCAAGGGCGCAAGCCAGACATTTATTTTAAGGGTGCCATGTGGAATAGACCATCCATCAACCTAAACAACTCTCTTCATGGGAAGATCATTGTAATCGCATGAAATTGTGTCCCATACAAACTTACCTAGTCGGTCCAAATCTATGAGACAGTTTATCCTATTATTATTATTATAAATGCGGAAGTTTGTGAGTATGGATGTATAGATGTTTGTTACTTTTTCACGCAAAAACTACGGATGAAATTTTGCACACAGATAGTTTATAACCTAGATTAAAACATATGATAATTTTTAGTCAATAACAATTATCAAACTTCACGCGGGCGAAGCCGCTGGCAGAAGCTAGTTTATTATTTACTAGCTGATGCCTGCGGCTTCGCCCGCCCGCAAATTATATACTAAAACCTTCCTCTTGAATCACTCTATCTATTAAAAAACCCGCATCAAAATCCGTTGCGTAGTTTTAAAGATTTAAGCATACATAGGGATATAGGGACAGAGAAAGCGACTTTGTTTTATACTATGTAGTGATTATAGTGGAAAACTATTATGCAATTGATTCCATGAACAGAAATGCTCATTTTAATGATCTCTACTCTTATAACCCATCCACCATAACGCATCCACTTTTATATTATAGCGTTACACTTTCTCCTTATGTGTCAGCGTTTCTGTACCATTATCATGATATATTATGGAAGATGAGGAAATACTGCGCAGCCGACAAATAATTTAGAAGGGCAGTAGGATTGTGGCGATCATAAAATATTAAATAGAAGAAAGTTTGTCATGGTAAGACAATGAATATGTGAGCGAGCCAAAGTTGCTACAGTATTTGTCGACATCAGCATTGATGTCTACTATTTGCCGGAATTTCGATAACATTTACTGTTTCTCCTTAACACAGGCTAAATTTTAGCCTATCTAGGAGAACAGTACTTCACCCATCTTTATTGTATAGTTGAACCTAAAAATTGTATAAATGCAACATTTGTAAACTTTGCAATCCCATTTTGAAATAAACTATTATTATTTATGTCATCCATCCCCCATTGTAGCCTTGAATCAAGCGTAATCCCCAGGAAAACCGTTTTATCTACGAATTCAAACAACATCCTAAACACCCTGTATAATTGAAATATAGTATCAAAGTCACATTTCAATATTGGTTTATTACACAGCTATATTTATGAGGTGACAAAAAGACCGATGAAATAAAATAAAATATAAATGAACGAAGGCGACGCTCGATGGTATCTGATGAACGAATCGAATGAATTCCTGCGGAGGTGAATGATTCGTTTTTTCCCGAACAAAACAATGAAATGAGATAGATAAGATTGAAAACTGGAATAAATTGTTGAAGGGAAAAACTTATGTAAGAAAGTAATTTAAATGACGTCGCGTCGTTGAGTTAGGTGCTCCAATGCTGTTCATCAGTGAAGATATTTATCAGAAAACATTTATTATGAGACGGTTTTGAAACATTTGTTTTCTTTGAGAGCTTTTTCAATTATAGTCAATCACCTCTACCTTGAATAATGGCATACCAACTAATTATCTTTTGATTGACGAAGGAGTTTTGTCCCCCGTATGTTTTTCTGTTACACTGAGGTATTTATTAATTCTGTCGCGGTCGCCACATGCTTTTTTTTTATTTTTTCGCTGTTCCCGGTAGGTGAAGTGTAAGAATATAATATGTATGCATGATGTATGCTCCTTTACTTTAGTAAGCAAGTACACTCCTTTACAACTAATCATGTATGCTGAGTTTGCACTATACCTCATATGCGCTTATTTTATGTGACAAATGTGGTGCTCTCAAAACGGTGAAGGAAAACATCGTGAGGAAACCGGCATGTCCTAGAACCAAAAAATTCGAAGACATGTGACATCTACCAATCCGCACTGGGCCCGCGTGGTAGATTATAGCCCATTTTCTCTCTTAGAGAGGAGGCCTGTGTCCCAGCAGTGGGAACATTAATAGGCTGATGATGATGATGAGATGGGGTTCTTTTCGCCTTCAATAGTAATTGCATATTTAAACCATAATGGCCACCCGGTCATCTGTTATCATGCCAATTCATACAGAGACAAACTAATCTAAAGATAATAAGATAAAACCAGAAGATTTCAAGCCCACCAGATAAGGCGACTGTCTTAAAAATATACAAACAAACAAACCATCCATACATATCTGCCGATCCTCTGTGGGTAATAAAGGGCGATAGTTGGAAGGAATCGGTTATCGCCGTATCTCGGACTCATCGGGAACTATGAATGTGGGTCGGGCTCACACCGAACTGAGACACGAAATGTACAGGGAGCATTTTACTAAGGTGGTGGTTTAATAATTTAATAAATAATATTTACTTTCATAATGTGAATGTCAATCTAATTAAGAAAGAGGATTAAAAACCGTAATTTGCATAACCAACTAAGACAAGAACCGAAATGCATGCATCTTCTACTTTGAATGGTTTCGTCTCAGCAAGCTTTACATAATAAAATGCCTGCAAGCTACTCCTTAAAAAAACTTTTAATAATATTCATTGCCCTATGGGACTAAAGTCTGTTATTCATTTGTTTTATTTTTTGCCTTAAGAGGACTACAGGAGCTAAAAGCGAGTTTTATTATGCAAAAAAGCATATGATTCATTGCAAAAAACAAAACTAGAAAAATATATGATATTCTTCAGGATATAATATGCTAGCATGATAGTGTTTTGAAACATAATACAACTAATTTTACTCGATAAAAAAAATTACGAACTTATCTCAAAAAAATATTTTAACGAGTAAAAACCATACTCAATTTTTTGCGATCATTCTGATCTTTTGGCAAATAATTCTACAAGCAATATATTAGCATGATAGTGTTTTATTTTTTAGTCCAATCAATAGATTTTTTGTAAATCGCTAAAAACCACTAATTTCGCACTATTCGGCCCGCAGTGACTGCCGTGACAACCACTTTGTAGTGCAAGCTGATTAGAACTTTATACCAACAGTATTTCAAACTAAGTTTGAACCACCACAATTAGAGTTGCTAATTTTGCAACTCTTTTTATTCAAGCTAGAAATAAAAAAGAAAATTAGCAAGTTAATCAATAATTTCACGAAACGTTCCATAAACTTTTTTCAAAATGTTTTACAGCTACGTAACAAAATTACATTATTTCAAACCCAAAAACAACCTTCTCGAACAGTCTACACCCTGTGTAATTCAGTGGGTATAATTAGTAAACCTAAGCCGTTATATGAAGTGATATTTACGTAGCTGGGGGTATATGTAGAGGGTAGACAAGGGGTGTAAGTACCACCTCTCACGTGGTCCTGCAAATAAAGGGAAAACGTGACCCATCAACTGTTAATAAAATTACCTACCATAATGAATAATACTTTCAAATTAGTTTAAAAGTTCTGAAAAGGTTTAAACAACTACCCTCGAGTCTTTTTAGGTTTCTCAAAGAAAAAGGTTTCGCAACTGTGAAATTTGTATAAGGTATTGTTGGCCACGTGTTAAGTTCAAAAGTAGCTGCTTGATTATTTTTTTGTTTTTAGGGTCCCGTACCTCAAAAGGAGAAAAGGGAACCCTTTTCAAGATGATTTTCTTGTCCGTCTGCCACCACCGATTTTCTCAGGAACGGGTGTACCTAGCAAGTTGAAATTTATACCAGGCCCCTTATTCACAACGCTTCGATTCGATTTTCGACTCGGAAAGTCGTATGTCTATCTTTTTTTGACATTACGAAATCAAGCGAGATAGACATACGACTTTCCGAATCGAAAATCGAATCGAAGCGTTGTGAATAGCTATGGCTATGCCTGAAGTTAATAGTCCCTATTAGGTGTATAAAAATCAAGGTCCTTAGTCAACACGATAGAAAGATATGGGCAAATTTAGATTTTCGCGAAAACTTGCAAGTACCAAAATTTACTTTAATTTTCAACTTTTTTATTTTTGGAACTTTTCCCTTTACTTGCGCTGTAAGACCTTGCTTTTAACCAATATTGACAATTCTAGGTCAACCAGAAGTACCCTATAGGTTTTGGGTCGAAAACCTATATGGTGGTTCCCGTTGACCTAAAATCGTGAAATTTGGCAAAAAGCAAGGTCTTACAGTACATCTGAAAACCGTAAATATATAGTTTAATAACAAAAAAAAAGCGATTTTACTATTACAAACTTATTATTTGCAGTTGGTGAAATAGCCGTTTCTAGGGATCGATTAGCAAAGTTAAGTTTGTCCTTTAAAAAAATTGCGGTTTCGATGCGCGAAGTACTCGCTCTTGGCAGGTTTTTTTTAGTTTGAGGGGTTAGGTACAGGTGATCGCTCGTCGATGGTAATACTTTGAGTTTGAGCTAGCCTAGTGAGATACTGACGGTTCCAATAGAATAAGATAAGCTAATGTGAGTGTTTTTACCTAAAGTAGAACAATAACTATACATTGCATTAGATGATACGATAAAAAAAATATTGGCTACAATCAATAATAAAATCAGACTTTTGAATTTTAAAAAAAACCTTCTTCATTATTTAGTACTATATGCTATCACTTCAGACGACCCGAATGGCGCAGCGGTAGTGAGGCTGCTTTACGTTCTTAGGGTCCCGGGTTCGAATCCCGGTAGAAGCAGATGTTTTGTGATGAGCATGGACATTTGTTTTAATAAGTATGTATTTCCAAACAAAAAGTATGTATGTAGTATATCAACTATCTGGTGTCCAAAACACAAGCCTCGTTGCTTAGTGTGGCACTGGATGGCGCTGTGTGTCCGGCGATATTTAATTATTTACTTTCTCCCACCAAAAATAAAAAGGTGTCAAGCAACAATCACATCAAAATACCCACAATTTTGATAACAGCCACTCCAGATTACCGAGCGACTTACTACTCTGCTGACCTCCCCAGGGCCCGAAGTTCCATAACTAGTTAAGATTTAATTAAATGCTTCCACAACTGTAGCTAATATGCTAAGCCAATAAACTGCTGTAGGGTATAGAGCATCAGTATTTAGAGCAGTTGTACAGCTTTCATCTGGGTCGTCTTGCTTCTATCATTGCTATTCCGGTTTATCGCTGGGGTACAATTTGATGATAGAATTAAACTTGGGATTAATTTTAAAGACGATGGTCATTTTGTCAGTGGTAAGGTTAGATTAGTCAAAGTCAAAGTCAAATCCTTTATTGCTAAATCCATGTACACAATGTTTTTGGAAAATGAAACGAACACTTCATCGGCCATTTTAAACATTGGTTAAAATGGCTGGAGTCTTCGTCGTTTACATATGTCTGTGCATGCGACTTATGAAAACGGCGAACACTCTAGAATTTCCTAAAGTGCTGCGGGACCATGACATGAGCATCACACCACACCACCACCACCACACCGCACCATCTTTAATATTTAGTTAAATATTACTATATTTAACTAAATATTAAAGATGGTGCGCAACACAGGTCCTTCGAGCCGGATGAAGAAAAAATATAATGATATTGTTATTGTGATATTTTTTTGGGAATACAATGTCATGCAATATTACTATCATAATTTTTTAATAACTTTGGATTGTAAACATTCCTAGTAGCTCTCATGACTCATGACGCAACGAAAGATGATAAGTAACGATAAACTATTAAACCAAAATCATTTTCTTAACTACTACTGACACCCCAAATTGATATGTAAATATTCACACAAGTTACAAAACAGTGTAACATAGAACATCTACACAGAAGTTACAACTACCCTGATATAAGTTGTGTTGCCCGAGGCAAATGGGATGGACCTGAGTCTCCGAGCTTAACTTCAAACAGTGCTGGGAATGGGAAGAAGATAGCTAGTGATATTGTGAATGAAACTATGTATGTAGGAGATGTTACTGTGCTTTGAGATAAGAAGAATTGGAGCATTCGTGTGTCTTCAGGGTTGGTTTTTGTCAGTATTAATTTGTATGTTGATAAAGCTATTACAGTTTAATGCACTATTCAAATGGAGGATTTGACAGCGGATTTCACCCACCAGCGGCAATGCGGTTAAACGTGTGTTGAAGTGCTATGCTTTTTTGCCGCTTCAATAATATTGACAGGGATTGAAAATGAAATAAAAGTAACAGGACGTTAATAATTTAAATTAAAATTTAATTTCAATTTTGACTTGAAACTTTGTTGTACAATTTTATTTGTTCGAGTTGATACGCACGTTAGAAATCTGTGATGTGCTGTAACAGGAATGTACATATTTGCCATTTTTATATGAATTTAAAACTCTCCAGTAAATCCGTCAAATAACAAAAATAGAATTTAAAAACACCGTAAAACGCTGGAACTGTTTAATATTTACATTCAACAAACCGCGATCAACCCGTCTGTTGACACAGTCAAAATATTCAGTAGTTACCATCAAACAGTTATCAATAGCACTAGAATAGAATCCCATTTTGACTGATTTATTCGAGCACAAAAGAGAATACAGTTAAATAAATAAATAGAAACACTGTGCACGGTACAGTTTATTTTTAGTCGAGAATTCAATCTTGTGTTCAATGTGCTCAAGTTTTTGAAACAGACTTTTTTCAATGAGATCGATAGGTAAAAATACCATTATAAGTAATATAGTGGTTGTGTTCTATTACTCATAATGGTATTTTGTTAACTACGGTAGTTTTGCGAGACTAGCTGAAAGCAATCAGTCTCAAAGAACTACCCTATTTTAAATTAGTCCATAATGCCAGTATAACTACGGCAAATAATTTAATGTTTTCCTTTCCACCCCAATTCATAATGCAAAACTTATAATACACATCATAAAGAAGTCAGTTAATTCAAGTTCGTATACTTCCTCAACCACATATTCCAAAACAGGATTCTCAATAAAAACGGTAAAATAAAACCATACTTTATAAGCACCGTCCGCTAAAACGTTGAGTACTGAAACCCGCGCAGTCATTGCGCGCACATAAACACTTTTGTGAGAACTCATCGTGATCAAATACTGGTAATAAAGATAGATTAATGGCATCCACCGAGCCGAGCGTTGCCGAACTTTGCCGAACTAACATGTGAGAGCTGAGTACGAATTGCAGAATAAGTTTTATTAATGGGCTTTTTGGTGCTTTTTTTGAGGGTTTTTGAAATGGAGTTTTTGGTTATTTTCTGCAGTAGACTTTGATAGTCTGGCTTTACAGTTTTTGATACGCAACTTATTAGATTTATATTCAACTATATAGTATAATATAGGTACCACTGCGTATCTAATATTTCAATGGACCAAAACAAAATGTTATCTGCTTTAGCTATGTTCATAAATCTGAGTCATTTTAAAACATGCAAATTCTCCAAAAAAAACTAATTTACACTAGACAAATCATATTGTATCAATCCACAACAGCGAATCAATGCGCAGTGCATTGATTCAATAAAAACCTATTCGTCACCTTAATTTTTTTGCCAACATTACCATCGATGCAATCTATCTGAAGACGAGTCTTGATTTATTCTGTTACTGCTAAGTGTGCTTGCTTGACAGCCAAAAGATTTATTGCTACATTTTTTCCGCTCCAAAGGTAGAGCCTATGTTTATCTGAACCAACTATCTGAATACGGTGGTATATTAAGTGAGTTGTTTCTGCCTGGTTTATTTGATCGTGTAAGCGAAAAATATTTTCGTGGTAAATTCTGCTGAAGTTTCTTATTTTGCTGTATTAATATAGATTTGTTTTGATTTAAATTTAGTAACTAAGTAAAACAATAGTAGCCTACGTCAATGTACACTTATTTCATTATCTTGATAACAGACTGGTCTAACTATATTTTCAATGAAATTTAATCAAAGAAACCTCTCATGTAATGTGACTTCTGTCAAAATACTTTTACTTCTAGTAACAGCTCGGTTATTGTCTCTATTTTGAACGCATCATTTTCAATCTTTAGTGTCTGTTATTAAAGCTTCATTTAACAACTAAGAGTTCATTAATAGAACTACAGTGTTTCTTCTTTAACAATGTATACCTACCACGAGCTAGTAAACAACTTTTGCCTTTTTCTGTTTTGTATTTCCAAAATCACAGTCGTTTGCGAAACTCCTCAGTGCATTAACAAAATTGTCTTCACTAAAACAAACAAGCCCTTTGGGCAACTTCAGAAACAAAGCAACGGCAATTTCATACCCAACTTTTTGCACAACAAAAGAAAATATCCTTTTCCCAATAATACTAACGACGAAAATTGACGCTTCACAAAAAGGGATCCAAATTATTATTCCAGTTTTGTTTGTCGTCATCAAAAGGAGAAAACCTTAAAGGTATCTTTAAAAATCCATTTCAGAGTTATCCGGTAAAAATGCCTCGGGTGATTTTTTATATCCATATTCACCATTTCAGTACGGCCGGGTGAAGGTAGGGTGACACACGGTAACAAAGATTAATGATACATATCTGAAAAGTTTTTTAGTTTAGTATTTTTTGGAGGATTGATCAAGAGTGATTAATTGTTTTTGAGTATCACTATGATGTTGGAATGCACCGTTAAAAACATTGCAAAGGAAGTGACATTAATTAAAATTAAATTAAATCGTTGCAGCTATTTAAAGGCTATAAGTTTCATCAATCTCTAACGAAGTGGTTTGTTTGAGAAAACTTTTGGTGCTGTCCGATCCATTTATTAGTACCAGCCTGACACAATCACCAAGATCCATAATTTGACGATGTAAAGATTCAATGGCTAAATCATTTGTGGACCAAAGATAGATCCCTGAAGCACCTTACAGTGTGTCTCCTATAAAACTCAATAGGATGGTGGGTGTGACCGTTTTATTCTGCCGTCTCCTCGGCTTTGCAATTCGCTCGCCGTTCTGAGGGCTACAACGAAGGGGAAGTGCCCAGATGTCGCCGAACAAATTATTTACTACCCTTCCTTTTGTCAGAGACCTGCATCTCCATATTTGTTATTGCGAAAACGGTGTCAACCGAATTTCGGAGCATACCTGGAATTGGATGGCGCTATTCATCTTGATTCTTTTTATGGAGAAAATTGGGTTTGATAGAGCATGTAGGCCTGGTCATCATTTGTTAATGTCCAAGGGTTTTGGCAACAGATAGAAAATATTCGGGTTCTGGTGACGTATTTTTTGCAGGAGCATTGAAATGTCTTGCAATTTTTTGTGTCCTCGTTGCTATGAAAGTTGGATGTGCCATTGTCATGTAAAATTTTATTTTGACTATGTGTAATAAGTTATATCAATAGAAAAATAAGGTCCATCTTACAAAGCATTTACCAAAACAACTCTACTTTTAGTAACACGTCATCACCAGTCTATTGCTATTAACTGGGCTCACATCCACAGATCCAAACTCCGACTTTAATATTATGTTTTTTTAGGGTTCCGTAGTCCTGACAAGGAACCCTTATAGTTTCGCCATGTCCGTCTGTCTGTCTGTCTGTCCGAGGTCTGGCTAAGAGACCGTTAGCACTAGAAAGCTGTAATTTTGTAGTGTTTATATCAATAACGCCGACAAAGTGGTAAAATATTTTTTTTTTAGGGTAGCCACATGTGAAGTGGGGATGATTTTTTTTTCGTCCTCTACCCCATCGTGTGGGGTATCGTTGAATAGGTCTTTTAAAATGACTTAGGGGCTGCCAGTACTACTTTTCGATTTAATGCTCCATTTACGAAATATTAAACTTTAAAGTGCAAATTTTTGTTCAGTAGGGCGTCCCGCCCTCTAAAACCTAAACTGCTGGCTTGAAAAATTCATGATGATAGTGAACTTTAAAGGAAAACTATAACAGTTAAGATAACTTTATTAGTTTAGCAGGAACAGTCGTTGACCTAGAGTGTTTGATAGTTTTGTACCAAATACATAATCCTTAGAATAAATCCTATAAAGTGACTAAGATGAAGTAGTTGCTAGTTTATAACGGGTGAAAACTTTCATTGAAAAACAAAATCTAAAATATAACTGGCTACTACGGAACCCTACACTGCGCGTGGACCGACACGCACTTGGCCGGTTTTTTCCTTTAGCTCAATAATTTTTGACCTAATACAGTACCTACAGTTTTAACTACAACTTTTATTTATCCATTTATTAGAAAATGGCGGCACATAGTGACAGCATTCTATAGAGCTGGCCGGAAACAAATGCAGGTTATAAAAAAGTCACCGGCACATGTTGCAGTGGAGTGCACTGACCGCACATACCCTTGGGTTCTAATAGTACTGGCTGCCGACTGTTTGTGACTAACAATAATAAGGCTATATGGTCTAAAATAAGTAAGAAAGGGTTTTTTGTGTACTTCATACTACATTGTAGCGTCGTATAATATCCGATGGGCTGCTGGGATTTTTGTTCCGCCACATGCTCTCCCTAGCTAAAACACTAGGAAGTAGTGAAGGGCGAGCATTTTTGGAGTACTGTCTAATGCTTTTCCATTCTTCAAAAAGTGCTGATTCTCACCCTAATATGAATAAACGACTCCTTTATTACCAAGTTTTTACTCTTCAAGTAGTCATATTAATCCAGGGTTTCAGTAATCCTTCTTCTTGTTGTCAAGTCTTAAGGTTTTAGTTATTTGAAACGTGCTCGTAGCTTTGAAATTTCAACCACGTCTCTAATTTTAAAAGATAATACAATGTCACGTTTGTCTTTGACCTTATGTTGCCATTTGTGGGTCTAGACTTAAATTTACAGCCTGTTGAAGTTTCGAAAATGTTTTGGGAACAAACATAAGTTTAACCAAAGAGATTTTAAATACTATAGAGAGACTATCAAAGGAAATGTCATAGAAACACTGTGATCTCTTGTCTCAGGGACGTCTTAGATGATTGCCAAGTTTAAAAAAGAAAGTGGAAGTGCAGGCGGGCGATATATGCATAGACTGCATGGAAGATGGGGCAAGAAATTGCTGAAGTGGAGACCACGAACGGGACGGAGGGATGTGGGAAGACAACCGTCTAGGTAGACAGACGCTCTCGTTAAAGTAGCCGGAAGAAGTTAGATAGCCATGACACTAAACCATCAAAAGTGGAGAGATTGGGAAGAAACGTACACTCAGCATTGGGTGGCCAAAGGTCGATGAAGAAGGGACATTTTGACACGTTACATTTTGTACTGACAGTAACCAATTGGCTATAGAAGATTATGAAGTTTTTCGCTTATCTTTGCCTAGTATATCAAAAGTATAATTCAAACTTTCGACTCAAACATCTTTCACTGGGATTTGAATAGCTACTTTTTCCCGTGATTTAGCCACCAAATCCAGCTCATAACAAGGCGAAATGGGAAAGATAAGTGCAAACAAAGCTGCAACTGTACTTCATGCAACATATGTGGACGACTCTTTTATTGCTGCGTCCGTGCTCGTGTTATTGGTCGAATTCATCCGGGGTTTAATTCCATTGCATGTGTTTTTATATCGTTCGCTCTGTAGCCTTTTTTTTTGTTGTGTTAGAAGAGTTATGCTGTTAATTGAAATGTGCTTGCTGTTTATTTTTTGGTTTATGGTGGAGGTGTGTGTACTTTTGTATTTGGTTGTGGAAACATGTTATTCATAAATTTTAAGTGGATAGCGTAAAACGAGGATGAAAACGATAAGCAAGGTTATTAATTATGTTTCAAATCGGGAAGAGAAGCGAGGTGTTTTTGCTTCCAGAGAATTCCAATGTTTTTTTTTGTGAAATTAAAACCCTACCAATTGATAAGCATTGATAGGTATAATAATTACTGCTAAACAAACACACACTAAAAATCATACTCATTTTTATTATCTACACCAATTTAGCTTTGTATTACCCGAAAGTGTTGTATAAAATAGAGCATAATAAAATTACCAGCAAAATATTCCATCTTACATACACTAAAATTGTTTAAAAGCAAGCTACAACTACTCTAGCCTCACTTTCCACATCCCAAAGCGCCATTTTATCTCATTCACACAAACCCACAACATACTGAAGAAATTCGAAACATCCAACTAGCATCAGCCTCATACATGTAAAATATCGTATAACCTCGCATATTTGTTTTCCATTAATCCACTAGTTTGCCAGAACAAAGTAAACACGATTCCACTAACTGTTGTAACGAAACTTTACTGGGAGTATGCTCTGTCTCACTTTAACGTGGGAGGTGAGAAAGGGTTGGTAACACCGCGATACTGTGTTGTGATAATGCACAGTGTCTCGCTCTTTCGTAAGATGAAGTAATCATCTTTGAATATGGTAAACAGTTGAAAATTATATTGTTGTTGGTTCAAGGTTCGCTTATTTTCGTTTGATATTAATAGCCATGTATGTGTGTAGAAAGCAGAGGATTCGAGGTTCTTATTATACAGGGTGTAAACCACCTCATCACGAAGCCGTCAACCAAGCATTCTGTACATCAAACTAAGTAACTTTACGCAAAAATTATTGCTGGGAAACGACTTTTTTTTGGGGTGAAAAATCATGTTTTGTGGAAGAACTCAGTGTAACGCACTCAAAACATTGTGCTGATGGCTGGATTGAATAGTACGAGGGTCGTGGAGGTGTTTAAAGTAAAATCTTACATTAAAACTTGTATTTAAAAAAAAAAGTTGTCAAAAAGTTGGAACTTTGACCCCCAATATATCCGTAACTAGAAGGTTTCCAGGTATGGTGTAGAACAAAAAAGTGATCGCAACGACGAGGAAAATAAGTGCCTTTCTACTTCGTTAAGAGGTGTTTTACAGCCTTTAGGTATACTCGTAGTTCATCAGAAAAAGTAACATACCTTTTCATGAGTCTACAGATTACTAACAGAATGTCATATACTTAGAAAATTGAATCAAAAATTGAAATTTGCAACATTTCGGTCCCACTGAGTTCCTTACCACAAGATTAATTTGTTTTTTTTTATATATATATACTGCAAACAACTCCACATCAGCTAGAGATCAGACGTAACTCCATCAAAAGAAAACATTTCAGGTTTAAAATTCTAATGAGATTTTTAAGTAATAAACCTTCATTAATTGGGATAGGTTGTTGCTTGGCAAAGATTCATAAAAGACGATCCTCTCAGTCGCCACAGCAACTCCCTAGGACATCAATCTCCATCCAACGGTTATAATACGGCTTCCAGTAGTCCTTAGTAGTGGTTTGGTTACCAAGTGTCTACTAATTAGAAACTTTAAAACCAAGGACGGTAATCTTTAGCAACAAGATAGAAAACAGCAGCAATATTGTTACGGCAACCGAATTTATTTCGGAGGAAATCGCCGTTAAGTTAGACCGCGCGAAGGTGCTGTGATGATCTCGTTTGCGTGGCAAACATGGTCAGATATCGCACAGGACAGAGTTTGGAAGGAGAAAGGGGAGGTCGTTGCCCAGCAGTGGTACAATCAAACAGGCTACCAAAAAAAAACCGGCCAAGTGCGTGTAGGACTCACGCACGAAGGGTTCCGTATCATTATCTAAACAACATTAGATAAAATGGCAAAAAAATCACGTTTGTTATATGGGAGCCCCCCTTAAATATTTATTTTATTTTAATTTAACTATTTATTTTTAAAGTGAATATATAACTAAATATTCTGTGAATATTTCAAGCGTCTACCTGTTGCCGTTATTAATATCGAGCAAAAAACGGCAAAAAAAAGTCACGTTTGTTGTATGGGAGCCCCCATTAAATATTTATTTTACTCTGTTATTAGTATTTGTTGTTATAGCAGCAACCGAAATACATAATCTGTGATAATTTCAACTGTCTAGCTATTACGGTTCATGAGCTACACCCGGTGACAGACAGACCGACAGTGGAGTCTTAGTAATAGGGTCCCGTTTTTACCCTTTGGGTAAGGAACCCTAAGAAGAGACAAATATCTAAATATTTCCTTAAGTTGACTGTAAGTGTTTCCAAGCACATCGTTCGCGGAAGAATACCAACATAATAACAAAACAAAAATAAAGCAATTACAAATAGAACAGCTTACTCCCGTACCTACTGTCGGTCATCTCTTCACAAATGGTCACAGCGGCGAGTGCGTTTTATTATCCCGCAGCTCGTAAGGGCCTGACATGGCCACACGCAAATATTCGTCCTGGTTTCACTGTTTACGTTATTGTTTTACGGATACAAATTATTTTCACGCTTTTATAAGTGTAAATGAACACTAAAACTGCTAACTGACTATCAGCACATTCAAACTGCATCCAGCTGTCAGTGTGATCATTGCTTTGCAATATTGACAATGACAGATGTTAAACACGTTGGTGAAATTAGCCATATTAACCCCCAAATACTGAAACGTCACTTAAAATTTAAGGGCTGCTTAACATTTGAACAGCTCCTAAACTTTAAATTTTGTATGGCCAAACGTCAGATTTGAGTATCTGTTAAATATAAGTGCTACTTAAATTTTGAGTGACGTTTCAGTATTCGGCCATATGTAGGTTACAATTGAATTTAAATAAGTTCAATGTAGAATCAACAAATTACTTTTCACTTTGCATACGATTCAGAGTCCAATACAACACGAAAAACTTAAACTAACACAATTATTCAAATGTAGTTGGAATTCAAATCTGAAGACGGTAGATATGAATAGTTAACACCTTCAGTATTGTTGTACGGAACCACAATTCAAATTCAAATATTTTATTTCAGATAAACATCCATATAATGTTAGTAGTAGTAGAACTTAGCCTAATGTTAGTATTAAATTAAATTAATAACAATACACACAGTTCAATGGCTCATTAGTTGTTACTAATGAACCATTGCACTGTTGGTTCAATGGTACAGAGCTTATTTGGATAAATGTGTCTGAACACTTACCCACCTTCGTAAGAGTGGAGAGTCCCACCGGTCTGAAAACACATCCAGGATGCCATTGGAGGAGGAGCGCAAGCGCACCATCATGGAAGCGCATCGCTTCCGCATGATTGCGGCGGACACGTCGACGCACGCTTCCGCGAACATCCTTGACGCGCTACATCGCCACTAGCTAGTAGCCTAGCGAGTAGCCTAGCGAGTAGCCTAGCGAGTAGCCTAGCGAGTAGCCTAGCGAGTAGCCTAGCGAGTAGCCTAGCGAGTAGCCTAGCGAGTAGCCTAGCGAGTAGCCTAGCGAGTAGCCTAGCGAGTAGCCTAGCGAGTAGCCTAGCGTATACCTTGGCGAGTCGCGAAGTGAAACGAACGTTCTGAAATCTTTGACTCGCTAGACTCCAGCCTCACAGCAAGCTACCTATCGGTGCGTTCGTGACCTATGGGTTCATTATAAAAACAAATCATACACATGAATGAATGAATCATTCCCCCTGCGTCGATTCCCTTTGCGTCGACTCGTGAAACAAATGACATCGGTTTTAAAAAGTTTACGCTTAACCACAAGGTTGGAAAAGTACACTTCAAACAAAAAGTGAAACGCTTTTATTTGCAAATAAAGTTGTATTTATTTTACACAAATTATAAATTTACTATTCTAATAGAGACAACAAGGCTATTCTAAATTAATTTATCTTATTAATACCTAATATGTATTGACTAAAATCGTCCTTTTGGCGACCGAAAGTACTAGGCTTGCAGGAATTGAAGATGGTATTTCAATCACAAGTTTACTGTGACAATATTATACAGTAAGTACCTACACCTACTCAGATACCCGGAATATACAAATACACACCGCCTTGAACTTATGCTAGCCTAGTACTTTTTGGTGGGTTATCAATGTATAATTTAAAATACGGATCACTGGATGAGCAAACTAACTTTATTAATTAAAAGCCGTATTTCGTTTTTAATATGACTGTACTCTGTGACAGCTATGTCGAGGCGAAACAAAAGACAGTGCATCAAAACCAAGAAAAATCACGAGTCGACGCAAAGGGACTCGACGCAGGGGGAAAGATTCGAATGAATTAAGGTTATGATTTTGTGTTGTAACAACAGCGTTTCCTTTTAGTGTCTTATTATTTTACCCTTTTAAAACATAAGAAGATTAGGTTGAAAAAATGCCGCGTAAATAAAACAACAAACTCTAAAAGAATCTCGTGCCTACTAAAAAACCTTTCTAAGAAAAACATCATTACACAGAACACATTTTTTCTAATCCCCCAACATTATGTACACGCCTTTTCCCAACTTTTACTGCCTGTTACTTTATTCGGAGTAAAAAAAAAGTAATTTGGCTATGATGCCTTTATTACCGGCCATAGACGTATAGAGTTATAGCCCTTCTCATTTCGTTGGATAGCCCTTTGTTTAGAGGACGTATAACTTTTTATATCGATGCCTGTCATCTAGTTTTTGGTGTTTATAGCCATTTGTTTTTTCCGATGATGCTGCTTACCTTTCTTTATTGACAGAGGATAAAGAGTAGTTTGTAAAGTGTCTCGTCCCAATTTTTTTTTATGAAGCTCTACGATGATAAGAACACATGTTGGCCGTGTGATAAGCACCCACCACATACCTCCAGAACCTAGGCAGATACTTTATGTAATGTGTGTGTCTTCACTTCTGCTTTTCAAATGCTAAAGGAAAGCATCAGCTTGCGTGGTGGATTATAGCTCGATCCCGATCCCCTAGAAAAGGCTTCAGCTACAACAGTGGAAAAGGTAAGGGGTGATTAAGTACAGGGTGAAAGAGATACTGACACACAAACGGTTACCATGTATCATTCTGAAAAATTTAAATGATTAAATCCTCTATCGGTAAGTTAAAAAGTAATAATAATAATAATAGATATGATAGATCAAATTTGACATCTGTTGTTGCTAAACTGATTTAGCAACTACAGCAAATACTTCATCTTAATCACTATACCTAAAGGATTTATTTTATGGATTTTGTATTTGGTACAAAATTATCCAACACCCAAGTTCTACGACTATTACTGCTAAACTTATAAAGTTATCTTAACCGCTATAATTTTTCTTTAAAGTTCATGAAATGTACTATCATCATGAATTTGTCTAGATTTTTCAAGCCCGCTGTTTAGCTTTTAAAGGGGGGGGGGGACGCCCTACTGGAACAAATATTTGCACTTTGAAGTTTAACATTTCGTAAATGGAGCAATAAATAGTATTAGCAACTCATAAGTCATTTTAAAAGACCTATTCAACGATACCCCACACGACGAGATAGACGACGAAAAAAAAGTCCATCACCACTTCACATGTAGGGGCTAACCTAAAAAAAAAAAAACAAATTTTACCATTTTGTCGGCGTAGTTGATATACACACCTCTACAAAATTACAGTTTTCTAGTACTAACAGTCTCTGAGTAAAACCTTGGACGGACGGACGGACAGACGTTAATGACGAAACTATAAGGGTTCCTTGTCAGACTTGACTTGACTTGGGACTACGGAACCCTAAAAACAGCTGTTCCCCACAAAAGTGCAACGCCTATACGGTCAAAATGTATGGATAAGCTGTTTTTTTAATCTGACTCTGAAATCCTGTAGAAGGGTTCAGAGGGCTAATTCACGTAATTTCTATGACGCGCCGATGAAGTTGTAGTGCAAACTGCAGTTAAGTTCAAGTTCGAGTGTTAGACGGTATTCTTGTAATCTTTAAACTGCGCGTGAATTGCACGTTAACTGTACGATAACCAAACTTACTTATGGTGTGGCCATTTGAGAGAAAAAATATTACTCACTAAATAATCGAATAGAATCGATTACATTTCAATGAATATGACGTTATTAAAATATTAAAATAATACCCCAGTACAGGTTTTAGCGCTTTATCTTACATAGTAGAATACCGATCATGTTGCGTTCCGAAGCACGCACCAAAGACGCGCAACAGTAGTATGCCGTTATTGAGCTCGCGTGAACTGGATGCGCGAGCGTGTCTGACAGCGGTAGAGAATAAGAAAAGCGTTGTTTTGATAGAAACTTTGCTGCAACTGCACTGCAACAGCACTTCTTTAGTTACGTGAATTAGCCTACAGAATGACGTACTGAACAATTGTCAGTAACAATTTGTAGGTCAGTGCCCCTTCCAGCCTTAGATCTGAACACACCGGCTTTGAAAGAAAGGTATCTGTCAACTGTGAAGACAAAGATCACAACAAGCCGTAATGAAATGGCCATCAATTCAGACCCTCGCCTTTGACCAACTATATTGGCAACCTTTAACCTAACTAGAAGTCGCCGTTCCTGAATTTTGCACAGAGCAACTGCCATACAACCTCTGCAATCCAACTACTGGTCAATATTCAATTCCTAACAAAGTTAGTTATCAGATTTGCTGGGCCACTGGACAGTTTTAACGACTGTCGGTATTCGTATGAAAACGAAACTGACGGACTAAAGTGGTTACAGGCAGGCACGAGTTTTGATCTACGAATATTGTATATGAAATGCCAAAAGAAAAACACATGATCGCTCGATGTGGCGAGGCTCGGGGGAGGCCTAAGTCCACCAGGGACGTGTAACGGCTATTCATTAAATTGATTCACTCGCGTAGGACAGGATGCTAAGCTTGGGAGCATATGTCCAGCAGTGAGATGCGACAGGCTGAGTTGATAAAGAAGAATACTAGAATTTGAAAATATTTTCATTCTAGAACATAATTTTATCTACATATTGAAAACCGCTACAACAGAACCCCTTTGCAGCTAAATCTAATACATATAGACTGAAACTCGAACAAACACACACTTCCCTCTTATTGTTAAAGCAATAAAGTTCAATATTGCTCAACAAAAGGATAGTTTGGAGTAGAAAGTTGACAATGGCGGAGTGCGCAGCGCCAAAATGTTTTGAGCAAATATTCATTGAATGTAAATCCGTCGAGGCCGTTTGGATTAGAAGTGGTATATACTGTATACGGTAGCAATTTTAAAACGTAAAGCGAATTGTTATTGATTTGTTCAGATTTGTGGTTTGTGGGGGTTTTCCAGCGGTAATTTTCGTTATGCAGAGACCCATTGTTAATTATATTTTTTCCTCGAATGTACCTAAGTAACGAGTCAACGAAACTGGCAAATTATGGAAACTGTCGAGTTGACGCAAATGTCGAATTCACACAACTGTCCAATCAGCGAAAGTGACGAATCAGCGAAACTGTCGAATTAAATAAACCGACGAGTGAGAAAAAATGACCAGTGTTACGCGGACTCTAGCTTTTACTAAGTACTTTAAGATACTGTTTTAAGCTTTCACGGTTCATAACTATACTTAAAATGTCACTTACGGGATATCTTCCGTGATTATTGTTGATGATCGCGGGTTGACCGCGCGGGTCAACCCGCGATCATGGCGAGATATCGGGAGCTCAAAAATAAACAATAATCACGGAATATATCCCGTAAGTGACATTTTAAGTACTGTAAGATAGACCCGATTAGGATTTTTATTAGCCTTCTCCTATAATACCAATAATAATAATATATGTATAATTTAAATAAATATTAATGTATAAATCCAATATATAAGTAGTAAAAATTATATGACACAATTTATGTACCTAGTTGTAAGCCCTTCACAAAACGAATGAGTAGACAAATATTGAAGTTGTAAACTAATATTAATTTATAATAGCCCTCCTCCTAATTTGTATTTTGTTATGCCCGACAGGGCCCACAATGCTCTAAAACTACTGTATGTATATTCCTATGTACCTACCACCTAAGTTCACATTGTGGAATGCAATAAAAGTATTGAGTATTGAGTATTAACTATGTTGAGGTCCAGTCAGGCCAAATCTACAATAAACTATCTATTTGACCTCCACATTCCATTACTGAGCAATGATAACACCGTCGTATCCTATTTTTAACCGACTTCTAAAAAGGAGGACGTTCTAAACTCGGCTTTTTTTTCTTTAAATGTTTATTGAATCAACACATTACTGGTCCGATTTACGTGATTATTCTCTCATTTGGTAGAGGAAACTTGTAGCGAGTAGAGGACATTATTCACATTGCTTGGATAATTTATGAGTTATCCTCTCTAAGGCATATTTATCTTTTCTTCTTTGAAAAAAGTAAAATGAATGAAAATAAATACTCGACAAAAAGTTGTGTGAGATACCTTCATACCACAACTAAAAAGGCTGAAATAAAAAAGTTTATATTTACATAAAATAAATAAAATAAAAATAAAATAGACGAGAAACAGTTTCTGAAATAGTAAACATTTATTTTTTTGACTTTAGCACTATGTTCATCACTTGGACCTTGACGAAGTTGTTCTCTTTATATTTTTGACATTGAATTTGACATTATACCGCTATTTATTTGACATTTGTTGTATTTTTTTGTTGACACATTTTAAATTATTTGAATATTAAACCAAACATTTCAATTTTTATCAATTTTATAGGCTATAAATGTATTTGTTTCCGCATGTGATAATTTTATTTAATATGTAATTTTCAACACAATGTAAATTGTTTATGAATAAATAAAATATGAATGAATGAATTAGATTGAGGATTTGGGGGTGCTAGTCAATGATGTTATACATAATACTGAGGTAGATAAGTTTTACCGACGTCAGCGTGGCAACGCAAACACAAGCTGATCAGCTTGTGTGACCTCAGTCCGTCCTGTGCGACGCGAACTGACGTTTAAGCGGGAGTTTGGTGTATGAAAATAAACAAATAAGGCAAATTGTGTGATCAGAAAGTGCAATACTTATACCGGGCCAGCTGTAAAAATCAAGAAGGACGTATCTTTTCATTTGTTAGTACTGTTTAGTCTATTTAAAATGGAAAATCATAAATTTTATTTTACTCAAAAATCACTGCGGCGCTGTTACCGCTTTGACATCTACACGAACAAGACAAGTAGTGCGACGCATATGAGTGACAGAGAGCACGAGATAATGGCGTGTGGTGTTGTCAGTTCGAACGACGCGGTCGAATTTCGCTATGTTTTTATTTCTTTTTAATAAGTATAACGTCTCTTTTGGTAAAATCTCATTGGTGCTAGTCCAACATAGAATTGTAATATAATTATTTGAACCGAAATAAAAAAAAAACACGAGCAACAGTTCCTAAAATAGTAAACATGGTAACTATAAGAATTCTTCATTACCCACCAAAAATCTAACTTATTACCCATAACTCCTCAACCTAATTCCCCCTAACCTGTTTTCAAATGCTGAGCATGAAAGTCATAACCTTGATCAAAGATCGCGGAGATAAAGCCATAATTACGGGCGCGCCAGGTAGATTAGAGACCGTAATATCGTGTTACACATTATAAAATGGATGCCGTCTCCCCTTTTGCGAAATCCCTTTCAACAAATAGGCAGAGTTTGGATGTTTTTGATGTAACTATAAATGATACCTATACAATTGTAATTGTAAGTCATATATATAAAGCATGTTTTACGGTGTAGAAAACTTGCGACATCTTCAACGGTACATGATAATATCACTATGCATCATTCTGTCACGTAAAATTTAAAAAATCAAAATACTTTATTTTACATAAATAAATAAATAAATGTTGCTGGACATTACACACAGCGCCATCTAGTGCCACACTAAGCAACAAGGCTTGTGTCGTGGACACCAGATAGTTGATATACTACATAGATACTTTTTGTTTGTAAATACATACTTATTATACATATAAACATCCATGACTCGGAAACAAATGTCCATGCTCATTACACAAACATTTGCTCGTACCGGGATTCGTACCCGGGACCCTAAGAACGTAAGGCAGCCTCACGACCGCTGCGCCATTCGGGTCGTCATAGGCCTAGATGGGCACTTATAAAACGTCTAAAAAGGTGCACGGTTCGCGTTGGTCGTTTCCATGGAGAAGAACCGGCAAGAAACTCCATGATCACTCTTTAAAAAAATGTTACATCGCATTAACATTAATACAGATACCCGAAAATAACCCTCAGGCAGTACCACACACAAAACACAACATCTGGCTGGTAGGAGGATCCTCCCTTTTGAGGAGAAGATGAGGAACTTTGCGACAAAGAAGTCAGCTAGTTATCCTTGGATTGGCGTCGTTATTGGAACTAGAATACTTTTGGAAAGGATAAAATATTTTTCTACTTTTCCGGTTTGGAATTAAGCTATAGAGAACTTTTCTGCCTGCCCAAAGCGCTTTTCTGCTTATATCATGATCTGTCGACTGACCAATTTGGTCGAGACGCCATTGTTTAACTATTGTGTCTACTTCGTGGACAGATCATGGGTTAACTATGTGACAAAAAGATGAACTAGTTAGCGATAGGTTATTTTAATGAACTCCTTTTTTTTCGTATGGGAAATCATCAAATTTTAATGACTCTTCCCGCTCTGGGCGGAGCAGGAGGGAGTGTCAGACTTTTACTGACTAAAACCCATCCATGTTCCTTCATCGCCCTTTGTGTTCCGGGGCCACGGTATCTCTTTCGAATAGTCCCGCAGCCTTTAATGAACTCCTGAGTTTAGCTATCGCCAATCCGTTTTGCATTATTAAGCTATACCGAGCCCTATCAGCAGATACCAAATTTATTTTCTGTAGTTATACATTTTTGCGCTTTTCCGTACACCTAACAAATCTAATATCTCCAACAGCATAATATTTTGCCAACATTATAAACAAAACTTTAAACAAACTCCCCATACTGACCCCTTTGATTACTGAAATGACTAAAACAAGTGGAGCAACCTTTAATAAATTTAAATTCATAGAGTTATCAAGGTGGTATGCAAATGAGCCATATAAAAATGTTAATTACAGTGCCCTTAAGCCCGGCTTGCATATGCGAACGGGTGATATGAGCCAACGCCTACAATTATAAACTGGAACAAGTCGGCGCTTTGTGTTGAGTTTTGTAGTTTAAAAAAGAGAGGCTCTATGAGACTATAATGATAGTGCTAATATAATTTATCTGAAAACGTCTTCTACTAGGAGGTCCTGGGTTTGATTTCCGGATCAGGCAGTGTTATTGGGATTTTCTCTGGACCTGTGCCGGTTGATGGCAATAGGCTCACCCATTATTCTCTTCTTCTTAGTCGAAACACCCTTGTCAGAGTGGTCGTGGTTGCGCAGACGAGGTACACGGAGCGATGTTCGGTGGATCTTTGACTTCCCCGAGGATTGCTCTTTCAGCGATGTGCTTCCATTTCTGCCGGTTGGAGACGTTGCGAGTACACTGGACCATGGTGGACTCAGTAGCCTTCTTGATCAGGTCAGTCCGGCGAGTTGGTGATCGGCCGCGTGATCTCTTGCCCTCCACCTGGCCCTGAACCACCAGTCTCTCCATCGAATTCACCCATTATTACATGGGACTTAAACATAACTGGCGAAAAGTAGGTATAATTAGGTACACCTCTGCCTAACCCTTTGGTGATAAAAGGTGTGATTGATGTTATGCTATGTTATGTTTGGTAACTAAGCCCAATTCTGTCAAGCTCTTTTGAGAGCCAAGACTCTAAAAAACTCAGAACACAGTCACCGAATGTTTCATAGCACAGGCTCAGAGGGCCAAACTATTATTTTCCGCCTCCGCATTTCCAATCACTATCATCCTGTCAAGTCACGTTATCTCAGAAACTCATAAATACTGATCACGCGTCCACTTTTTGCGCGTCATTCTTGAGAGTATCGCGATATAAAAAGTGCCAGTGTAAGTGGCCGCCAATCATGAGGACACCATAAAAATGCTATGGTACACTTGATGTGTTAACTATAGATTTCTTTGTAAATACGTTACGTTCAGCACAGAAATAGATTCTGCACCATATTGTGAATGACGAATGCATATCCTGATTTTGTTGGTAGGTGATTTAATCAACTAATCACAATTGGTTAGTTGACCAAATTACCACCAACCAAGCTATTCAGCTGACGCAATATTTGAAAGCTAGTTTTTATCAATTTTCTGTAATATTTTATTTATTTATTAAGCTTATAGGTACCTATTATTTTAGGTTTGCTGTAAGAAAACCCAATTCTGGGTTAAGCTCGCTCGTACATAAGCTATATTATTGCAATTTATATGTATATTTGTTTTCTTTTTGTGTGCAATAAAGAATAAGAATATTATCCCTAAATTACATTTGTGAGTTCTTACTTAAGTTTCTGTATTAATAATGCACGCATTTAACTATTTTCTTAAAATTATTTCGTGGATATTGGTGTGGGTTACACGTTTATTTAGTTTTGAACTTATTCTGTTATATTTTCATTGTAATGTGTAACTGTTAAATGTCCCAATAAAGTAAAATAAAATAAAAACCAACGAAAACTGACCCGCACGGCTGTAATTATTTAGCCTCGAGCTCCTCCAAAACTTTTCATGTTTAAGAATTTAAACAATTGCATTGGATATTAAACGACGCATTTATCAACAAAACATTAATAAATAAAAAACTATCATTTCATCAGTGACGTCATCGAATGTCCCGCTGTCAGCCCATTCATAATTCGGGCCATTCATCATACGACCGTCCCGAACTAATTTAGTGTACACTATAAATCTTACCAACAATGTCATGACAGAATTGTAGCACTCAGGAATATGATGACGGTAGTATTACTTTGATTGTATCGGGTATTATGAGCTAGTTTCAAATGATGAAACCAAGAACCTCAATGGCAGTCATATTATTATGTTCGAGCCGTTTGGAGTAGAAACAATAGAGTCACAGGGTCTGCGTGCTTGGTTTCGGGACACCACCAAGCGGTCGACTCTTCACGAACGAAGGCTGTCCTATTCCTGTTATTGCCATTCGACGTGGCAATGCTGCTAGCCTTTTGGCACTTTCACGTTCCCGTAGACAGCGGTGAGGATGAATTTGATCAAGTACTGTTACTAGTTACTGTACCTGCATATATAAATAAATATCCCAACAATTGGAACAAAGTATCAGACATGGCGTCTACTGACTAGGTATTTTTATTTATTTCTACATATTAATTTGATTCAACATAGCGTGGGAGGCTCCTCACCTAATAAGCCGACGACCTTGAGAAGGTGGCTGGAACAGGATGGATCTGGACGGCAGATAAGAGGGAGTTGTGGCGTTGCCTCGGAGAGACTTCTGCCCAACACCTGCGAGGACTGCGATTCTCTTCAATGAATTAGTAAGTACCTCCTTATTTCAATATTTTAATAGAGGTAGGAAGATTATATCTAATGAATGGCATTCTCAAAATATTTAGTTAAGATTAAAAACTATGCGAGCAAACGAATTTTTTTGTTCAACCGGCTTTGGAATTGGAAGGAGGTAGCGCGGGTTTGCGAGAAATGGAAAAGTGGAGAGAAGCCTTTGCCCAGGAGTGGCACAGAGCAGGCTAGGAAAAAAACTCGGCTTTTATAATAAGTTCTTTCACATAGGAAATGACGCCTGTCCCTCGATTTGATGCTCAAAGCTTTAATGTAATGTTAATTTGTAAAGTTGAAATCCCGAAGGACGAAATGCGAGTGAGTGTTTTAAAGATTCAGGAGAGGGTAGTGTGAAAGTTGGTAATGAGTAAGCGTGCAAGTGACCCTTCGTTTGTAGTTTAAAAGTGGCTCCGGATATGAAAAGTTCGCATGAATAAAACATATTTGACAACCCGAATAGCATTTGTTTTCGAGTCATAGATGTCCGAGATGTGGTTTATATGTATAATAAGTATGTATTTACAAACAAAAAGTATATAATATGTAGTATATCAACTATCTGATGTCCACGACACAAACCTCATTGCTTAGTGTGGCACTAGATGGCGCTGTGTGTAATATCCAGCGATATTTATTTAGTTTAGTTATGTTTATTTTTGCATTGAGGAAATAATGATGACAAGATTTGTCTTGTTAAAATGGAATATTTTATATGACCGCGTGTAAAAAAAAAACCGCACGCAAAATACGCGCTTTGCCGTGATGTTGCGGACACCCGCCCGTTATACAATACAATGATCGTGTGTAGATGACGTAACAGTAACAGATAGTCATTGGCCCGAAAGTCTGACAACCAGTCTTACCAAGGGGTATCGCGTTACCCAGGATTGACTGGATTGTGAAGGTCAGATAGACAGTTGCTCAATGTAAAATACTGATAATCAGCTGCTGTAAGATTGGGAGCCGACCCTAACATAAATAGTTAAGAAGAGGTTCGGCTGATGATTTTTATTTTTTTATTTAGCTTCACTAAATTCTGTCCCCACAAGTCCTAACGCCTAATCCCCTAAAAACAAACGTTCACAGGTACATACAAGCCAAAACTGAATCAATAAAATCGAATAGTAGGCGACCGATGCGTCAGTTTGCAACTCGCAGCGCATACAAGGTTTAGCACGAGTATGGTAACAAAGGCACTACACGGGGACCGGTCATTTGCAAATGTCAGCCGCTTCCGAGTTTTGTTCTGCGACTCTTTCAAATTCGAGTTTTCGTGATATCCGATCTGGGAAAGGAGAATGGAACTATTTTTGTGAAGGAGAATGGAACTAATTTTGTTATGAAATATTTTTTGTGAAGAATTGATTGGGTTGAATGGGCGCAGTGATAAGAATAATAATGTCCTTCTCTTGAAATCAACCAAAAGCATGGAATAATGACTGAATTATTAAAAATGATGCTATAAAATAATCAAAAGTAGTAGTATGTACTATGTATGAAATAAAAAAAATTGTTTTACAGGTATCCCAGTTTAGTTTTACGGGAAGGTTTCACACAACGTCACGCCTGTAACCCTCGAAGGATTAGGCTGAATAGGCGAGACGACAAAAAAAAAATCAAATTAGTCCGTCACTTAGATTATCAAAAAATATTTGACCCGTGTTTTTTCTTTTGTTACGTAAACCAAAATTGACGAAGATACGACGCTTTTAAAATTCTCAATACGTCACGCCATGGTATAATTTTTACCTAGTTCTGACGTCACGAGCCCCCACTCCCGAGTTTTGATGCGTTTTGTCTTTGTCAATATTCGTTGATTTACAAAAACAAAAAATACGTGTCCATTAATTTCCAGTACTCTAACTGACGGACTAAATAGATTTGAATTTTTTTGATACTGTCTTCATGCCTATTGTATAATACCCTATCATAGTGCATGCCTACTTTACAAGTTTCACCTATTGCACAAATCCTTATTCTGAGTTGCGACTGAGAATTATCCAGAATTATTATTCATGTTCACACTATCTTAATTTTCCGCCCAAAATTATTTTAACTAAAACCAAAATAAACGTAAATGAACTAAACCCTGTTTGTTGTTAATCATGATTCGCAAAAATAAAAACGGTCTTCTTACTTGCACAACAACATGAAAAGATAAATTAACACAGTTGAAAGTAAACAAGAACATACGCCACAAGAAAAATCTCCAGAAAAACACTGGTTAAACACGACAGAAATGTTGAAATTAAAGTACACAGAAAAATATGTGGAGTTAATTAAGCATAAGGAATGCATGAATGTGTGTGGGGGTTGGTGTGAAAACGAGACACGTTGATTTTCCGAGCACACGAAGAATGTCGGGTGAAGAAATACTAAAATCACAAGGAAAGATGAAATTAAAAATTTTCAAAATAAAATGTTTCTTTTATTTTATTTTAAAGCGGCTTGTGATGGTTGAACATTAATGGGATAAGGGAGTTAGCTGTGGATGGACTTTATCCGGTCTCCTTTTATAAAAGTTTACTTTAATTATCGGCCAACTGGCCAGCAAAATGTTACTGATAAGAGTGATTAGTGTTTGTGAGAGTGGTTGTGTAATTAGTGGATCTTTGCGACAAAAAGAAAAAAAAGAAAATTGTATGAGAAAAGGTTACACCAACCTTAGAAAAGTTATTTCAACAAACGATACAAATCTAAGTAAGTATGTATCAATTAATGAACTCAGTAGATCATACTGAACTCAAGAAAATTGCATCCAGAAATCTTGAAGCCCCAGTACAAGGAATTATATGACCTAATTAAAATCACTGTCGAATATCTCATGAACCATTTCGCCATTTGTAATGTTGGGTACGCAATCTGTTCAATTAATGCGGGGTCCGCAGCCAATTCTGCCATTTTGTAAATGAGCCATTTTAGATGTTTGACATTTTGTCGTAAACTTGTTACTCAATGGAAGGGTTTGTACTTACTTCACTGCTTTTTATTTTAGTTTCATTTCCTTATTTTATGAGTTACAGCTTAAATATTGTGATAGCTGCATAAATATTTTATTTTATTTATTTGTGTCAGACATACGATTTTCGTTAATATTTGAACTGTAACTGAAAACGTATTTAATCAAGCTTTAGTGAGTAAATAGGAAGGTAAATAAAGATTTTAAATCACCCAAAATATTATATTAATAAGGCAAATGAGTGGCCCAGTAAAAATTAATTCTATTTTATTTTTCTGCTACTAGTGTTAATCCGAAACAATTTAATTGATTCAACATTATAACCAATGTTAATCAATGTTAACATTTATACGCACCATTGCCCACTCAGCAAATAGCTCGTATTTAACACTTGCAGATGTGTAATAGTCGGTCAACATAGCCCAGGGGGACGTTCGCAAATTGCGAAAACGGCGCTTCGAATTTTTAACACATTTTTAAATAGAGCCGCAGGAAAATATATGAGGTGGATGTGAATACGTACTTCACCTGGTGTAATATCGGTGTGGTAAATGATAGAACTGTGATCGTCCGTTAATATATTGCAGTGATATTTAATAATATAGTTGCACTGTATCAAAAGACTGACATTTCAAATCTAATATTAAAAAAATAATGTAACAAGCAAAATTTTAATAAAAATGTGTTTGTTGGTATTTTATGCGATTAGGATATAACTTTATCTATTTATTGTTAGCAAATTGCGCAAAGTAGGCCATACACGATCCCACGATACAAGAGAATTTCGTAGTGCGGGGCAAAGTTAAAAAAAAATAAAAACAATACGATTTGAATATTTTTCTTATAAAACTATATAAGATTGACCTATTACCTATACGCCAAAACAAACTCAGAGGTCTGCAGGTACGAAGAAAATGAATGCTACAGTTTTAAAGCTCCCTAATTTCGTCAACTTGACCCATGGGACACAATTTGCAACTGTGCTGATTCAGTTTTTGGCAGCGGCGGAAATTCACATTTTAAACAATGATTACAGTTGTAATATTACTTTCCCTAGGGACAAAATCAAAAGCCAAATCCCAGTTGCATATGAATCTATGAATCAGTTAACAGTACCACATGAAACATAATTTTGCACAACTTTTTTTTCTTAATATTGTTATTGTGACAGTTTTGTCACAATAACAATAATAGTAGTAGTATTCCAAAAATGTATTTTATTTTAAACTCCTATACAAACATCCTAAGTACTAAACATCGTTTTTTTTTAATAGCGCCTCCAGGTTCTTTGCATTGCAGCATCGCTAATTCGTGTTCCCCTATTAATAACGTGACTAATTATATATCATCTGGGAGTCTAACCGAACTAGGTTTAGTGTCGTGGGCTCTCTAACTATAAGTGCCGAAAATATCTGACAGCCAGCGTTCTACGTGTATACGCACTTACAGTGGTTTTGGAGTAGTGTGGCGGGCTTGTCCCAAAACATTGTATCAACGTCACCTAAAAAATAATAAACAATTTTACACTAAAGTCTATAATCAGCCCACATAGATACAGCGGCCCATAAAAGCCTTGTAGATAATTGCTTATTCTAAACTGCGCTCTCAAACCTGATGATTTACGAGACAATCAAAAATTATTTCTATATCAGAAAATCATTGTCAACACCTACCACAGAACATAAACCATTTATCCATTACGCACTTGTGTGAGAATCAGTCAACATTGCCCACGGGAACGCAATTTGCGACTCCACCGTTTCAGAATTTGTACCGCCCAACAACAGGGCCTAGTATGAACTCCCGATGTTTACGTAACATAAATTCAAGCGATTTTAAAATTGAAAATACTCATTTCGCTTATAATTATTTCCCGTTGATACCCCGTAGTTATGCATAACTGTGGGTGATACGTAAGTAGGTATATCGCTTTAGATCAAAATGTTATAGCATCTTAATAAAACATTGTCAAATTAGTCGACTCCGACAGTATCAAAATTGCAAATCTATTTAGTCTGTCAGTTAGTGTATTGGAAATTAATGGACACGTATTTTTTGTTTTTGTAAATCAATGAATATTGACAAAGATAAAACGCATCAAAACTCGGGAGTGGCGGCTCGTGACGTCAGAACTAGATCAAAATTATACCACGGCGTGACGTATTGAGAATTTTAAAAGCGTCGTATTTTCGTCAATTTTGGTTTACGTAACAAAAGAAAAAACACGGGTCAAATATTTTTTGATAATCTAAGTGACGGACTAATTAGATTTTTTTTGTCGTCTCGCGTATTGCACTGACTGACTGCCACTGGAAATTACCTAGCAACAAAGATAGTATTTTTTTTTATTTAGCCCATTTTGTCCCACTACTGGGCCTCGACCTCCGACCTAAGACCTCCCCCATTCTTCCTTCTTCTCTACGTGCGGCTTTCTCAGGCCAATCTGTCACTCAAAGATAGTATAGTAGTACCTATATTTTCGAATGGAAAATCTTTTGAATTAATTGACTTCGCGCGTTCATACCAGGCCTCTGTTTCTGATTTTTACACAACCCATCAGATAGATAAATGGACTCGCGCCGAATGTCTCGTAAACCTCACGCATTCAATTACACGGAGGTTTTTTTTTTATTTAAACAATTTTAAAATATGCAGTTTACCGGGTTGAAAGAAGATTAGATTAGATCAGATTCAATCTAGACAAATAACACCCAGCAATTTAGACAAGTTTAATCATAATTTAATTAGCAAGCTAGGTATACCGGGCCATATTATAAACGATGTAAATGAATTTTATGAAGAATTCTTTTCGGTAGTGCACACCGAGTTTAATAATACTTTAAAAAAGAAATTTAAAACTATTGGCCCAAAGTTTATTTTCAGTGACTGGGCAACACCGGGTATTAGGAAAAGTAGGGAACGATTGTTTGAGCTGTACGGCCTTAAGCCTTACATCAACACAGAATCTTTTATTAAATATGTTGCTACTTATTCGAAAATTTTTAAAAACACTTGCAAGGTAGCCAAATCCTTATTCATTAGCAACAAGATTAAATCAGCCGATAATAAAATAAAGACGGTTTGGAAAATTATCAACAGTGAAACAAATAGAAATAAAAAACTAAATAATGATTTCACACTAGAGACATCACGTGGCCTTGTGAGCTCCAACAATGAAGTTGCTCAAGAATTTGTAAATTTCTTTACCAGTATCCCACTTAAAACTACAGAAACCTTAAAATCCTCACCCTTGCTCTCTATTGATTTATTGAAAGCGAACGTTTCAGCCTGTCCAAATGAGTTTGAATTTCAGCATATAAACCCCACAATAGTCATAAAAGCTTTTAAGCAAATCAAGATCAAATTAACGGAAGATCTATGGGGTATGTCTATCAAAGCTTGTACCTCAATTATTGAGACTGTAGCGCCGTATTTAGCCTTAACATTTAATTTGTGCGTGGATCAAGGGGTCTTCCCGGATCTAATGAAATTCAGTAAGGTAATACCGCTTTTTAAATCTGGGGATAGTAAAGACACCAATAACTATAGGCCCGTATCCGTGTTGCCGGTTTTCAGCAAGGTGTTTGAAAAGATAATGCTCAATCAAATGCTTAACCATTTTAACACCAATAAAATATTGCACGAGCAACAGTATGGTTTCACCAAAGGACGTTGTACAACTGACGCCGGTGTCACTTTATTAAAACACATATTTACTGCGTGGGAAGAGGCACAAGATGCCATAGGAATCTTCTGTGACCTTTCGAAGGCATTTGATTGCGTAAATCACGAAACCCTGATCTTGAAACTTGAGCATTACGGTTTAGGTAAACTTGCGCTTAGTTTAGTAAAATCGTATTTGAATGATAGACAGCAGCAGGTACAAATAAATGGTGTCAATTCAATGGGTTTAAAAGTTAAAATGGGTGTACCACAAGGTTCGATATTGGGTCCCTTCCTCTTTTTAGTATATATTAATGACCTACCTCGTTTATTTAACAACCATCCGCATATGGTGTTGTTTGCTGACGATACTTCTTTAATATTTAGGATAAACAGACGTGCGACTGATCTTGACGACGTAAATAACGCCCTACTGCAGGTCCATAATTGGTTTACCGCTAATAATTTAGTACTAAATGGGAAAAAAACTAAGTGCATTAGATTTGCTCTACCAAATGTCAAAAGTAATGATTGTGACATAATATTGAATCAAGAGAAACTAGAATTTGTCGATAAAACGGTTTTCTTGAGAATCACGCTCGACTCAAGGTTACAATGGGGTCCTCATTTAACATCTCTTGCAGGACGGCTGAGTTCAGCTGCATATGCTGTTAGAAAAATCCGTCAATTTACTGATATTGATACCGCGAGGCTAGTCTATTTTAGTTATTTTCATAGTATTATGTCATACGGTATTTTACTATGGGGACGGGCTGCAGACATCGAGTCTATATTTATTCTGCAGAAAAGAGCCATCAGAGCCATATATGAATTACGTAGACGCGATTCTCTAAGAGAACTGTTTAAGGAAATTAATATCATGACAGTACCTTGTCAATACATCTATGAAAACATCATGTACGTTAGGAAAAATCTGCATTTATTCAGTAAAAGAGGTGACAGACACCATTATAACACTAGAAATAGGGACCAACTAGTTCAGCCAGGTTTCAGGCTTGCTAAAGTAGATTCATCTTTCATGGGGTACTGTTTGAAATGTTACAATAAAATACCTCCCCACATTCTTCAACTGAATGAGACGAAATTTAAATCTTGTATAAAACGCACACTATGTAGGCAAGCATATTATAAGTTGGGGGATTACATTGATGATAAAAATGCTTGGCTAAATGCTGGTCCTGCTCCACAACCATAGTTGCAAACTAATTGATTGTACTGGTCGGGCATTATTTGAGTCTATCGACACGCAAAGAAGAAGAAGAATTGATTCCCATGTTAATGTATTGTGGAAGCTGCAGAAGATTGTAAAAATATACCTACTTGCATTGTATAGATTCCAGTTTTTAGTATTATATAATTGCATAGCACATGTGTGAGTACTTTGTACTGTTCAGCCGCCACTTACATTTAGTTATCTTTCATTGACTTGAATATGCCTTGGTGGCTATGAGAGGATGTCATGCTCACTCAAATGTCTCGCTGATGGTGGCGGGTGTGTCGGGTCACTTAGTTCCCTTAAATATGGTCGAGTTGAATGGTGCCGATACATGCGTCATGTTCGTGAACGGGCGCTATCAGTTGGGACTGGCCATCTCTTGGCTGCCACGGTTCGTTCATTTTAATTACTTTTATTTTATTTTTTTTAATTTTTGATTTATCATTTTACTCTGGACGCTCTTAATGTGCACGTCTTTCTACATCGTTCTCACATATACGTATAATCTCAACATGAATGATGTAACCAAGATTTTGTAACAATATTTTGATTTAAAAGAGTGTCCATGGAGTTTCTTGCCCGTTCTTCTCCATAGAGATCTACGTTAGGGAATGGGCAACTACAGTACTTTCTCAAGTTATTATGCCTTGTGACTGTGACTGTAGCTTTGCTTTTTTTTGTATTTTCGACATTCAAAAGTGCCGTAATGGTCTAATTGAAATAAATGATTTGAGTTTGAGTTTGAGTTGAGTTTGAATTAGTAGGGAGACTGTCTGTGTATTGTTCAATATAAATAAAATAAAATTTAGTTTATCGGAAGTCAATGGGGTTTAAATTAAATAAGAACATTAGTAGGCTTTTTGCATTACATTCACAGGGTGCCCCTCTGAATTTCTAAGGAAACGAAATTGAAAGGTTATTTATATTAAGCACTATTAAAACTTCAACCCTAAGTGCTTAGCCGAGCATTGAAAATCCAGCAGTCGTCTTCTATTCAGGGGCATCAGGTTACATCGCAGTTACTTGACACTCAAAGAAATAAACAAGGTTTCCTTTGTCACAAAGCCACAGACAGCTTCACAGTTTACTCAAATAAAGATTCAAACTAAAAATATTTTCAAACCTAACAATGCCATCATTACCGACAAATTTTCCTCTGCCCCCTATAGTTGAGTGCGTTTAGCTAAAATCTTCAGCGCAATCAATCTACACATAACAAGGCAGCTTATCGCCTGACATCGATAATTCAATGTTATTGCGTCGGCTCTAAATCTTCATTTTACCTTACCGTGACGCAAAGAATCGAATGCTATAGTGGAAGAATTCGCAGGAAGTTAGTGAAATAAAGGAAAAGGTGCAGGAATGAGAGGACTGAGAAATTTAATAAGTATCGTGTTGTCTTTGTCAGAGGTGTCGTGCTGTCTCTATCTGGTTACCGGTGGTGTAGCGATTGAGGATGTTATTCGAATATAATTGTATTAGATCCAATTGACTTGTATAGTGCCGCACGACGAGTCCAATGTGAGCAATTTGATCCGATCGTTTTGCTTTGCTAAACTTTAATGGTGGCGTTGTATTTGACAGATCCTGTCAAATTTCCACAGTGATTTCGTTAGTACCAATTAAAGCCACAGGCCAAATAAGCTTGCTGCTCTATAAACGAGGAGCATAATGTACGTACTGAAAGATGATTCTAACATGAAAAACTTATTTAGAGTCTGTAATATTTTTTTTTTTTTTCCAATATCCACAACGTCTGTTCTCAAAAAAAAGGAAACCAATCCGTCCGTATTCTGGCAACCACCGGTTTATCACGTCGCTCGTAAACATCGACGTGAAGGGAATAGGTTTGCCCTTCATCATTGGCTCTCAGCGTCGCGATAAAAAACCGTTTTGTGACAGACACGACAAATGTAGGTGATATCCATATCGCCTACATTAAAATAATTCTGGTGAAAATTAAATTTCACGTCGTAAAGTAAATCATTATCATCTTGCTCAGTCGACTTTAGCGTCAACTTTGCCTATTTCTGTATATTATATCGCATCGATTTCGACTTGAATTCTTGCTGAAATTGCCGATCCATCACATGGCCTGGGATTCTTTTCCCGTTCATTGGTCACTGTTTTGTCAAGGCAAATGGGGTAACCCCGTAAAGCCTTTTTTTCTTTTTAGTCAGTTAATAAAAAAACGTTTACTTCACGCAGAGAAAGTAAATAAAATTGAAAAAGTAAACCAGTATTTTAGATTAACATACAGAAAAATAATGGACTATCTATGTTGGCCTCACGGGACACGGCCGCAACAAAAGGGTTCATTTCAGCAATCATTCAGTCAGACGCTTATTATATATATCAAATAAACCTATGCATAACTGCAGATTCAAATAAATTATCTATTTTAACAGAAATAAAGATTCTACGTGTCCATTCCAATTCCAAAAAGGTCAAATTACAGACACTGGTTAGTGTGAAAAAAACGATAAAATTGGAAACGCAATAGCGCTTGGCACGGGCACAGCGGCGGGCGAGCCGCGAACGAATGAGCGTATCTCCTCAAATTAAAACAACATGGCGAAAAAACCGAGTGAAGTGAGATCTGGTGGATTATATTTAAGGCCCCGTACATTTTTGGTATGCTTAATTTTCATTTGTTACAAACACAACCAAATCAACTGTTGACTGCAATCTCAAGAATCTTGACAACGATACGTCTTTAAGCATTGCTTTCTTAGCTAGGGATTTCCTGTATCTTGAAAGTTTAATCCTATATTTTTAACTTCATTGAAGGTATATCAAATGTGACGGTGACGTCTGAGATGACAAGCAATAAAGAAGTGTGGAAGACATGCTGCACCGACCCCAAATGAATTGGGATAAGGGCAGAAGAATAATGATGATTATATTATGATCAAATGTGACGGTATTCAGGGGAGAATGGAAGAAAAAAACGTGTTTTGCTCCGACCCCAAGTAACATGGATCAAAACCAGGAAGAAGACGATGAGTAGGTATACCAAATAATAGAACACAGGATAGGCATGAATGGAGAGAGCATGAGCAGAGAGAGGCCGAGTGCATGTACTATCGAGGTCACTCCCGCCTGATCACCACTAAGCTAATTTATGCTTGCACTCGCAACATAGAAACGCTCTCTAGCCCCGTCCTGTTGACTTTGTATAGAAATAATGAATGAAATACAATACCTACCGATCAGCCGAGCGCACTGACGACGCACGCCAAACGAGAGTTATTGTTATTTTGCGCGCCAAATTGACGCTTTTCTAATAGGCCTAAACTTTAAGGGGGCGTAGCTCGGCGCCTCCGCATGATTTAAGCGAAAAAAAATTTAACTGATCAGGCGGAAAAGACGACGACTGTACAGCCAACAAAAGAGTAAGGTATGCAGGCTAGCAATCTTCCACTATTAGGTACATATTATAAAAGCGAAAGTTTTTGAGGTCCGATTTTTGTTATTCTTTCACGCAGAAACTACCGAACTGATTTGGATGAAATTGCAAACAGATTGATTAAAGCCCTTTCGCATTTATAATAGTATAGTAAAATTGCTAGCCTGCATACCTAGCTCTTTTGTTGACTTTACCCACTCGCAGAGAACCGAGAGTAATGTTGAGTAAACCTCATTTTGTAGCTATTCTTCAGCAATACAATCCCCCCACACCAAAAGATGGACACAGAACAGTGCAAAGGGAACTCTGAACTCGCGCTGCTCGGTCGGTTGGGCGGAATTTTTACGCGCACAGTTATACGCTTTTCTGCTAATCTCTTAACTTTTAACTGGAAAACAATAAAACGTCGCAGCCACTGGGCAGCGGGAAAAATGTATATTTTGGTTAAAAAATCGGATTGCTGAGAGAGATTTTTTGGTTGGGAGACGGTGTTTATAGAGGAAAGTTGTGGTTTCAGATAATGGATAATGCAATGATGCTTGACATATTTTTTTGTGAGTGCAATTATAAGTCTTTGCTGTGGTAACAACTAAAGTGTGTAACTATCAAATATTTTAAGATGCATTAATTTGTAATTATGTATTCTGATAACCTAAGCCATTTTATTATTTTTAGTCGAAATTAGGTATTTAGTCTTCTAAAATAAAAGTAGCCTAAGTTACTCTTTATAACATAAGCTATCCCGTTAAAACGGGTCCAGCCAATTCGGAGATAAGTCGGAACAAACAGGCATACAGACGGAAAAAAAATGTTTCTTTGTTTTAAGTACCGTAGGTACTTTCATATCGCATTCAGTAAAAAGCTGTTATTTTTTAATTACAAACGGCATATCAATTTTATTTATTTGTATAGATAATTAAATAGTTATGGCAGTTATTAAACGTCTCTATGAAAATGTTTTGATAAAGAAAAATTCAATATTTCCACAGTAAAGTAAGAACCCAAAAAGCTACATACATATTCATCGCAGACTTGCACCGAGTATGACAGTGTATTCATCGAGACAGCCCACTAAACGCACATCGTCCGCAGGGAGCGGCCGAGTTTTACGACAAAACGTATAAATTCCGCGTCGTTTATTTACTTTTTACTACGTCTAGGCCGAGGGAGGGGAACGCGTCTACTGTATGGAGCTTAGTGCTGGTGTTAGTGCGAATGACTGCGTTAAATGTGCATGGTAGGAATTCAATGCTTCAGAATTTGCGTGTGAATGTCCCATTCACAATTCATTTTAAAAGATTAACCATGGAGTTTCTTGCCGGTTCTTCTTCATAGAAAACGACCAACCCGAACCGGGCTCCATTTTCTCGACGTTTTATAAGTGCCCACGTAGGCCTATGTGAAATAAAATATTTTCATTTTCATTTTCATCTTGATTTTTTGCATGGCTCAACTGATCGAAGAAATACGAAGCTGACGAAGCGTTTTGTTTTTCAATAGCTACTTTAATTAGGATTCACGTAACATTGACATAGTCCATTTTTTTATTTTCCATCCATTTGTTTCTTCTCCATCCATTTAATCGCACCCAGACCTTCTAATGTCATGATCTAGGATTTAGACACTTCTTAAAACCAACATCAGCTAGTTTCCAGATATTTAGGAATGTTTAAAAAAGTCTGAATCTAAATTACAACAAAAAAAAAAGGAAAAACTTTTATTTCCTTTTTTTTTGTTGTAATTTAGATTCAGACTTTTAGTTACTTAACCCTATTTATGCTGCTGAAAATACGAAACTTATTTTTTACAATTCTTAACTACAATCAATATATTAAAAAATCCTTTTTAAATCACGTTTTTCCGTTTTTCGAAAGCCTACTTAAACCTCACAACAAATAATATCACTTTAAAACCCCACCCCGGTAATAGAGGTTGAGGCCCCGACACTCAACGTAAGGCCACAACCTATATCCAGGCCTCGGGACTCAAAAAACGCGGGAAGCGAAACGAGACGCGACCTCACTTACAATTTCCTCCGTTTCCGCTAAAGGATGGGGTCGCCATGTTTAAAATTTAAATGAGATATTTTTATCTGCAACATTAAAATTATCACGCATTGTGATACTGCTTTATGGCAGGCCTTTTAATTAGGGTGCCCCTTGTAAAATTATAACGCTTTTAATTGGAGGGACAGTGCGGAAAGGTCGTCGTTGTGCACGTATTAATTTTAATGTTTTGTTTTGGTTGGACTGCAAGGGAAGATCACAATTGTGAGCAACACCAGACCGTACTTTGGTAGTTAGAATAATCTGTCAGTGTCAAATGTCCGCAGCTGGTCTACAATATGTCCGTTCTGGTTTAACCGATTCCTTTTAATGTGGATTCTATTTTTTTTTTTATTAAGAGATTCGGAGATAGAATTCGAAAGCCAAAGCAATTAATAGCAATAGTTTACATGACCAAACTGGCTTTAAAATGTACTCAAACGAGGCCAGCAACGAGACAGTTAGGCTTTGAACTTACTGGCAGGTTTCAATCCGTGCATACATTAGCACCATATCTTAATCTCCAATATCAAATTAAGTGTACTTTATTACAATCCCAACACCCTCCATTTTGAAATCCTACATCTTCCTTATCAGAACATTTATGTGTTCTCAAGCAGTAATTGTACCCATCAAAGGGTAATTTAGCGCAAGCATTGCAACGAAGTATGAAGCGTCTCGATCTTCGATAAGTTGCATAACAGTCGGGTTGCATGCGGCGTTGCATGTACGTCTAATAGCTACGTCTATTGCTAGGGCCTGCGTAGACGGGGGACTTTTTGTCGGGGTCCTTCCTTGTCCGTCAAAGTTTATCGTTCATAATTTCGTCGAATAGCGTACGCATCATCACGTGTGGAGCGAGGTCGATGAATACCAGTATTTTACATAGAGCGACTGTTTATCTGACTGCCACAACCCAGCTGCTGGGTTATACGATATTCTTTGGTTAGACTGGCTGTGAGTATCGTATACTGAGCGAGGGAGTAAAAGTACTGAGTATTTAAAGTCCCGCGAAAACCCCATCGACAGATCGGACCTTACAATAGTACGGAGAACTACGGAAGCACGCGACATACGCTCGCGTCACGCGCGCGCGGCCGTACGAACTTCGTACAAACACGTGAGAAAAATCGGCTGTGTATGTGGCACGTGTACGCTCGACAGTGACTTTCTATGGACGATGACAAGGCGAACGAAATTATGTAAGTCCGTAGCAAGTTCTCGACGACTTTTTTTTCCATGAACGAAATAAACGATGATGTATGTGTGAAAGGGGATATGGCTAGAAAGTGGGTGGCCTATGAGATGACGAATATTACATAAGTATAAAAGAAGACAAGCTGTGCCGATCCCAAATAAATTAGGGTAACGGCAGGAGAGTCGTGTTGATGTTGATCGGGGATTGTCCCTCGTCTACTCAGGCCCTAATAGCAACGTCTATTGCTTAGTTCGTCACACACGGACTCGCGTTCCACCCAACAATGTAAAGAATGTATCGTGTTTATTTTGCGTGTTTGAGAAAAACATGAATGTCGCGCTTTGTCTAACTTGTCAGAGTGAGTTATTGTGTAGTGAGTGTGTGAGTGTGTGACCTGTCGAGTTTGTCACTGTTTATACCTGTACGGCTGTTGTTGTAATTATTTTTGTGACGTTAATGGTGAAGTATATTGTGTGGACTTAAACGCATTTACTTAATGTTGGTTTTTATTTTAATTTTAGTATCTGGGATTGGCGTTAATTATGTCTGTGATAAAGTTTTACTACTCCGTGGTTATGGCAAGTATTGTAAAACTGTATTTCTTATTCTAAACCAGTTACAGTTAACATCGCTTTCGTAAAGAAAAGTACGCTTAGTATTTTAATGTAAGTATTTATTATCGTCTGCACTGAAAGCGTCATGTGATTACTCGACCTTTAAAAGGAACTTCACACACCAGAATGTAGTTGCGTCATAACTATTTTATATCAATCAATCTTCTTTTAAATTATGAGTATCTTTATTTTTACTTCATACACTTTTATTTTCGGCAAACGTTGGATGGGTCGCCCTCAGTGGAGCGACGATCTTCGCAGGGTGGCTGGTGGCAACTGGATGAGAGTTGCTGAGATCGATGGATCGATTGAGGAGGCCTATGACCAGTAGTGAACTGCTGTAGGCTGATGATGATGACAATTTTTTTTTTCTTGTAAAACAGAAAAAAAAATATGAAAAATAGTGTTCCGCCGAGCCAGTGTCGTGAGCAGGGTCCAAGCTACCGGTGCGAATTATATATTGCTAGCCCATATTATCCCATTGCAGGGCAAATACCTCCCTCCAATCCTTCCAACGGTCGCGATTCTTTTGAATTAACATTTCACAAATGTTTATTTAAACCTTAAGCAAAAGCATATTTAGAACATGATAAAAAATTACAAGTGCATTGTTTCGAACCTAAGCATCCTTTGATAATTTTACATAGGAAGTTGTAAAATGGAAGTCCATTCTACTCGACAAACTTCCAGCCCGTACCATCCCATCGTTATCGAGCCGATGGTGGCTGGTGAGACTTCCTGGCGTGTATTTGTTCTATCGACATATAATCAAACAATTGATACCATCGCCCATGTTTTCACATGTTCAATTACCAAGAAAATAATAGCGAAACTCGTGTCGGTTTCAAACATGTTTAGTTTCTACGAATGGTAATTTAATAGCTTCGAATAGGTGGAATTTCTTGGCATTGGGCCTCAATTTACCTACTTTGTATGTAACATGGTTTTATTTCTTCCGATGAGTCATGCCTGCCTGGTAACACAAAGGTTGATTCGAAGATGGTATCATTGTTTCGTGTTTCAGATCATTGGCTGATAACGTCACGATTGCTAGACACACTGACTGATTGCTGTTACTGCTTGGATTATACAGCATATATGAGTCATATAAGAGTATGTTACTCATTACCAAACTACCAGCATTCTTTTTGGGAATAACACCGCAATCGTGGAGAAATAATCTGATACACGTTGTGGTGTACAAGTTTTTGCCATAAGCAAAAACGATGACGGAAGTTATCGCATGGGAACTGTAGGAACAGTATAAAAGAATCTTATTACCTACCCTACAACCTGGTCTATCCGTATGGCAAATTTTATCCAAAAGAGATCAGCCGTTTGGGGTGAAGAGGTAACAGATAGACAGAGTTATTTATGGATCAGTTAGTAAAAGCACTCATTTAGTATGTATACGTATCGTTATACGTATACATACTAAATGAATTGATCTGAAAATCCCCTTATTGCAGGAGAATTCCTTACTACCCATACTTGTCTTTTGGCAACATAAAATATATGATGAGGTTGACAAAAATTAATATGTTAAACTTATTTTTTTTATTTTTTATTATTATCTTTTGACTTATTTAAACGTGTTTTTGTGTGTCCATTAACTGTGTAAAATTGAATGTAATATTTTTTTAACCTAACCAATCAAATTGAAAATTTCAAAATCTTATTTACATGCTTATGTAAATATTGTACACCCCATGGGTATGTTACAGTGATACAATAATACTTATAATTGTAAGATCTTCTTCACCTGTGACAAACAATAAAAAAATGAATTATTATGAAAATCTATGTGATGACTGTTCCTTTGCCTTAAAGCAGGACATAAAAGCTTGTTCTTTTATTTTCACAGCCTCACCTCTAACATTCTATGTACTCTCATCATCTACTATAAAACGCCCACCAGATAAACTATCAAACTGAATCAATGTACCAGATCAGGGACGTGTGAATTAAGTCTTTCACGTTACTATGAGCGGCGGGGCTCGTAAATCTGGACAAGTATCTGCAATACACTAGTTGTCTGGAGAGCACTTAGTACTGTCCTCGACTTCGGGAGGTGGTGTAAGGGAGAGGAGGAGAGCTGAGGAATTGGTGGGTAAAAGAATATATTACCTCTTATGGGCTTAGATAAAATGATAATTCAAACAGTGATACCAACCATAGATAAGTCAAAAATTATAGTTTGTCATAGGCCCGTTTTCTATAACTTACTTAGGTACGTACCTATAACTGTCAGTTAATATGCCACGTCTCGCAGCTATCGGTGTTACTATAATAAAAGATAGCTTGAAATGAATCATTCCCCCTGCGTCGAGTCCCTTTGCGTCGACTCGTGATTTTTCTTGGTTTTGATGCACTCTTGAAATATTCTATTCGCGTCACCTACCAGTCACTTGATTCATAGAAAAATCAAAGAAAGATTTTCGGTGACGTTTTGTTTCTAACCGTCTGTAAGCAAAATGTCAAACAGACAGAGAAAGCAACCTACCGAAACTGAACAGTGAGTTATTGAAAATGGCCGTTAGACTACCGAAAATAAACCATTGAAATTCGTCGAAAAAATACACTTTGTAAGCCTTGGCTGTTTGTTTAGATACTCTGGTACCTGCAAAATCTAAACTTTATCAAAACATTCCTCATTTTGGACGAGAAAGGTCGAAAAACTTTTTAAAATAACTGAATTTTACCAGATTTTCATCAGCATTACCTTTCTACCCTCGTCACGTGTCATTTGGAGTTGGCGCAACACGTTTTTTCTTCCATTCGCTTCTGTCAATCGTTCACCAGATTGTCAATGTCAGGAGGTTTTGAGTGTCATTTCTAAGACGGTTTAATACTAACTGGGTTGTGGAGGACAGATAGGCAGTCGCTCCATGTAAAATACTGGTATTCAGCTGCATCCGATTATACTGGAAGCCGACCCCAACATAGTTGGGAATAGGCTAGGCAGATGATGAATTATAAGACGGTTTAATTGACTGTGATATTCTAAAAGTCGTCGTCATAATTCGTTGATTATTTTTAAAAATAACATAACCTGCAAGATCGTACACCTGACTCCTCCCGCTACCTACTCTACCTTACACCACATCTTCACAATCGGCTATACCGGTTTATGCTCTTTTTAGCGCCGTGCAAAGAGCTCCCGACGTCTCGGGGCAGCAGCTGTGCAACCCCTAGATGGCGCCACTTGTTAGACTCACTCTCTGTTGTGTTGTGTGTGAGGCCAGACGTTTGTATGGTGGAGATACTTTCTTAAAAAATATAGCGAGTATTAATGAAGCTATGGTCCAAAGATGTGGCTGAAATTAAGTACCATTGTAGGGTTTATAAGATGACAAACGCGTGTAACATTCTTTTAACCGACTTCAAACAAGGAGGAGCTTGTTACCTCATAACTTCGTCATTATGAACCGATTTTAAAGATCTTTTTTTATTTGAAAGGACATACTTTCCGATTAGACCCATAGAAATTTCATCAGGTATGTTTATACTTTTTGTTTACGTAAGCTGCATTAGCTTGCCCCATTCTTTACAAAAGAAGAGTAATACAAGGCACTAGCTCTACAAAAGACGGACTTAATACAAGGTATTCAGTGCCAGTCAACCCTCGTGCCTGTTAACTCGCTACGAATTTAGTCACAGAGTCAACTAGGCTCCATTTTTTACTCTAGATAAACCGGAAAGCAAAACACGGTAGCAAGATAAAAGGAAATGAACACAGAACGCGATAGTTTTTAATTCAAATTGATTTTTAAGCTTACGGACTAACTCGCCGTAGTCCCGCGGCTGTAAGAGCTTAAAAGAGTTCGAAACGCCGCATGGGGCCTACTGTGACATAGATAAACGAGTATCTACGTAGTACAGTGTTTTGTAGGTAAGTAGGCGAATCGATCTGGATCTTATCCGTTTTTATGCTGTAATAATCTGCTTGATAGAAAATGATTAGTATACTTGCGATTACTGATACTAAGTCGATTGCTGATACTTTACGCTTTATGCAATTATTTTTATGTTTTGCTAATATCTGATATTATTTTTAGTTGTTGTATCTTCTTAACTAAGTACTTACTTAAGTAGATCTTATCCTCTAAATTATGTAGTTGGTGATTTTGGTGCATGGTAAAACTCTAATGAGTTTATGTTGTTAAATTAATAATTAATTAATGTATACTACCGAATAAATAAATAAATTTACGAAAATAATGCTTATATGACTTTCCAGAAGACCTAGATGAAGTGAAAATCAATCAGCAATAGGCAAAAGGGATACCGACGCCAACCGGCTACCACTGACCGGTTACCAGTGCTTCATTCTGAAAATATTATAATTTTAATAAAATCTGCTGTTTACTACAAAAGTGCAATACTTACGTCAAATTTTATGGAACAGCAGATTATGTTTCTTCCCAGCAGTATACGATGTCAGATAAGTCAAAAATGTATTGGTTTAACATGAAATATCGAATAATTGAAGTATCTAACGCTTTGATAGTGAATGTTACTTGTCTAAAGGCCACCACGTCACTTTGTTCTTTAAAGAGCTGCTGCTAAACTGTATAGTAGTGTAGTTCAGTTAGTAGGGGTATCGTATTACCCAATAATAACTAGGTCAGATAGGCAGTCGCTTCATGTAAAAAGCTGGTATTCAGCTGCATCCGGTTAGACTGGAAGCCGACCTCAACATAGTTGGGAAACGGCTAGGCAGATGATGATGCTTAACACTGTATTCACTGTTTCAGAAAAATAAATAAACTTCAGCCACTAGATTCTAGGCAGAAGCAAAATATTGTTCCTAAAATAACTTTCCCTTGCCATATATTTAGCCACGATACCCACATATCTACTACACACAAACTACAACATAGTTAGCGCAACGATGGCAAGTGTCAAGCATGTGCATACCGAATCGATAGTGTGAACGGTGCCTAACTCCGGCGGCACGTAAACACGTATTATACGCTGCTCGCTGATTGGTTCGTGATCTGTTGCGAAGCAGTTAACTGTCTATCATAGTTGAGTATTGTGATGTACGAACTTGGTTGATGTTTAGGTATGTGCAAAGAAGCTTTATCTTTGTTTACGTTTGCTCCTGTGATATATTTTTTTTATTTAGCCTTGGAATAAAAGTGGTAGAAATGTGAACGTTGGTGACAAGTTAAACAACGGTTCGCTGGAAACACCCCGATTATATTTGTCAAGTAAAAACTCACTACTATTCACTTATGAGTGAGTGGATGCAACCACCCTCGTATTTTAATTTTAACTTACCTTCTACGAGAACTATTGTACAACAGAAAAGTAATGAACAGTGGATACATTTTTCACCTCACGCCCATGTCAATGAGCGTAATGGCCAAGCCACATATTTTGATTAAGGTGTAGAGTTTGTGAAGTTTAGACCTTGTAGAGTTAGGGCGTGTAGAGTTAGAAGCTTGGCTCTACATGAGATCTGATAGCTTTTTGACAGTGCGAGTCATATGGTCTCATCTTGGCAATATTTTACATGAAAATGTTTATGGTGGGATACCCTTTTTCAAAATCATTAGATAGAAGACTAAAACTTTCGCCTTAACATTAGATGGCGGTATTCCTAATGTAAGTGAAAATGGACATAAAATTGCTGTCTGCTGTTGGTGTTGGTGTCAGATTTTCATGTTATTTCCAAAAACTTCAATTTTGATTTTATGCTAGGTACTACTTTTACTTTGTCCTTAGCTTCTTACAGTAGTTAATGTTAGATTAAAATATAATGACTGTACTTACGGGAGTACCCTTCGTTGAGCATAAACATGGTGGGAGTGAACTCATACGCGGCGAGAGCTTCCATCTCAAGGAGATGCAATTGCAGCGCGAGCTCCATTCTGAAAATAAACAAAGAAAACTGTTAGTATCATAAAATAAAGGGTGTAAAAAGATCCTAAAGGCACCTTACCGTCATTGCGAACATTTTTTGTTCTAGACCATACCTGGGAACCTTCTAATTACGGAGGTATTTGAGGTCAAAGTCCAAATTTTTCCCACAACTTTTTTTTAAATACTAGTTTCTAAGGTTATAAATTTACTATAATTACCTCAATTCCCTGTTTACTATTCAAAGCATCCACCAACACAATGTTTTGAGTGCGTTACATTGAGTTTTACTGTAATACGTTTTTACCCAAAAAAAAAGTCGTTTCCTAGCAATAATTTTTACGTAGAGTTACTGGGTATTTAGCTTAGTTTGATGTACCTAATGCTTGGTTGACGGCTTCGTGAAGGGTTCGTTTACACCCTGTTTATTTAAAAAAAAAAACTTAAAAACCTTAAGCCTTCAATCTTCACACGACCTTCTAGACAAGATGATAAAGACCTCATGCATTCAAACTTTCACTTTCAGTAGCATCCATCAGTTCCTGTGATGTGCAGACAGCCGAACAGGCAGGACACGGTATCAAGTGTCCCATGCTTTGTGGTAATGATATCTTCCTTTATTAGCAGTAAAAAAATGGATTGTTTGTTTTGCTTTACGTTCTTAGGGCCCCGGGTTCGAATCCCGGTTGGAGCAAATGTTTGTGTGATGAGCATGGACATTTGTTTCCGAGTCATGGATGTTTATATGTATAATAAGTATGTATTTACAAACATAAAGTATCTATGTAGTATATCAACTATCTGGTGTCCACGACACATGCCTCGTTGCTTAGTGTGGCACTAGATGGCGTTGTGTGTTAATGTCCAGCGATATTTATTTATTTATTTATTTATTGTCAGTGATAATGCTGCGAACACTTAAGTCAAAGTTTGAAAGTTACTTCCCTGGTCTATATACATTTTTTTAACACTCACGTTTGCATGCACTTCAGTTGGGAAGTAAGCAAGACTTTGCAGTGTGACGATCAAATCTACTAACTAATGAGTATATATTTATATCCAAAAAGGTTCATTTTGTCATCGTTTTCGTAAAATGAGTACTTGCATTACCTTGCAAGCAATTAGCTGATGTCACAAGAATTCCATGTTTAAAGTTACCAGCGCCCATTTAAAAGCAATCATTAAAGATTTCCTCATCTGTCCATCTGGAATGCGTTCAATTAAAATGTAAATGTCACCACCCACCATCAACTTTCCCCAACGCCTTTCAAACTTATCGGCAGTCCGACTAAAACCGACCCATGAATAATACATGTGCTGCCATCTGTTATTTTAAACAGGCGACGTCTTCAGAGTTTTAATATTACATTACTGTTTTAATATAGAATAATTATGGTAATGCCAGACATTGCAGGCAATGGGAGTGTAACTGATTGCAAGTTTGAATTTGTACACTAAACTGTTGGTGTAGTATGTTTTCTTGGTAGTTTGGGTGTTTTGTAGAGAACACACAATTACTACAGCGTGCAGCGTCTTGAAGGAGATTCTATTTTTCCTGACGAAACTTTTTAGATTTTTGTGTACGCTGCTAACACCTCTTTCGACGTACTCAATTACTCATGGACTACCTACTTTGTAAATTAATCTTACATAGGAACCTACTGCTTATAGATTAGTTTGTTTTGTCTATCAACTTCACGCTCGACTTGCTTGCAGGATAGGCTACTCATGCATTGCACTTTGTAATGATCAGGCCAGTAATATGTCAATCTTATCAATCGTTCTTGTCTTATCATCCAGAGCTTCTATATCCGTTCACTTTTTCAGTATAGCTGCAATCGGTCTGTCCTTAGGCGACGGGCGGGGGACTGTGTAATGTAATTTTGACGTTCAAAGTGTTGTTTCGGAGCCGTATTTTAAAAATGACTTTTTTATTTTAGGATTTACCTTTATCATAACGTATAAATTATCATCCCATCATTTCTCATAACCACACTTTCAAACTCACGCATAGTCACACCCAAATCCTCTCCCCTATTAACAAAAGAACGGGAACTAAAAACTAAAAAGCAAGCCAACGTTTTCAGTATCCGATGCAATTTGTGAGTAGGCGGAGCGCCGAAGTCCCGACAGATTCCGAGCGCGTGCCGAACAAATCCGATAACGCGTCACGCCGAAACTTGCAGACTCAATTTCAGGAACACGATTACTCCGCGATGGGAACAAGAGTTGAATCTCAGAGTACCTGAGTCGCATCTGTGAGTTCATTTTTAGGTGTGGAACGGTGTTTAGAGGACAATTGAGTCGTTTGGCTAGAATGGCGTGTCGGTGTTACCTAGTCTAAGATCTTTTTAGCGTGTCGATGGAAATGGCGATTGCAATGTCGATGGAGATGAGATTAGAGTCCTGAGTAAAGTTTCTGGTCTTCCGTATTATGTTATAATGTGAGCTTGCTTTTGTTACTTATTTATCTGAACAATTCGTTACTGACGAATATTATGAACTCTCATCTTTAGATTATGGTTCTGAGATGTTTATCTATGTTGATTGTGAGTGTGAAAAGATGCAAGTAATGTTTATTTATTAAAAATCTCCTTTACAACTATCATTAGGTACAGGTATGTTCCTAATGCGATAGCTCGGTCTCAAAATTAACTTATTTACAATATAAACCTATAAAAAACGTAAAAAACGAGTACTACTAACTTATCAACATCTAATATAATAAAAACTTACTAAGTTTCCTAACTATAAAATACAATATATAAATTACAAAACATTTTAGCCTACTCTAATCTACACTTTAACATAAAATAAATAAACAGTATTTTTGCGAATTCACTCAAATAAATACATAAATACATCAAACATGTTAAAAAAACATAGTGTTGACTTTCCACAAAACAGTTATTCGGCTTCAATCAATATCCATTTACTAACTATATGTATACATAATTAATTAAAAACTGTTTAATAAACTAAAATAAATAAACTATCAACAAACTATTATAGGGCATCGAGAAACTCCTCCTCAACGCTGTCAGCTGGTAATGTGCCCAAGAGACTGGCGGCGTTGCCAAGTTGTATGGCAACACTTAGCCTCTGACCAAGGTAAAAGCCAGCCCTTGGGTCATGGGAAGCGTCAACTAGGCGTTTTGAAATTTCCTTGATGCTATGGGCACTCGGAACTTCGGCTTAAGGAAGCAGACATTAGAGCTCAAAATCATTTGAGATTCAAATGTCTTTAGCCTCTACGGTATTTTTAGTATTACAATAAATACAATGTATATATACGTTTACGCTCAAAAGAATACACAAACGCAAGTTTTTCCATGGCATAAAGCAGCATATTTTTACCCTGTAAATATTCACGCGTTATAAAAGTCAACTGAGCACAACAGCGTCCGTTCGTAACTCGCGGTGCAGGCTAACTGGACCCTCTTTACGCACCATTGCAGACTTTAAAATTGTTTACCTTTTTATCAGTTTTTAACTGTGCATGTACTTTGGGCCACAGAAAAAAAAATCAAAATAACGTTAGAAAATTAAACAATTTGGGATACAATATGCTATAATAGTAATATACTAGTAATTATAATATTTTAACAATTAGTTTCTGTGACATTACATTAAAACTTGCAGGAAAACTTATTGCAAGCACAAAAAAATAAATTCGGAGGCATCTTACACTGCGTCAAATTATTTTATTATTCCTTTTGAAAGTCAGCTAAGAGATAACATCGTTCGTCAATATGTTGCTACGGCGTAGCTGACGCGACGACGATATTATGTAGCTACGCCGTAGCTGACGCGACGATGACACAGCTACGAGGTCCTAGCAGATAATCCATCGCGTGTTAGAACTTTCGAGAAATATATTATGTTGGATTTTGCAATTCCGAACTTTGATATAGAAATCTTTTACATAGTTATACACTGAGCATATTTAAACTTGTCTATACACGTAGCCAAAATAATATACCTTCGAAAATCGAAAACCGTTTCGAAAGCCGGCCAATATTAGCGCAAACATTTACCGTGGACCTTTTAAAATGAAATAACAAGAAAAAACATCCCAGTTATTTGCAGCGGTTGACAATAACGGTTTAGTGAGCCAAATACCGGTTTTTTTGCCACCCCGCCCCTTTACGAGCATCGGTATTATTGAATTTCGCGAATGTAACGCAAAAAGCCGATATCATGTAATCGCCAAAGGGCTGAATTGTGATTTTGAGGGCACTTGCCGCAAAGCCTTTTGGGATTTTTTATCTCTTTGTTTATTTTAGTGTTTTGGGCCTCCTTTTACATGCTGTTAAGCCGTGTTATGGGTTTCGGTCTGGTGGTATTGGATAAGATGTTCTGTTTTGGCTCATTAAAAGTTTTACTGTCGCTGGTTTATGTAGGACGTCTAATAATCTCAACCTTTTCGCATTGTCTGAGTGTGAATGTAAAAAAAAGGTATTTTATCTTGTTACATACTTACAGCTGTTTTAAAAATAACTAGAACTATTTATTTCTTGTGATTTTGAAAGTGGCGTTTGGATTGTCATTTAAGTCTCAGAGACAAAAAGACAAGATACTTTACAGTTTGAATTCAGTATTTAAAAAGAAAGGTTTTTTTGCAAAAAGACGTCGTCTTCCATCATTCTAACAATATGATTTTGTTTATATCAATCGGGAGACATTTACAAACTTCCCGTAAAATATTTCAAGATCCTTGAAAGTTTTCTCTGAATTTGTTCTGAACAAATTCGGAGAAAATGCAAAAGCTGGCAAAAATAAACAAACAATTCCGAAATGTTATTAAAAAATATCCTCCAACCAGATTTCAACTGTAGATTTAAGCCGCACCAAGTCTTGACTAAACCAGGGAGCTTGGCTTCAGCTAACCAGTCACCACAAATTGTTCGTATAGCTTATTTACGTTGGGACTCAGAATATATCGACACAGAAGGTCAGCTCTATTCAATTAATGAAAACAGGCCAGACATAAATAGACGTTCTTCACGTGAAGCGACAACTCAGTTATACATGTCTCTGTGTATATAAAATACAGGAACATATAAATTACAGCAAAAAATAAATTAACACAAAAATAAAATACAAAAGAAATAAAAGTATTTTATGTGTGTCGAGCAGCGGTGGCCCAGTGGTGGCGCCCCCGACTTACGAACAGTAAGTCGTGGGTTCGAACCCAGGCAGGCGCATTACTTTGTGTAATTTATTTCATCACCGCTGCTCTCAAAACGGTGAAGGAAACCGGCATGTCCTAGAACCAAAAAATTCGAAGACATGTGACATCTACCAATCCGCACTGGGCCGGCGTGGTGGATTATAGCCCATTCCCTCTCATAGAGTCAAGGCCTGTGTCCCAGCAGTGGGAACATTAATAGGCTGATGATGTATACATATGTTGTAAGTAGGTGTATTTTATGTGTTGTTGTTTGTGTTGTGTAAAGTATGTTGTTGTGTTGTTGTAAGTGTGGATCTTCTAATAAATTATGAAAACTGGCCAGGTTTTTTTTATTCCTTTTTATCGTTCCTATATTTCCATACAACGAGCGAAAAGGCACGCACACATAGACGCGTCCATATGTTACTATAGCAGCTTAAACGATGATAAACTGGCATTTGTTTCGCGTTGGACGTAGCCGCACGACTAGCCTTCTGGATCTATCTACTCCTTGACAGGGGCTTGCACCTGTCTTGCGTTCTATTGGGGTGATTCTCGTTATTGTGGCACCGTTTGTTAGGGCTGTTTGTGTTACCGAAGTTACGGTACTGTACTGAACAAGATTTTTGGCGTCTCGCTGCTTGAGGGTTGAATTTTGGTGTAATTGTTTGGGTGAAGTTTTTGTGGGGTTAATTAAGGTCAGAGGGAAGGAGGGAAAATGGCATTTCTTTGCAACGTTATTAAAACGAGAAAGTAAATTTGAAAATTTTCTATGACATCAAAATGTGTAATATACTTTTCATAACCCTTGATCTGTCCACGAAGTAGACACAATAGTTAAACAATGGTGTCTCGAACAAATCGGTCATTTGGCAGATCATGATTTAAAGAGGAAAAAAGGTAATGAAAGCCTTTGCCCAGCAGTAAAGTATTACAGCAACAGGCTAGGTAGACAGACGATCTCATTAACGTAGCCGGAAGAAACTGAATAGCTATGACACAAAACCGTCAAAAATGAAGAGATTTGGAAGAGACCTACACTCAGCATTAGGTGGCCAAAGGTTGAATAAGAGAGAGAGACGAGAGAGAGAGAGAATATTACAGGCTAAATTAAAATAGACACATAACTTACTTAAAACGACATTCACTCATAAATAAAACCTTGGAATTGGCTGAAAAAGACCTAAGAGGTAAAAGCATCAAACACTTTCAGAATAAATCGAAAGGCCCAATATTTGATTTCACTTGAGGACTGCGTACATTGACGGAGTAAACGGCATTTATAGTGACATCCTTTACCTTGCTCTTGAAAACCTATTACTATATGAAATAGGTCTGCCACTCTGCATCTATTTTTACTACCCAAATGGCGCAGCGGTAGTGAGGCTGCTTTACGTTCTTAGGGTCCCGGGTTCGAATCCCGGTAGGAGAAAATGTTTGTGTGATGAGCATGGACATTTGTTTTAGAGTCATGGATGTTTACCTATATATATATATATAAAACAAAAAGTATCTATGTAGTATATCAACTATCTGGTGTCCAGGACACAAGCCTCGTTGCCTCGTTACTAGATGGCGCTGTGTAATTTCCAGCGATATTTATTTATTATTATTTACCACATTGCATCCAAATTAATATAACATTTAATACAAGTAACCAAACTAACCAGGAATACATAATACAACAAAGCATTTTTGTTTAAACTTTTAAAATTATATCAATATAAATTGATTCTACCTACCTCCGTAGTACGTAGGAACTGCAGGACGCTGCCTTTCACTTATATTTTCTGGAAGTACTTGGAACTAACGGCTCTTACACATAAACACGATACGACGTCGCATCGTGCTTCGACGCGGCATTGTTTCACGATGCGACGTCATATCGTGTTTATGTGTACGAGCCATAACGTTTAAAATGTGATGTGACTTTTAGCAACACTCAATTCATCAATTCAATGTCTGAAATCGATATATTTTGCACCCTAGTTTACAGCAAAATATAGTAAGTGGCACCTAAAATATTTACGAAAACCTATCTTGCAAAGTTTTTCAACAGCAGAAGCATTTTTATCTGTTACTTTCACAAAAATATGTTAATTAATTTCATAATAAATTCTCTTTGATGAAGACTTACAGCATAAATATTAAAAAGTTCACTTACTTTTTTTTGCAAAGTAATTAAAAATACTAACAGCGCGCGCTATTTAGAATATTAAAAGCCCTTTAAATAAGGCTATGCATATTAAACAGCGGCCTTTTAAATACCTACCTAGTGGCAGTGACAAAAATATTTACTTCTTTCTTTCTTAAATGAAGTTACTAACTTTAGATAATCTCAAAGCTCAAATCAGTCAGTAGGCATCATTATCATCCACAGCTTGACGTCACCCACTGCAGAGTAAAGGCCTCTTTTTTCTTGTGCCAAGCTTCACGTTCTTGTGCCAACCTCATCCAGGACATTCCCGCGATAGCAACAATATCGTCTGCCCATCTCACCGCCGGGCGACCAACACTTCTCTTTCCAGTCCTTGGACACCACTCGGTCACAGCTTTACTCTACCTGCCATCACCGTGTCTTGCTAGGTGTCCTGTCCAACTCCATTTGAGATTCATAACGCGATTTCCAATATCAAAGACCTTCGTACATCTCCGCTTTTCGACGTTTAGAACTCGGAATACTAGTTGAAGCTGAGCATGGAACGCTCCATGACTCTCTGTGCTATTTTCAGTCTGTAAGCTTCTGTGTGAGCTTCAGGTCTCAGCACCGTACGCCATGGTGGGCATACTTGACACAATCAACCTATAATGTTGTGACTGCTGTTACACAGGCCTGCTCTTCTCGTCCTCTCTGTGAGATAGAATGAATCGTTATTTACTCTAGGTGGATACTTGGTGGATGTCTCTTGTCTTCGAATTTTTGGTTCTAGGACATGCCGGTTACCTCTAAGGTGTTTTTTCACCGTTTTAAGAGCAGTGGTGGTCAAATAATTTTACACGAGGTACCAATCAGTGTTCAAACCTACGAAACACATGTAGCGGTCGTTGAGCTGAGCCACTAATTGCTCGTACAACATAAACTCAATCGATGTTAATAATACAAAAGCTTCTAAAATTACTGTGTACACCAACCCTTTGCAAACAAAATTTTGTAAGCGATACTATAAAATGAAATTAAACAAGCAAGCTAATTCCATTAGTCAAGTTCCCCTAAGTTAAAGCAGCTTGTAACTTAATTCGTTTGCATCAATCACGATGCAACAGCACGAAATGCTTTTAACTTGAAACAAGTAGCTTACTGAGCTTAGTTATTTGCTAGGTTTTTGTGACAAAAAAGTTACACAGATGATTTTAGCGAACCAAAATCCAAGCCACTGTAATTCGGAAGAAAACGGAGTGAGTAGCTTGTATTCAAATTCGAAGAATTTATCACAATTGCCTACTCAAAGCATTTTAGGTACCCGTCAGGTAAACCAGAGAGCAAAAACCTAGATTCTTATGGAGAAGAATAAGCAAAAAAATGAGTTTTATGGTTACCTATTTTACATAACTTATAAAAAACCTATGTGAAATTGGGAGATCTAAACATATTTTCATGATTTGGTTGAAAATAGGTTATAAAAGAAGAACGGAGAGGAAGACCAAAGAACAGATAATTGATATTATTCGAAAAATTATAAGAAAAAAATGGAACTGAATATAATTTAATATATAAATTATTGTGGAGGATGGAAGCCACTAGATCCTAGATTACCAAATAAAATAAAGACTTTTATGATAACATTTTATCTTTTACTTTTTAACGTTTTACATACTTAGTTTTTACCCATCATACAATCGTTCTCGCTTCATCCTTTTTCTTGACAAATAAGGATAAAAAAGGCAAAAAAATAAGAAATACATACTGCCAATACTAAAATATTATAATAACCACAACAACTATTATAATATTATATACTAATAACAGTAATAATTAGTATATTATAATAATATACTAATAGCGTGACTCCAAAGAATTAATAAAAGAGGATTTAAAAAATTGAGCAATTTTCCTATCAACTATTTAAAATTAAACTCATATCAATGCACTATCCAGAATGCCTTCCATATTACTTGAGACTGCAATTTCATTGAGCGTAGACATTTGCATGGCGAGACGATCCGACGAAAACGAAATAAATAAACCATGATTCAGTGTCATAAAAGAGGTGTAGGTAGTTTGAATTTTTATGAAGCACTGACTTCTAGGTGACGTCATTCTCAGAATATGAATCTGTCTACCAAGCGGGATTATGACACAGTATAGTATTTGAACGGTCATCTACTGAGAAATTCGTTGGAACAACTTTTGATCTCGCGGATCTAAAGTTCTACCGGAGATGTCCAAGAATCTAGTCTGTAGCTAAACCGGACCAAACACCACATAATTTGGTCTGAGATCTTAGGTCATACAAGATGTAAACGGACCTTTCACGAAGCCGTGAATCAAGCATTCTTTACATCAAACTAAGTAACTCTACACAAAAGTTATTGCTGGGAAACGTTTTTTTTTTTTGGTGTGAAAAATTACGTTTTGCTGTAGGACTATGTAACGCACTCAAAACATTGTGCTGATGGATTCATAAATGTAGAGGGTTACATTTTTTGTAGAAAATAATATTTAGTTTTATTTATTTTGTAAGTAGGTTTAATTCATTGATGTATTTATTAAATACAATTAAAATTATTAAACCCGAAAACTACCTCTCAAACTTACATATCCACAATCCGGCTCTTGGTCTGTGCTTACACTGTATTAAATCGTCCAGCCAGCGGCTGAGTGAACGCAACGATTTGTAATCTAGCCATTAGCGGAATGTATCGTGCTTGGCGGCAGGCCTACCCAGCCAGCCTGCCAACAGATGGCACACACTGGACCAGATACAACTGTTCCGCTTGCTTGCTCTGCCGAGATTGCATCTGTAATCTTTTTATTGAGGTTGTTCAGCCAAATGTGTGTTGAGATTTGTGGGTTGGCTTCAAAAAATGTGGTGTGTGAATTAATGTTTAAAAACGCCTTGTGTTTTCTAATAATACACGTTTCCCTAGACAGAGGTGTACGTAACTAATAGTACACACACATTTCTTCAGTTATGTTTAAGTCCCTTGTAATTTGGGGAGGGCCTTTTGCCATCAACCGGGCACCAATCCAGACTCCATGGCTGTTACTTAAAAATCCTTATGGGAAAACCTAATAGCACTCTGCCCGACCTGGGTAACGCAGAAATTCGATCTATAGATCGTTAGATATTCGAATGGAATATAAGTCAAATAGAGAACCACAGCCAATTATATACACGTCATGCACATCTTCAATCAAACCCAGTACTGACAGTTAGTAGAACAACACGTCGAACCATGACGAACCCCACAACAATAGCCCAAAGGCCTCACTATAATCAAGGCATCAAATTCTGCAACCGTAGGCCCGCACAATACGAAACGAGAGCGGTCAGGCCGGGCAGCGGCGAACAAACGGCAATACGGAGCATAACAAGGAGGACAGAATAAAGATGGGGAAGGGGAGACTGGGACAATTAGGAACGCAATTACAGGACAGTATGTTCCAGATTACGACCGCACACTCCACACAGATTCACATTCCGGTGTTGGGAATAACAAAGCTTGCCAGCTAACTATTAAGACGTTCTCTACTGGGGCCTCGCTTTATGGCCGCTCAAATTGCACTTGTATTTTTGTGTTAAAATTGCCCCGTCGTAATCTAGGATTTGTTGAGATTTTGTACTGTTACGTTTTTAAGCGGTTTGTCAGTGGGTTTTAAATGTGTATTCGCGGTTCCTTTATTATACAGGATGTCCGGTATTTAATGGATAACCTTGTTTTTGTTTCCGATCGAATGGTATGTCTTTATGAATGCACATTGGACACTTAATAATAATAATAATACCAGCCTATTACTGTCCCACTGCTGGACAAAGGCCTCTGCTCATACAGAGAAGGCACGAGCATTGATCACCACGCTTGCTCAAGACTGGTTGGCGATTTCAGACTTATATTAATTATAAGTCCAGGTTTCCTCACGATATTTTCCTTCACCGATGTCTGTGATGTCCAAGATAAACTTAGAAAAGTACATATGAATTGAAAAAGTCACATTGGAACTTGCCCAGATTTGAACGCACAACCTCATACATGGGAGGCGAGGCCTTAACCTCTGGGCCATCACGACATTGGACACAACAAATAAACACAACAACACAACAACAAATATTGAGTACAGTGCCCATGTATTTTTGTTTATTCGTTTATACACCTTATATTTAAAAAATAAAATTCTTTGTTCGTATCAGTATCATCACTTTGGGTCCTAACAGAATACCAGCAAGAGATAGGGCCTCTTGGCCTCGTCAAGGACCAATTTTGGTTTAATGTTTGTCCTGTGCGAGACAAATAAATACTTTTTCTTTTCATTTGGAAACAAGCTAGAGGTCCATAATTCGACAATGGATTTATAATTAAAAAAGGTAACAACACACAAGTTAAGCTGTGAAACTACGTTCCTATATTAAAGATGATACAATAGTTTAAGTTTTTATCAATGCTAGTAAGACCATTGGTCTACTCTAAGTTCTTATAACCATACTAGAGCACTAGACGAATGACTTCAATATAGAAAATTAGATGCACTCGTCCATACGCAAAAGCGAGCAGTATGTTGCAGCAATATTTTTAAATTTGTTTCAGCGGAGACAGACTTACCATGAATATGCGAATTGAATAGTCGCGCGAGTATGCAAATCACAAGTTTTGTATTTCATTTTAAAATAAAATGTATGTTTATGAATTAGGTATATTCTGCGCTGTTTGTTTGAGTTATTTTTCTGTAAATTACATGTAGATTCGTACGCAACTACGCCGTAGTTACGTACGAATCCACATTCGTACGTAACTACGGCATTTTCTTTTTCGGTGAATTCTTTAGTAAAAAGTTTAAAATGTGAATTAAATAGGTGGAAACAGTCAGTTACAACAGGCTAGTTTCCAACATCAATAAATTGCAAATCTATTAAGTAGGTAAGTCAGTTTAGAGCATCGGAAAATAATAGACACGTATTTTTTGTTTTTGTAAATCAATGAATATTGACAAAGATAAAAAGCATCAAAACTCGGCAGTGGGGGCTCGTGACGTCAGAACGCACTAAAATTTATAGCACGTATTGAGAATTTAAAAATTGTCCTGTCTTCGTCAATTTTGGTTTACGTAACAAAAGAAAAAATACGGGTCAAATATTTTTTGAAAATCTAACTGACGGACTCAGTACACAAGCCTATTGCTGTCAAGTCCGTATTTAAAATTTTAATGTAATTTTTCATTTGCTTTACTTATTTAGACGCTTATAGAATAATTTACGACGGCAAGTTGTTTGTTTTATAAAAAAAAACATTTATCAAAAGAGGTATTAGGATCTAAAATATTTATTGTCGATTAAATTAAAATGTTTAAATAAGTAATTAAATTATATAAGAGAGACAAAAATTGCCAAACTGCACATATTATATATTACTAACGCCAAAGATGGTGTTGCCGTTTATTAGATTTTAGAGAAATGGTGGCAATTTTGGCACAAAAACCATGCATTTAAAAATGAATGACTTAATTAAGACGACCCGAATGGCGCAGCGGTAGTGAGGCTGTCTTACGTTCTTAGGGTCCCGGGTTCGAATCCCGGTAGGAGCAAATGTTTGTGTGATGAGCATGGACAGTTTCCGAGTCATGGATGTTCTTATGTATAATAAGTATGTATTTACAAACAAAAAGTGTCTATGTAGTATATCAACTATCTGGTGTCCACGACACAAGCCTCGTTGCTTAGAGTGGCACTAGATGGCGCTTTGTGTAATGTCCAGCGATATTTATTATATTTTATTATTATTAATTTATATGTTTACTTTTATGAATATTGAATATTTTATTTGGTGTTTTTTTAACATATTGCATAGGTATTAGATTTGAACGTCCCGTGTTCTACCCGACCAATAAAACACAGTCAGTAGGAACAAAAATATGTAAATAACCTCTCTACAAATACCCCCCTTCTATATAATATTCTATTCCACCATTTTCGTTTATATCCCAGCCTTTTGTACGAAGCGCCCCGTCCGGTGGATCTGCTTTTTATGTAAAACCAAAAGGCTATTTGTCAAGGTAATTTGAATTTACTCGCACGCTCCTAGCCCTTTGAAATGCATGCTTTAAAATATACTAGTTTTTTACATGGACTGTTACAAACAAATGGAAATGGAGTAGCTTTTCGTTATGTGGCGAATATTTTTGAGGATGATTTAGTATTCATAGGATTTATGGTGATTTTTTGTGTTTTTATGTGGCTGTCATATTGACAAAAAAATTTTGGTGCGATATTATGTAACTGATTTCATCTGCTACTCTGCTACTGTTTTTCTCGTTTATATTACATTTTCATTTGTAGATTTGTATAGATGTAAACAATTAACTCACATTTGTTTTATTAAAAGTAAAACCCAAACTGTTAATAAAAACGCCTTTTGCCTTGAAGTGGAGTTGTAAAATAATCACTTACAAAAAACAATAATCCGCCCATGAAGTAAAACTGAAAGCCCACCCAACCAGACTCACTTGGGAAGACTCAACGCGGAAAGAAACATTAAAATTATTTTGCTATCCATATTTTCATGCTAATTAGGCCATAAAATATAAATAAAACATTTATCTTCCGTAGAGAATATTGCCTTGTTTTGCTCATTATTTACGGCGCAAAGAATACCGTATTAAATCTTAATAAGACTCTTTAATTAGTTCCGAGTTATGGTAACGCTTCGAGCAATATTATGTACGGGGGGCTAGTTCGACGTGTTATTATGTAATGGGAGAAAAACAAGTGCGAGTCGGATTCGCGAATGAAGGGTTCCCGTTGTAGTAAAGTAAGTGGGATTAAATATAAATTTATTTTTTTATTTTTTTCTTTAATTTATAATATTATGTAATTATTAAATATATAATTATTTCTTTAATTTTAATTTTTATTATTTGTTGTTATAGCGGCAACAGGAATACACATTCTGTGAAAATTTCAACAATGTACTTAATAAGGATCCTGAGACGAAGACAGATGCACGGACAGCGGAGGCTTAGTAGTAGGGTTCCGTTCCGGCAGTATTGTCAGTGAATGGGAGAAATCGAACAAGCATTTGTTTCCCGATTGCATAAAAACTGGGCTGCGGGACTGTTCGAAAGAGATACCGCGGCCCTTTTTTTTTTTTTTTTTCGGGTGGGATGTCATCAAATGATTCCTCCCGCTCTAGGCGGAGCAGGAGGGAGTGTCAGACTTTTACTGACTAAAACCCATCCATGTTCCTTCATCGCCCTTTGTGTTCTAGTTGGCATCTTCCGCTCCGCCCAGAGCCGATGATTTGACGACTTCCCATCCGTAAAAAAGGGCATAAAACTCAGATAACAGGTTAGGCACTAACCACACGATAAATAAAAAAGATCATTAACAAAATAATTTTCGGGTTTTCGTTTAATTGAATTTCGGTAATTTAAAGTAAAATTCTCAACCAAAAGCTTATGTAGCGTGATGAATCAAAACCAATAAATTCCGTTTCATTTTAAAAAAGAGAAACAGCACAACATCATTTAAATGAAAGATCTCCCACTAGTGAAGCTCCGATACACACGTGAAAATTTAATCATTCGTTCGTCCGTTCGCCCCGTACTCGGACACAGGGCCCGGGTTCCGCGTCGCCTTTTTTGCATTCATGCGGACTTCCGCGTGAATTAAAATCTGCACCGTTTAAAATGTTGCAAGAATCCTTTTTGCGGAAACGTGGTATTTTATGTATTTTTTAAAATTCTTTATAGGATACTTTCAGGAAATTCTGTGCTATTATAATAATTAGGACATTGTTTTGATGATTACCTACTTGAAACGCATTAAATAATGTGATCATATTTCGCATCATGTGCTTGTAAAGACACACAATAAAATTTTATTGTTTTCTAAGTTTCTCATGTTTACTTTTTTTAATAATTTTGTCATAATTCTATCTTTTTGTTTCTATTATGTCCTGTCCCTGTGTGAGTTTAATAAATACTTTTTCTTTCTTTCTTTCTTTCTCTAGGGACAATTATTACGTTTAAATTATTTAACAATTTTTACGATTAAGCTAAAGTACCTATCTGAAACTTAGTTTGTGGTTTTCTCCTTTAAGTAACTATACCAGTAGTATAAGAGAAGATAGTTTTGACCTAAGGAGCACAGATACCGCTTTGAAACTACACACAGTAATAATATATTGAGTTTATAGTTTGTAGTTCAAATTGCTTGCATAAATTGCTATTTGGCTACTGCTATCAACCTCTTGCATAGATCGAATATGAATATCATTTAAGTAAGCACTATTCATTGGTAATTCTACTAGTTCCGATTTAAAAAAATTGCAGACTCTAATCTTCTCGTTGGTTTAGTGGCCGCAAGCACGCAGGCCGCAGCAGCAGGAGGTCCTGGGTTTGATTCCCAGATAGGGACTTTTCATCCGTTCCAAAATTAAATCTAGTTTTTTTCAGAAACAATCTGCAGTTTGGATTTATTCCCAGTTGATGGTTATAGACCGAGGTGTATAACCATCAACTGGGAAACGTAGTCATCTTTGCTTTAAACTTCGGAGGAATTGGTGTTATGGTATAGTTAGTCTATACAGGGTGTAAACAACCTCATCACGAAGCCGTCAACCAAGCATTCTGTACATCAAACTAAGAAACGTTTTGTGGTAGAACCCAATGTAACGCACTCAAAACATTGTGCTGATGTATGATTGAATAGCACGGGGGTCGTGGAGGTGTTTAAAGCAAAATCTTACATTAAAAACTTGTGTTTAAAAAAAAGTTGGAACTTAACCCCCAATATCTCCGTAACTAGAAGGTTCCCAGGTATGGTGTACAGCAAGAAAATTATCACAATGACGAGGAGAACAAGTGCCTTTCAGCTTCGTTAAGAGGTTTTTTACACCCTTTATAACTATAAATTATTAGTTTGGAAATTATATAACAGTAATAGTCTCATGTGTCGGGTCATATTTAACCCAAAAGTTGAGGTTGACTGGTAGAAAATGCCTTGTCGCATTAAGTCCGCCTATGTCCCACTATTGTTTATGAAGTTTAAATAATTAAATCGCTCAGTCTCTTCTTCTTCCTCTTCTAGACTATGCTGATGTCTGTTTTCTTGATGCGACTGAGGAACTTCTTGATAAGCTCGAACGTCTGCAGAATTTGTGTATACGCTTCATTTTCGGGCTTCGTAAGTACGACCATGTGTCGGAATTTCGGAAGCAACTGAAGTCGCTACCTATTCGGCAGCGTCGAGATTCACACACTCTCTCTTTTCTCTTTTGTATTCTTCATAATCCTAAAGCTCCTTCGTATCTTCGGGAACGCTTCGAGTATCTTGTTCCTAGAGGTAAACCTTGTCGCTCATCATCATCTCTTCTCCTTCGTTTCCCTCCCCATTCCTCAAGTCGGTATGATGGTTCATTTACTGTTCGTGCTGTGCGCCTTTGGAATTCGCTTCCACACTCCTTGCGAGATAGCCCTTCGGTAGATGTGTTCAAGAAAAGAATAAAAGAAAATTTCCTGTCAACATGATAATAGTTTGTAAATTGTGTTTTTTTTAAGTAAGTGTATCTATACATAAATATATTGTATGTATTACGTATATTATATTGAATGTTTTAGTTTAGTGTATAAAATAAGTTAATTTAAGTTTTTATCTGTATTGTTTGTGCACATAGGTATATCCTCTTCTGCAAATTTCGCAACATAAATAAGGTTTGCTGTAAGAAAACCCAATTCTGGGTTAAGCTCGCCGTTGTACATAAGCTATATATTTGAATTTTGTGTATATATATTTTTTATTTTATTTTGTGTGCAATAAAGAATATGAATATATGAATTAAATATTTTGATTTCAATGACATACCAAACTTTCAAAAAAAATTACAAGCAATACTTTCCTTGGTAACAACTAAACAAAAGGCTCCAATAATATGTTTAAGTCGTACAACAAAATTAATTGCACCCAATAACACTGGCTTGCTACACCAAACCGCGAAATGGCCGCCATTTCATAGAAGTCTCACTATCAGCCATTACTTTAGTTTTCATTTACTTTTCAACTTTAGATTGAAAGTCCCGATTTACCGTTCGGTACACAATCTATAGCAATAGGTAACATGAGAACTATCTGGAAGAACAAAAGTCATAAATTTTTCCCACCAATAGCGAGAGTTTTGTTGGTAGTGTCAATTGTTTTGTACGGAAAGGTGCTAGGGTCGACACTAGCTTGTGTTATTTGACAATTTTATTTGTATGACACTGTTTTAAGCTTTCACGGTTTAAAACTAAACTTATATTGTCACATAAGGGATATCAACCCGCGATCATGGCGCTTGCAACAGCGTCGAAATATCGGAAGCTCAAAACACGGAATAATAATAAACATAATAAATAAACATGAACTAAACTTATATTGTCACTTACGGGATCGTAAGTGAGAATATAAGTTTAGTTCATTTATATGGTTTGGTTAAACCGTCCGTCTCATTTTGCGAACTGGATGTGGACCTGAACACTGACAGACACATTGTCAATTATGTGTGTCAGTCTGAAAGAATATGTCAAAGTCGTCTTTCCAGAGCCGGGACTGCATTGTTTGTATCCGTTTGACGGAACGTTTGGCTCCTTAAGCAATTTAAGAAAACAAAATCGATTGTTTTTAATCAATCAAAGATTAAATTCAAAACTTTATCTAAGTAACCAGTTTCAAAGATAAATAACAAATCCCAAAAAAAAGCAGGCTAATTAAGGGTTAATTTCAAAGCACAAAATGACCTTGTGATAAAAACTGTTCGCGTTATGCAATCCTATCAGCTCTGCTTTTTTATTAGTCAAAATATTCGCGCCTCGATCGACTCTTTAAAACTCGGTCGTAAGCTCTCCTTGACCTTTTGTCAGCCCTGTAACCCAGCGATTATTACCGAAGCGGAGCGTCCCAAAGTTTTGAGGTGTTCTCAGCATTCTGTCCCGGTTCCAATGTTTGTGCATTGTGGCATCCACACTAACTTCTCGTCATTTTATTGATTGAGTAATGAATGGAATAACTATGACTTATTTATTAACTTTAGCAGACTTAGAGATATATCCAATTGGCCATTGGCCATCGCATAGCGATTTTAATTGATTATAAATTAGCTGTGTGTGTTGAGCAGAGGTGGCCGAATGGTAACGGCTCCGACTTATGTGTAAAGGTCGTGGGTTCGAACCCAAGATACTTTCATCATTATCATTGACAGCCTTATTCCACTTACTGCTGAGTAAAGCATGCTCCCTTTTGGCCATTCTTCCCTGGTCAGCGGAATTAAACCCTGAAGTAAACCCTGTTTGAGGGTTTTACTTCTTAGCATGTTTATTGTGTCAATTTGTGTGAGGTATTTTCATCACCAGTGCTCTCAAAACGGTTAAGGAAAATCGTGAGGAATTCCAAATGTCCTGGAAACAAAAAATCGAAAACATTTGATGTTCACCACCCCTCTTTAATCACCCCTCGTGGATTATGGTCCATTCCTTAACACAGAGATGAGGCTTGTGACCAAACAAAGCAAAGGTTCAAAGGTAGCAGTACTTTTTTCGAACTTGATTTTAACATCCTACAAAACAGTTGTTCATTATTTAAGTACACCAAAGTAGAACATTATAAATCCAGACCGCGAATAATCATAGCTCGACACATCCTGCCAACTCCCAACGACAAAATTTTCGTCGCATTACATTTATGTACAACATGTCCCTAACCAAATTCCGCGAACATCATCGCAGCACAATACGGCCGATCGATTAAGAGGCACAGAGAGCACTTAATCCGCTGAGTGCGTACTCAGGTTGAGCACGGCAACACACCGCAACAAGGCACCGTGTAGGTTCCACGTAATGCGCTTTGTGAGGTGTCGCACTAATTTATTAGATGCTCATAGTGGAGGCGAAGATATTTATCACTATAAATAAAATTTAAATGTTGATGCTGTCCTTCCTTGTTTGAGACACCAATGAACAGCTAAAAAATACATTACGAGACTAAAATAGAAATTTATTCACCGATAACTTCTTCTTCTATTCGAATAAATGACTCAAAAAGCTGTCTAGGTAGCGTAGCGGTAGGTAACCTGTATAGCTTTTTGAGTCATTTATTACGTAGTGACGTACTGTTCGAAAAATCGACCAGAGGCACGAGAGCGCGGCGTAAAAATTTTGATTAAAACGTCGATTTTTAAATGAAAAATACTCTTTTCAGATAAAACATTTTCACATTTTTTTTTTATTCATATCTATGGATGATACTGTGCTTGTTGCAAACAATTTGACGAAAATGTTATAGAGTAATTATATTTTCGATACCAAAATCGACGTATTACGTTACGTTTACAAGACGCGCTCGTGCTAGTATCACCGTACGTACGCGACATACGAGCAAGGTGCAGTAGAAGTACTCTTCTCAACACACGAAGCAGCACGAAGGGCTAAAGAGAAGGACAGCAACGACTGTCCACCACTTCTGTGTCTCAGTGTATTCTTACGGGTACGTAATAAAATAATACCTAATTTTATATGATTAACTTAGAATTTATCCTAACTATTTTCGATATAACTACGGTCCAAAGACCTACTGTTTAAAATACCAAAATATCGTTTCACAGATTTTTGTAATAACTAATGAACGAAATCCATAAAGGAGCATTCATCTACGGTTGACTCACCTACAGTTTAAACATGCGCGCGTGTTAGTTGCATTTCCTTTCTGATACATAAAAACATACAAAGTACCAAGGAAATAAACTAAAACTCAGTATTGGTTAGTGCTTTTCGGTATTGGGTCTTGCTAGCTGGCGTGAGGAGCGTAAGCCAAAGGCCGGCGGAGTGACGACAATGTTTGTGACAGAAAGTGGGTGTGTAATGTAAAATGCGAGCATAGCGAGCGCGCGTCACATCCAATTAATGTCATAGCCAATATCTTAAAAAACCATTCGATAAATCGTTCGTTAGTGCGATTGATTTTAGTTGAATCAAAATAAGGTAAGTTAAACCGTAGTTGAGTTGACCAACATGTATTGTGTTATGAACATATTATGTGAATCAACCGTAGCTAAATCGAAAATAGTTAGGATAAACTTAGGTATTATGAGACGAAACCATTCTTACAGCTATTGAAATGACACACATATTTATAACTGGCAGTCTATTCATCATAGAAACTCTTCCAAGCGTGTTGATTACAGATGCATAGCTGTTACACCTATCAAAAGCTTTTGGCCAGCACTACAGGATTAACACAACACCATTCAATACGCGACCATTTACTAATCAATCGCAATCTGACAAATTGGTAGTATGTTAGTTACATTCATAGGACACATTCACGTGAACAAACCAGTCTGGAATAGTATGTTACAGGTAGCAAACTGTCATGGAAATAACATCATAGACACAATATTTTAGTAAAGATTTGGTGCGGTATGATTTGACGTTGAAATTTTTCGTCGTTTTTATAAAAAATCTGCTGTTTCATACAAAAGTACAATACTTACACAGTTGAAATGTGTGTAACAGCTGTTTCTGAACAAGATATCCCTAATACCGTTTATACAAGTACATATTTACATTTGTAAGTGTTCAACAACAGAAAAACAATATGATAGTTATGGTGATAAAGCTGCAAATCCCACTATTATTAACTTTAAAATTAATATTTTTTTTTATAATAAGAGGACTTTGTAAAATGTTCACAGTATTATTATGTAAAAACTTTATACGAAAAAAAATCAGGTACTAGTTTTGAAAGCCAAAGTTGACACAAAGCATAAGCAACAAATGTATCCATATCTCCCACCAAAACAGACGACCATAACAAGCCAGCCTACATCGTCAAAGATTCATCTCCCCGAACACCGGGGAGATCCCTCGTGCATTTAAACCGAACTTTAGCAAAAGACATTGAATTTGATGCACACGTCGGCGCTGCCTCTATAAAATTAACAATTCTTATCACTGTCGGAGCTCGTAAAGTCGCCGTATGACTCTGTCACGATGGCTGGGTTACTAGTGGTTTCAGAAACGAACTCACGAGAAACGAAATCCATCTTAATTCATTCAAAAAGCAGAATTTACGCCAATAAGAAAAAAAAGAAATAAAGACAAAACAAACCGCCAAAAAAAACACTACCACATTAAACAGAATTTAATGGAGACTAAAATATAACATTCGCTAACCCTGAACTGAAGTATTCCTGGGACAATAATTTTTAATTTCATGTATTTCACTTTACAGCATAAATTCTTATAAAGCGAAAGTCAATTTACATTCGCCTTTACATCGAAAACCAGAGGTAGCACCGAAAGTCATAAAAATCACACTATCACGTGACTTTGTGAAGTCGTGAAAAGAAGTATTTGACAGCCACTAACTGTGAGTCAAAAGAAGGCGCTTCCTTTTTTTAGTGTCACCACATTATTTCATCGGCTGTATTAATACTAAGTGCATAGAAATCTACTACCACGCTTTTATAAGCTTCACCTGGTGCTTAACCTGGTGTCAGAGTTTTTATGCCGCCCATCGTCGGTCGAGCAATATACTGGTTTCTTTTCCTTCACCAAGGCAAGTGATAATAAAACTATACACTAATCAAAGAATAATTTATTAAAAATGTCTCATCTCGTCTGTCCCATTCCATTTGAGGGTCTGTCAGACGTCACGTCATCATTTAATATTACTTTTTCTTTCTTTCCTTTATAAGAAAATAAGGACGTAAATATTTATCCTTCTTAAAACTCTCTCAGTTAGTTATTCTTGCCAGAGGCAAAGCGAAACCCTTGAGGTGTCTACGAATAAGTTTGTCTTTGACTAGAGGCGTTCCAGAGATGTAATTTGGACAGATTTGGCAGCATTCCAATTTGATTCATAAGATTTAGTATGCATCTAGGTGCACCTGAATATAATGCCACTTGGAAACCGATCGACCAAATAAGAACTTGCTCTTATCTGCCTGTGAAAACTTACTGCTGATTATGAAACTTTTAGTAGAGGAGTCTCTAAAAGTGTTTATATATTTTTATGGGTTCTTTTTTCTTTATCGTGTGGTTAGTGCCTAACCTGCAGGCCTAGCCAAGTTACAAACGATTCGTATCGATTCTCTTTCTACAATCGTAAACGTTAAGTCACGTGGTCAAACCGGCGAATAGAAACTTTGTAGACAAGTTTACATCGGTTAAGATGATAGAATGAAATGTATTCGTTTCTACAATCGTGATCGCTACATCCCATATAAATCGTAGCCAACTTACAGTTTTGACTAAACTTAAAAGTTTCTATTCGTTTGCTTCGACCACGTGACTTAACGTTGAAATGATGTCATTCCCATACATTTTGTTAGTTTTCTATTAGCGTTAGCGATTGTAGATTGTCAACTTGGCTAAGCCTACTGGTGTCAGGGTTTTTATGCCGCCCATGGGTTTCTGACTTGGCTTTACCTTTTTATAGGTATCTACTGGTCTTTTGTAGCCCCAAACGAGAGAAGTGAAAAGATATTAGGAGGCATTTGCCCTGCAGTTGGACAATGCAGGATTGGAATGACGAGAGTATTAGTGAAATTGACATAATGATTTTATGTTTGAGTTTTGTGCTATAATAAGTTATGCCCGAGTCGTCACTGTCGTTTTAATAACTTTAAGGGCTTAGTACTCTTGAAAATGAACAACTTTTACTATTGGACCGACTATGAAATCTCGAAAAAAATATCAGCTGCTGTCTACATTCATTATGTCAACTGATCCCGCGGGATCCACCTGTGTTCCCACACAGGTGGATCCCGCGGGATCAGTCGACAGTCAGTTTTATTACTAAGGAGCTGTTCTTACACGTCATCGAAAAACAAAAGATTACGATTCACAACAGTAGCTGGTGCATATGTTTTTGTTTTCACAATCGTTGTTTAAAACATGCTTTTTTGTTTTTGTGTATGTCCCTGAGAATTTTTTTTCTTTTCTTTTCTTCTTCTTTTTTTAATGACACAGGAGGATGCTGCTGCTGTTCCATTTACGAAATTAGAATTAATATTTCTTATCGTCCTAAACAAACCAATTGTCTTGCGAAATAAAAACGAATATAAATCTAGTTAAGTACATAATTTTTACTTTGTAATGACTTGACCGACTCGTCCCAACTGGCTTCTGCCAAAAAGTAATCCAACTGTGACAGTTGCTAAGTGTAAATAAAAGAAGCGCAGGCAGGCACGGCGCGGCCACATAAACGGCGTATAAAGCTCTCCTGAGAGGCTCGCTGGTTTAATGGCCTCGCCAATGCATGTTGTGACTGCAGAAAACTTGACAAAATTTAACGCTTGTCTATCGTAAGCTTTTATTTTCGTAATGTTTTAGATTTTAAGAAATCTTAATAAAAAAATAAAGAGATATAATGTATACATCCAGTGCAGGTAAATAACATCACGCTGGTAACCCCTCGAAAGGTTGGGCAGAGGTGCACCTAATATTACATCCACATTTCGCTAGTTAATTCCCACTTAACAAAGGGCAAGCTAATTGTCATTAACCGGGCATAAATCCAGACTCCGTGGTTGTGACTGAGAAATCCCTGATGAAAAATCCCAATAACACTTTGCCCGACCTGGGTATTGAACCTAGGATGTCATGCACAGCACGATGTGACCATTATAGTTATTTATTTGAGAGAAACTTACACAACATGATTGTGCTCATAATGAAGGTCGGTGAAGTTCTAGCTCCTATTTTGGGACAATACGACAAAGACCCATATCCAGGAATGATCTGCCTTAGTTAAAAATGATAGATGGTCGTAAGTTGAGTTATGTAGCTAAACTGGAGTTGCGAAGGATCATAAAGAAATTACGGAACCCGTATACGATAAATAGACTCAGTGCATAATCTTTATGAAGCAATCATATAATTAGGTTACAGTACGTAAAATAGAGGGGAGAAACATCTGAAAAAGTTTATGACCACTGACTCAAATAAAATATTAAAAACTGTCATGAATAAATGACAAAAAAGAACTACGAAACTTTATAGACAAAGTTACCATATAAATGGCGACCCACCTGACTATGTATCAAAATATGTGCGGTCGTTAACTACGCGAGATGCACTTAACGCAAAAGGTTCAACTTTACTGCTGGGCGCGTCATAAAACTGCACTTTACGAGAACATGGCCGCAAAACGAAGGTAAAGTCAACCTCACGACACTAGCTACACTTCAACTGCAAAAACCAACCTTACTACCATGCCACATACATACATAAACTCGCGTTTTTATCCCATAGGGGTAGGAAACTACTGAACGCTTCCTGCTACGCTCCTTACATACTCCTATTGCCTCGATCATACATCTGATCCAACACGCACGCCGGTTGCCAGTACTACAAACCAGACTTTTCTGAAGAACATCACCAAGTTTACCACTTAACGCACAATCAACCTTTAAGTTACACATAGATCGCACACAGTCCCCTCTTTTTGAAAGAGTGGGCCGTAACCACAGAGGCCACGTGCGAGGGCCAGTGCGAGTTGGTAAATGTCACATTTCATCAAATTTTTGTTCTGTTGTATCCCGGTTTCCCCACGATGTTTTCCATTACTATTAAACCTATCTAGGTTCAAACTCAAGACCTAAACATTATCTCGTTAGTCGAGGCCGTTACCACTCTGGGCCGCCACAGCTCGCTGCTGACGTAAAGACGCTGTCGGTATCAAATTGTTCTCTTATCCGTGTGGTTGACAGTACTACTAAGTATATGGGTATGTAACATTTTTACCTGCTTAGACAAACAGGTGATACAATCTGTATGGCTCTTTGGTCTTAGAGTAGTAAAAGTGACAGATGTAGGGCAATATTAAGTTAAAACCCCGTCAAAGCAATGAAAAGCTTCGGATATACAGAGTGCAAAAAGACCATTAAATAGCCATTTAAGCACACCTGTAAAACCAAAATCTTTTATTTTTGTTGTGAAAACGTTGTGTACTGTACAATCCAGTTAGTACTGGGTATTACGAAACCCCTTAGTAGGACTGGTTGTCAAACTTTCGAGCAACTGCAGACAACCTGCAACGTCTGATCTTCAAATGACAGCTGGACGAACGGCTTAACGTACTTTCCGAGGCACGGAGGAAACTCGATATGTAATGGATGGTCACCCATTCACAGACCAACCTGGCCAAGCACGGCTTAACCTGAAGATTGATCTGAGCGGCTGTTATTATTTAGCCACGAGCCCCTCAACAACGGCACAAGGGTATGGAACAATATCAGGATCAGTAATAACATTTAAAACTTGTATTAGCAATAGGTCGTTAAAAAAAACAATTATTTTCCAGCTTGCAAAAACTAATTCTATGACGAAAGTGTGTCTTTCATAAAATACACTTGAATGAATAGAATGACACTGCTTTAAAAGTAAAATTGTTTTCATCAGAATACACAAAGCTTTATAGCACATGGCAACTGTTGAAATCTAATGACGAATTAATTCCTCTTCTTGCTAAGAGCACATGTAAGGAACTATAATATTGTGTGGATCTATCTATGTAGTTTGCCCTCAGGAAACACAGCTGTGACGAATAGTCCTACATCTGTGTTGTACATACAGACTGTTTCTACATCTTATCAATTTAGAGACACGCTTGTGATATTGTTGAAAGACGGTGTTTACTCGTATTAAGGACTGGAAATTATTTGAATAAGCAAAATAGCTGGAAATACGAGAGTTAGGACTTACGTGTCGTAGTATGCGTGTTCGACTCAAGCAGGCACTTTTCTTTGAGTAATTTCATCATAACTCTACGGAACGCACTCAAAACACTGTGCTGATGCATTGAATAGTAGGGGGCTGTGAAGGTGTTTCAGGTAAAGTTATAATATTAAAAACTTGTATTTAAAAAAAAAAACATAAACAAACATCAATAGTTCGGACCTTCACCCCCAATATCTCCGTAACTAGACGGTTCTCAGGTATGCTCTAGAACCTGCCGGGGCTGCGGGACTATTCGAAAGAGATACCGTGGCCCCGGAACACAAAGGGCGATGAAGGAACATGGATGGGTTTAGTCAGTTAAAGTCTGACACTCCCTCCTGCTCCGCCCAGAGCGGGAGGAGTCATTTGATGATATCCCATCCGAAAAAAAAGGTATGGTCTAGAACAGAAAAATTATCGCAATGACGTGAAGGGCAGTACAAGTGCCTTTCGACTTTGTTAAGGCTTTTACACCCATTACAGTAATACTCCCAATACCTCTACCATTACTTCTCAAGGAATCATCCACGAATTATTACTATGTCGACAAACCAATTTTTAGTCAAACATCTTCCAATATAATTTATCGGACCCCTAACTCCCAAGTAATATTTAATAAACCGTGACCATTAATCAAGGCTCTCGTACAGCAAGTAATATAATAATCTGTTCGTTCATAAAACAAAACCACTTAGCAATAATAACGGAAATGGTTGCGAAACAAAAGAGGTTTTAGTGAAAAAGTTTGTAATTTACAAGGCATTAGTACTCAGGCCACGTGCTTGTGCGTACAGTATGAATAATTTAGAGGGGCGCCTATATTTGGGCTACACTTGTGGTCTACTGAGGGCAGAACTTTGTGTTGGGGTCCTTCTGATGCTGGCTACTCATTGTACTCGAAGAATTTTGTAGTAGGAGATGCAATAGGCGAGACGACAAAAAAAATCTAATTAGTCCGTCACTTAGATTATCAAAAAATATTTGACCCGTGTTTTTTCTTTTGTTACGTAAACCAAAATTGACGAAGATAGTCGTATCTTCGTCAATTTTGGTTTACGTAACTCTTTTATAATTCTCAAAACGTCACGCCATGGTATAATTTTTAGCTAGTTCTGACGTCACGAGCCCCCACTCCCGAGTTCCTATGCGTTTTATCTTTGTCAATATTCATTGATTTACAAAAACAAAAAATACGTGTTCATTAATTTCCAATACTCTAACTGACGGACTAAATAGATTTGCATTTTTTTGATACTGTCGTCATGCCTATTCAAGCGAAATGCTGCCGAAATTAATCTATACAAATACATAAAATTGAAGTGTATATTTGTAATTTCAAAATAACAGTTTTTGACTGAATTATGAATTATTACTGAATGCGGTAATTATCACAAAAAAATATTTTTTTTTTTTGGACTGTCTGTCTATCTGTTTGTTCCGGTTAATCTCCGAAACGGCTGAACCGATTTTGACGGGAATTTTACTGCCAAATAGCCGGTGTTATAAAGAGCTACTAAGTTACTTTTATTTTCTAAAAACAAAATATAAGTAAAACCCTTGAAATTATGTACAAAATCCAATTCAAATATCCCAGTAATATTTTTATAAAAATTTCACGTAGACAAAAGTCGCAGGCAACGGCAAGTACTTAAAAAAATTGGTAAATATCTTTAGTTGATAGGCTAACCCTACATTTAAATTATAAAAGCTTATAAAAGTAACAACTTGTAAAACTGTTTATGGATTGCTTTTAGGCAAGTGGACGGTTTTCACCAACCAGCACTCCACCAACACTATTGGATTTTTATCGATCAACCCACCATAATTTTTTTTTTAATCCAAGACATTTTTTTCCATTTAAGTATTACGTTACTATCAAAATCGGACAGAAGACTCGCTCGTAAACTCACTCTCTCTCTATTAAACCTTGTGATACGAACATTCCACCACAGCAAAACTCGTCCCATTATCACTTCCAGAACCAACTAACCGAAAACAACTAGTAAGACTGCAAACCAAAAGCGGCTCAAAGTTACGAAAAACGGAAACCTTCGCTCATTCGGCTAATGAGTTGCTCGACTTTTTGGGTGGTTTCAAAAAAACAACTCTGGAATATTCTCCAAGTATGTACCTGCGGCTTGGGAACTTTCTCGACGTTTTTTGTTTAGACTCCACCGCTTGAGAGCGACGCCTGAGTTTGGCAGCTTTTCAAAGATGTATTGTTCTTTAGTTCAGTGACGAAACATGAGTTTTGAGATAGGGATAGTCTGGTAAATAAGAGTTGCATTATAAATCATGATCTGTCGAATGACCGAGTTGGTCCAGACGCCATTGTATAACTATTGTGTCTACTTCGTGGACAGATCATGGGTTAATATATTAAATCGGACAGAGTAGCATAAGTGAACGTAGGTTGAAATGAAACTTACCCAAACTGAGTCTCAGCCATTTTGGATGGCTTTGCGATACCTGTAAAAATAAATAATAAGAAGTTAGATGATTATTTCCAGAAATATTTCAATAACATGAAAACTATCGTAATCTATGATGGTACGTAAATGCTTCTTTATTAAACAAAGTGATTGATTGATATTTCGTGTATCAAAAAACCGACATGATTCCTACTAGATTCCAACGATTCCTCTACAGCTTATAATAAATACCAGGTCTCCAAAAATCAACCCACAAACAATTATAAAAAAAAAAAACAAAAACCATAATTAAACAGAAACTTTCCGTAAAAAACGGGGTAAATAAAAATGAATGGGTAACGCGTTGGCTTCCGAATAAATTTGGCTGAATTCAATCCGCTTCGGTAATAGTTGCCGGAACCATCGGCAGATTTGACCGAAGTTCGCGCCGCCCGGGCAAATCCGGGCCGCAACGAGCGTGAACCGGCAGATACGGTATCTGTACTGTTCCTGTTATTCTTTATTTGTATTCTATTGCTTGTAGTTTAGAATTCTGTGTATTTTTAGTCAAGGTTTTGTTGCAGTCTGTAATTCAGTTTTCTCTTTTGGGCGCTTTATATTAGACTATTGGCTCTGGTGGCTGAAGCTATTTAAACAACATGATATCTGCTCGGGTGATATTTTCAAAGGATAAAAGAACAAATCCAGACACAACACTGCGCTCTCAGGCTGGGAAAAACTGAAGAATCAGGCTGATTTAAAAAAATATTATTAAATATAAAATGCATTTGAACCTCCTCTTTTTGAAGACAAGGACAGTAAGTAATATTGTCTGGAGTCACGCTATTTACTGTTACTTTATATTAAACTGCTAGCTTACGCTCGCGTTAATTTAGAAATGACAATTTAATCATTTCGGGTTGTACTCTGCTTGTATCTCACTATTGTTGTTGTACTCACCTATGATTCAATCATGATTCGAAAGACACGTGGCGTCATCTAATATCAAAGAACGATTCTTGTTTTCCTCGGAAACAGTTTTTTTTCGGGATGAAAGAAAGATACCCTATGTCCGTTTCTGTACAGGTGTACAGAAACGGAAGAAGACGACAATCGATCACCCTGACATTTTGCATATACGTTGTCAAGTGACAACGTATATGCAAAATGACATGAATAACAAACAATGTTACTTTCGCATTTATAATATTAGTAAGAAAGTAAGGATTACTAACTGTTGCAAGGCATGCAAACTGAAACTCAAAGCATTTATTTCAATTAGACATAAATGCTTTGAAAGTTCTAATACAAAAAAGCAAAGCTACAGTCACAGTCATAAGGCATAATAACTTGAGAAAGTACTGTAGATGGTGCATGCGCCGTCTAACCACAAATAAACAAATCATGATTAATTAGTCAGCCTAAAACCCGACTGCAACAGCCACTCTTCGTGTGTCCGTGTATACGGCGGAGACAAATCTGCCTGGAGCCGGCTGGTGACTTTAATTACTTTTTATTGGAGCCTGCACGGTACACTACGATATTAGATCGGTAAACGGTCCGTGTGGTCTTGCTTTAGGATGTATTTCTATTGATGTAGTGGTTGTCAAGCTGGTAGACGCAGTGTGGCAATTTAGTGGACGGTTTTTGTAGGAACATGAAACTTTATACATTTTTTGATGAGTTTATAACTTTACTAGGTAATGCCCGCAGGTTTCCTCTTGAATTACCCTATATATATAATCCTGCATCAAAATTCGTTGCGTAGTTTTAAAGATCTAAGCATACATTGGGACAGACAGACGCGGGCGACTTTGTTTTATAATATGTAGTGATATTGGTCAAATTGGAATAATTGAAATGCTATTTAGCGGCAGTTCTATACGCGTGTCTAACTCATTGGAACTGTTATTTTATTTGTTGGTATTACCAAATCAAAGGTAGGTAGTAATTCAGAAATTTAGGTTTCTTTGATAAAATTGCAACGTTCGTAGTTTATTTTCAGATAGAAACTTACTTGCTCTATGATGCAAACAAATCCATCCTTCTGTTACCCAATCGCTGCAGTCAAAGCGACATTTGGGCTATTGCAACTAAATGCTGTGGCGTGCTATTGAGCCATCAAAGTTTATTAGTACCATCAACACTCAGAATGACATGACGTCTCTTACACGCAACACCTAGGTACACAACTTAGCTTATCATAATAAAACTCCGCTTAACCTCACAAGTTACTATTTGACCAAGACGTTTCCATTTGTTATACATTCCGCGCAGCCCCGCTTCAGCAACACAAACTTCTTTGATTACACTTAAGCAACATCGACTTCAAAACTTAACTACTTAGTATCTAACAGAATTCTAAAACTATCCCAACTTGAATATATCTCAAATTAACAATGACAACGTCGGTTTAAGGAATTTGTGGAAATTAATACTTACATGGCCTTGTGTTTAAAATTACTTTAACTTACACAAGCTCTTCGGTAAGAGTTTGTCTGAAGAGAATGAACTACCACTACGTTTATTTATGGAAACCAGCAGCATTAATATGGAAATTACTGTTACTTTTAATTTTGTCTTTTGATGATGAGCACACCCGCAATAAGATACGTGTTAGAAAAAGAGAATACGAGGTGGCAGTGTCTGATATGATAACATTCAGCCTCATACTTTGAAGGTCAGAGTGTACCAAGTCTGCCAAGCTTCTGTAATGCCTACTGGTAATGTCTCTGGAGATTCTCTCACAATACTCTGCTACACCAGACCATGTGGTACGACATCCTGTGGAATCCCTCAAATTAAAACTTAAACCCTCACCGTAAACCTCTGATTATTAACACTATGTGACGCTACCTGAAAAAATAATTTCCTTAAACGGAAAACTTTAAGTATATATACACTGGCCTGCAAAAATAAGTATCACACTTTAAAAATTGCAATAACTTTTTAAGTACACAAGATATACTTTCGAAACAAATAGGACTCGAAAAATAGTTTAATTTTGTCTATAGTTTCAAAGAAAGCTGATAAAAATTACTTTATAACGTTTTTTTAATTTAAATCTCTAACTTCTATAGTTTAGGAAAAATTGAAATTTTAAAAGTGTAGTACTTATTTTTGCAGGTCAGTTTATATATATATATATATCTCAGGCTAGATACGAAGAAAATACTAAGATACAAGACCCTAACACACATAACACTACAGGTTATAACAGTGACATAAATTGGTCAACTAATAACGATTGTCTAGATCGGATGGCAGAGTTACCGACTTATGAGAGTCCAATGTCCACATTATTAAACGAGGCTTAGCGTTGCGCGCGGCGCCCGCGGCTGTACTAGTCTTGTGTTGGGGGACATACTGACCTATACGATAACTAACTTTTGTATGTGAATGCTGCGTTGGTCACAGTAACTATGTTGCATATATATATACTATCCAAGAGCGCCTGCGCTGGGTCAACGATAGACGCAGACACATCACAATGTACAAAATTCAACCCAGAGGCAAATTACTGTAAAATTCTCCAAAATAACGACATTTTTGGAATACATATTTTGTGCCCGGGACGTACTCGCCCCGTATTACATGAGACTCAAACTCAAATAATTGATTTCAATAAGACTAATATTAATTGGCGCAATGTGGGAATTCCTACTGTACTACTCCGTCTACGTTCCTACTTCGGGATTACAGGCGTGCTGTTATGTAATGATGTCATGTTTTTTGGAATACTCGAAATACTCGCTTTCACGGTTCAAAAATTTCAATCGAGAGGATGGCTTCAAATTGTCAAGTACGTGGAATCTAGTATTGAGTATGCTCAAAAGTAGCAGCCGGCAACATAATTAGGGCTCCACAAAACCTGGTGATACTGTGAGTGTGTTTTGCCGTGACTTAGTGTCGAGTTCCAGTAGTGCGCGTACCAAAGACAAAGAAAGAGGGTAGACAGATTTGTCTGCTCCTAACACTTTTTTTTTCTATCCACCCGCGTTCTCCAGTGCAACAGCGTCGAAATATCGGGGGCTCAAAAAATAAAATAAACAATAATCACGGAAGATATCCGGTAACTGACATTTTAAGTAAGTAAATTTGATAATTATTTCAAATGCAACCTGGTTTAAATTTCCAAAAACAATTAGTAATCACTGTCTATCAAACAATTTTCCATTAGTACAAATGATTCTTTTGCCTTTTCCTACAGTCACCCATCCGCTACCCCCGTGTGTCTCAGCATATAGCTCGGAAACTCGCTGACGGGCAACATGCCCCTTTGTGCTACATACTATACACAACTTATGCGTATAGCCTCTCTATTAAACTTTACCATGGCCGCGGATATTTTTAGATTATATCAAATTACAGGGATTTGTTTCTTTAAATAGAGGACGAAGTTTCAATTGATATTATGTGGTTGTGGGAGACTGGTCAAAGAATCAATTAAATAAGAGTCATGGTTTAAGTATCAGAAAATTTGTACCTATTTTATACTCGTCGTTTATTTTTGTTTAAGTCGAGTACATAGTCGTGTAGTATGTTTTCCACTTTGACTATCAAAGTATTAACCATTTGCACTTTGATGCATGCATACATGCAAAGGCCACTACTGCAAATAGCTTGGATACGCGGTTATCGCTTTCCAGGTACTCCGAAGCGTTTCGTATTACTACAAAAACTTTGAACTACATTGGCATAAAGCGTTCCCTGGCCTTCTAAATTGAAGTCCTTCTAACAATTAAAGTCGGTTAAGCCTATTAGAATAGTTTCGGTACGTTTTAATTACACCAGTTTCATATTCCTTATCAACGTTGCCATTACCATCGTTACAAAATCACAACCCTCTTCGAATCCGTCTCAAGACGAGTTAAAACACTTTACAGTTCAGAAATATTGTAAAAGTCACGTCCTAATATTACAGTAACCCCTTTCTTTCAATCGCGTCTCAGGACTTTTGTGAAAATATAAATTATTCATATTCGATTACCCTCAGTCGCGTCGATCAATGTATGTGGAACCAAATCTCTTTCGTTTTCTCCCGAAATGTTTTCTCGGCCTATTTTTCAAGTTCGTTTCTCTTGTAGCAATTGTTTTTGTTCTCATTAGTCACTCACGTGGCAATTAGATACCTTTCGTCTTTACCTTAAGTCCTAGCTATAATTATTTATAATTATCTGTGGCAGGCGTTTAGAACAGTGGTTCCCAACTTTTTTTGGACCAGGGGCCACTCTGGTGTTTTTATTGTTAGCAGGGACCATAACGTTCTAGAAAAACATGGACACCGACAGGATCACCTCTAGGGGGGTGAATCCTTAACTCACACAATGCAAAAATTTGAAAATGTGATGAGAACCTTTAGAAAATGAAAGATACAAGAGCGAACGATACAGAAATAGGAATAAGTAAGGAGATTTTATTAGAACTGCGTATGAATCTTGCAAGAGCGAGCGCAGCAAGCTCAACAAATGTTAGCACCTGGCCTCTGATAGATTTTCTATTAGGTTGGGTTGAGCTTTCATCTTCTGTGCAAGTTAAAAAGTACGTATAACATTTTAACCATTCGCGGACCACATTCGAAGCTCTTGCGGACCACCGGCGGTCCGCGGACCACATGTTGAGAACCACTGGTTTAGAACGAGCTTAGAGCTACCTAGACAGCCTCGTTGGTCTAGTGGCCGTAAGAGTGCCTGCTGAGCATAAGGTCCTGGGTTCGATTCCCAGGTCGGGCAAATTGTTATTGGGTTTATTCATCACGAATTTCTTAGTAATGCCGCCCGGATTTTGGCTCTATGCCCGATTGATGGCAATTGGTGTGTGTGATGTGCCATGTGCCGTGTGCCGCCCCAATGTGCCGTGATCTTAAAAAACATAAAATCAACGTAAAACACTTACAAACGTCGTCTATCACTTGCAATCTACCTTGTTAACTATTCAAGTGAAATCTCTTTTTCTTTCCTCAGATTACGAAGCAGCTTTCAATTTTTTTACAACTTATGAGAATAAACAAAATCTACTCGCCTCGTCCAATCCGTCGCGTTTTACACACAAATTGTAGTGGCGGGTTGTCATGAAAAGTTTACTTAATTTATTTTATGCTAGAAAAGTAGATTGTTTACGTTTTTGTAGAGCCCGGATGTAATAAGAGACAAAACGGGACAACAAGAAAATCAAATTAAAAAAACTGAGAGTTATACCCAACTACGGCGAAGCAAAAAGGAGAGTTATGATTTTGACCGGTATGTAGGGTATGTATGTTCCTCTGTTCATCTGTTCCCTCATAACTTCTGAACTACTTATTATAATATTTAATGTTTTGATGCATAGCGCGCTCAGATGTAACGTTTAAAACCGATTAAGGTGTTTATCATTTTGTTATTCTAGGATTTTTTATCAAGAATTGTTTATAGAAATACCTTCTTACTTATGTTCAAGGTGTGAATATTTGTAGCCATCCTTAACCCCTTTAATACTAAAATAATTAATAAAAATATTACCACCCAAGAAACCTCGTCACACCTAAAAAAAAACACCCAATTTACAGGCGCAAACCTTGTTGAGAATATACCTAAATTAGCCAGCCAGCCAGGTTGATAGCTCAGCTGCTTAGCACTTAACAAAAAAATCATCTCTTTTAACCCAACAAAAGCTAAACGCTGTTCTCCCAGACTGAGTTTAAAGCGATCTTTTCTCAGATGCCAGTCACCATCTCCGCTTTTGTACGGAGGCTATTCAACGTCGCCGGGTGAAGCGCGGGATTGGACAGCCAAACCCAATTACCGTGGGACGTCCACGGACGAGTTTTTATTTATGCGCTGGTCCTTTGAAAAACGTGCCTCTTGCTAATACAATAGCTTCTAGTTTGTTCGCATTTCTTGTAGGAAAGGGAATGATGTTTTTATAGATCAAGGTTTTAAAGAAAGAAGTTACATTTACAGTCTCCCTTATTATTAGTCTAGTGGTTGCTAGCTCGACGAATGAGCATGAGGTCCTGGGTTAGATTCCCAGGTTGGGCAAAGTGTTATTAGGTTTTTCCATCAGAAATTTCTCAGTAGCAGCCACGGAGGCTGGATCTGTGCACGGTTAATGTCAATAGGCTCGCCCCCTATTACATGGGAAACATAACTGGCGAAATTTGAGAATATCTACTGTGAGTATCATCAGCCTATTAATGTTCCCACTGCTGGGACACAGGTCTCCTCTCTATGAGAGGGAATGGGCTATAATCCACCACGCGGGCCCAGTGCGGATTGGTAGATGTCACATGTCTTCGAATTTTTGGTTCAAGGACACGCCAGTTTCCTCATGATGTTTTCCTTCACCGTTTTGAGAGCAGTGGTGATGAAATAAATTACACAAAGTAATGCGCCTGCCTGGGTTCGAAGCCACGACTTACTGTTCGTAAGTCGGGGCCGCCACCACTGGGCCACCGCTGTTCTCTACCACTGGGCCTACTGTGAGTTTACCTCTGCCTAACCCTTCAGGGACTACAGACGTAATGTTATGTAGTTGATTATTTCTAACACTGTTTATGTTGTTGTTGTTTTGTGTTGATTATTTCTGTTTCTGTGTCTACTCAAAGAGCAACAGCGGCAACCTGTATCCCGTCGTGTCACCAATCAAAGAGGTTTTAATTACAAACTGGTAGAGTCTCCCAAAGTGAACTATTTGTGTGAAATAAAAATTCAAAATAGCAGACAAGCCATAGACTAATAGTAGTATTTATTTCATTAGAGGAAGACACATGAATGAAAATAACAATTTTAATTAAAGATGTGACCTTATAACGATGCAAGATTCATTCAAATACAGCTAGAGCTTTCGTGAAAAGAAAACGAACAAGTCAATACAAAAATAAAATCTGAACCTTCAATTTTTATCTTTCCGCTACTTAATAGCAGCACAGCTAAAGTGCCTAGATTCAATGCATTGAATATGACTGAATGAGACCCGATTCATTCGTTCGCGAGTGAAGTAAGAACTGCGACTACACACGGTCACGTAGCTTGTCGAGCTAGCGATGAGCTTGTAAAAGCGTTCGTGCGTTACAGATCATACAGATAGCTGGCAGCGTTCCATTTTCGAATATGATTCGTTTTTAAATTATCTGTGAACGTTTTGTCGTGACTTAGGAATTTTCTTGTTCAGTGAATCAGGAGAATTGGAGAATGGCAAGCAACCGCCATAATGGTAGAATCAAATTGTGATTACGATTGCGTCTTCTTTGCAGTTTTGTGCGCTCACATGAAGCTATTTTCATTCCATAGTTTCCAGGCTATGTACATAAAGCGGTTTTGAAATAGTTGATAACATCTACTATTTAAATTACCTATGAAATTCATATTTGTGAAAGATTTATTCTTACGATAATGATTCGTTTTGATGCAGTGTGCAGAGTACTGAATATTGCTTAATTCTAATTCAAATTATTCTGGAATTGTTGAGATTATCTTGTTTTTGGTACCTCTGTTTTAAGGTTGAATGAATGATTAATGTGATTAGCATAATCAATATTTAAGGATAATTTTTAGGACTAAACTGGAACTTATATCAACAGTATATCTACAATATAAGTTTCATACCATATTTTCATACCAGACAGCCAGGTATAACTAAACCGGAGCCAAAAGGAGCCAGTCAATAAAACACTCGATTTAAAAACACAACATTTTTACCCAAAACTTCAGCTGAAAAACTTTGTTTTTGGCAAGCAGTCTTGGCTTCAAAGTTGTCCGTCTATTTCAGCCGTGGATCACAGCTGGCCCAACTTCAAACCAACGGGTGCTTGATCCAGCCTCTCTTTTTTAATTAATACCACTTCGAACAGAGAACCGAAAGAATGCTTCAAGTCATTAAAAGTTTTAATAGCATTTGACTTGAAGTTGCAAGGATGGTAACAAATTTTAGTCGAAAACTTTTTTGGTTTTTGAAACTGTAAGAAATAGTTTGCGCGGCTCCGAGTTTTTTTTAAATGGAGGAGTGTTGGCTTGAAAGGGTTGGAGTTAGAAGTTTGGGAAATATGGTGATTGTGTGTTTGAGTTATACGTTACGAATGGTCTGGGGTTTTGAGGTACTTTTGAGCTTTTAAAAAAGTTTTATTATGCTGTTACAAGTGAAAGAAATAATAATATTTCGTTGTTGTTACAGCACAGTAAGTGACTTCATAAATATGATCCTTCCTCATTTATTTTTATAAAAATGCTTTTCCTATTAATAAGAACCAATAAGTAAAATTAAGTTTCAGTTTTAATTATTTAATATTACCCAAACATCTCATTTTCGCAAATGATTTCAAAATTTCCAAACGAAAATCACAACCTTATTACAACAAAACAACTTTAATCCCACCTAAATAGACACACAGAAACATACCAATATCCCAAACACACAAACAAACACACACAAACAAACATCCTACCAACAAACTCGGCAATCATTACGGAATCCCCAATTTAAATCGTAGGTACACTCTCGGACACCTGTAAAAACATAATTCTGTGTAAGGCCTTACATAGCCACCGTCTGCCTTTAAATCGAAAACCAATTACGGAAAAACTGTACATAAATACGGCCGAGCATTGTCCGGACGTGTGTATATATACGCATATAGAAACCGTAAATGCGACAACAGGGAACTTGTACAACTGGAAGAGGTAGACTTTTATATTTGAATTTGAAGAGAAAAAAATGTTTTTTTTTTGTGACAATACACGTAATCATTTTTAGGTAGGATGCACTGTAATTTTGGAACTGAACGGGATTAGGATATGGCTGAAAAAGCTAAGACAAAAGAAAATGAGGGAAAGGGTACAGATCTGCAGTACAATTAGAAAGAGGCTGGAAAGAAACGCGCTAGAAATTGTGAGTCAGCAGATCTGCGCAGGAGACCATAAATTGGTAAACTTTGCGAATCTCTCAGGCTTGGCGTACCTAGTTACCAACAATGTGGCACGCCCATAAGACAAGCAGGATGTTCAGCAACAATAAAATCATAAAGAGCAGTAGGTTATAAACCAGGCATTTAAGCTTATATGAAAGTACCACGACTAGGTGTCGAGACGGTCTTCAATAGAACCGTAACATCAGCACGAGAAACAATAGGAATGAAGAAATATCCAACTGTGGACTCTATAGCTTAAAGAACTATGCCTAATGTTGGTCCAAACCCCACCGCAGTCCACTACCCCATCCATAGAGCTCTACACCAGCAGATAGCACGTTTAATTAACACAAGTGACAGGGCGATGTGAGCCGACGCACCGACTGGCACATATAGCAAAATAACAATACGAAGCTATGTAGTGCGGATTATAAATGGGTTTGATTTAAACACCGCTGGTCTGTAATGAAGAGATGATCTTCGCTTGTTTGTATGAGGTAACGTGTTTGTAGGAGCTGGGAGTTTTGAGTAAGAACGTTACAGTAATAAAGGCTAATTTTGCTTGACAGACGTATCGAGTGATAACGCGTGTCCTGCGAAAGTATGTATGTAGTATATCAACTATCTGGTCTCCACGACACTCTTTTTTTTTCTGGTGACCTGTAACACAGGTTTTTTCCCAAAACCTACATCAGGCACCAGTCTCTCACAAAGGTTGAAGGACAGCTAGACATTATATTGCACACATTAACTTTAAGTCATCTTTGTGAAGAGAAAATAAATTATTAATAATTAATAATAAGTCGTGGAAAACATTTGGATGGGACGCTCAAAACCAAAGTGGTCAAAAGAAAGGAGAAGTCTTTAAACAGCAGTTAGTGATTCCGGGCTGAAATGATGATGATAATCCGTGAAGTACGTGTTTAACTTCCAGAGTGAAATTGTTTAAATATTATTCATAATTACCCCGCAAACACGTTACTACATTATTATAAAAAAAAACCTTTCTAATTTATATGCAGATGTAGTGCCCCACATAATGATTTACAAGCAAAGACCAACATTAATTCATTACGAAACAAATTAACATAAAAATATCAAGAACAGAAAAATACATAAAATATAGAATAATATAAAATACAGACGGCCATCCATATTCACTAACAAGGGGACGTGCATTACCATAATTTCCGACCTACCTATACAGATACAAATCCATTTAGACTGTTTTATATTCCGCAAAAGTGCCCAGAAAAGGCCAGAGGACTTAACGAGTGAATTAGAATTTTACATTGTAATGGTTGTTGGCTGCAGAGAAGGGTGAAATAGGGGTAAAAAGTGGGGGGATGAAAAACGCGAACGTGGAGTGGCATCTCACCTAGGCGCGGTGCACACTTCAGAGCTTTGAACTAATTATCCGGTGCTGTGTACCTCGCAAGCGGAAATTTCACTAATTATTACATTCATTGAGAAATTGTGAACATTAAACCGTATTTTTTGGCAGCGAGTAGTGATTTAAATGTTTTGTCACGAGTGTGAAACAGAAGTAAATTGGTTTTATACTTCTTTATTACAAGTGCGCTTTTGTATGCGTTTTACTCGTTGGCTTGTGTACCGGCGCAGTTGTACCGACAGCGTTGCAAATTGACTCTGTATTTTCGCTTGGGACTAAATGCTTTTCGCTTGCTGCAGTTGCACTCATGGAGTTAAACGGCTCAACAAGGTTTCAGGTTCTGGTAAATTCCTCTTTTAGTCAGATATTTAACTTGCAGATTGGCGAATCTACAGAGGCAAAATGTTAACACTCTTGCTGGAAAACATCAGAAATTATCCAAATAAATAAACATTAATTAAACGAGATAAGTAAACCTATCTTGTCAACTGTACTGAAAAACACATTGATAGTCATTTCATTCTTGATAAAATCAGTCATTAAAATGATTACAAAAACAAAGTAAACCTTGACCTAGCCAAAATCTATGTATATCATCATCATCGTCATCATTCTCTTGCCCTTGTTCCAATTAATTTGTGGTCGGCGCAGCATGTCTTCTGCTTCCATACTTTTTTACTACACGTCATCTCATCAGACACCTCCTTTCTTGCCATATCATTCTTTATACAGTCCATTCATCGTTTCTTTGGTCTTCCTCTACTCATATATCCATTCACATTCATACAAAATCATTCAAAATCCTTCACCAAAATTATAACCTGATGGAGTTCCAGAGCTAGATCCATTAAACTTATTTCCAACTTATACATATTAAAAGAATGACAGCGAACTTGAACACAATTGTGAGGGCGTGACAATTCACAATGAAACTTTATTTGAATTTAAATAGTTTGGAGTCGTCAGACTGGGATAAATGCATGGATCTGAAGCTGCCAGGGGACTAGAGTGACGGTTGAAAAGCAGCCAAGAAACTTAATACGTTTAAATTCTTTGCATTATTATATTTTTTATGTTTTATTGGGAGGATAGCGCAGGGTATAAAAACGTTCCTTTCTAAGTTTAGTAAGGTAAGTAAGTGGCTTGACGATTTCGGTATTTCTGGTTCTATCGAGACTTGTTGTACACAAACTTGTAGATCGCATGGCCAAAGTGTTCCTACACCTGACGCCACGATTAACGTGGCCGCAGGCCGGGCCCAAGAAATTTAAATAAGTCGTACCATCATCGATATGAAAAAACGAGAACAAGTTATAGTTGCAATGGTGCGTGCTGAGATCCATAAAATAATTCGAACAATTATTGAACCATGCGATTAATGAAGCATAAAATTCCAACCGCCCAAAAAATAAATTTGAACGGAAAATCTCGAAACAAACCATCGAATTTAATTTTTAAGTCCCAAAATTCGTTTTAAATGAAAAATATTAATCCAAATTAAAACGCGGAATCGGAACACATCAGCCGTAACCGAGTTTACGGGCTTCCGATGAGTAATATACCACGCTCGATGGCTTGCAGATTACGGACTATAAATTATTATGAAGCAATCAGTGTATGGCAAAAGTTTGGGTCTTGTTTTGTATTGGCGATACGGAGACGACACGATGTGTGGGAGGAGTCGTTGCAGGTGTCAATTGATGTTGTTGTCACAAAAAAAAAGCAATAGTTACAAATAACGTGACACAACATGACATGATGAACATGGACATTTGGTTTCCGAGTCATGGATGTTTATATGTATAATAAGTATGTATTTACAAACAAAAAGTATCTATGTAGTATATCAACTATCTGGTGTCCACGACACAAGACTCGTTGCTTAGTGTGGCATAAGATGGCGCTGTGTGTAATGTCAAAGCGATATTTATTTATTTATGTTATTCTAAAATTATTGCTACATATGGGACTGCCCCTGGGGTTACCTCTCGAAGGGTTAGACAGAGCAGAGGTGTCCAAATAGTTCACCCACATTTCGCCAGTTATGTTTTAAGTCCCATATAATATGGGCGAGCCTATTGCCATCAACCGGGCATGAATCCAGACTTCGGGAACTTGTGACTCCGAAATTCCTGATAGAAAAACCCAATAAGACTTTGTCCGACACGAGAATCGAATGACATGAACACTCGAATGTAGACATACGAAACGCCTTGTAAGCGATTACCGTTTTTGTATGCTCCCAGATAACTGTTCCACCATTAAAAAATTGACGTCCACCTTCCCACAACGAACCGACACCGACACAACATCGCAATTCATAAAGGCTCATGTTCACGAACCGTGAGCCACCGTAGATTTATTGGTAATATAATTTTGATTGATCGAAGCGATTTCAGCCACCAACTTGAGGTTTAAAGCGACGCACTGAGAGCTTAGCCGTAATCAATCTTAAACGGGTGAACTAATAGCTTTAGCAGGTGACATAATACGTGTAAGAGTTTAGTGCATCGTGGTTTAGAAGTTATTTTGCAAGTCATTTAGGTATTAAGGGTGTAAATAGACTCTTAACGAAGCCGAAAGGTACTTGTTCTGCTGGTCACTGCGATCATTTTTTTGTTCTAGACCATACCTAGGAACCTTCTAGTTACGGAGATATTGGGGGTCAAAGTTCCAACTTTTTCAGAAGTATAATACTAGTTTTTAATGATATAACTTTAGTTCAAGTACCTCCATGACCCGTTTACTAATCGATGCATTGAATGCGTTACATTGCGTTTTACCAAAAAACGTGATTTTTCCCAAAAAAAAATTGTTGTTTCCCAGCAAAAAAAATTGCGCAGTGTTACTCAGTTTGATGTACAGAATGCTTGGTTGACGGCTTCGTGAATAATCTGTTTACACCCTGTAGAGAATCCTGTATTGAAAGTTTTATATGTATTGAATTGTTTCAATTTGAGGGTTTTAACACTATTGTGATTATAGTAAAACCTCTGCCTAATCCTTTGATGAAAGGGATACAGGCTTGATGTTATATTACAAGTAAGTTTTTCGCGGTTTTGACATTTTGATTCCATTTGATAGACAAGCAACGTCTTTGTCTAATTTGCAGTGAACACAAATAAAAAAATGGTTTTGTACTGTTTCCTAGGTATAATTATACAGTTTTTTCACTCTGCTGTAAAGTTGTTATTTTTGACTTAAGTGGTGTTAGAACTTCAGCGACGTTATGTTGTTAATACTAGTCTAGGTAAGTAACAAAACAAGCCATTATAGTTTTTACCGATTTCAAGTTTTATACCTGTTTGTCTAACAACGAATGCAAACGCAACGCATTTAATTACCTTACGCAAAAGACCCCAGTGTCATATCCCCTGTAAAGACAATTAAATTATAATCCAATACAGTCTGTATAAAGGTAACAGCTGTGAGATATGATGAAGGCATTCATTTTTCATTCTTAATGCAGTAATGTCGTAATAAAGGTGACAGGTGACACTGATTCCTTTGTCCCGCGTAAGCTCACGGTGGAAGCGCAAATTAACTCGGAAATTGAAAGACTGGCTGCCTTGATACGTTATTAAAATTAAAGTGAAATACGAGTGACATCCTAACATCTTTTTTATTGCAACAGTTATTTCAAATATCATAAGCCAACGCACTGTTTTAGACTTTCACGGTTTTTCACTTCTCCATTATCAAGAAAAACCTAGTGATACTGTGAGAGCGTTTTGTCGTGAGTTACAATCGAGTTCCAATAGTGCGCGTAATAAAAGACTAAGAAAGAGCCCTCTTTGAGACAGATTTGTCTCCTCATAATAAATCATTTTCATCCCACCCGCATACCTCTTCAGTATTCCCGCGATCATGATGCTTGCAACAGCGTCGAAATATCGGGAGCTCATAGTAACAAAAGAAAATCACGGATATCATCCCTTAAGTGCTTTAAGTGTATCATAAGCCAAGTTTAAATGGAACTGGACTGGCAACATCTGTGGTATGCCGACAGAGCTATGGGCTTTACGAGATAAATAAATATAAATAAATATCGCTGGACATTAACACACAGCGCCATCTAGTGCCACACTCAGCAACGAGGCTTGTGTCGTGGACACCAGATAGTTGATATACTACATATATACTTTTTGTTTGTAAATACATACTTATTATACATATAAACATCCATGATTGATGAGATGGGGCGTACCTAAGTGGGACCCATACATTAGGACCCAAACAGCAGTAAACGGCAACGGAACGGAAGGAGATGGCGGAACCGGATACCTCCGAAATGATGTTTCTAAGACATTGAATTCGAGCCCGTTACTTTACGAAGTCTTCCTTCGCTGTTACCCGGCTTTGCAACTACGACTTCCAACTCGCCTGGCTACTGTTACCACTGCTCATATAATATTTTTATAGCAAAACTAAACATACAAAGGCCTCGGTCGATCGAACATAGCATAACATCATGCCTGAAACCCTTGAAGGGTTAGGCAGAGGTGTACCTAATTCTTCTTCTTCGTCGTCACACTCTTGGCAGAGTGGTCGTGGTCGTCACATCAGGGGTGGTGACAAGCTTTACAATCCGTCGCCATTCCTCCCGCACTGCGGCTCTTCTTGTACATTCATGGAGTGGACCGTTGAGTGAAGTTTTGACTTGGTCGGTCCAACGCATTGGTGACCTGCCGCGCGCTCTTGTGCCTTCAACCTTTCCCTGCACTACAAGTCGCTCGACAGATGTGTCTTCTTGACGAGTGATATGTCCAAAGAAAGCGAGGATACGACATTGGACGATGGAAGAGAGACGTTGTTTGATCCGAAGTTCCTGGAGGATTGAGACGTTGGTTCGGAACTGTGTCCAGGTTATGTCAAGCATTCTCCTCCAGCACCACATTTCGAGGGCGTCTATCTTCTTTTTCTCGCTTTCTCTTAAAGTCCATGTTTCAGCACCATAAAGAAATATGGGAAACACTAAAGACCTGATAAGTCTCACTTTAGTGGCCTTTGTGATGTTTCTGCTTCTCCATATTTTTCCAAGCCGATCCATGGAGGACCTGGTAATAGCCATGCGTCGTTTGATCTCCTCCACGCATCCACCGCTATTCGATATTAGTGCCCCAAGGTAGATGTATGACTGAATGACGTCACAATTCGCAATTTTAGTTATTTCGGGCGAGTTGTTGTTAGCTCGATCAACAATCATGATCTTCGTCTTGCTGCGGTTTATCTTCAGACCAAAATCAAGGCTAACTTTTTCCATTCTACTCAGCAGGGATTCCAGATTGTCAATACTAGTAGCAAATAGGGTGGTGTCGTCCGCATAACGCAAATTGGAAATTTTATGGCCTCCAATGGTGATTCCGTCCGACCAATTCTCAAGTGTTATTCTCATAATGAGTTCCGTATAGGTGTTAAACAGAAGTGGCGACAAGATGCAGCCCTGACGGACCCCGGCACTTGGATGAAAGTGATTCGACAGCACGTCGTCTGTTCTCACCGAAGCTGTTCCCTCTTCATAAAGTCTCCTAAGGAGGTGAACAAGATGTTTGGGTGTTCCCATAGTCAGAAGAGTCTCCCAAAGTACCGGCCATCGTACTGAGTCAAATGCCTTTGAGAAATCCACAAAGCAAATATAAGTCGGCTTATTGAACTCCCTGGCCTTTTCAATAATCTGGCGCACATTTAAAATCTGCTCACGAGTACCCTTCCCCTTCACGAAGCCAGCTTGTTCAGGAGCAATTTCCTTAGACAAGTAAGACTTTAACCTCTCGTTTAAAATATGCAGTAGAATTTTACTTGCATGTGAAATTAAGGCAATTAGTCGGTAGTTACTGCATATTTTAGTAGATCCCTTTTTATGTAGAGGGACAAAGACAGTATGAGTCCATTCTTGGGGCCAAGTTTTTGTTTCCCAAACTTTATTACACAGGGTATGAAAAATATCGATACCATACTCTCCTGATGCTTTGATGGTTTCAATCGGTATGGCATCTCTTCCTGTGGCTTTTCCACTTTTTAGTCGTCTGATAGCGGCTCGCACTTCGTCCTTCAATATATATGGCTCTTTTTCTTCGTCTTTGGGCTCTGTCGGGAGATAGTTGTGCGCTTGAGGATCTTCGAATAGTGACTGACAGTAATCCTTCCAGGACTCAGATATTTCAACTATTTCAGTCTGTAGTTCGCCCTGCGAATTTTTTATAGCCCATGTTTTAGAAGAAAGGGTTTTGGTGATAGATCTTATTTTTTGGTGCAGATCACCTGTTTCATGCTTATCAGCGTGAACTTCAACCTCTGCACACAAATTCTGTAGATGGTAATTGCGATCTCGCCTACATGCTTCTTGTATACGAGCAGATATTGTATTCAAGCTGCTAATATCTGCTCCCCGAGCTTTCATGTCCCTTCTTTCTTCCACAAGGGCAAGAGTTCCACTAGTCATCCAGTGTTGACGTTTGCGAACTGGTGCAGAGGGCTTCGACTCTATCACGGAAGTTTCGAACAGCTCCTTAGCCTGACCCCATAGTTGATCTGGGGATGCTGATTGAGTGTCTAAGTTAGTCCATTAATGCCATTTTGGTTTGTCCGTAGGCTGGATTCTTTTTTGCTTCTCAATTTTCCTAGCGGCTCTGAGCTTGAGTTGAACTTTTGCTATTAGAAGTTGGTGATCCGATCCACAATCAGCTCCGGGAAGAGTGTGAACATTTCTTATGAAAGTTTTCCACCTCGAACCAATCTTAGCCACTCAACCGCCCCTGGCTGCTTTAGCAGCCAGTTGCCGATTTGCCAAATGTCCCTGGCTGCTAAAGCAGCCAGTAGCGCCTTCGTCCAACAAATGCAATAAAAATTTATTAAACTGCTATTTCTAGAGCTTATTCCTCTTGTAGCATTCTCTATACTATATTCCTCAACGTTCGGACCAACAATAGCAACACTATTCCATCGACAAATCTCAAAATAAAAGTAAAAACTGTAGTGTAAACAAACTCCGCCATTTCTGACGTGTGGCGTCGTATTTCAATTGTTCTGTTATGTATATTGTTGTTTTCGGATAGTGTTATATATCAAATTAATCGTGAAAATCTGTGCTACTATATTATCATAAAGGAAATCTAGTTTTCGAATCTCAAAGTTGAGTATTTCGCCTCCGAAAGGTGGTAGGTTTAAATACCTATAGTGATTGTGTTTATACAAGAAATAAGTGTTTTTGTGATTAAAACGTGTGTGTTAACGGAAAAACAGTGCATAATTAGTATTGTGAACATATTATTAAATTGTATATACAAAAACAAGTGGCTTCGTAAAGTTATAGGTACGTAAATAACCGTGTTCAAAAACAGTCGTTGGCGCAGGCCTCGTCAAAATAAACAGTGAGTATTCAAATTCTAATTTAATTCTAACTAGACTATCGTAAATAAACTAATAAGATTATGGTCTTATTGGAAAGGAAATATAATCTAGTTTATTTTAAAATTATTTTAATTGAAATTTAATATTTAGAAAAATTCAAATTAATATTTTAATAGCGAAATATCCGTTTTCATCACTGTTTTTCAAGTTCTACATTTTTTTTGAGTTTCAAATTAATATCAGTTTTTTTTTTATTTAAATATATAGATTCCATAACTATTCAGCTATTCACTGTAAATTTTATTTAGCTATAACTCTTGTAGTTTGCGATTGTTTATCTAAAGTGTCAAATTACATGCGAATATTTCGCAATTTTTTGCACCCTGGACGGTTTGGTGCAAAAAAGTCGCGCGCGGGGCGGGTGAGTGGATAATGTAGTCGATTTGGTTTCGATAGTTGCCGTCAGGTGAAGTCCACGTATACAGTCTTCTTGAATGATGTTGGAAGAAGCTGTTTGATATCACCAGGTTGTTGTCGGCGGCAAATTGTATAAGTCTTTCCCCTCTTTCATTGCGCTGCCCCAGTCCAAATTTCCCTACGCATTGGCTAAGCTGATCAGCATGTTCTCCTATTTTCGCATTCAGATCGCCCATTATAATCAGTATTTCCCTTTTAGGGATTTTGGCTATGGTTGATTCTAGCTCAGTGTAGAAGTTTTCTATAACTGCGTCGCTTGCCGTGCTAGTTGGTGCGTATAGCTGAATGATATTCAAATTGATCGGTTTGGCCTTTAGCTTAATACTCAGCACTCGATCGCTTACAGGTTCATATCCTATCACACAGTTAATATTTTTTTTCGGCAGGAGAAAGGCAACTCCATTTCTGCTGTTATCCTCGTTTCCAGAAAAGTAGACAGTGTGTGATTCAGTGTCAAAATGACCACTGCCCCTCCAATGCGTCTCGCTTAGACCACAGAGGCTTATTCCACAGCGTTCCATTTCTTTCTCCAGAATGTCAAGTTTGCCTGGTTGAAGCATTCCGCGCACATTCCACGTACCAATCTTTTAAACGCTTCGCAACTTCATTTCAAAGGAAATTCCAGTAGTCCGATTTCCAGACGATGCCTGGTTTCCTACATCATTCTGGCCGGTAGTCCATTTCCCACCGTCTGCCCCGGACGCAGAGCGGCGCCGGTTGCTAAGCGGATCACATGGCCACCTTTGTATCTTATTATGTACCTTCATGACGACTTTCTATGGGAACATAGTGCAGTAGTTTCCCCTGGCTTTCTGCACCAGACATTTTTGAGGTTATTTGGACCCCAAGGCCGCTGTAGCCTCTTACGACCGGTTGCCCGGTCGCGAGTATGGTTATACCGCCATGGCTCGGTCGCCAGTGCCTCGTCCGTTATCTAGCAGGGAGCACCGCGAGGGTTTGTAACCCTCGCCGTCGGCTATTCATACGAACTACCGACGCGTGCAGGTGAGGTTGACTTTTGGGCCGGATAAGCTGTTGTTACCGTTCTCCCCTTACTCCCTACCTAATAGTACACCCGTATTTCGCCAGTTATGTTTAAGTCCCATTTAAAACGAGGTAAACGTCAACGAAACGGTGAAGGAATACATCGGAAGGATGTCCTAAAACCAAAAACTCGAAAACATGTGTCATCTACCAATCCGCACTGAGACCGCGTGGTGGATTGTAGCGGTGGTGGTGGTTATTATTAGAGAGGAGGCCTGTGTCGCAGCTGTGGGAACATTTAAAAAAGGCTGTGATGATGATGATGAAACGTCACAGGCTCCGTGGCTGCTTCTGAAAAATTCCTGATAGAAAAACCCTAATAACACTTTTCCTGACACGGAAATCGAACCCAGGATCTCATGCTCAGCAGTCACCCTTGCGACCACTAGACCCACGAGCCAATCAATTAAAATAGTAAATAATTTCTGCTTCTACTTTAAAAATACATAAATTCACTACGCTCTACATAATTTTACTCAAATTCAATAGACAACCAAATTCACGAAACGAAACAAAATTTCAAAACTGCAAACTTTTCAAACAAAGCCATCGACAACCTCGCTACCCTCCAGTTAGCCAAATAACCTAAAAAAACGTAATCTGTCACCCATTCAAATGCACGTTGTACAAAACAGCACGTCAGCGCCAGGATGCCAGTTTTTAATTGCCAAACAGCGTGGCTAGTGCCATTTCATTCAATTACTGGCAAGCCGACGCTTCCGCATAACACCGTCGAGTTTTGTAGATAATTTCATAGTGTATGTTTTAACTTTGTTTTAATAACTGCTACGGTGGGCGTGGAGGAACACGTGCTGCAGGTATGTTGGAAATGCTGCTTTTCTCATATTATGCTAAGCTTTAATCGTCTGCATAGCCTGATCCCAACTATGTTGGGGTCGGCTTCCAGTTTAACCGGATGTAGCTGAACACCAGTATTTTACATGGAGCGACTGCCTATCTGACGTCCACAACCCACTTAGTACTGGGTAATACGAACCCCTTCGTAGGACAGGTTGTCAGACTTTTTAGGCCACTGACTACCTGTAACGACTGTCAAAGATCTACAAATGACAGCCGGTACCAACGGCTTTTCGAGGCACGGAGGAAACTGGGTATGTAACGGTGGTCACCCATCTACAGACCAACCTAGGCAAGCACGGCTCACGGCTTAACTAAAGCTCGACCCGAGCGGCTGTTATTATTTAGCCACGAGCTCCGCTATGTTAAGCTTTAAATTAAGCTATAATTGGCTGGCCTGGTTACTCTATGTATTAAAAAACTACTCGTACGTTTTAAGTACTACACCTCAATCAAAAAATATTAACAAACAGAAAAACTATGGAAGTTCCTACTTCCATAGGGAACCGCTCCGAATTTGATTAGTTTCACTCCTGTGAAACGAATAAGAATTCAAAAGAAGTAAATTAAGTCTCGAAAAATGACGAGAAGAATTGGCTCCTCCTACACATTTTTTTCACTTGGTGCCCAAAATCCACCACCCACATGCGTATATACAAGCACATTTCCCGTCGCCGCTCGTCTGCTCACCAACTCACAGCGTCTGACTAGGCGTTTACATAAGTTGCATTTTCGGACATAATTAAAATTTCCACGCCTGGGAATTCTATTATGGAATTAAACACACCCCACGCCGCCGCGCTGCGGATTTCAGCTAAAATCATTGTATTTTCCGCAGAACGAATCCTATGAATTTTTGAGGATGAAATTTTGGGAAATATTATGCTGAATTTTATGTTCTTGGAATAATTAAAGGAGTTTATGTTATGGAATTAATATTCTACTTTGAATTATAATAAAAGTAGAATATTAATTCCGTTTATTTTGCAAGTTAGTTTTATTTTGAACTTGCCCATTTTATGAGTTTCTTCTCAGAGTATTAAGATATGAAAAGTTAACCATACAACACCTTAAAAACATTTTTAACGAGTAAAAATATTTGTGCAAACCGTCTCACAGAAATAAAAGTCAAATTTTGCAGCACCTTTAAAATTTGTTTAGAGCAATTAAACAAGTATATTATTACTGATTTATACATTGTTGACCAGCATATAAAGTATAGGTTCATGTACGAACCTGTTTTGTTACCGTCGAGCCTAATAAACCCCAAGTTTAGAACGTAATTAAATTACCCACCAAAGCAAAAAACAAACCACTCGTTCAACTAACAACGTTAAAACGTGCAGCGAGAACATTGAAGTACAACACAAGTTCAGACAAAAGAAAGTTTCTATCGATTCGCTGAACGAGTGCTTCCGCCGGCCAATTATGTATGAAAGTGTTGTTAGCCAACTTATGTTATTAGAAAAACTAAAGGAGTGCCTAGTCATTGTTTGTAGATGTTTAAATGCTAAAGAAAAATATAAAAATGTAAGTGAATTTTGGTGTTTTCTATCATCCAAAAAATGTTATGACATGGCTAATATGCATGATATAATATAATTTATAGTCAATAGCACCAACGAATGATGTATCATTCTATCAGCGAGTTCTTTTTAGAATTGGATCATTAGTTCCGGAGATTACCCCCTTCATACAAACTTACAAACAAATTTTACCTCTTTATAATATTTTTAGTATAGATGAATATGGGTAGCACTAAAGACTATTAAGAAAAGATGATTGAAATCTTTATCTTATATTTATGTGGTTAGAGGAAAGAAAGCAGTTATAGCGTTTATGGGAAATGGTATTCGGAAATAAGCGAGAAAATACTAAAAGCAAAAAGAATCCATAGGATGGCCATCAAGCACAATCAGTAAAGTAATCTGTTACTTTCGCCTTATTTCTCTAATTCATCTTTGGTAGAAGTAAAAACGTTGGTTTCATTTCAATTAATCATTCGTCCCCTCGGGAGCATTCCGAAACGTCCGCCACTTCCAAACTTATTAGAGAGAATATAAAAGAACGAATAGAAACAATAAGTAGCGTCCAACGAATGAATATATGAATAAAATCTTTGTCAACTTTTGTAATCAATCTGAAGCGAGTTTCAACAGTCGCTAACGATCTCATTCATAACAAACTTCGAATAGAAGGCAAGCCTTAATTAAATCGTCGATTCATATTCCCCTATACCGATACCCAATCAAAGGCAGATGGGAATCGAAAAAAGTCGAAAACGGTGAAGACTTTTGTAATTAGCCGACTGTGGGAGCGACAAAAAATATATTTCGCTGTTCCTATGAATATGCAGGAGCGGTGTTTGTCGCGGCCCGCGGCCACCTCTGAATTATTAATATTTACCTAAAGCAAACGAGACTCACTCTAGATATAATGTGGCTAAGTACGGATTACGTTGGCAGAAAGACGAAACTCCTCTGCTTTATTACAATGAATTGTCGACGTCAAAGCTTAAGGACTAAGTCAGGGCCACAATAGAATTGTATAAGTTTCATATTATGATAAATTAGCTCTATGGATAAACGAGTTAGGAGTTTAATTTGAATAGGAATTACTGTTTGGAAAGCTTTAGATATTACTATTGTTCCACCATTGTGTTTTAAACCAACATACTTTCAATTTAGTCATCTTTACAGTGGAGAAAAACGAAGTCATTGTGTGATGAAAATATAATTGTCTATTTGCAGAAGTCACTAAAAACAGTCATGTCAACTTTTTTCAGAGCTTAGTGACATATTCATAAACGGTGACCTTTAAGTCCGAAAACATAGCAGCACAATTAACAGTCCATTGGCTTTGTGATCCAAATGTAATTAAAATATAACAACCAAATGAAATAAGGACGCCTTTGACAAAACAGAGATCAAGTTCAGAAGTCCCGCTTAAGCAGAAGCAGCAAGTTCTACTCAAGAAGATTTTAATGTGAGGAAACTACTGAAAAGGACAACCGTGGTGTGTTGTCCACACACCTGCCACTCTATTTATGTAGTGTCGTATATCGAGGAGGAAAGCTGTTGTTTCTTCTCCACATCTCTCAATCTGGATGGATGGACTGTGTAAAGGATGATATGGCAAAAACGGCCATCGCGCAGCGCAACATGACGCCGTCTCTTCATGTTCAATAGATTAATTAGGTTTTTGTGGTTTTTATAAATATGTATGTTAGTCTGTGAGGTATAAAGGGTGTAAAACACCTCTTAACGAAGCCGAAAGGCACTTCTTCTCCTCGTCATTGCAATCATTTTTTGTTCTACACCTGGGAACCTTCTGGTTACGGAGATATTGGGGGTCAAAGTTCCAACTTTTTGACAACTTTTTTTTTAAATACAAGTTTTTCGCCGAAACAGCAAACTAAGTGTAGACAACAAACTACTCATATACAAGAGTGTTCTTAAACTTGTCTGGATGTATGGTATACAACTCTGGGGAAGCGCTAGTGACTCCAATATCATAATAATACAGCGCATTCAGAACATGATCCTCAGAAACCTATGCAACGTCCCATGGTACATCACCAACGCAGAAATACACCATCAACTGGGGATGAGTACGGTGAAGGAAGAAAGTCATAACACCACAGAGACATACATAGGGAAGCTGGAAAGACACCGCAATAAATAGGCGGCTAAGCTAACAACTAGAAGCTACAAAAAACGGCTAAAGCGGAAAGACATATTGACCATATAATCCACTTCTATGGTCTACTGATGAGGAGATGACCTCACTGGAGGATACACTCAAACTGCCACATCCTACATCTCATCTGCTTATAGCATAGCTGATTGCAGATAAACAAAAAAAAATACAAGTTTTTAATGTATGATTTTTACTTTAAACACCTCCACGACCGCCCTACGCAATCCATCCATCAGCCCAATGTTTTTGACCGAATGAGTTTGATGTACAGAATGCTTGGTTGACGGCTTCGTGATGAGGTGGTTTACACCCTGTTTATGATATGGGTCTTTTGTTACCTGAATTAAATGAAATATTGTTATGTCATGATCTGTCAAAGGATTATTAAAAAAGGAGGTGTCTGATGAGATGACAAGTAATAGAAAAGTATGAAAGAAGACGACATGCTGCGCCGACCCCGAATGAAATGGGATAAGGGCAAGAGAATGATGATCATGATCTCTCTATCTGGCATTGTCTTAGGTCTAGATCTGCTTTCACTAATTCTCGTAGTGTAGTAGTAAGTAGGACTTCTGCATGTTAATCTTTTGTTTTCTATTCGTTAAGGATATTGACAGTGACCTTCGCAATTTTCGCATGTCTCTTGTTTCTATATTTCGTGATTACATTGTTTTCTTCATCGCTCCTTATTTTAACGAGTTTCTTTGAGATTTGATCTTTATTGAGGCATCTCAATTATTATAACAATATACGAATGTCGTTCAATTATTTTTTGTTCTTTTAGTGAGAGAATCAATGTCATGTTATCAAAAATTTTGGAGAAATGAAAGATCAATTCGTGGAAATCTCATTTTGACGGTCTGTTTTTACATGATTAGGTACAATGATATGGATGTAAAAAGGAGTAAATTTAATTATTTTCAAATAATAATCCACAAAATGAATAGACTAGAAACTGAATAAATGAAGAATAATACCAGTATATTATTGTTCCACAGCAGAAAAAAAACCCACAGAGAAGGCATGAGCATTAAAATAATCCATACTGGCTTAAGGCGGATTAGCGATCACAGACTTATGTACTAATCTACATCTACACTAATATAAAATTATAAAGATAAAACATTTGTATTTTTATTGTATTGAAAATAAACCAAAAAACAACAAAACAGATTAAAAAGAATCTTTCACCAGCAGCTTGCTATTATATCACTAGCTAACTATTACGATATAATTATGTATTTAATTTTTTTAAAAGAGATTCTTACGAAAATAACGTCAACTAAGTCGGAAAAAGTTGTGTATCTTGAGGGTTTCCGTGGCGTGTGCTGTTATTACTTGCCTTTCGATTGTAAAGTCATCTTCTACTTAGTTTCTACAAGGGAGTTAACTTACGCCACTTCTAATTCCAGTCATGTTAACACAAAAACAATGCTACAATTAGCATCGCACGCTCGGTTGGCGTTGACTGGGCCGCTCTGGCTGGCTTGGGAACGTCTTACAAATGCTACCTAAGTTCGTGCTAAGTTGTTTGGCTAACTTGCGCTTGAGAAGTCCAGAGTACTAGGAATACGGGTGTTAATTGGAGCGAGAAATTAGTGAGTTTTTTTTTGTTTTTAGAAGCTCTGTTTTCCGATAAATTGTGCAACGCTTGTTCAACAAAACAACGAAAAACTTTTTTTTAAAATCTTTAAACGTAAGTATTATGATGCTGCTTTAAGACTTACTTATATTCAATATTTAAAACAGACAAAAAATACGGAGAAAAGAAAAACCGTAAAATTGTTTAATATAATGCTATAAAAAACACTCGTAGACGCACATCTTAATGGTTCTTTTACAAGTGCTTAATTAGAGAGATCTAATTCCAGTACCATGGCGATGCCTGATAACATCACATGTCTGGAATTAGATGATGGTCTAAAGTTTAGACCATCCTAGAGACTTAATAAGCAGGATTAGATAGTCTAGTCTTATCATTTTCTAGTCTCTAGACTCCAGAATTTTTGGTCATTACAGCAATTGAAGTCAGAGGAGCGCATTTTTTAATAATAAAAGCCGTACAGATTATAGAGATGTGGTCCAACTTTTAACCTTCCTACTTATTAAGTTACTAGTATGATCTGAAGGCATCACATCAGTGTTCCTTTTCATTGAAGAGTAATTAATAGTACGGCAAAACGGTTGGTAAAAAAAAATCTACTCTAATTCAATGACGACGATTGTTCGTAACCTCTTCAAATTCAGTAGTTTAATATATACCCATACATGCCTAAACCACATACTCAGAAACCAAGAATTCCACACTACACAGCAGAGACAAGACGCGTAAATACAAACTACCAATATCGCAAGCAAATGGTTAGGCTTGCGGTTTTTGGAACGCAGCACGCTCCGAATTTAACAGTATTAAATTATTTTCGATAGCATACAACAGCCGAGTTATGTCGGCTTGTGGATACAACTTTAAACTGAATCAGACTATGTTGTTTGTGAATACGCGTGTTTTATGTATAACCTGTTTTATATATATACTTTTACATCCGGTCACCTCTGCTTCATGTAAGGAACATTTCATGGTATAGCGAGACAAGTATTTTAAAAGACACAAATAATAATTCATCTCGTATAATTCTTAAAACTAGGTATACAGGGTTATTTGTAAAACACCAGCAACGTCTCAGGACTATGTTACTAACGTCATAATCAACAACTTTTGTACTATGACTTTAAAAAAATCATCATATTTTAGTTCATCAGATTTTCATACAAAAATAAAAATTTATTCAATTGAACGCTCTTACCCCGCTCCCCTCGCTATTGTACTATCGCTTCGCATAGACTTCGTAACATTTAGAGCGTTCTATTTAAATATTTTTATTTTTGTATGAATATCTGATGAACTAAAATATGATGATTTTTTAAAAGTCATAGAACAAAAGTTGTTGATTATGATGTTAGTAACATAGTCCTGAGAGGTTGCCGGTGTTTTACAAATAACCCTGTATAGATACAATTAACAATAAAAGATTTAGTTTTAATACTTTTAAAGACAAGTAAACAATTAATACTGTTTTAGATCTGGTAATTTTATGGACTACATAAAATATGTAAACATAAAAAAATATTTCCTATTAAAAGTCGGAGCATCATCATTATTTAGTAAGGCGTTTATTGCTTGATATTCTCGACGGCCCAATGTTTAGTTTAGGAAGGTCTTCTCCATTGCACGCCTCTTTACCCGGTCTTAGTTCTCTCGCAATTCACCTGGTTTGGGGCCTGCCGGCGCTATGGCCAGTTTTTGGTCTCAGCTCTAACTCCTGTTCTTCTTGATCTTCTTGCATTCAGCAAACCACGCTACAATTTATTCATCACTTTTGTCACTTTGGTCCTCTTGCATTGCCTCCCAATAAGAGGGTGGGTCATCCATGGGATCAATAGACTTACTACACACACCTGCTTCTTCATCATTTACTGCATTTGGTATTGCAGGATTTTCTCCTACAAACACAGGTATTTCAACAGACGAATTTACATGTGGCAGTGGTAACTTCAAAGTTATTTTCAACTTATACTCTCTCTTTATCACGTCCGAGTGTCTTACTGTACAAATATCTGGCGCCACTGGTATTATATTGAACATAGTTGATTCACTGTAGTCAGGTACTTCTGGGGTCTCTACCGAAGTAACCACTTTAATTTTAGAAATCTCTTCGTTGTCATATGTGTATTTGGTTTTACTAATCAATTGTGTTTGAACACAAAAAATAACACCACTGTTGTTATTCACAACAAATGAAATGTTTCTTTCACCATTTGGATTCATGTAAGCTTTGTCAAGTCCAATTTTCAAGTTAATTTCATGCTGCTTCGAAGAAAACGGTTTGAACAGAGTCTTGTTTAGCGAAGCAAATATTGGTTCGTCCGAAAGTGTTGAATCAATTCTGGGATATATTGTGATTGTTTTCTTGAATGTTTTGTTCCAACTGAAAGTTCCAGGCTTTTTGAATTTTAGTATCAACTGATATCTTATGTTTCCAATACTTGTGTCCACTGTTGGTGGTGTGTTTTCTGGTACTGTGATTTCGAAGGGGTGTTCATATGTTCCGGCACTCAGCGGTGTATCTCCATCTGTGATCTTGTTCAGTAAGTAAATCTTCTGTATTACGTTCCTTTCTTGGCCTAGAAACACGGTTTTTTCCGATATTTTTTCGACATGATGTTCAATATTATGCCACTCACATTCACCTTCCTCAACGAGGGACAGAGCTATGTTCTTGTACACTATGTCTTTATCCAGATGAAACCTCACTATTCCTGATAAAGGTTCACCAGTTATATGCTTCCCAGCTTTAGGAATGTGTATTAATATATCACTGGATACTACCATTATTGATTTGTTGTTCCTTCGGTATGTTTCGTTTCGTACTAAATTATGAGAAAACTGGTCGACTTTTATCACGTCGTGTTTTGTATTGATAAAAGATAGATAAATCTGCTTGTTATCTGATAATAGAATAGTGTTTTTTTCAGATAATCATCCTTATCACTAAGTTCTTTTAAGTGGGATAATATGGCAGTACGTGCTGCCTACACCCATCAAGCAAGCAAGTTTGCATAACTGTCGAAATAAAATATTGTTTTAAACGAAATCACTGTTTCAGATATATTACATTTTACGCTAAGATTTCAATTTGATTCAGAGCTGACTTTTCAAGACTCTGTTATTTTTTATCTTAAGAATAAAATATGACCAATACAAAGGCTGTCAAACCATCATATTCGTCATATTACCTTAGATGAAAGCTATTTAACCATTGAAAAATAAATCCGTAAACTGTCTCTTGTAAATTCTTTGCAGTAGTGGGAAATTATCATCAAAAATTATAAGTAATAGCTATGGCCACTAAAAACTCTATTAGTTTAGCGATGAATCAATGAAGCTTTCTTTGCAATATTTTTACTATTTATTTATAAATAATTGCACTATAAAAATATCTAAAGAATTCCATCAACGCGAAAGAACCTTGGACAAAAAACGCCAAGTAATCAATTTCGAAGTGCCACCTCGAATATTCACACTAGTACTGAAATAAAAATGTATTCCTGAAACACCTAGGTATTCCGACCAACTGAGGCACTGAGCTAACTTTCTATGAAACTTTGAACGCTAACTTTTATTCCACGAATGATCCCAAAAGGCCATTTTACGAGACCTCTTGCGAGTCTGAAGGGGTGATATATGTTTATTTCTCTTAAAATGTAAGCAGTTTCTTTTAAAGTGTTGTAAGGACTAGACAGAACTTAAGGTCATGGGAAGATAGTGGATGATTTCAAGTTGTTCTGGGGATAGTAAACAGACGGTTTCAATATTCAACCAATATAGCAGCCTAGGGTCGTGATGGCCCAGAGGTTTAGGCCTCGCCTCCGATGAGGTTGTGGGTTCAAATCCGGGCAAGTACCAATGAGACTTTTTCAATTCATATGTACTTTTCTAAGTTTATCTTGGACATCACAGACATCGGTGAAGGAAAACATCGTGAGGAAACCTGGACTTATAATTAATATAAGTCTGAAATCACCAACCCGTCTTGAGCAAGCGTGGTGATCAATGCTCGTGCCTTCTCTGTATGAGAAGAGGCCTTTGCCCAGCAGTGGGACAGTAATAGGCTGGTATTATTATTATTATTATTATAGCAGCCTATTAATACCCCACTACAGCATTAAATGCATTGAGCATTAATCACCACGCTCAAGACAAGTTAGAAATTTCAGATGAGGCCTGCTTGCACCACAATCACTACATACGTTTAGAAGTTGTACAGTAACGTAGTCCAAACATTGTCTTTTGTTTGTATCAAACTTTGAAGATAATTAATTAATTAGGGGCATAAGTTTTTCAGCCCACGTTTTCTATACTACCGTCAATCTAGTCTAAAAAAAATGACTATTTAAAGATATTTTGATAATTTGAAAACCCCATAAAAACATTACACACATCAAAATTCACAAATGGTACCATCACTTGTACTTACTGCCTACCCTCTCTGTAACAGTGGGCACACAATACATTGACAGTAGCGGGTCGACCCTCGTCACCACAGATAACGTCAAATCAAACACTGACGTCGACGGCGACGTCGACGTAACTGGGGTACGTCGCTTCATCACAAATTACTCATTAATTGTTATGAGGGAGGTTATTTTTTTTTATTTGTTTATTTAATTTTTTGGGATATTGTTTTCATATCAGCTTTTCCTTGCTAGGAGCTCGTGGTTAAATAATGACAGCTGCTCGGGTCGATCTATAGGTTAAGCCGTGCTTGTCTAGGTTGGTCTGTGGATGGGTGACCACTCATTACATACCGAGTTTCTTCCGTGCCTCGGAAAGCACGTTAAGCCGTTAGTCCCGGCTGTAATTTTTTCTCGCACAACTTTGACAGTCGTTACAGGTAGTCGGTGGCCCGAAAGTCTGACAACAGTCTTACCAAGGGGTATCGTATCACCCAGTAGTAACTGGGTTGCGGAGGTCAGATAGGCATTCGCTCCATTTTCCTTCCATTCCAATTTGAACTTATAGTACCCAAGGACAATAAACCTCATAGTATTGCCAAACTTACATTACACGTGACCTGTCTAACTAATCGTACAATGTTATACGAAATATCTTGTCATAATGATCATAAACTGAGGCTGTAGTCCATTATCCTTGCTCAGCCATTAGTCTCATTAGTAACCTGTTCATTGGCTTTCAATGATACGTTCATCCGTCCACATTATTGTCCCGGTATTATTATGTTAAGGGCCTAAATAAATAGAACGAATCATAGCCTACTTCCTACTAATATTATAAATGTGAAAGTTTGTCAGTATGGATGTTTGTTACTCTTTGACGCAAAAACGACTGAACGGACATGAATGAAATTTTGCACACAGATAGTTTATAACCTGGATTAACATATAGACTTTGTATCCCGTTAGTAAGATCCCATGGGACAATTATGAAACTACACGCGGGCGAAACCGCTGGCAGAAGCTAGTATTACATAATTTGACAGAACATAACGACTTTAATCCCCGAAAAGTTAAGTAGAGGTGCGGTCACTATTAACCAAACAAGCCTAGAGAAAAACACGAATAAGTTCCATTTTTTTTTAGTAATTCTCTAACCACGAAAGGATACCAACACCGCAGACAGCCAAAACGTTTCCACAAATTCTCACAACAACACAACACAAGTCACTCATCCCACAATAAAAGAGGAAAGCAAGAAAATCTTTACATTTACGTAGCAACACCAAATCTTCACATCTGGCAACACTCAAGTGCTATGTGCACACAAAATGCACATTCCGTACAAATTGCATGAGAGCAATAAATGAAAGTTACACATTATTACGGCGAGCCCGTAATAAATACATCTAAAACAAAGGGATACGTATATTTCAAACTACTCGCTTTTACAACTGCATTCAATCATTTCGAGTCCAATTTCGTCTCGGTGGGAGTTGTAAGTGAGGAGATGTAGCGGGTATTAAAAAGATATGTATATCGCTGGACATTACTCACAGCGCCATCTAGTGCCACACTAAGCAACGAGGCTTGTGTCGTGGTACCATCCATGACTTGGAAACAAATGTCCATGCTCATCACACAAACATTTGCTCCTACCGGGATTCGAACCCGGGACCCTAAGAACGTAAGGCAGCCTAACAACAACTACACAACAACAACAACAACAACAACAACAACAACTATGGTCAACAACTTCAGAGAGTAACGACGTCAAATAAACATTATTTAGATCGAACAGCAAAGTTAAATTTGTCCTTTAAAAAGTTTGTACGGAACCCTCGGTGCGCGAGTCCGACTCGCTCTTGGCCAGTTTTTGTTTTCTTTCACTGACGTACGGTCTGTTGTATCCATGGCAGTCCATGAATACAATAGACCTTACGTCAGTGGCAGTTTTTTAACCATAACTAGTCTTTCAGCTTAAACTTGTATTGTTATCACTGACGTATGGTCTACTCTTCTAATGCATCCTGTTTGCTGCCCATCTTGTTACTTAATAACAATTTGAACCATTATTTTTTTTACTTTTTTTATGAGTGTACAGTTTTTAACATTCATCATCATCATTTCAGCCGCAGACGTCCACTGCTGCTCATAGGCCTCCCCCAAGTGTCGCCACATTGACCGGTCCCGTGCAACTCGCATCCAGCGGATTCCCGCAACCTTCACCAGGTCATCGGTGCACCTAGTGGGAGGCCTTGCAACGCAACGTCTTCCGGATCGCGGTTGCCACTCTAGAACTTTTCGGCTCCATCGGCCATCCGTTCTGCGAGCAATGTGCCCTACCCACCGCCACTTAAGTTTGACAATTCTTAGGGCTACGTCGGTAACCTTGGTTCTCTTGTTCTTCTTTGGACGTCTTTATTTCTGATTTGATCACGCAAGGAAATGTCAACCATAGGGCTATGCTTGAAGTTCTCCATTGCCTTTTGGGTGACTTTAAAGGCTTAAAGTCAAATTGTGGTTGCTCACAATAAGCCTAATCAGAAGGCTCTGATGAGGCCCGTTGTGAGCGACCACGTTTTGGTCCCGTATGTAATCACTGGCAACACACACTGGTCATAGACTTTCGTCTTGAGAAACTGCGGTAAGTTGGACGAGAAGATACCGCGCAACTTCCCGAACGCTGCCCAGCCGAGTCGGATTCGACGATTGACCTCTTTATCGAAGTTAGACCTACCTAACTGGACTGTTTGTCTCCGGTACACATAATAGTCTCCAACTTCGAGTGTTGAGTCTCCGATCTTGATAGGAGTGGGTGTTACATGGGCATTTAACATGACCTTGGTTTTGTCCATGGTCATTTTAAGACCTACTCTTCCGGAAGCTCTAATGTCAATGGAAGGTCATTGAGCATTGTACTGAGGTCCTCCATGGTCTCAGCCATGACCACTATATCGTCGGCAAACCGAAGGTGAGTGATGTACTTGCCGTTGATGCCTAGCCCTCTCCAGTTCAGAACCTTGAAGACATCCTCCAGTGCAGCGGTGAACCGTTTCGGAGATATGACGTCTCCCTGTCTTACACCTCGCTGCAGAAGGATAGGTTCCGAAGTTCACTAATTTTCAATTGAACATTGTTGATCCGCTTGACTGAGACACTGCTGCACTAGCCGATCGCTGTCACAAATCGCCACCACTTATACCTCACACCACATCGCTAGACGCAAGCGTTCTCTGCCAGTCCCTGTGGACTCCTATCGCTGAGAACCGGGCGAGGCTTAATCTAACGAATGTAACCCTAACACAAGTTACTACAAATGGAATTCGATTCAGGATTTAACTAAGAGCTTCTGTATAAAATGATATTCGCTGTACATTCGCCAGTAAACACTTTATTTCTTTGTTATTATTGTATTCGGGATGCAATGTAATGAATTTCGCTTTTAAACGGTTTATCTGGTTTAAGCGTTTTATTTGTTTGTGAGATTTTTTTGTGGAAAATACAATGTATCCATTTATAAAAGACTAAACAATATAATAATTTCTTGTGTTGCATAAAGTAGTGTTAGAATCTCAGAACTAGTCTTGGAAGGGCCTTTCCAGATTGAGACAATTGACACCTGTTAAATTAGACGTCATCAAGGAGAGGTTATCATCGACTGTACAGATGCGAATCCTCAAATATGTACTTTGGCCACATTGTTCGAAATGAACGCTACATGAAACGACTTGTTGCCCAGGGGCAAGTAGAAGGCAAGAGGTCACGCGGTCGATCACCTATGCGATGGACAGACCTTACATAAGCTGCAACACAAACGTCCATAGTCCAAAGCTCCCAAGACGCTGAAGACCGCAACAAGTGGAGGTGCATCGCAAGGGCTACGTCATCCAAAGAAAATGCATCATCTTCAACCACCACCATTCTGTCAAGAATGCTCGACTGAGAAGGAGGATATTAGACGTTCTTACTAAGCAGACGAGTCACTCTGTCGAATAAACTGGGATATACCGGCCATCTGACTGGTAGCCGAACCCAATACACTTGGAAAAAGACCATGCAGATGACAATGAAGTATCTAGTATTTGTTAATATTTATAGGGAAAAGAACAGTGTATCAAAGGAAATTCTAACCCAGTACTACTACTTACTACTTTGGCCATAAAAAGTATTACAGTCTAGTTGATCTATAGTGGTTGCAAGCGCGACTGTTCATGTTGAAAAGTCGTTATTGTGGCCTAGTGGCCACAATAACGACTGATGATGATGTCTAGTGACCATCTTCATCATCATTTCAGCCGAAAGACGTCAACTGTTGGACATTGGCCTCCCCCAAGTGCCGCCATATTGACCGGTCCCGTGCGACTCGCATCCAGCGGATTCCCGCAACTTTCACCAAGTCATCGGTCCACCTAGTGGAGGTAGACATAATCCAACGAGAAAGTATATGAAAAGTTAAAACTTGAATGGATCAGCGAATATACAAACACCGTTTCACATTTCAATGCTTTGTCTTGGTAAAATATTACTATCCCATCTTGAAAGCTTCATGCTGTACCTCGTCTCCTCATTGATTATTTCCATGTTTTAAAATAAACTCTTTGTGCCTTTGTCTCAAACGTCTAAGCCGCAGAAGATTATTCTTGCCGCTTTATTAAAAGCTGATATTTTTCTGTGTTCCTTACTCCGCGGATTTTTAAGTAAAATGTAAGATGCTTTAGTTTGTAAATACTCTTTTATAGAATGGTTTGTGGTAAATAAATAGGTTTATTGGTGAGAAAGTACAAAGTTGTGTCGAAAAAAACGCGTTTACAAATGCAAAAGTTAAGGTACATCTGATTGCTTCGCAAATAACGAAAATGCTGAAAGATTTTGATTTTTGGGGCATATATCAGAGAATACTACTTCTTATCCTAGTTAAAAGTTGTCAGAGAATTATACGAACAAAGTAAACAAATTGTTGGATCTGATCTTCCTATAATTCATATCAGCCTTTCACGTTACCGCAGGTGAAACACAGGCGGCCACTCAGTGCGACGGTTACAATGTCTTAGAATTTCTGGTTCTTGATAATGAAGGTTTACTCACGACGTTTTCCTTCACCATTTGGAGAGTAGTGATGGTAATATAACAAATATAATTGCCCCAACTTACGAATCTGCAGGTCAAGGGCTGGAACAGGCAATGGGTAATCACCCATTAATTACAACAAACCCAAACTCATTCGACAGGAATGCCCATATTGGTATCCGAATCACTTCCCAGCAGCATTATTGCAATTATTATTCTATCACAATAGCCGGGCTGTATATCTAATTGGCGAGAGGCGCTAATGAAAAATACGCACGCTTCGGCATTCGGCATCGATCCGTCGGCGCGTTCGATGTTACGTGACTGAAGGGCGCACTGTCACACCGAAGTGTAATGCGTGTCTACGCAGTTATGCCAATAGCATGAGTAAAATCGGGTACGGTACGTATTTATGTGAAGGTGTTAGTGTCCGGAGTAGCGTCTGCAGTTTATCCGTAGTGATTTGACTAAACTGTATGAATCTGTAACATTATCGGCAATTTGGGAATATTTTAAATGCTGTCAAATTCATAACTGTTAATTTCGCCGCAAACGACATAACTTAAAGGATTCCTTAGGACTTATCATTCGCCACGAAAATAACTGTTATCATGTAAAACAACAATGCACATAGCGATCAGTCTGTCGGAACCCGCCGAATTGCCTCTGATGGCCAAAGTGACGCACAATTGAACAGTCAGCCGTTTTCGCTGTTTAAATGCCCGCCGTCTGTAGGGCGTTTTGATAATAACACGACAATGCATGTCTCAGCCGTAGTTGCAGAAGTTACACAACTTTTAACTGCACCGGACCAAAAATATTTGCATAATAATAACCTGATTAACAACCTTCTTGAATCTCCTTTTCTCACCGTCATATTATAAGTCGAAATCCAAAATAATCATACGACGGAGCAGTATAAATTAAATGCAAGCTGAACTAACCCACAACAACTTTTTTTCCCTCCGAAGCTCACACCGGTGTAACAGCTATCCTACTTAAGCTTAACATGCCGTTGGCGTCGTAGAATATTGGAACAATTTATGAGAAGACCTTTGTAATTTAGAAGAGCACTCAAATTGAAGGTATGGAGACTGACACCTTGGCCCCTCTACGGAATTTAGATGACTCATTTTGAAAGGCCTGAACCTTTAGGCCTCGTCAGTTATAATATGATCAGTCTTTGTAACCGTTGTGACTTTTATTAGGAGTGTTGGATTTTTGGGGAAGAGTAAATCTCATTTTTGGGTAAAACGTGTACAGTTTTTTGTCTTTCTACGTGGTATTATTGGGAAACTCATCTCATTCAACACTGGGTTCACGGGCCTTTTCAAAATTTGTAATGGTGAACTGGACCCACATTAGGATTGCTTTTGGGAAGGGAGGGATGAACATCATAGGCATTTAGTTAAATTCTTATCACTTAGGAATTCGAAAATGTAAAAGAATGCGAAACACAGTTTTAATCCTTCTTAGGGATTGACGTTCCAGGTGTTATGTTTCGACAAAAGCCATGGTTGACAATTACATCTCTGCCTTACATATATCTTATGTTATGACAATAACGTATATTTAAACAAATTTATCTTCGTCACTATGAAACTATTTAGGTCCAAAACCAACTCACATTCGACAAAGATCATCCTCCTATTCAACACCTACAAATTCCAGTCTAGCAAAGAGCCAATGTTAATCCGGGCATACCGAAACACCGTGATAACACCACAACCACCCACAGACGGACAATAGCCTGAATTATCTATACAGATCCGACAGGCCGACGACTCGGTTTGCCGATACAAGGCAGTATTTAGCTGTCGCATGCGGTGTGACGATTAGTGCGACGTATTGGTGTGCTGGGGAAAAATTGTGTGGCATGTGACTTGGATTGTTTTTGTGTGTTACATTATTGCAGAATTTAATAGAAGTTGATGGATGGAGAGAGAGAGGAAGACCAAAGAAAATATTTTGGATTGTGTGAGGCAAAAAGGAAATAAAAGAAGGAAGGAAGGGATATGAAGGAAAAAGGAGTAAACGATAGTGTCACAATTGACAGGAGACAATTGAAAAGATTTGGAAGAGACTAACATTCAGCATTGGATGGCCAAAAGTTGAAGAAGAAGAATGTAATATAAAAACGTGTTGCACCGACCCCAAAGACATGAAACAACCGCGGGAAGATGATGATGATTATTGCAGAATTACGAGGATTGTTTTTTATTTACTTGGTTCTGCTATTTGGGCATGTGACGAGGAAAATGTCGTGAGATAACTTTTGAGTCTGACTGTTGTCACTAGGGGAAGACTGAAGAAACGATGGGTGGGCTGTGTGAAAGAAGATATGGCTTGAAAGAGGGTGATTCGTGAGATGACGACTAATACAGCAGTATAGAAGAAGAAGAAGAGTTACCGCTGACCCCCAATAAATTGGGATAAGAGCAGAAGATTGATGACTTGCCTGCTTATTATCCGGAATATTCCAAGTTTTAAAAATGAAACTGACTGAAATACATACAGAGTTTGATACTTTTTTATACTAATGAAAATTCTACTTGTTTTTCAATGTAGCAGATGTAGTAAAAAATATAGAAAAAAAAAATTAACGTGAAACAGATTTTTATAGTGATGGTAACTTCAACTAAAGCATGTGTAACTTTTTGAGTATGATTTTCGTCGGAAAATAACTAATTGATATTGAAGCCTTGGAAATTGAAATAAATTGGATCGTAAAAAAATATAGACAGCTCAGTGAAGTAATGAAAAGGTTTATTTTTCACTTATTTTGTGACGATGAAATGTAAAATTTTGGTAAAGTGCTGTTGTTTTAGGTGTAGCAAAAGCTTCACCAATTTTGTAATTTGTACAGAAAGTATTTTTAGGGACCTATAGAAAATTAAAAAAACTGGTTTTTCTCACTATCAGCCTGGAATCTAGATTTATCTATATTCTAAATGATATAGCAATATATATAATGGTTTACCCCTGTTACACGGGACGTAACATACTGGCGCAATGTTTATACAAATTTTTCACCTCGGCCTAACTACTCGGAGAAAAACAAATGTGATTGTGTCAGGTTTAAGTCTTTCGTAGAAAAACATACCTTTGGAAATAGGCAGACAGAATTATCTTCAATACAAAGGGTCCAGGAAGCTTCTTCCTGACACAGCCGAACCCAAATAAATTGGGATAACAGCAAGGGAATGATGATGATTATTTAATTTTCAAAACTGTCGTCCGTATTGATCGGTAGATAAACTGATAAACAACTGCTCTATTATCTGATAACATGCTTATTTACTTATCGTTTATCAACACAATACGACATGATAAAAGTCGGCCATTTATCTAATCATTTAGTACAAAACGAACCTTACTATACGAACGACGTAATACAAATCAGTAATGGGTGTGACCAGTGAACTATTAATACAAATTCCTAAAATTGGGAAGCATATAACTGGAGAAGCTGTATCAGGAAAAGTAAGGTTTCATCTGGACAAAGACACAGAGTACAAGAACATAGCTCTGTCTCTCGTACAGGAAGGTGAATGTCAGTGGAGTGAACATCGAACAAATTTAAACAGGAAACTAGGAAATCACAATCATCATAATTCTTCTACTCAAATTATATTTCGAGGCCATGAAAGAAATGTGATAGAGAAAATTTACTTCTTGAACCAGGTAACAGATGGAGAATCAACGCTAAGTGCCGGAACATATGAACACCCGTTCGAAATCAGAATACCAGAAAAAACACCACCAACAGTGAACACAAGTATTGGAAACATAAAATATCAGTTGATACTAAAATTCAAAAAGCCTGGAACTTTTACTTTCAACAAAACATTTAAAAAAACATTAACAATTTATCCCAGAATTGATTCAACACATTTAGAGCAACCAATAATTGCTTCGCTAAACAAGACTCTGTTCAAACCATTCACTTCGAAGAAGCATCAAATTAACTTGATAGCTGAACTTGATAAAGGGTACTTGAATCCTTGTGGTAAAAGAAACATATCATTTGTTGTCAATAATAAAAGTGGAGTTATTTTTTCGGTTGAAACAGAATTGATTAGTACAACAAAATACACAGCCAAACCGATACACAGTATACAGTTCCAGCATGCTGTAAGAATGAAAACTAAAGAAAAAGTGATTAAATCGAGTACGGTAGAGACCCCAAAAATACCTGACTACAGTGAATCAAATATGTTCAATACAATACCAGTGGCGCCTGATATTTGTACGGTAAGACACTCGCAAGTAATAGAGAGGGAATATAAATTAAGAATAACTTTTAAGTTACCCCTGCCACATATAAATTCGTCTGTTGAGATACCAGTGTTCGTAGGAGAAAGTCTTACAATACCAAACGCAGTACATGTTGAAGAAGCAGGTACGTCTAGTAAGTTTAGTGAGCCTAGTGAGCCTAATGAGCCTAGAGAGCCCAAGGATGCCCCACCCTCTTATTGGGAGGCAATGCAAGAAGACAAAACTAAAAGTGATGAATAAATTGTGCTGTGTTTGCTGGATGCAAGAAGGACAGGAGTTTGAGTGAAGACCCAGAACTGGCGGGCCCCATGGTGAATCCACGACCTGGTCAGAGCAGCAGGCAAAAATTGGATGAGGGACACCCTGGACCAGGTAAATTGGCGGGCAATGAAAAAGACCTATACCACAGATAATATTATACTTCGTCCTATTCTCAGCATTAGATTGTGACGGATTGAAGGAGAAGAGTCATATGACTGTCTAGTCCTCGTCTTTCCACTGTATGAAACCTGCCAAATATTAAAGTTATGATAGATCAGACTAATTAACTAGACTAGACTGATAAGGTTCCCAAATATATTTTGTTGTTATTTCCTATTCTATGATGTCTTTAACATTATTTATTAAATTAATGTTGACAGTATTCATTTTTGCAGTTTTGTATAAAAGTCTTGAAACTAAATACTTAATTCATTGAAGCTGTATGTATTATGTAGTGTGTATATGTAGTGATATGTAGGTACGTATGAGTCAGTGAATGAATAATATTTATATCTGTATTGATTGTGAACTGTGACTCATTTTTATAATGTTGATAAATTATTTCTTGTCTCTATTAAAATGCGTTTTCCTTGTATTCCTTTTTAGCCAAATATAAGATCAATAAAATAATAAAATATCACTCTGTAGAATACTTATAAAAATACATTGCAAGTTGGACATTGATTATATCAATCCACGCTAATTGTTCAAAGAAAACGTCACAACAGCAAACTTATTACCATCTATAAACTTCTTTATAACTGAGGTCGTTGGAAAGAGATAGATAGAAGGTCTGTCTCTTTTCAACTACCTCAGAGATGTAAATAAGCCCGCATTGTGGCGACAAACAAAGTCGACAAAATTATATAGTCTACATAACCGTTCACTCCTTTCTCTTGCAAATCAGCAGCCAGTCATTTAGCCTGAATTATTCATCGCGCTTCACCAAGACTTACTTTTCAAAGTCTTTTATTATTCAATATTCACGATATTTAGGTGATTGCATTACAAAAGTTTGTGCTGAAGTAAGTAATAGAATTAGTTGGGAATTTATTTTGGTGACTTACATTCTAATTAAGAGTGAATTAAGGTTATGTTACAAATAATAAATTGTGCGCATAAAGAAATATTTAAGAAGGTAACAAGGAAATTGTTGGCCATTCGTAATCAGAAATGAAGACATCAGCAAGAGAACCAAGGTTACCGACGTAGCCCGAAGAATTGTCAAACTTAAGTGGCAGTGGGCAGGGCACATTGCTCCCTGAACGGATGGCCGATGTATCTAGGGTAGTCTATAGGGCTTCAATCACAGATAATTGAAGAAATGTGACGTTGAACAAACTTATCTTATCAATTATTGTCGAGTTGCATTGAGGCCAGTTGCTTTGACGACCCGAATGGCGCAGCGGTAGTGAGGCTGCCTTACGTTCTTAGCGTCCCGGGTTCGAATCCCGGTTGGAGCAAATGTTTGTGTGATGAGCATGGATATTTGTTTCCAAGTCATGGATGTTTATATGTATAATAAGTATGTATTTACAAACAAAAAGTATCTATGTAGTATATCAACTATCTTGTGTCCACGACACAAGCTTCGTTGCTTAGTGTGGCACGAGATGGCGCTGTGTGTTAATGTCCAGCGATATTTATTTATTATTTAACAGCAGAACAATGTGTACCGATACTATGGAAAAGCACTGAATTTTCCATCTTAGTTATGATGGCTTGCAGTATGTCAATTTGTCGAAGTCTCTGCTCACTTGCCAACGAAAAGCAACAACAACAACAAAAGAACAACACAACACGGAACTAACACCTCATTTTTCACCCCAGACCAATATCCCATCAAAATATACAGCCCATCTCCAGATGGATTTCCTCCATAAAATACTCGACACTTTGTTGCGAATTTTTTCACATGTGACCACATTTTGTTACCCACTCGATAGGAGAACCATAGCTTTTTACCATAAAAAACCGGTCATGTGAGTGCGTATAATATATCAGGGTTCTGTATTGAAAACTTGAAATTGTGTTGTGGATCGAACGGATGTTAAAAATCTGTTGAATAAGTTTCGTTGAAATTACCTGCAGAAATTAAAAAAAAATATGTTTTTTTTTTACTGCAAAAACATGATATATTAGAGATAATATGTAAACTATTGTGTCTACTTTGGCGTCTCGACCAAATCGGTCATTCGACAGATCATGATATAAGACAACCCACAAAATGACAAAATAATTTCGGGCGAACTGGTTATAACTTACCAGGTTGTAATTATTTTATTTACAAAGACCGTTTCCCATTTTTGACCTGGTACCTGTAAAATTTATCAGAATCAATGAAGAGAACTAATCCTTACGGCCGGGACATGATTGCCAACAGAATTTACAAAACAATACAAGTTACATGTTAACTATTTAGCTGCGGAACCCTAAAAACACCAAAGCAACCTCTCAGCGAAATTGAAACTATAAACAAGAGCAGGTGAGGTGAAAAATCAATCCTGTTAATAGCAGTTGGGTAGGTAGTAGCGAAGATATAGATTATTTTGGACCAGCTTTCAATTTTTTTTTGTTGGAAAAACTTCTGGATAATTTCCTGTCAACTTAGAAACCTATATGGCGGAAAAATGATAACTTTTACTTTATTTTTTAATTGTCCTGTCAGATATTTAAAGATTGAGTAGCAATTATAATCTTGAGGTGATGAGCAATACTCGCAAAGTTGAGTCGAGTCACCAATATTTCTAGTAAAATTAATGAGTTTTTTTTTGTTCGTGGATAATAAAAACAAAGTAACATATCATAATAGAGTTGTTTGAATATTATTCAAATGATATCGCAGAGATACATGGGAAAATACCAACTTCTGTCTGTCTGTCTGTCACCTTTTTACACCTAAATGGCTGAACGGGGTTCGATGTTTGTCACAAAGATAGACCTTGGTTAGAACATAGTATACTTTGATCTCGGTAAGTAATTCTCGTGGGATAACTTAACAGCAGGAGCTACATAACGTAACATTATGCCTGTAATCCCCGAAGGGTAAAGCAGAGGTGTAGCCATTAATACACCCACATTTCGCCAGTTATGTCTCATTCCCATATAAAAGGGCCCTATTGCTATCTGGGGTCCATGTATAGAAATTAACAATTTATTATTGATTTTCAAAGTACTTTAATCAATTGTTAACTCATACTTATATTATTAAATTTACTGTAATTTATAACCAAATGCATGTGAAACTGGATTTTATTATTATTTATTATTTTACTTTACAATTGGTTTATTTTCATTTTAAATTTCTAGTTTTGTGACTATTTACAATTGATTATTTTATCCTAATTATTGTGATTAATATTAGAATATTACATTGTGTATTTATTCAATATTATTTTATTGTGATTAACTGTAATTGTATTTTATTGTGATTAACTGCAATATTATTTTATTGTGATTAACTGTAAATGAATACTTTTTGTGATTATGCATAGAATTAATAAAGCTATTTTGATTTTGATTTGATTACTATGTACCACTGTTGTACATGAAGTTTAAATAAATAAATAAATTACTATCTACCGGGCCCAAGACTCAGTGGCTGCAGCTACTGAGAAATTCTTCATGGAAAATCTCAATAACACTTTTCCCGAACCCAGAACCTCATGCTCAGTAGTTTGTCACCACTAGACCAACGAGGCAAGAGCTAGTTATTCAGAATTCCTTCGTCCTATCAATTACATTCAACAGTAATTAACATTGCTACTTAGAGCCTAGATAACGAGAACTCCTGTCGATATCTGTTTGAAGAGCAATTACCTATCAATTTTCCATTAACGATATAAAAGGTACTTCAATCATATCAATTACCTCTCTGCGTGTAATTTGATTGACATTTTTAATTTCAAGAATTGCCATCCAATCAACAAGCTCCCACTATAATTTATTACCAAGGCTATAAATATCTCTTGTTTACTGTTTTCATTATTTATGTAGATGTAAAATCGGGGGAATTAATTGTCAAGCCAAATTATTGCCAACTGGAATGGTCAAAATTCAAATAACAATGTCATTATTCTTTCATTGAAATGCACAAAGTACGGCAAATTGACATGATCCGTGAATTCTCTTAACTATTATCTTTCCTGACAAACAAGTGTAGTTAACTAGTTATAGTATAACCACTTTAAGTTGGCAGTTCAAGATGGCGCTGCTTGTCAAGCAAAAATGCATCGAAATACATAATATGTAAAACTTGGTACATTTATTTTAGTCCTGTGTTTTTTCGCCTGCCCAGTTAAATTAATTGAATTGTATCATCCACTGAGTATAGGTCTCCTCGCTTACCATTTTCTAAGTTTACATGACCAAAATCCATTCAGTTCAGAAAACCTACAGTTTTGCAAGTTTTGCAATCCGCGTATATCTAAATCTACATATTATTTGTTTAGAAATATTTTTCCACCTAAAAAGTGCATCTGTGTCATTTACCAAACACCAAAACGTTACAAAAAATGAACGCAAGTGAGACAGGCGCGAATTCATAACCGTTCAGTATTACCAATTTTAGCACGGAACACTAAAAAGCAATTCACAATTTCCTGCTCCCAATAACGTACCGTTCAGCATCCAATCAGTGTTCCCTAATTACCGATCTCCATACGGTTATTCAAACAAGTAGGAACATGCAATCTGCAACATCAAAGTCAGCTAATAGAGCCTGCAGATAGGGCACCGTGCAAAATTGAATACGTCCCAGGACAATCTCCGCGATAGATGCAGGGTGCTGGTCTAAGTTATGAGCGGAGCGAGTTTGAAGATATTTCTATACTTTTTAGATTAGACCAATACGTCACTTGATGATTAGGAATCGAATGACGTGACTGCGCTGATAACGGTGAAGGAAAACGTCAAAAATCAAAATCATGTGACATCTAACATCCTGTACTGGATGGAGGTGCCCCTCCAAGGGTACTCTGTTGTGATATCAAAATATACTCAGAACGACCACTAAGACCTCTATCCTCTCTCTCTCTATCTATGATTGTGAGTCTTTGGTAAACTATCTTTGTAATATCGTTATAAAATAAAATTAGTCCATTACAAAATTATACTGAAAAAACACGTATGTTTTATTAGGTTATGGGCCCAGAACGCCCAGGCGTTGTAAAAACCAATTTTTAATAGACTCAGCGTTAAGTACTGTGGTTTTGCAATAATAATGACTGCGAACTATGTAGCTAACGTTCCAAAGTTACGCGGCCGTGAAAATTACGAGGATTGGTGTTTCGCAGCCCAAAATGTGTTGGTATTGGAAGGCATGGCTTCCGCCATTGAAGAACCGCTACCAGTGACGGCTAGTGCGAAGGAAAAGTCAGAAGACGCCAAAGCAAAGGCGAAACTTGTATTGACCATCGAACCCTCGCTATATGTTCACATAAAGCAAGCAGCGACAACTTATGATTTATGGAGCAAATTGAAAACCATGTTTGATGATTCTGGGTTTACAAGAAAGATAAGTTTACTCAGAAATCTCATCAATATTCGTCTTGAAAACTGTGATTCCATGACGCAGTATGTGACCCAGATCAGTGAAACAGGGCAGCGACTTCAAGGAACAGGTTTTAAGTTGACAGACGAATGGATTGGTGCATTAATGTTAGCAGGATTACCCGAAAAATTTGCGCCTATGATTATGGCCATTGAACATTCGGGAATCGAGATAAGTGCCGACATCATAAAAACCAAGTTGATGGATATGTGTGTTGAAGCTAGTTCTTCCGGTTCCCAAAGTGCATTTGTAGCAAAAAGGTCGCAGCACTGGAAAAATGAAAACTCTAAGAGCGGTCATAGAGATTTGAATGCAACGTCAAAATCTGTCAAGGTTGTCAAGTGTTACAAATGTAAACAAACCGGGCATTATTTAAATCAGTGTCCCAACTCGGAATCAAGCAAAAGAAAACAGACCAATGCATTCAGTGCTATTTTTCTGAGTGGTAAGTTCAGTCAGAATAACTGGTATATTGATAGTGGGGCTAGTAAACACATGATGGCGAGACAAGAGAATATCATCAATCCGTCTCATCAACACGATATGAAGGAGATTATTATTGCAAACCAGACTAGTGTTCCAGTTGTATGTTCTGGTGATGTCAACATCATCACAGTTGTGAAGGGTATAGAGTATGATGTCACAGTTTCGGACGTATTGTGCATACCGAGCTTAACAACAAACTTGCTTTCGGTGAGTCAGTTGATCGAGAATGGCAACAGCGTTATTTTCAAGAAAAATAGTTGCTACATCTACAATCAACACAAAGACCTAGTTGGTGAAGCAGAGTTACTTGAAGGTGTGTACAGATTATACACGAAAACAGAACAGTTATTAGCAGCAACTGCAATAGCATCGAGTGAGATTTGGCACCGACGCTTGGGGCACATCAACAGTACTAGTTTAAACAAAATGAAAAACGGTGCTGTAGAAGGAATTTCATATCCAGAAGTGGCAAACATAGATAAGGCTTCGTGTACTATTTGCTGTGAAGGCAAGCAAGCTAGACTGCCGTTTCAGCAGAGTTCGTCTAAAACGGAGAGCGTTCTAGAGTTGATTCACGCTGACGTATGTGGCCCTATGGAAACTCTATCAATTGGAAGATCGAGATACTATGTTTTGTTTGTGGATGATTACAGCAAGATGGCGTTCGTTTATTTTATGAAGGTGAAGAATGAGGTATTTACCAATTTCAAAGATTTTAAGTCCATGGTTGAAAAACAGAAAGACAGAAAGATAAAAATTCTTAGGACAGATAATGGAGGTGAGTTCTGTAGTCAAGAATTCGATAAGTATCTGAAGGAGCAAGGGATAGTTCATCAAAGAACTAATGCTTACACGCCGCAGCAGAATGGTTTGTGTGAACGCATGAACAGGTCAGTAGTTGAAAAGGCCAGATGTTTGATCTTTGATGCTGGCTTAGAAAAGAAATTCTGGGCAGAGGCGGTTCATACTTCAGTTTACTTAAGAAATAGATCTGTTGTTACAGGACTGAGTGGCAAGACTACATATGAAGTTTGGACAGGGTCGAAGCCGAACTTAAGTCAATTGCGTATTTTTGGGAGTGCAGTCATGACACATGTACCTAAGGAAAGACGACTAAAGTGGGACAAGAAGGCCAGTAAAACATTATAAGCATTTGAATGTTTTAGGAATAGTTGCTGTGTAGTGTGTGTATCTGGATTGTATTTTTTTTTTTGGGTAAACTATATTTTGAGTGGGAGTGTTGTGATATCAAAATATACTCAGAACGACCACTAAGACCTCTATAGTAATATCTATGATTGTGAGTCTTTGGTAAACTGTCTTTGTAATATCGTTATAAAATAAAATTAGTCCATTACAAAATTATACTGAAAAACACGTATGTTTTATTATACTCTTTTTTTTAGGGTTCTGTAGTCCTGACAAGGAACCCCTATAGTTTTGCCAGATAAGCCGTCGCCTACTCCTTCGTGTGGGGTATCGTTGAATAGGTATTTTAAAATGACTTAGGGGCTGCTACTACTTTTCGATTTAATGCTCCATTTACGAAATATTAAACTTTAAAGTGCAAATTTTTGTTCCAGTAGGGCGTCCCCCCCCCCCCCTCTAGAAGCTAAACTGCAGGCTTAAAAATTTGGAAAAAATCATGATAATAGTGCATTTCATGAACTTTAAAGGAAAACTATAGCGGTTAAGATAACTATTGGTTTAGCAGTAATAGTCGTTGAACTAGGGTGTTGGATAATTTTGTACCAAATACAAAATCCATAGAATAAATCCTATAAAGTGACTAAGATGTAAGTAGTTGCTTGTTTATAACGGGTGAAGACTTGCATTGAAAAACAAAATCTAAAATATAACGGGCTACTACGGAATCCTACACTGCGCGTGGCCCGACACGCACTTGGCCGGTTTTTATTATTGAATCCACTATCCATCATCTGCCTAGCTTTTTCTCAATTCCGTTGGGGTCGACTTCCAGTCTAACTGGATGCAGCTGTATACCAGTTTTTTTTATATTGAGCGACTGCCTATCTGACCTCCTCCACAACCCAATTAGTAATGGGTAAAACGATACCCCTTGGTAAGCCACGGACTGCCTGTAACGATTGTCAAAGATGTGCAATGACAGCCGGGATCAACGGCTTAACGTGCTTTTCAAGGCACGGATGAAACTTGGTATGTAAGGGGCGCTGGGCGGTCTGCCGGGGCTGCGGGACTGTTCGAAAGAGATACCGTGGCCCCGGAACACAAAAGGCGATGAAGGAACATGAATGGGTTTTAGTCACTAAAAGTCTGACACTCCCTCCTGCTCCGCCCAGAGCGGGAGGAGTCATTTGAAGATTTCCCAAAAAAATCCCATCCACGGAACAGCCACGGAGTCTAAATTTATGCTCTTTTGATGGATTTAACATAACTGGTGAAATGTGGCAGCACTATTAGGTACACCCTGCCTTACCCTTCAGGGATTAATAATAATAATAGTTTATTTTCAAACAACTTAGTACTATTTTACAATAGCAATGTGGCAACAAATTCAATTTAGGCAAAGAAATTAGCGTCTGTAGCCGAACTAGGCATAGCCTGTATTTCAGCTATCAGCACGATTACAAGCGTGATGTTATGTATGTACATTATGTATCTCGCCATATACGTTCGTACGCTGATGCAAGTACTACGCCCCCAAAATTCTGTCTAAATAACTTAACCTTGATAATTAACATTTATTTCGATCCTACAATACTTTAAACAAAAGCTTCTAATCTCAGCCATATTTTAGTCAAATAATGAGAAATTCCGCTCTGAATTATTTAACAATAATCGCCGCGACCTTTATAACTTAAAAAGTTCTAAACTTGGGTAAGATGGAAAGGTTGTACCAAACTGAGACGTGAACTTAAGAGGCTAGTTATATTTTATTAAATAAAAGTTCTAGCTGTTCTAAAGGTCCTACTAACTGTATTTTATTTCGGTTAGATTAAAAACTAATTTTACTTTACGTATATAGCTAAGTTTGTACACGACTAGTCTTATAACGATGTGTTGAGTGGTGTTGTTTGTTTTTACCCGACTGTCTTAAGAAAGAAGGTAATGTTTTTAATAATTAGGGTTCCGTTGGAAAAGTTGAGTTGTTGAAATGGCAAAAAGGGAACCCTTATAGATTTGTCCTGTCTGTCAATTTAATATTGTGACTATTCCGTGCCTCGGAACGCACGTGAAGAGGTGAGTTAGTTGTTACGGGCAGTTAAAGCCCTGAAAGTCTGACAAGTCTGACTACCCGGCTTAACTAGGAGTATCGGATTACACAGTAACTGTGTTTATATGGAGTTCAGATTGTTCAGATTGAAATATAAGTGTTCAGTTGCATGTGGTTAGATTGAAAACCGATTCCATTATAGTTGGGATGGTACTATTTAAAAATGTTCAGAGCAAATGTAGTCAAAATACTTAGTCTCTTTTACCTTGCACCAAATCAGTGAATGTAAACTGTAATAGTGAGCCACGGATCGGTATGATAATATGTATTTCTAACGGCTAAAATGTGTTTGCTTTTTACCAACGAACAGACGGTAGCAGGAATAATATTGAAAGAGTTACAACAATAACGTTTTCAAGTTAAAATGGAAATTAGTTTCGTTTTTTTAATTTGGTTCGCTGAAGGATAGTGCTTCGAGGTTTTAATGTTATTATACCAATTTAAAGAGAGGGTAGTTTTGTATTTCTTTTTTCTTGTAAGTTTTTTTCGTTAATGAAATTGTTTCTAAGAGGAGGAGACAGAAAAGCTCGTGGCTAAATAATAACAGCCGCACGGGTGCCTTCAGGTTAAGCCGCGCTTGCCTACGTGGATCCGTGGATGGGTGATCACCTATTACATACCGAGTTTCCCCCGTGCCACGGAAAGCACGAACCGTTGGTTACGGTTGACATTTAGAGATCTTTGACAGTCGTTACAAGTAGTCAGTGGCCCGACCGTCTGACAACCAGTCTTAGGGGTAGGATAGGAAGGGGTAACGTATTACCCAGCACTTACTGGGTTGTAGAGGTTAGATAGGCCGTCGTCGTAGTCGTCGTGGTAGTATTTCCTCTAAGATACGATATTTATGGTCGAGGGAATCATCAAAATATCTATAATCACAATATAATGCACGGCACGGTTGGCGCAGTGGCTGAGTGATTGCCTGCTGCGCTACGTGTCGCGGGTTGGATTCTCGCTCGGAACAAATATTTTATGGCCTACAGGTAGTTGTTCCGGGTCTGACTATTTGTATATGTGAGTTTACATGTTTGTAAACGCACTTACGAAACAGGAGAAATTTATAGAGCTGGGCAAAAAAAAATTTTATTCAGTACCAGCACAGAATAATACCTTCTACATTACTAGCATGATACATAAACAACCATACATCCACCCAATCAACAGTACCTTCAATACCAAATAGCCATACATTCTCACCTACCTACGAGACGCCCTCAAGTGAAGCATCATTGTACTCAAGCACGGAGGGAATGCGCTCAGAGGCGTAAACATTTTTACACCCACAATTCGACTTTGACCTCCCTCACCTTCCCTTATCTCACCACATTAAGGTGACACAGGGGTTTATAGGACGAGGACTAGGGGTCAAGTTAAATGGTTATACGGTTAATAGTATTGGCATGGAGGCGCCATGGTTCTTTATGGTGGAGACGAGCGTGCGTGCGGCGCCGATGACGTAATGATAATGACGTCATGTAGTGCCTGTTAATTGTTTGAGCCTCAAACGTTTAGTATGCAAACCGGGTAGTCTTTGAAGAAATTGAGTGGGTGGGTAATGGGTTAAGTAATTTAAAGGATTTTCTTTATTGCTTTAGATTATTAATTATATTTTCTTATTTTTATTTACAGGGCAGCAGTAATGATGGCGAAAAGAACAGTCTGCATTCTAAAAATGGAAAAATGGATGTTGTGGTGAAACTTAGGAACCGCTTATGTCCAGCAGTGGACTTTACGACTTGGCCACGCTACACACTCAAGCGACTGGAAAAAACCAATGAAATAAATTCCTAAGGGCATGCCACACATCACCACTTAGGTACTCACGCAAAGTAATTAAGTGACAAACGCATGTGTCGCTTGAAGTTATTCGCAACACCTGAGGTCGAGAGATTGGTGTTATAGGGCTAAGTTAAAAATGTTTTTAGGGGGTGGTATCTGCTAACGAGAGATTTTCTCCATGTAACTCCTCTTTGATGAGTGAATATAAACGTGCAAAAAATATATGGTAATTGGTACAATTGAAATAATTCTAACTCTAATATTATTATATGAAAAAAATATTCAAAGTGAAGCATTTTTTCTTTGAAATTTCGTAACTACTCCTAAACGACATTAAGTTTTTGTATTTTTTTTAATGTTTGTCACTTTTATCTTCACAAAGTGTACAATTGGCATTTTGATCGAATGATTTATTAGGCTACAATTAAATAAAAACCACTCATTTCGCACTATTCGGGCCGCAGTGACCGACGTAACAACCGCTTTGTAGTGCAATTTGGTTTGAACTTTATTCTAACAGTATTTCAGACGAAGTTTAAATCACCACAAATAGAGTTGCTAATATAGCAGATACCCCAGCCTTAAGCCTATTTCTGAGCGAGACCTAGGCCGGTTGCGCGCGCTAGTCAACTTATGTGTAAAATAAAGGAAGTATACACTAGAGGTGTCATGCTGGCTTGAAATACAGTATATTATTATGAACAAGTTATAATGAAAAAGTCAATTTTGACATTAAACAAGAAAACACCAAAGACAAGCAAAAATCCATCCCACATAGTTCACCGAACATCGCACCCAATTAAAGTTGTGAACTTCAAAACGAGGTCGCATCCATTAAAGTTGGGAACAAAAATCAAAAGTTTTGCCAACACCTGCAAAATTATTATCAGAAGCGAAAGTGACTTAATTAAAAATTCTTATCTTAACCGCCTTTTTTAAGATATTAATAAGTTTTTAATAAAGTGTCTGAGGTTCGTGACATTTTGTAATAACATAATAATCTGATAAACTGTGAGCGACCTTGGTCGATGGCTTGCTAAAGGTCGCGGGAAGCCAGTGGATGCGAGCAGCGTAGGATATGGACCAGTAGTGTTAGATAGGCTTGAGAGCTATCGAAGCGAGTGTTTTTTTTCTGTTATGATGGTGTAGTAAAGATAGTTTCTGGTGAGGTTAATTAACCTTACAGTGTGTTATGTAGGTAACTAGGTACAACCGATTTCACTGTCTACCACTTTTCGTACGCCTTTAGTAATGAGGTTGAAAACTGGTTGACCGTCAGTGAACTCGGTAGTACGTAGGAACATAAGTGAAACTACTGACCGCTAAAAGCACACTGTTTAATTCGAGATTAGAGCTTAGAGGAACGCAGCCCACGCACAAATACTCAATGTTGTTGTCATACACATTATATACAACACAGTGAAACAGTGAATTGTGAAGTCCTACAAAGGTCTGATCGGGTTGTACTCTGCTTGTAATAATATAATTCAATCATGATTCGAAAGACACGTAGCGCCATCTATTATCATACGAACGTTATTGTTGTTGGCCTCGGTAACAGTACTATTTTTCGGGATGAAAGGTCCTATGTCCGTTTCTGTACACCTGACAACGTATATGCCAAATTTCAGGATGATCGGTTCAGTGCTTTAGGAGCAAAAAGATAACAAACTAACAAAGTTCCTTTCGCATTTATAATATTAGTAAAGGATAAGTAAACGTTGGGATAAAAAGATCTTACTCATTTGCTCTCTAAAAGAAAAAACTCTCATGTACGGTCGACCAAGCTATTTGGTTTACATTTCACAATGTAATTTGCATGTTCAAATGTAAACCGAATAGCTTGGTGGACCGTGCAATGCATAATTTTGTAAGCCGGTAAAATTTTTCTAGCACCACACCTCTATCCAGGTGGGATGTTGATGCATAAAATAAAACGCCGTTACTTTTGTTCCCAAAGATTACCACACAATACCTTCCCTTACCGAACACAATACAACCTTTTGGCAGTAACACATAAGAATCCTGCCAAAACCTGCATACTGTTAGAATGTATGACACGCGCCTAGCACAAGTTGAGCTAAGTTTCATACAAGTTCATACTGTATTCGGCCGTGCAGTGCGACGGATTGTAACTTGTTCAGAGACTTATTCAAGGTACGTGTTTCATTGGTTTAAAGAAAGTTTGTCAGCATTATTTTAAGCTTAGATTTTGATAAAATACAAGGTGTCCAATTGTATTGTATTGTATTGTATAACGGGCTGGTGTCCGCAACTCCACGTCAAAGCGCGTATTTTGCGTGCGGGTGGGAAATTATTCTATCCATCCCAAATCCCCGAGAAAGGCCAGCAGCGCCCCGATGTTGCTGACTATCTCGCGGAGAGTACCTGGGTTACCGAAGTACTTTGCCCTGTATGTTGCAACCACTGGGCAGTGCAGAAGCACGTGGGCTGCTGTCTCGTCTTCCTCCATGCAGGCACGGCACAGGGGGCTGTCTGTGACTCCTAAGACAAAGAGGTGTTTATTAAAAGAGCCGTGTCCGGTAATGGCGGCTGTAACTGTGCGCAGCTGTGGTTTTGTCAACCGAAGCGCGCGTTTGGTGAAGCGGCCGTTGATTGTAGGAAGTGCTTCCTTGGCCTGCCTGCACTCGCCGTGGTCCAGCCACAGCTTGTGGTGTTGTTCACTAGTTCGTTTCCTTACCAGTGTGCGTAGGTATCCGAAAGGGAGTGGTACGATAGGTTCGGGTCCCACCGCTTCCGTGCTCGATCCCCTTCTAGCGAGTTCGTCCGCCGCGTCATTGCCACGGGAGTCGCTGTGTCCTTTGATCCATTGGATGGTTATATTATTGAGATTACCAACCTGGTTCAGGCGTTGGTGACACTCGTGTATTAACCCTGAGTTCACTGTGTGGTTGTTTAGCGCTAGCAGTACAGCCATGCTGTCTGAGAGTATACGAATTGAGTGGTCCACAACCTCCCTGGCTAGGATGGCAGATGCCGCCAGGGAAATGCCCATGCATTCTGCCTGAAATACCGTGTTGTGGGCCCCCAGAGGTTTGGCTATGTGGATGTTGAGATCCTCCGAGAAGACTCCAGCCCCAGTGCCAGTACCTGTTTTAGATCCGTCCGTGAAGATCCGTAGTTCCGCGGGGTTTAATCCCTCGCAGCGGTGATCCTCGTGGAGCTGGATTTTGTATTTCTTATCGAATACGAATTGTTTTGGTATCCGATCGTTTACTGCTTTCGCCAGGGGGAACTCGTTATAGAATCCCTCCAGTGCGGCGGTGTGCTGTGTTTCTTTCTTACCCCAGAGTTGAAGTGTTTTGAGGCGTACGGCCGTCATTGTCGCTTCCTGCTGTATGAACAGATGGAGCGGTGGGAGCCCCAACATGGCTTCGAGGGCCGCAGTCGGAGTGGTCCTCATGCAGCCTGTGATCGCCATGCAGGCAAGCCTTTGCAAGCGTTGCAGTTTGATGGAGGCTGTAGTTAGTTTGGTGCGGGGCCACCAGACCACTGCCCCATAAGTGATCATAGGTCGGATTACCGCGCAGTATAACCAAAGTATAATTTTAGGGGATAGGCCCCACTTCTTACCTATCATCCTCCTGCATTGCCAGAAGGTAATGCAGGCCCTGTTTGTTTTGTTGTCTAAGTGGCTACTCCAGTTTAACTTGCTGTCTAGGATGACCCCCAGATACTTGACCTCATTGGCTAACTGGAGTTCCGTGTCGAAAAGTTTGGGTAGGCGATGAGGGCCTAGTATTCGTTTTTGGGTAAACATGACTAGCTCAGTCTTCGTGGGGTTCACTGAGAGGTCGAACTCTCTGCACCATCGTTCAACGATGCGTAGTGCCTGTTGAGTTAGGTCGCAGATTGTCCCTGTCACTTTCCCCGAAATGAGGATAGCTAGGTCGTCGGCATACCCTATAGTGTAGAAATGGTTCGCGTTGAGTTTCGTGATGAGGTCATTTATCACCAGATTCCAGAGAAGCGGGGATAGTACACCACCTTGAGGGCAGCCTCTGGCTATCATGACCATCTGCTGTTCCACTTCAAGTTGAACCACTCGTTTACTTAGCATATTAGTAATCCAGTCTATCATTACCTGTTCTACTCCGTGACGAGAGAGCGCGGTGTTGATGCTGGAGAAGTTTGTTTTATCGAAGGCTCCCTCGATGTCTATGAAAGTGCCCAGGCAAGTGCCCTTCTGATGAATTGCCTCTTCTATCCGGCCGACCACCAGATGGAGGGCGGATTCCGTGGACTTACCCGAGCTGTATGCGTGTTGGTTAGTATGGAGTGGGATAGTTTTCAAAGCGCCGTCCCTCAGCTCTCTCTCGCACATTCTCTCCATGGTTTTAAGGAGAAAGGAGGTCAGGCTGATTGGTCGGTGGGATTTGGCGTTGGTATAGTCACTCTTACCTGGCTTAGGAATGAATATGACTTTCACTTCCCTCCATCCTTTTGGAACGTATCTGAAGGCCAGACACGCTCTCATTATGGTTACCAGTCTGCTGGCGACAGAGATCCCACCCCACTGCAGTAAGGCAGGAAAGATCCCGTCCAGACCAGCCGCCTTGAAAGGATGGAAGCACCGGATCGCCCACTGGAGTTTTCCCAGCGTTATGACTTTGTTTGCGTAGCGCCAGTCGTTTTCTGACGGTGTTTGAGTTACCTCTGTCCAGTCGATAGCCTGTGTGAAAGCGCAGCCTGGGAAGTGAGTTTCAATGAGGACGCGCATCGCCTCTACTGGTGAGGTGGTAAGTGTGTTGTCGGGTTTGCGGAGAACAGCGGGCCCAGTCGGGTTCTGCTGAGCCAGGATCTTCCTTACCCTGTTTGCTTGTTGGCAGGATTCGATGTTGCCACAGTATTTTCGCCATCCAGTGGAGCTCCTGTATCTGATGCATTTTTTGTAGCATTTTTTGGCCGCGTAATACGCGTCCCAATCTCTATCAGCACAGGTGTTCATGGCTCTGTTTAGTGCTGACCTTACCTTCCCGCGCTTGCGTTCCAGATCCGCTCCCCACCATGGTTGCTTCCCTGGTGTTGTGGGCGGAGTGGTCTCCGGGCAGGATGAATGGTAGCTGTCTAGCATAGATTTCGTGAGATGACTTACACGCTCGTCGATCTGCGGCGTGTCCTCGTAGGTCATCCCGTAGTTTGTTGACGCAAGTTTGGTTTCGAGGGTGCGTGTGTAAGCAGCACGGTCAGTGTTACGCGGGTTTCGCCGTGGCAGTATTGGTGTTACACAGACCTGAATGTCGAAGCGGATCCACCGGTGGTCCGAGCAGGAGGCCTCCTTGGAGACCTGCCAGCCAGTGGTGATGGCCGCTGCACCTTCCGATGCCAGAGTGAGGTCTATGATTGTTTGGCTACGTCTGTTTACGAAGGTTGGTTCAGAACCTGTGTTCAGTAGGGTCAGGTTTGTTGTAAATAAGTAATCTACTAAAGCCTTACCCCTTGCATTATGTGTGTCCATGCCCCACAGAGGATGATGAGCGTTCGCGTCCGCGCCTATGACGACTTCTAGCCCTGTGCTCTCGCAGTAAGTCACGAGGCGGGCGAGGTCATGCGGCGGCGGCTCCTCTTCCTCGGGCATGTAAGCGGAGGCGAAGACCACAGTTGCTACTGTGTCCCCCCGCTGTATCAGTAGCCTAGCTGCAGAGACATCCCTGCAACAGAAATCTATTAGTGGCTGTGTTTTTATGTTACGTGTAACATAGATGCACGATCTGGGCTTATCGTGATCTGTACTAACTAGGAGCTTACCGCCAAGATTGGAGAGTCCTTGTATTTGGCCCGCCCTAATCCACGGCTCTTGGATCAAGGCAATGGCCGTATGTTGAACCTCCAGCCACTTCCGCAGCTGAGCCGTCGCGGTCTGGCTGTGGTGGAGGTTGGCCTGCAGGACCTTACAGGTCGACGAAGGGGACGCCATCACTGGACGTACCTTCCTCGTCTCCTGCTAGCCGCAGCCCGGCAAACAGGTCGCCCGCGTCGAAGCCGTCCCCCTCTAGGTCAGAGGCCGAGGACAAGATGATGTCCTCGAGCTCCTCACCCGAGAGGACGGCGCCCACGCCAGCGGCTGTAGGGGCGGCTGGCGCTGCTTCTGCAGGCTCAACCGCGGGTGTTTCCGCGGTGTTTGTTGGGGGTGGAGTTGCCTCCACCACCTGTGTGTCGGCGCTGGCTTCAGCGGTTGGATAGCCCTGAGGGACGTCGACAAATTTGCCGTTCGGACCCTGGAATTTCACGTACACCGTCCCTACACAAAATGAGAGACGGCGTTCGGCCTTCATCAGGGTCGGTATTTGGTCCTCAGGGACCCCGACCACCACATACCAAGCGTCGGCCTGTTTATAGGCGCCCAGCATCACCCACTCCTTGACGCCAACCCAAGGGTTCTGGTAACACAGAGTGCGCCCAATACTGGACGGCTCCGTGAAGATCCCCTGCTCGTCAGGGATGGAGATTCCGCATCTTACCCTGCGCCTGATGTCCGCCTGCCTCCTGACCACTAGCGTGGTGCTAGTAGGGGGAGGCACCTCGGAGATTAATGTCCTTAGCCATGCTAAGGTGTGGTCGTTACCGCACCACAGTCTAAGGGCCCCGCTGCTGAACACCGGCTTCGCTCTGAAGGTCGGTGCAGGTGAGTCCTGTGTAGAGGAAGAGGCCTCGGCAACTATCTTTCTCTGGATAGCCGCGAGTACCTGATTCGACACCTCCTTACTGATGTGCCCCGTCCGGTCGCAGGTAACTGCGACATCCAGGTCGGAGCTTGCAGCTTGGGCGTAACTGCGGTTTGCGTCTCGTTTGGATTTATCAAGACACGGCCGCTTGCGCTCTCCTCGAGGTGATGAAGTCTCGTTGAGGGCTCGCTTGGCCGCGGCCTGACCCATCCGAACGGGTTGCGGTGCAGTTTTGGTGGCTGGTCCCTTCGCGTCGCTGGCTGCTGGTTGGCTAGGTCCCGGTCGGCTAGTGCCGGCCTCGGCCTGCGACCGCTTGCCTGCGGAGAAGTTGACATTGCCACGGGTCGGTTTTACCCGGCCCGCGGCGTTAGCCTGTTTAGTTTGTGGAGACTTACCCGTCCACAGTGTCTGCCGCTGCCTCTGGGACGGCCTGTTCTTCCTTCTCGGTTTACCCGTCGAAGGGGCCGGGGCAGCCTGCGCTGAAGGTTCAGCGCAGTGGCGTTGTTTGCTGGAGTCCTCCTTCCTGCCTTTGTGCCTGCTCCTCTGCACCTGCCAGGCGAGCGCGAACGCGTCACCCGTGGTGCTGGTCTCCGCCGGTTGACCAGTGACGGCCACCGGGGGGGGAGCAGTAGGCGGAGGAGGATGTATGAGGGGAGCCCGGCCAGAGGAATTAACCGTCGTGGCGGGCCCCACGCCTGAAAAGGAGGGAGGAGCGGTACTGGTCCCGAGCAGCGCCGTCGTCCTCCGTTTATTACGGGACCTGGTTTTGGTCCTGGCAGCGGTTCTCGCCACTGCCGGACCTGTACCCGCACTGGAGCTCGCTGCGTTAGCAGCGGAGCATCCGGGGGCTAGAGAGGTGCTGCTAGCACCCCTCTTGGGAGAATTGGCTTTTGCCTCCTCTCCGGTGTGTTTTTGTGCAGTATGTGCGTGTGAGTGTGTGTGGGGTGTGTGAGTTTGTGTGGTTGTTGTGTGTGTGTGTGGTGTGTGTTTCGGTGTGGTGTCGTATGGTCTTTGGGTATCCATAGTTTAGTGTAAAAATTTCATCTCTCCGGCTTCCCACCCTCCTTGGAGCCCGCACCTGGGAACGTCTCGCTACAAACTAGCTCAACCGTTAGGAGTACCTTCGAGATATAGGGGCGTGAGGCTGGCTTACAGTGCGACATCGGGCGCTTGATCGGGTTGACGACTAATCAAACCTTCACTTACGCCTTCAGCATGACCTTCACCAACCGCTTCGGCCGTCCAAGGACGACCTCCGCGGACCTCCCGCCCCTCGCCGTGACCCTCTGACGGGACACTGTGACCATTTCCCTACCCTTGGCTATTGGGTAGGGCCACCGTTTCGCTTGAAATCCAGACCAAAGAGGGCGTGTTGCGTCACGGACGCATTACCGCCAGCACCGCTCGGCTCAACCCTCCAGGACTCCTTCATCCCCGCTTACGGCGCTCAACTGCGCAGGTCCTAGCGCAGGTGACCAGATTAACCTACTCGACGCCAGCTGGGTTTAGTGGCGGCCGAGCCCACTCCCACTCGGTCACGGAGGGTCATGGTTAGGTTAAAAAGCGCCTGGTGATTTTCGTTGCGTCTATTTCTTAAGGAATTAGACCAAGAGCAGGGCGGCAACCACGTGAAGGAGAACACACCAGACTTGCCTTGAGGATCTACACGACTGTAGCGCTCCCCCTCAAGACCCCGCCACCCTACCGCCTCTGAGGGGGGCAGTAAGGTAGGCCAGCATCTATACTACCAAGCAAAGCGTAAGCAAAGCATGTCGTTGTGCAACCGCAAAAGCATAAATACAAACCCTCCCCAAAGGTGTCCAAAAAGAGTATCGGGTATTTGTTTGTTCAATAAAACAAAAACTAGTAGTAATCTAGTTTTTTTTTTATTGTTCATTATTAGAATACAAAATGGAAATTTATTTCGAAAAGATAATGTTATCCAAATGGTGACCGTTACGCTGCTGGCACTCTTCTAATCTGGAACGAAGATGATGGTGATAACACGCTGACACATAGCCCTCGATAGTGTTGCCATTTCTGACCCGATGTTTTGTTTCAATTGCGTTAGGTTCGTCGGATTATTCTCATAAACCTTAGTTTTAAGGTATCCCCATACGAAATAGTCGAGTGGGCTAAGATCGGGGCTTCTGGGAGGCCAGTTGATGTTACCTCTACGTGAAATGACCTTATTAGGGAATAATTCGTTTACAGCTTCAATTGATTGATTTGATGTATGGCAAGTAGCCGTCTTGTTGGAACCAGGTTCTTGAATTGAAACCTTGAAACTCCTTCAACTCTGGGCCCAAAAAGTTTCGCAGCATATCGCTTACTTCAGCACTAAAACAAATACCCGATACTCTTTTTGGACACCTTGTAGTAATGGATTACGAAGATAATAGTTATCTCTTGTCCTAAACCTGTTTATGGTTTTTGCGAGGGACTAATTTCATCAGAATCCGTTCAGCCATTAAAGCGTTAACAGGTAGCAAACAAACAGATACTTTTGCAATATTTGTATAAATGATGTAAGGATAATAATGTGATCAAATATTTGTCGTAATTTTAGTCTACAGATTAACCTAGTAGCTCTTAAAGTCACATGTCTGATAGCTGATCAGTCTTAGGCTGAATTTTCCCAGGATTAGGAATTCCTCAACGACAACCCGGAGACTGGATTAGTTCATCATAAATAATAATTATATTCTAATTTAATAGTTTAAATGACTGCCTCGTTGTATATTCTTATTGAAAAGCCTATAATAGGTGACTGCCTCGTTGTATATTCTTATTGAAAAGCCTGTAATAGGTGACTGCCCCGTTGTATATTCTTATTGAAAAGCTTATAATAGGTGACTGCCTCGTTGTATATTCTTATTGAAAAGCCTATAATAGGTGACTGCCTCTGCTTACGCAAGTTTATGTAGCATACGTTTTTTTTTACATGAACATATCCGAACGTGGTACACTGCATTACCATGTTTCCAAAACACTCTCACAATATCCTTTTCTGTCATGTTGCCAACGCTGTTTTTATCTACCCATCTCCTTCCCTCCTATTACGCTCCCATGCGACAGAACGAGAAGGAGTTTCGCCGCCCGCGCCCAATTAGGCGCGCTTCCGCAGTGATTGGCAAAAAACGACACAATTATTTTTTCTCTTGGACTTGGATCAGCAACGTCAACCGCTTAACACCGCACCTCTCGCTATACCGCTTAGCTTTGCGGTACGCGCGCCGCAAAATACACTAAACCGCATCAATAACTATTAATAAAACAAAAAAGACAATCTGTGAGTGTCGGCCGACACAGTGAGACAAAAAATCACGTGCAGGAAGAAATCATCACGGCACGCTCCAGTGGAGTCAGCCATCTTCCCAAGCGATCGTCCAGAAGTTTCCAAGTAAGTCCTTGTTTCCCTAGATAAAACTGTGTGTCGGCAACATTCCATCCCAAATAAGTTAACTTCCCGCCAAAAAATACTATCCCGCAAAGGTCCTTCGGTCAAACGCTATTCCAACTTGTCACCAGCCTCGTTGTATATTCTTATTGAAAAGCCTATAATAGGTGACTGCCTCGTTGTATATTCTTATTGAAAAGCCTATAATAGGTGACTGCCTCGTTGCTGTAGAGGTCGCAAACACAACTGCTGAGCATGAGGTCCTGGGTTCAATTCCCAGGTTGGCCTTTGTGCCGGATTGATGGCAATAGGCTCGCCCCTTATTACATGAGACTTCTAACATAACTGGCAAAATGTAGGTGGACCATTAGGTACACCTCTGCCTAACCCTTCGGAGATTACAGGCGTGATGTTATGTATGTAGTATGTATACGTATCCTCCATAACACCTATTATAATTTGGTGTGATACACACTTTCATGTTTCTTTTTTTGCGCCTGTTTTATTTCACGATATATGATACTATTGTTTCACCACGGTAACATAAAACTTGATAAGTTCTAGAAACAAAGAAACTAAAAGCCTTGATATTTCGCAATCACATCGAGACATGTCTGGGAACCATTTTAGGTCAAATGCGGCGATTAAACCTTCCATGTCTAGGTAAGGAAACCTTTTATTGGTACCCGAGCGGAATTCAAGCAATATAACATTCTGACAATAGATGAATCTGAATTGGATGGGCAATATTATATATTGAAAATTGAAAAGGATGGAATGTATTTCGTACGAATGCTGAAAGTATTAATATGCACATTTGCCTTCTTCAATAAAGTTATCTTGATTGTACAGGGTTGGATTGGTTTGGGGAAAAGGTTAGGCAGATGATGATTGTTTAGGGTTTTGTAAAACATTAACTAAACTAGACTAGTCTTTTCTCAAACTATGTTAAGGAAGGCTTCAAGTCTATCCGGATAGATATAGCGAGATACCTTTTTTTTTTTTTTTAGGACGGGAAATCATCAAATGACTTCTCCCGCTCTGGGCGGAGCAGGAGGGAGTGTCAGACTTTTACTGACTAAAACCCATCCATGTTCCTTCCTCGCCCTTTGTGTTCCGGGGCCACGGTATCTCTTTCGAATAGTCCCGCAGCCCCGGCAGGCTTCGGTCCTTGCGGACCCCTTCCCTATTGCTGACTCTCTTTGAGGCGCGCGTGGAACACGAACGCGCCGTCGACACGGCCTGTCGTCATGAGACGTTCGGACGGCGAGCTAGCCCATAGCTCCCCGTCCACAGGCCCGCGCCTACGGTGGCCGGAAGCCACCACGTGGCCCCCGACGCCCGGGACGTGAGGATCTCTCCCTGTCCTGTTCCGCCACCTCCTTCGCTAGCATGACTGCTTCGCAGAATGAGGTGACGGCGTATATAGCGAGATACCTGTATTTTAAATGAAATTGACCTCCGCTACTGAGTACCCATAACGAATATCAAAAAGGTACAAGTGGCAGTCGGGATCAGCGGCTTAACGGGCTTTCCGAGATACGTAAGAAACTTGGTATGTAATGGTGTCTCTTTGTAATGAACGGTCACTCATCTACGGACAGACCTTGGCTGGCCATCGTTGATATTTCATAGGCACCTCAACTTCAGTGTACTATTTTGATAAATTAGATTGGATTAGGTCCACTTCTCCTCTTACCTCTAATAAAATACATTGCTTCTTTCGATCTGGCTTGGTGCCATTCTTATCTTAGTAACCAATGCTATAATTGACCTTCAGTCCGACCAAATTGTACCTTTAAAGACAGGGTTAGGTCAGCGCTGACCTAAGGGCAAATAAGTTTTACGTAAGACCCAGGCTCTGATACACGTAGACTTGATTAGTTGACGTGAAGTCAGCAACAAACGATACTCCTCTGGTTTATTTTTTATTCGCTAATTCGGGTAGTTTTGTAGTATTTACAATATACCAAGCCTTTTACCTAATTTAAATCTTTTATTCCACCCTGAGCTAAGAAATGTATTCAACATCATATTACGCTTTAGTATGATCACCATCATCTGCCTAGCCTTTTCCCAACTTTGTTGGGGTCGGCTTCCAGTCTTACCAGATGCATCTGAATACCAGTATTTTACATGGAGCGACTGCATATCTGTCCTCCACAACCCAGATAGTACTAGGTAATACCTTGGTAAGACTGGCTGTCGGACTTTCGGGCCACTAAGCTTCAGGATGATGTTGACCGTGAAAAGTAAAGTCGCTCTTTGTTCAAAACTGTGTGTGTCGCTATTTTATGGCAACCTAGAGGCGTAGACAGAACCAATCGCTTTCGATAACTATAGCCATTATAAAATGTAAACCAAATAGCTTGTTCGACCATAATTGGTCTTCTGACGCACGTGTTAGTTTCAAAAAAATCAAAATCGTCGAGTATGCAGAATTTCACAACAATATCAACTATTTCAATACGCATTGGTCATTTAAGTTTTTAACTGATTACTTTAGTACTATAGTGCCTAAAATTTTGGAGCAGAAACCAAACTTATTCTACTAAAAAATGAACTTGGACAAAGTACCTACCTACACACATTATATTTCAATAACTCTCCAACATACTTAAAAAACAACATAACTTTCAAACCCGCAAAAAAGGACAGTGGAAAAATTGTAACTAAAACCTGTGCCAAAAAGTAACTTTTGAACACTTTTATAAGGCTTTACGGTGTACGGTGAGCTAATACGTTGAGGTTGTCTTCTGTGCCAGCAAGTTTTGATATAAATCGTTGGTTGCAGTGTGGTCTAGAAGATAGCAAGCAGAAATTTTGGCAGGCGGCCGCACGGCCACCAATAAGGGAGTAGGTTGGCTAAAGTCGCCTTGTAACAGTAGTGTTTAACAGTAACAGCCGTGTAAGTGAGCGAATTGAATTTTTGTTTTTATGCTAATTCTGGCAAGCGGTTCGGTGTTTAATGGTCGTGTGAATGGCTTGGGTATTGTCTTTTTGCCAATTTTCTGGCAGTCTTGTATGGCATTATTGAATCTAAGGCCCTCTTGCGCAACCATTCTATTTAAAACATCGTTGTGTTTCTTTTAATCGTTTGTAGAGCATAGAGACGGAATTATATTTTTACTAAACTAGCTGTTGCCCGCGAACTTCGTCCGCGTAAAATTATTATAAACATATTACTTTCCTATTTGAATCCGATTTTGCAAAATTTGGGTTTTAATTTTTTCGCACGAATCCTTAATCTTTTTTTCTAAAATTAAAGTAGCCTAAGTTACTCCTTATAACATCAGCTATCTGCCTTCAAAAGCGCTTCCGTCATTTCGGAGATTAGCAGGAAAAAACCGACAGAACATACAAAAATGAAAAATAAATTGTTAGAAGTACCGTATACACTTTCATAATAATTATGCATTCAATAAAAAGCTTTTATTTCGAAATTAAACAGACATTTCAATTTTTATTTATTTGAATGTATAGATATGTTAGCGGTATAAGCATTTAGTTATTTGTGGTGCAATCGGGTTTAAAACAACCTACACGTACGATAATAATAAGACATGGAGAATTAATCAATTCCGATACGAAAAAGAAAATGAGGCATACCTATATCGGTCCAGGAAAATTAAAATATCTATGCATGAATTAACCTCAATTCATAGTTGATGCTTCATCGATTCTTCAATTCAATACGTGACCTTTAAAATGTATAGGAACTTACCGATTAATTTATTATGAGTTCAACCAACCGAAATTTATTTAAAGCATATTTGTTAATTGAAAAAATTAGCCTAATATTACAATAGTGAATGTGTATATTTGCAAATTAATTTGTCAAATAATACCAATGGACATTTTGAATAATATTTATTAATGTGAATTGTGCAATGAATTGATAAATTAGCAAAGGTTACCTGTTGAATGGTATGTTATTAATTGTTTTGAATGAATTGTTATGTTTATACGACGTAATTATAGCGTTATGAGCTTTTAGGTGGTATTTCATTTGTTTTATTAATGTTTGTTTGTTTCAAATGGCAGTTAACATAGAGTAAAGTAATTATGGAGAAGTGGTCTCAGTACGAAATCAGTCTAAAACTATCCCACTGCTGGAACATAAATGTCTTGTCTGTAAGACGACGCGAATCATAATTGAATCGAATCGTGAAGGTGGAGAGGAAGAAGAGGAAGAAGCCTCCTAGTCGGAACCAATGCGGGACCGCGCTGGCAGGACCCAATATGCTGCATCCAGCGATACCAACGACGCAGCTCTATGTGTCCCGGCTACATCAAACCACGAAGGTTGAGGAAATCGTGGAGTATGTCCGAGCGAAGACCAGCTGGACCTTGAGGGTCAAGGTTGGAGCCACGCCACAACACAAATTTTTGTTGTTGAAGTTGCACGTGGTGCGAGTTCCGGCTCATCATATTGAGACCTTCCTCAAGGAAGAGTTTTGGCCGAAGGCCGAGCATTGTCATGCGAGCATGGCGAGGCATTGTCATGTATCGGCGATTCCGCAGAAGGCTACGAGACACCACGCAGCGCAACATGACGCCGTCTATTCGTGTTTAATTAGGTTTTTGTGGTTTTTATAAATATGTATGTTAGTCTGTATGGTATGATAAGGGTCTTTTGTTACCTGAATTAAATGATAATATATTATTATTATTTATTATAATCCACCAGGCGTGGCCAGTTGGTTTGGTGGATGTTACATGTGTACCGAAAAGTACAAAAACAACTAAAGCGCCATCTATGTGTCAAACGAAGAACTAACATCAAAATTCTGAATCATGCTATTAAAATTATCTACAACTGACCATAATATATGGAAAAACCTAATAACAATGTTGAACAGTAGCCCACCAGGCACAACACCTTTTCTACGGGGGATGAAGAACTTTACACCCTGTTCTTTATACTTCTATACATAATTGTGTTCGATTTTTTAAATTCTAAAATATGCGGCTTTCTTTGCGATGTATTTTCCTTAAACTTTGAGAGAAGGCGATGAAATAAATGACTAAAAAAGAAAAAAGTCCACCTGGGTCAGAACCCATGATCACACTTAAGCCGCTAACACCACCGCTCCACCTGACAGTGATTAACAACAATTTTTCTTAAACAGCTTTTTTAAACAAGTGATACAATTTTATTTTATTAAATTAAACAACAAAGATTCAGTTTACCTTACCGTAGCACATCTGCTACGCGAACGCTACGAGTGCTACGGAGCTACGCCGTAGCAACGCAATATGTGCTTCGTCATTCACGCCTCGTTTTCACAACAATCGGATGCAGTTTAATTTGAAATGAAATATCATTTTATATGTTTATTGTCTGTTAATTTCATTTGTGTTGTTTTGTTTAAATTATCGGCTTTTAAATGTAGCATTAGGATAATTAAATTGAAAACAAATTACACACTGGTCGCATTTGTTTGCAAGGGTTATTCATAGTTTTCATTACAGTGGGAAAAGCCGATTTTCACTAAAATTAGCTCAAGGGTTGAGATTTAAACAGCGTAATAATATTTAAACATTAACTTATGTCCTTTATTGTTATCGAAAACGGGCAAGTGTTCATTATAAGACTCAATGTTTCTAAAATAGCACAGACACAGTTCATATGTTTCCAATAGGAATTCTTCTTTAAACGTTTAAACCTTTTTACAGGGTAAATGCAAAATAGTATTGATTACTACTATCCATACACATTTTAAGACTATCCTGCCTAACTTTCCAACCAAACAAACTTAACTATAGTATCCTAAACACCGAACCCCCGCGACTAAAGCCGTGCAACAATCGCATCATTACGTGCAAGTGGACTAAACCCTCCCCCCGTCACCTCTCTCCCCCCTGCAACCCCTACAGCCGCCATTACCGCGAGATGAAGATATGATCCAAGATGCTGGTCATGAATAATTCTATGGCATTACCGATGCCGACTGGGTGCTGCCATTCATTTGGTGATGCCGTCGGTTTATTGAACAGTTAGAGAAATAAAAGGTTTTAAGGGTATTTTAGAAAGGGATATGGCTGTGTTCTTTTTAGCTTTGTTTTATCATCGGCCTAGCCTTTTCCCAACAATGTTGCGATCGACTTCCAGTCTAACCGGATGTAGCTGAATACCAGTATTTTACATGGGGCGACTGTTTATCTGACCTCCACAACCCAGTTAGTACTTTACCCATAGAAAATAAGAAAATTAGATTGATCTATCAACATTGAACGCCAGTACAAAATTTCGTGTCCATGCTATTAACCGTTGAGGAGTTCTTTTGTGAGGAGGCGATCCTAGCTGTTGGATCTAGTCATGCCAGTCATAAAAATGTATTGTCACCAGAACCAAAGGTGTGTGCAAAACTTCAACTCAATCGGTTCAGGGGAACTGGTTTGTAATTCAGTTGTAAGATTTGACCACCCACATACTAACAAACTAACTAACAAGGCAAGTTAAATAAAAGCTTGTAAAAAAGATCACTCTTTCAAAATCGCACTAAAAAGCCACACTCTCAACAGCATTCCTTTAACAATCCCACCACATCAATACCAATACACTTCAAGACATAAAATTTTCATACACAATTCCGTAATGTAATCCAGTTTGAATAATTCTGGCCCAGGGGCCTGAGGCCTGAGGTGATACGGCTGGCGGCTGAAGATAGCGTTTAGGCCGATTTCTTGGCACCGAGCCTTCAATAACCGCTCCTCGGACTTAAGTTCCCTATTCTGTACAAACTTGCGAAGGAGAAGCGATTCTGACATAGTGATTGGTTTGACAAATTCTTAGTAATACGAGTTATTTTATTAGTTTGTTTGTCCTGCTTCCACGGCTCACTGAGTCGAGGAATTGTCGTGAGATTTGGCACAAGACTGACATACGAGTCGGCCTGTTTTATTGAAGTGTTGCGGCACGTGTAAAGCCACAGGCCAAGGTTAGATCTGTGCGTATCATGTTGATAGTACTTCACAAAAAAACTTGGATTTACCGTAGGTACAAAGATTTTCTTTGTATAGCGTCTACGAGGGCTTGAAAATATTTTGTTTTAAAGAATTTGGTCTAACATTCTCAAAACATTCTTTAACTACAGCTCTCATTTATTGTTGCATTCAATAAGAATATTTAATCAACACAACCGTGTCATCAGTAATTCGTATGTTAAAGCAGTGCAGTACCCATAGAGTCATAAATTCATCACAAACTGACCAACGAATACCAATTTCCGCACACAAGCTGTTTTCAATCCCCCTGCATTCGCAAGTCAATATCCAAGAACAAAAACGGCTCATAGATAGAACCCAGATCGTACTATCGAATTTTATAGGCCACCTACAAACGATTTGTTTTCTGAAAATCGAGTATTTTAATCGTCCGATGTGCCCTCAATGTACTTAAGTCGCGCAAAAAAGTATTTTTGCTGAGAAGTGTGAATCAAAGTCAAACCATTTATTTCAGTTAGGCCATTTAAAGGCACAATTGATTGTTAAACTTTACCAGGATATAGAATTGATTCTAGTTGCCGATGTGGCAACCTGCTTGGAAGATATGCACAGCGTTTTTCAGTATGTGTACTAGAACGAATAGTTGGAATATGTGAAGTATACCAACCCGCACTGCACCAACGTGGTTGAGTAGTGAGAACATTGTAGGCTGATTATGCTATGTGAGCGAAACTCTACAAATGTCACTGTCATCGAAACACAAATGTGATATTTTTTGACGCGATAAGGCGAATCTAATGATTTGAATCATTGCCGAAAATTTGTTACCCGAATAGGTATGCACTGTTGTCCCAAAATTGCGTTGGGGCTGTGAGCAAAAAATGTTTATTATGAAATTTAGCTGCCGGCCATAGCATAAAGTTTTGGAAGTTTTGGTCACGACAAAAAGGCATAAAAAGAGGTCGTGTTATAGCAGTTTATTAGTTTCGGAAGGTGACGGGATGTGAGGCGCTGATGCAGGATTGAGGTTCTGTTTTGGTTCAGTTGTGTTTTGATTGAGGGTTTGTATGCAGTTGTAAAGGGTTAGGTTTAAAAGTTGAGAAAAAGTTCTCAGACACTTGCATTAATACGTTTATGTTAAATGAGGTACTTCTCCAGAGAAATACCACATTTAAATACATCAGTCTTGTTGTATAAGTAAGAAACTGATAAAAATGGCAGAGTTAATGGAGAAGATGTCTTCTTATAACGTAACATAACATCACGCCTGTAATCCCCGAAGGGCTGGGCAGGGGTGTACCTGATAGTACACCCTTATTTCATCAGTTATGTTTGAGTCCCACGTAATAGAGGGCGAGTTTATTGCCTTTAACCGGGCACAACTCCAGACTCCGTGGCTGCTACTGAGAAATTCCTAATGGAAAAACCCAATAACAATTTGCCCGACCTGGGAATCGAACCCAGGACCTCATGATCAGCAGTCGCACTTGCGCCCACCAGACCAGACGACCGAGGCGGTCTTCTAATATTGAAATATATTTAAAAATTGTTATTATATACTAATTTGCTAAGTATAAAACTAACTAGGATACCTAATTACCTACTCTGTATTTCCGAAAATTACATTACATTAATAGTTCAATGTGTAATTGTTATTGACTTGCCTTCAAGAATCGATATGTAATAGTACACTCACTTTTTCCTTTTACCCAAAACATTGTAAAAATTGTGTGTCCAGTGTCTACTACTTAACTTATTTATTTAAGAGTACCTACCTTCTTCATAAGTAATTCTTATATTTAGTTTTAAGATTACCTTGTATTTCTCATATTAAGTGAATTGTATTCTTTTTGAGAAATAAATGTCTCAAACCGTAAACAATCATTTCCCTAATGTGTTTTATATTAATTTACTACTTTATCCGTGTCAAAGATGGACCATAAAGATAAGCGTCCACATGTCCACAGATCGTAGTATTCTATGTATAGAAAGTCACACAAGTGCATCCACCTATACTAGACTTATACTACGATCCGTTTGATGCGAGGCGTCCGATCCTTACGATGCGGACATGTGGACGCTTACTTTAAATCCTACACACTTCTGTTACGGTAGACAATTAATATATAAAGACCGACACTATCTATACATAAAATAATGAAAGCTACATCAGCATCACCCTTCTACTGAACAGACAGGTGCAATCAAACTACGTGAAACAAGAACCAACCAACACCGACTACATAACTCCACCTCCCCACTAAACTCCACTGGAAACTTAACAAAACTCATTTGGCAAGTTAAAGAAGTGTTCCAGGATGATAGGCATATCAAATTATCCGAGTGTGTAGGGGTAATTAATTAAAACCCTGGAGCGTCTTAGCAAGGTCTTGAGATTCCCGAACTATCGGCTTACTCGACTTGCTGCGACCTGGAATGTTCGGGATATTAACCTCTTAGGGGGTGGTGTAAGGGTTAAGCTTATGTCGGAAATACTTTGACACCAGAATATCATAATAGTAGGTTACTAATAATATCGGGAATTTGCAAAATAACTGGTTTTTCGTGAAACTGAATCATAGTGCCAATCATCAATAATTATTTGTTTCGTAATGATTTAGTTCTGTAATTTAAGATATTTAATGAGTTTTTCATTAAAAAAATACCATAGGAGGTACCTTAGTTAGCACTTAAAAATTCTTGAACATTGATCAAAAAAGCACATTCATAATATACCCTTTCAAACAGTTCCATGTTATGAAAGATAAAAAGAACCATTCTTTCACAGAGGCCCAAGTATTTTCAACATCACTCGCATCACTCGCCCCGCTACCCGCTTATACATTGGAGAGAGACTTAATAATTCCATAACTAACGCTAGATGACTATGGTACTCTATTAAAACACGATAAATTGTTGATCACCGTGCCAAATTTTATAACCATGGTAATCCATTTAGATTGTCTATGATAGGGTATACTTTGGCAACGTATTAAGATTGTGAAATATATTATCGACAGTTATTTGTATGACAATGTTATAGCTAATAACATTTTGACCGTAAACTATGGAGTATCGTAAAGGCTATGATATGCTTAAATAGAAGTAAACTACATTTCTTTATTTCGATATTACAACCATCTACATTATATTGTTTGCTCAGTATGAGAACTGTGTCCATGATTAGACTACTTTGACTATATTATTTACTAGCGGACGTCACGCGGTTTCACCCGCGTAGTTCCCGTTCCCTTAGAAGTACTGGGATAAAATATAGCCTATGTTACTCAGTAAAGACGTGGCTTTTAATGGTGAAAGATTTTTTGAAATCGGCGCAGTAGTTTTTGAGTTTATTCATTACAAACATACATTTTCCTCTTTATAATATTATTATAGTGTAGATGTAGACTAGCACTTCGCCCGCAACTTTGTCTGCAAAAGTTGTGATAGTTCGGCTAATATGCACGGTATACATAACGTATAGTCTATAGCACTCACGAATAAAAGAATCTTTCCATCAGATTTTTTTTAGAATTGGTTCATTAGTTTCAGAGATTAACCGCTACATGCAAACTAGTTTTACCTTTTTATAATATTACTAGCTGATGCCTGCGGCTTTGCCCGCCCGCAAATTATGTACTAAAACCTGCCTCTTGAATCACTCTATCTATTAAAAAAACTCACATCAAAATCCGTTGCGCAGTTTTAAAGATCTAAGCATACATAGTGACAGACAGACGCGGCAGGGGACTTTGTCTTATAATATGTAGTGAAGTATGGATTAAATCCACAAGGGTCCAATGTTGGGGTAAGGATCTGTTAAACGTAAACACGTTTTGTTGTTTAATAAGCAAAATACTAAAAAAATAAAACAGGTCCGATAAGTTATCGCGAAAAACGGGAATATTTTAATAACCCAAAATGAAAGTTAAAAACAGTACTTACAGGTTAATAATTACCGTAAAAACACTTGGCACTATAATCTTATAAAGTAAACGGCGAATCAAATATGCTTTTATCACGGCAGGCGGTGCATTTTTACGGCAGTGTGACGTATAATCATGGTGTGGCTTCGGTTTGATGAGTTTAATAATGTATTTGTAATTAATATGGTAATAAAACTTCGTACTTATATGTAGATACTTACTGGTTTTCAGACCATATACAGGGTGTAAATAAACCCAACACATTAGCAACACTGAACAAAACTGAGAAAAACTCTTTGACGTGAAAAACAGCTGTTTTCGATAGCAAAACATTGTGCTGTCGTACGAAGGAAGCTTTGGTATTTGTGTCTGGTTTTCGTAAAAAAACCTTCAATATCTTCTTAATCTTGGACATTGTCTAGCCCAAAAAAATGTATTACAGGAAAAACACGAGAGCCTCGAATTCGTCATTTATATACATATTTTGTTCTTCTCTTCAAAGTTGCTCAACAAATCGTCAAATAGCAGAAACAAACTAAAAACTTCACAAAACATACTCTCAAAATCTATACTCCAAAGAATAAAATAAATATAAAAATATATAATAAATATCGCTGGACATTACACAGCGCCATCTAGTGTCACACTAAGCAACGAGGCTTGTGTCGTGGATACCAGATACTACATAGATACTTTTTGTTAGTAAATACATACTTATTATACTTACTTACTTACTTTACTTTTAAACATCCATGACTCAGAAACAGATCTCAATGCTCATCACACAAACATTTGCTCGTACCGGGATTCAAACTCGGGACCCTAAGAACTTAAGGCAGCCTCAATACCGCTGCGCCATTCGGATCGTCAAAAAATCTGAACAATAAGCTGTCTTCGTTTCACTAAATTATTTCTCATAATATTGCCGTCTGGCGACAATTGTTAGAAATTGATATCTACAATTGTTTGCCTGTCATTCATGTCTTGTCCGGTCTGGTATTATTTTAGAAGTATTCGTTTTAGGGTAGATTGAGATACCCTAGAAGTGAAGGCTAGCTGGAAACTTAGCTATTGCCTTAATAAAAGTTACTAAGAGGTTTCCGGTGCAGGTTTTTTTTAACTATTTTCCGACATGCATCTAATCTAGATTTTGTGGCAATATGACATAATATTTTACGGCATACTTGAATTGAGACGTCATGGAAGGATTAATATTTTTATGTGATTAATTTATCACGTCTTAAAGGACAATGTTCATTTCTGATCTAATAATAACCAGCCAAATTGGAACGGATTACGCACGCAGATTTTGTTTAAAATTTCCGATGAAAAATGTCTATGTGGTTCGGAATGATGCACCCCGTATTTAAGTGTTCGTCAATAAAATTGAAAGTAGATGTTTGATAATTTCACATCCTTTCCCAAAAAAAAAAAATATCAGTAAAGACCATAACCTACGTCTGATTTTTATAATCATTATAACTCTCGCCGCAAAATTAAAGAAACATAAAGTCGTCTATAAACAATTTTCAGACAAATTAATTGAGCAGAACTCAATCGTTTCTCGCTCCGAGTGCTCACAGGGGATCGATTTAGCAGTAACGTTTATTTAGCACTAACGAAACGACTCGTCAATACCGTCTCACGGTTCAATTAGCCGCTGAATTCTAAATTTTAGTTCGTAGTTGAAGCTGTTACCCGATTTGTTATGTTATCAAAGATAATAGATTTTGAGCTTAAAGGCGTTAATAATGTAAGTGGTTTTTTTTTTGCTATGACTGTATTCAGTGACTTTTTCAGTAATTTTATGTGTTTGAGTCAAGAAAATAAGTGTTTTGACATATTTACCATAACTTCTACCTTGTTGGTTCAGTGATCGTAAACTCTACTACGACGGGCAAAATATTATTGGGTTTCTTCGTTAGGTTCGGTGTAACACAGTGCTAAACTACTACAAAACCTGTTACTGCCTAAGAACTATTGTATTAATTAGTTAATATTTAATAGTAAAGTGAGAAGCGTTAATAATGTAAGTCGTTTGACGATCGCTGTGACGGTTCTATTTTCATTTGAGTTTATTTAACGTAGTAGTTTTTTGTTTGCCATTGTAGAAGCTAATAACATAGCCTATATTTTTTATGCCTACGGGCAAACGAGTTCCAAAATAGAGGCTATGTTGTATAAGATGGTCCCTAGCTATTTGGATCGATGGCATTAAAATTGAGGATGATTCAGACTGTATGCAGAACGCGGAGGACAAGATGTGCAATTGTGCATGTGTGATGTGGTGTCGCTTCAGCGGCCTATCATTGATTGAGTAGGTAACTGATTATGATCAGGAGCTTCATTTACAAGTGAGTTACTCGGCAGAAAAATAGGAACATTTTTATGACGTCAATGAAGAATGACCGAGCCGATTTAATATGAATTCCATGTATACGCTAAGAAAAAGATTATAATACCTAATTTACCAAAGAAACCAAGGTGTTACTTTTCACGGTAATCTATTTACGACATCATTAACAATTTCAAAGAGGGAAATAAACTGTTTTCGCAGAAATAAATAGAACACATTTATTTGACCAGCCTTTTTAATTTGTCGAGTCGTTTCCCTTTCACAAATGTTTCATCCTACATTGCGAATGAAAGGCATCGCACACACATGCGCTTTTATTAATGCAGCAATTAAGTAAAAGAGATATTTAATTACGCTCGTTTGCGACAAGCTTCACAACTCGACTTTCGATATTTATTTAAATGCGATATTATTTCCATTGACGTGTCAAAAGGTTTTTTTTTTCTAAGGGTAATTTATCAACAGAATGGATTAATAGTAAATATCAAATTTTATTAAATTAAATAACTTAGTGGGCATAATGAGTATTTTAATTACTGTCCGTTTTATGCCGTGAGACTGTTTATTTTCCATGTTTTAATGAGCAATGTCAACAGGCTAGAAAATAATTAACATGCTCTAAGTCTGTTCCCCTTATGGAGATCGACTAAGGCCAGTGCCCAGAAGTGGGAACTTTATAGTCTGATTTTGCTAGCTTTTCTATTACTTTAGCCTTCGCGAAACTACTCTTTCTCTTTCTTAAGACGCTTTTATTAGCTTTACCTGTATTCAACTTGGGAGGAGAGGAGCTCGCTCGTCAGATTAAGCCGTGCTTGCTTAGGTCGGTCTGTGGATGGGTGACCACCTATTACATACCGAGTTTCCTCCGTGCCTCGGAAACCACGTTAAGCAGTTGGTCCCGGCTGTCATTTGTAGATCTTTGACAGTCGTTACAGGTAGTCAGTGGCCCAAAGAGTCTGACAACCAGTTTTACCAAGGGGTATCGTACTATCCAGTACTTACTGGGTTGTGAAGGTCAGATAGGCAGTCGCTCCATGTAAAATACTGGTATTCAGCTGCATCCGGTTAGACTGGAAGCCGACCCAAACATAGTTGGGAAAAGGCTAGGCAGATGATGACCTGTGTTCAAATTATTATGTGTGTGTTCAACTTACTATGTAAAAAAATCGTAGAAGTTAAATTTGATCTACTTTCCGGTTTATGATTGAGCTTAAATTTTGCGTGCATGTTGAGTTTGTAAGCCAGTGCATGGTTAGCTCAGTGAAAGATGGCGCACTAGTAATTTTTTTATAAATTCCCATTAAATGGTTCCCATAATACAATTACAATGAGAAATAAAATAACGTCACTCTAAAGCGGGTTTTTAAGTTTTTTTTTTAATATAACATTTATTCTAACTCACTCGCAAAAATCACACGTAAAAAAAACCCTCTTAACTTTTTAACATTCCTTTCCCAATATTATTTTAACTTCGCATACCCTTTTAGCCTGAGCCTTTTAGCCTAATCTGGTCTCAGATAAACAGAACTAACCTTTAGTAAACATACTCACTTGGTACATTCGAACTTGAATAGGTGGGCCTGGCTAAGTAAGGCCTAGATTATGTTAAAGTAATAATAAGATACAGAGCGCGTTGATGTTGCCAACATCAATGAGGTGGTCAACAAAAATATTGATGCTCGTTTACATTAATGCCATGACACCTTAATGTAGGCAAAACAAAAAACATATCGTAACAGAGCCTCCGATGCGTAATACTTAGATCAAAGATAAAAAAACTTAGAATTGCCCTTGCTTCTTAAGTCGCGGTAAAAAGTGTCCATGCTGAAAAGTAATGGATAAGATTTCCAATCTAGTTTGGATCAAGATTATTAGAATTTCATTGTGAAGTAATCACAAACGTGACCAACTTTGAAGCAATTGGGCTACTCTCACAATTAAGTTTTAGTTTTTTAAGTTAGAGTTGGAAGATTACTTTGCATATCTCTTAGGTCGAGCACTGCATTCCGTCCATGCAATCAGCACACCTACACATGCGCTCTACAGATTATTCATGCTCTAAAGCCTTATCCACCGCAGGCTGAACGAGGTCGTTGTGGCATCCACCTAATATAATTCCTTAGTCGGCGAGGACACTCAGGGAAAGAGATTGGGTGGCTTATTCTTAGCCCTAGACTTGTGGTTCTCGGGCTAGCATAAACCGCGCAATTTCTTCCTGTAAGTGGTTCGTCTGAAATGGTGTGATCAAGATGGATGCAATAGGGAAGCAACTGTAGACCTATTTGAAATAAGTTGAAAGTTATTTGGGGCGATTGACTACTTATTGTGTTGCGTCTTTCTGTATACAACGCCACACTACGCATTGCACTAATCTTGACTCCAATAACGTGCAAGCAGAAATTATCCGCGAGATAAGGATTCATTCAACAGCTCGACAATGTCCGTCAGGCGGAAGTCCACCAGACACAACTCACATCCCATCTGAGAATCCACCCTCTTTTATTTAAGACGAGAAACTTTACACCCTGTTCCAAATACCTTTAAGCTGGTGGACCCAAAACTTGTCTGTGATTCTGGTCTCAATAAATGAAAAGCATCAATTCAATTGCACATAAAACTGAAACTTCTTAAGGAAAAATAATTCCTTCGTCAAACTAATAGAATGGCATGACAAATACCGAAAATTCATACCTTATGAAAAATATGAAGAATACCTTAGAAAAGTAGGTAAGTCGAAAGACACCCCAGGAAATGCCAAGACGTCCCAACTAATACGCCACAGCCATAACATTGAAGCGCATCTTGAGACAAAACGTACAGCTCACACATAAAACATGGCCGCTCGGCTCCATCACGACTCACAAGCCACGACATCCCGCCGCAACACCACATTTGAATTTTATTAAAATCACAATTTTATTTTTACCGTCAGCCCTCTAAATCCAGACTTTTCCAGAGGATTTTGGATGTCTCTCTTAATTAATTCCCCGCCTGTTTTGGATTTTAATCATGCGGTCTTTTGATTAGGTCTGGCAGTAAAGACGGCGAATCTGATTAGATGTACCAGGGCGCCATAAAACGGTGGCGTTGTGAAAGACGGGTGGTTTAATTTGTACGGATTATTGTGGATCGGATTGGATGTTAAAGTCAGCTCATTTTAACAAGTTCCTTGTTCTCTCCTAGCCGCTTATGCAATACTAGTACCTTCATATGTTTGAGGCCTAGCTTTTCCGTAATATAAACTGACATTGTTATAGTCTAGGGTTGGAATGGTGGCCAATATATAGCGTTTATCTGACCCCCTAATAATAAAGGGACCTTTACCGTCATCAGAGAATTGCGGATATAAGTTAGGGCACCTTTCCTTTTGGTGGACATAAAATAAAAGACCTTACAAATAAAGAACAGAGAAAGTTCAGTTATGATTCACGCACATGACAGCACAGAGAAATGAACAGCAGAGAGAAATGATGACTAATATCTAATATCTAAAATCGACAATACGTACTTTGTGACTAATCGATTAAAGCTGATTTGTTTCTATAAATGAAGCTGTTTTCCAGTCGATCTATTACTACCAACTGACATTACATGAATTCGAGTCAGTAAATAAGTCAATACATTTTATCCCAACCCACATAAAACTTTTACCTCACAAACAAACAACCACACATCAAATAACATCGAAAAATGTTGTCAACATAAAAATTCAAAACTATAAAAATCCGTCACGAATTTTACGATTCGCTACGAGAAAATTTTAATGTGAAAACAGGGTCCATTAGTGAGTAAAGTTCTTTGAAGCAGCGACGTAGTTTCATAGCCAAAACAAACCATACATCAGTGCCAAAATTCTCGTGACGGCGGGCCGCATTAGCGGGGACTACCTATCTCTGTGTTACATTTTATAGGCACTTGCAAACTTGCTAACAAAATGTTGGTAAGTTGAAAATGAACTGCAGCATCAACTGAGTTTGGATTTGTTGGCAATGTGTCGGTGTAATGTTTTATGTGGATAGTAGTACATACTGTGAAGAATAGGCGAGACGACAAGAAAAATCTAATTAGTCCGTCACTTAGATTATCAAAAAATATTTGACCCGTGTTTTTTCTTTTGTTACGTAAACCAAAATTGACGAAGATACGACGCTTTTAAAATTCTCAATACGTCACGCCATGGTATAATTTATAGCTAGTTCTGACGTCACGAGCCCCCACTCCCGAGTTTTGACGCGTTTTATCTTTGTCAATATTCATTGATTTACAAAAACAAAAAATACGTGTCCATTAATTTCCAATACTCTAACTGACGGACTAAATTGATTTGCAATGTTTTGATACTGTCGTCATGCCTATTCTGTTGTGTTTAAACTATTAGTACTAGCACAGCACAGGTCGACCGATCTAGTTTTTAAATCAAGCAGCTGTACACACAGTACTTACAAAGAGTTTTTGACGCGGGCGAGCGGAGGCGGCGAAGATTTATATGGTGGAGGTAACTTACACAAGAAAACTATTTATCATTACTAATACACCATATCTACTTAATAAAAATCTTAAATTAATTAATTAACAATTTAATAAAAATAAACACTCACTCACAACAAGTGGACAAAACGCTACGTCTACATGCACACAATTTCGTACAAAAGTTAGCTAAATAATTTTTTTATTATATATAATCTTTCCCAAGAGCTTAGCTCAGCTCAGCACGGCGAAAGGATTTTTGAAAATTCCTCCTAATCTAAAAATATTTCAGGATAAAAATTTATAATGAAGTCATTCAGTTTTACTGTTAGAAAATCCCACCGGGCGGCATGCCGCCTGTTTCTTCGATAAAAATTCAACATTATTTCCTAAACATTTCTAGTCTACCCCCAACCTGTCAACCATGTTTAGATCGTCAATAAATGAAACGAAAAATAATGATGAAAAAACTGTGACCGCGTCTTTCAAATAATGATAAAAAATGTGACGGCGTCCCAAGCAATTTGTATTTGAAATATTGTCCTGTCCGATCTTATTTTAATGTTCCTTAGTTTTTCGTATAAAAGCGGTATTTTGCTTACTTTTTCCCTGAGGCAAGGAGTGTTTATAAATGTAAAGAAATTCTAGAGAAGGGAAGAAAAACATGATTCTCATAATAAGAACGACAAGCAGGATTGTTAGGTTCACTGAGTATATTGAGACAACAGAAGGAGTAATAAAATAAATCTTGGTAGCGTTCTACCTGAAAGATTTTGCTTATTTTATTAGATTCAAGAAATAAAAATAAATTACGTGGACAATAGCAAAAATCTTAATACAACCTACCATAAGATTGAAATACGTACATATTTAATTTTAAGAAAGTGCCTTGTGACTATTGTGGATGAAGAATCAAATAAAAAAATATGTGAAAGATTCCCAAGCGTAACAAAATCAATTCTGTCATTTATTCAAATTAGAAGGTGAAGGTTGCAGGGATAAGCTGGATGCGGGTCGCACGGGACCGGTCAATGTGGCGACATACACTTGGGGGAGGCCTATGTCCAGCAGTGGACCTCTTTCGGCTGAAATGATGATGATGATGATTCAAATTAGATTGACAGCACTTTTCAACGTCAACAAAGTAATTCCCATCGCCACCTTCTAGCTGGGGAATCAGCAAAAGAAGCATCCCAGCAACACATCTGTCTGTTAGGTCAGGGCCTACCTCTACCAACTCGCAAAGGGACTAAGTGGCTGATCTTGGTCTACTCCCACTCTCACAAAGAACCTTAGGTCCAGGCAGTAAGAACCTCATACGCTGATCATGCTCACCCGCTCCTCAATGGCGTCGCATCATAAACACACGATATCGTCTGATTGGTCGCAATGTTCCTATTACGATAGAAGAACAATATTATCTGTTACTATCACAATCTATATCGAGGAGTGTCACGAAATAGAACAACCTTAGGTTGAGGATATATGAGTCACGGTAAAGCTATGTGTACACTAAGAGCCAAGACTTTTGGGGCATCAAGTTACCTGATGAATTAATTAACGGTTTGTGAATAAGTACTTTTGATGCAGTTGAGAAAAGCAAGGGAAGTGATGAAAACTTTTTGAGGAGACCGCGTCCTAGACGAATTCGAATCTTATTATGTGACATTCGCCACCCCACTGTGGTCCTCTCATAAAGAAAAGGCCTGTGTCTACCAGTGGAAATGTAACAAGTTAGGCTGATTATGCTCAGGGAACTAAGTGCTATTATAATATGTGATTGCAAATCATCATCATCCTCCCTCTTCCATACTTCTTTATTACTAGTCATCTCAGCAGTCACCTCCTTTCTTGCCATATCATCCTTCACACAGTCCATCCATCGTTTCTTTAAGTCTAAATGTCGGCCTTTCAGAAGTAAAGGGTAAATAAAATGATTATACCCTTCACCGACTGCTCTTAAATACACTTCTGGTGAGCCCTGGGAAGTCAAACTCGCTACCACTGTCCGGGTCAACTTGACTGCTAACCTGAGCGATGTCCACAAAGTTTGCGCAAATACAACAGAAGAAGTAGTCTAGCATCTGCAAGTAACCTCAAATTAATCATATCTATCCTCAGCCTTAGAGACTGAACACATTCGTTCGGTTACGACTGTTTTATTTCGCAATCAACCGCAAAGTTGAACAGATGGAATGTGAAGTTCTGCTGCATAGTTCGTTGCACTGTTTCTGTCTTTTGTAAATTTTCATGGAATTTCATTGCAACTAGTTTTTGATTGGCATATTTATCGAGTACCTGTCGTAGTGTTCAGTTCTAGTGATGTAACCTGTTTACAAATTTTCCCCGACACAATATTCGGATTCTAGGAAACTTGTACAAAAATATCTACGAATTGATTTTGTCGTTTCGAAGAATATCGTTATTTACTCTCATCTTTTTTACCTACATGGAAGTCACCTACTGTGATATTTATTTTATTGATGAGCTTAACTTCATTAGTAACTGGGGCTTTTTTTGTTAACAGAAGTCAGAGATTTAAGCTGAAAACCCGCGAAGAGAATAAGAGTTCCCTAGAAGATTGCTAACTTCTAGGGAACTCTTATTTTATTCAAGCTTAATAGAAATGAAAATAAATTCCCTGCAAAGACATATTTTGCAGGATTTTATTTGTTTGCATACAAATAATTTTGTCTCGTATTCAAGAACAACCTATTTAATGCAGACAACCTTGACAAAACATCGAATATACCGTCACCCAGAATCCATTACTTACCTCCATTTCTGATCATTCATTCCCAGAAAAACACACTCCAACGACCTATAACGTTGCGCACATATATAAACAATCCCTAACCAAAACGTCTCGATACATTTACGTACCCATTTTAACGGTACCAATAATGTATTGTCACTTTATGTGACAGTGAGGCAAAAATGTGTTAGATAATGTACCGATACCTCGTGACATAGAATAAGAAATATGTATAGAAGCAACACTAGTGTGACAACGACATAATTATTAAAAGCTGTGCGTTTATGTGATGCATTTGAACAAATGAGAAGCGACGAGTGAGTTTCAAGCCCCGCCTACGCGACTTGCATCGAACGACACACGCATGTAGCACTAGTTTCCTTCGTGTGTGTACACTGCAACCAACTTATCTGTGCGGGAAAACATAGAACTAAATTAAATGTACCAAGTTTCACATATAAAGAAAAGAAAGAAAAGAAAGATGACACATATCGATGCAAATTTTCTTGACAAGCAACGCCACTATGAACAGCACACTTAAAGTGGTCATACTATAAGCAATTTCATTTGTTTTTTCCGCAGTCACTCTCAGAACACGTGTTGCTTGAGCGTGTAGCATACACAGTACTAACCAGTTTTTGCAGGTGTGGAAAAGCAAATCATATTTTGCTCCGACTGCTGTGAATTCCTTTATGCAGGGGGGGTTGCTAAAGCCTCACTCATGGCTCCCCCCTCTAACCCCACCGCAGGGAAAATAAGTGTAAATTTTGTCTTATGGCACAGTACACCTAACGCCAGAAGCACCAATAGATAACAATTTATGATCTGATCTCTGAATCTGATGAACGATTGGAACGTCCCGAAAGTAGGCAACAAAGCGTTCGTAGCTGGAGTGTCGCTTCTATAAACATTTGTTCTATACTCGAATCGAATGGGGGACGGATTTCGCAAGGTACCAAAGGGAACGTGCGAATAAATTCTGTGTTTTATGAATGATGAGAGTTGTGGCTTGATGTATGGAACAGTGGATCTGTTCGATTTCAGTTTTGTTTTTTTTTGTGGTGATAGGTTTTCAGTAGGGGATTTCGCTTTTTGTTTTTACACAAATAGTGTATGATTATTGATGGATTTTTTGTAGTACCTATTGGTTTATTTAGATGGACGATATTCTTGGACGAAAACGAATTCAGAAACTTTACTCTTGACGGTAAACCAATATTTAGTTAACCATGTGAGTGAGAATACTACACGATATTTTCTAAGCAATATCGACGAGCCTCACCATGTTTTAAGAAAAAATCGTGAGAAAACCTGGTCAGATAAAATTGATAAGTCTGAAATTCCTACACACCGATACACCCTGAGTTATCATGGTAAACAATAATCGTGCCTTCTCTGTTTAGGAATATCCCAGTTGTGGGATAGTTACACACATTAACATTACATAACATCACGCCTGTAATTTCCGAAGGGTTAGGCGAACCTATTACCATCAACCGGCAAAAATCCAGAGTCCGTGGCTGGTACTGAAAGTTCTTAGAATAACCCAATAACACTTTGTTCGACACGGGAATCGAACCCAGGACGTCATGCTCAGCAGTCGCGCTTACGACCACCAGACCAAAAGGCAAGCACAGCGTACCAGATACCAGCTTATTATGGACAGTAAGTCTTGTATTATAATTTGCTAAATAATTAAAATGAAAAATCTAACAAAAACCACAAAAGAACGCACTTCACAGACACAGGCACACCGGGCGCAAACACAAATAATCCAATTGTTTCAAACGACCAATCGACAATACACGAGACATGGAAAAAAATGTAAATTCGTTAGAACTAGCAATCAGCCGGTCGGTAGTTTGTGGCGAACAGATTTGCATACTACATTATGCATCGATGCATCGCAACGTCGTCGATTGATGCTCGCACTTCAATTCTGATGGTGAATGGGGATGCCGAATGACGGCTGTTTGTTTAGGCCTTTGTTATTTGGAATAGGACTCGTTAGAATTAATGAGTGATACAGAAGCAGCCCAAAACACAGCACAGTAACATGCTGGGTGGTAACCTGCTTGTCACAGTAACTACGTGACAGCTGTCAACTTTTTTTGTTCCGTCCTGTTGTATTTCAAAATATTTGTCATGCGTTCTATGTTTATTGTTTATTTATTTTCTGTAATTTTGTAATGCACGTCATATCACTTTTTTTCGGATGGGAAATCATCAAATGAGCTAGCCCATAGCTCACCGTCCAAAGGCCATGCACGTCATATACCTGCGACTAATAAATATATGTGTTTTTTCGTTTCTTTTTTTCTTCAAAATCTTCTGTGTCATTCATGAATAGGTTACTGGATACTGTTAGCCTATGTCATCCACTGTGTAGGTAAAAGCCTCTCCCTATGACTTTTAATCTAGGACTAATGTGTACCATTGGTCGTTGGTTTCGTTCACCAAGACAAAATATACACTGAGATAAGAACAAAAGAACTCACAAAGACTTGCTTTACAAACATTTGCGTGCAGGGTCAATATCAAAGTCAAATCATGTCATGTCAAGTCAATTAAAAGGTACTATTTTTTAAATTAGCCCGTTTGACGCTCTCCTGTGCAAAGACAGTCCCTCATTTCTTACACTACTCACGATGGTTGTTTCGAAAACAAAAGCTTCTTTGGAATACCAGGAGCTGTTAAGCGTCTAGATCGTCGTTCCAATCAAAAACCAGATTTAACCAGCAATTAGCCTGAAATCAGCCAGATTTACTTCTAGTTTCATGCTCGAACACTGCTCACATGGGCCTTAAAATGCACTGCCACCTAATCTCATACATAACACAAGCAACATGTCACGCCATACAATACATAATCACACGTAATCACTGAACCCGGCTCCTCATCCAATTAGCCGGGCCCCTAATCCTGACAGAGCGCCGCCGTGCAACGCCATCTAGCGTCGCAATTACACATTATATTTACACACATATTTGTGCAGCTGCGTACGTTGATTCATTGTAAACAAGCTGCAATTTGCATATCGCTCGGTGTGTCGCTGTCTTTAGGCGCGGATGTTGTTTTAGTTTTAATTAGTAGTTTCGTGAAGGATTTTGCTTTTGGGAACGTTGTTTTTAAGTTTAGAATGCAAGAATTCATTATAGACAACACAAGGTGACATTCTCATCATCATCTGGCTAGCTAGCCTGTTCCCAACTATGTTGGTATTTTACATGAATCGAGTGCCTATCTGACCTCCACAACCCAGTTAGTACTGGGCAATGCGATATCCCTTGCTAAGACTGGTTGTCAGACTTTCAGGCCACTAACTACCTATAACGACTGTCAAAGATCTCTAAATGACATCCGGGACCGACGGCTTAACGTGCTGTCCCAGGCACGGGGTGACATTCTATCACCAATAATTTTGAAGGAAAAGTCAAAAATGTACCGGATTGACATAAGGTACTAAAAACTTTGTGTCAACTGTCAATCAAAGTCGCTATAGAAACAGCTCGCTTTGACAGCGATTGATACTTGTCTATGCTCATAGGCTGAACATAGACAAGCCTCACACATCAAACTTTAGAAAGACACCATCAGACTGACAAAGGCAAAGCCAATTCTTGTCTAAAACTCGATTCGCTATTTTTCGGCTGGGTGAATGAATGTCGCTTTCGATTTGAGACGAGAATCTATATCAAAAATTAATTTACTCTTACTGCCATAAATCTCACTGTTTATTACATATCACCACGCCTGTATTGGCAGCGTCGTCGACAGGTGACATGTGAAAGTGGGTTAGATTTACATACGAAAGCAATATTTTATTTCTCAGGTGATTTTTTTCTATTTTTTATCTTTTCATCAATATAAACATAATTCCTCAAAGAGGATGGCAAAGCTCATTTCTCCAAACCATGTTATGGAAAAGGAGCCTATTGCAATCAATCGATCGATTCTAAACCAGATCTGAAATTAAAGATTATCTAATTAATCCAAAATTACAGTTCTCGAGTCTTGAATCGAACCCGGCAGGAAATCTTCATTGTTTATACGTCACGTTGAGTGCCAATGACGAAATACCAGTCTTACCAAGTGATATAGTATTACCCAGTACTAACTGGGTTGTGGAGGTCAGATAAGCAGTCGCTCCATGTAAAATACTGGTATTCAGCTGCATCCAGTTAGACTGGAAGTCGACCCCAACATAGTTGGGAAAAGGCTAGGCAGTTAATGAGATGATGTTTGGTGCAAATTAAATACATGAATTTTTCTTTCTTTCTTTCCAAGTCAACTAATTCTCTACAATAACCACCATTTTAACCTACAATTACTTCATAACACATGTTTATTCATTCTTACTCGAACTGAAATACTTTTATATTCCATACAGAAGTAGTTAAAGGCATTTAGGAAACGATTTGCTAAAGCAGGCTGAGCCTAAAAACGGCTTGTTTGTGGCAAACAACTCAATTAGCGCAGACTTGTAGAGGTATATTATTGTTCAGGTTTATTTGGCAAATGTTTTCGTTTTTCAGTCGTTTTTTCAGGTAATTGAATGCGATAATAGGTAAGTTTGTTTTGTTGTAAGGAATACTCGGAACAGTGATACACGATAGAGGCTTTTTGATAATTCAAGAGGCAATTTCTGAATGCTGTGTCTGAGATCCGGGTTGGGCAAATGGACAGTGTTTTTGGGTTATGATATGCGAAGAATTATGTAGAAGGTTTTTTAGAGGTAAGTTCGTCATCCTCCATTTACAAAGGGAGGATCTTCCGTTCAGACCGGTGTTTCGTTTGGAGTACTACCCGACTTTGGTTGTCGGACAGTGGAGTGGAGTGAGGAGACAGTCGTGTATCATCATCATACTGCATACCGCTGTTGCATACCTATACCTATAAGTATACTAACCTCCCAGATAACTGATTGCGTGATGAAGGATATTCGTCAGGTGTGATGCAGAACTCATATGTGACGTTATAGATGCAGCCGCAGCAATTTCTCAGGAGCAGCCTGGAGTTACGGTTCTCGTCCTCTTGATGTTAATCAGTTCGAAAAGCACGTTAAGCTGTTAGTCCCGGCTGTCATTTGAAGATCTTTGACAGTCGTTACAGATAGTCAGGGGCCCGAAAGTATTACAATCTGTCTTACCAAGGGATATCGTATTACCTAGTACTAACTGGGTTGTAGAGGTCAGATAGGCAGTCGCTCTTTGTAAAATACTGGAATTCAGATGCATCCGGATAGACTGGAAGCCGACCCCAACACACTTAGGAGAAGGAAGATAATGATGTTTGTTATCAGTTCACCTCCAACAAAATGAGACTTAAACATAACTGATGAAGGTAGGTCTACTTATACCCCCTGGGATCCACCTCTGTCCACTCCTCATCCCGAATACTCGCGTGCTGTTAGGTTATATTAATTTAACTCTAAATGGCCATCTTCCTTAAATAGAATACCCATATTGTTAATCTAAGTTCAAAATAATCTTACCAACTAGAAGTCCAAACTTTGATTAGTTCAACCGATTACATTGTTATCATTTCATTCGCTTTGTCCTCAGTTATACTATCATATTATAATCACACCTTCACTGTATGATAACAGAGACAATTACTGAAATTTGGAACAACAAAATAAATAAACTATGGAATAATCGAAGACAATGTTACTGTTAGCCTGTGTCATCCCACTGCTGGGCATGGTTTTTCCACGTTAAGCAGGTTATAGTTAGACGATAGGTTATGCAGGATCAGATGATGAGATTGTTATCAGATGAGAGATGAAGTTATCAGAGCCGAAGGAAGCGAAGGAAATGACTAGTATGGAATCTTATGAAACCTCGCACACTTGTCCGCGTCAAATCGAACGAATATATAACGTTATACGGATGAGAAAATGTTTCTATCGGCGCAGTCGGTTCTTTCGGCGCGGATAAGTGTGCGTTCACCTTTAAATGTGCATGCAAAACCGAGTTCCATAGAGGACACATACGTCACTTCAATCCTGTAAGTTGGCTCATTTGCAAGTATGCTATCATCGGCAACACACGTCATTCACAATCACATTCACATCGACAATACAGTTGCTTTAACGGGTTTATTATTTGTTATACAAAAAATGAAAACTGATAATATAACGAAGCGGATGAAATATCACAGTACCGTGCAGGTTTTAAACTATCTGTATGCCAAATTTTATTCAAAGCACTATGTATGAAAGAGTAACAAACATATTCACCCAGCCTCAGAAACTTTCGCTTATAAAATAGTGGTAAGATTGACATAAGCTACCGAAAAGGTGCACGTCAATCATTTTCAAAGTCGACGTTGAAATACGAAGCGCTTTGAAAATGACTGGCATTTGTTTAAGCACTGTGGTAGATCTACGGTAGGTGTTTATCGTACCAATGGATTCGTTGTCATCAAGAATTAAAGGTGATAATTAATTGCACGTACTTACTAATAAGAATATTTCAGACACAAAATCATCTGTCTGCCTAGCCTTTTCCCAACTTCGCTGGGGTCGGCTTCCAGTCTACCGCTAAGTACTAAGAATATTTGGGCATAAGAGAAGTATAAATTAATAGAGTATTCGTCTACAAACAGGAAATATCATTATTCAGATCCAGCACGAGTGTAGCATCATTATCCCATAGACACGTTGATTCACAACCTAATTACACCCTTCCTTCACAAATTACCATGTCCCCATGGACTTGACCTTTATTGTTATTATAACTACATACTTTTTAATGTTATTGTATAAAATATTGTGAATGAAATATGCAGTTGTTCGTCACTAGTATCTACCACGCAGCATTATTTATCTCCCAGCATCATTAAATACAGCATCTTACACAAATTAAATAATTAGGTAGATTTAATGAGGTATCAACACCAATACAATACATGAAATTAAACTGCGACAATTATGTATGTTCACTTTTGAAAGTAATCCAATTATCGTTTATTAAATGCCGCTTATAATTTCATCTGCTTTACCAATTAATTCCAAAATAATTAATTGGCACGCCGCAATCAACTATCCCCACTTTGTTCAACGATTGTTTACAAAAACATAACCTCAAATTCCTTAAATCAAAACACTTTTTACATTTCTATCTCCTTGTCTACTTACCGTGTTACATCCGAAACAATCGCTCGGCAACTGAAAGACGGAAAGTCACAATGTTACGCGCGTGTGTCTCTGACGTCATCGCCACGCGTGGCGCGTGCGTGGAGGCTCTCGGGCCACGCGGTACTGAAACATGGAACGTTTCAACGCTCGGACCGCGAATGCCCGCCCTCTATCGAACTAGCATCTCGTGGCGAATGTCATTTTCAGTTTGAGGTGTTTTAGTTTTATGTTAGTGTCAAGGTTAGGGTTTTAAGGTTTTTGGAGTATGATAGTTGTGTTTTTGAAGGATTTTAGGGCAGCATTGATTCATGAAGAAAGATGGAAAGGAAGGAATGTATTTCTCTAAGTATAGTTTCTAACTGGGTTTATTGTACGGAAACGTCTGGGCTTTAAACTTCTTTCGAGAGAATTGAGACTATTAAAAACGTGTGTTCCCATTCGTCATATTTCTTTTAAATTGGTTAAATATGAATGAAAATGTAGTCGTTAAAAACGTGCACTTTTCTTATGTCTCTGCTGGTTTTGTAAGGTATTTAAGCAATTTGTATTTTTGCTAAGTTTTTTGTTAAAAGGTTGCTTTGGCTGGGTTACACTTTTTCTTTAATGTTCATATATAAATTAGGCTTGCATTTGAAAACAAGCTCACTTAAGAAACATTCGAGGTTGAGCGTTAATGAAAACACGATTAAATCCAACCGAGCAACTATATAGACCAGCCAACTTTTTTCTTCTGAATCAATAAAGGGCGGACCCTCAGGCGCGCTGGAGCCGAACGAATTAGATGCATTGACTCTCTCGAGGACGATGTCGTTGCAGATTAGATTTTTTAATCATAAGACCGCATCTTTATCAACATAAATAGAACCTTTCAGCGCTGCGTTAAATTAAGTTATTTAAACCGATTTAGACTCGTTCCTGATTGATGATATGAAATGAAATGATGTTGAAATGATGTTTATTTTTGCAAGTAGGTTTTTACAAACACTTTTAAAAACTAGATGGGGCCGGTGTTTCGTACCTGACTACTCTGAGAAGAAACAGCCGAAACAAACACAGAGATTTATAGTTCTCTTTTGAAGTCCAGACATAATCTTGCTCAATTCACATGAGGACTATGCAGAGTTAGTGTCTGAGATGTTCTTTTGAAGAAAGAACCACACAGATTTGAGTGGACTTGTCCAGTCAGTGCAAGCATTTGTCAGTTATCGTGTAGCTTGACTTATAACTCAAGGAGCTCAACGAAACGACGAGCAATACTAAAGAAAGGACATTACGGTAGGTCGCTTATAGTACTCAATTGATGATTGATTGGCCAGAGAAGGTTAAACACCGAGAGAGTTGAAAAGGAATGGGAGGCCTTTTCCCAGCAGTGGGACAGCATAGGCTAATAAAAAAGCCGAGTTAAAGTTTAAGAATGCTTAATTATTTGCATTACCATTTTTATTCTATAAAAGTAAAATAATTATAGTGTTTGACTTTTTTTTCTTATTCTTGTTGTCTATATAATTGTCGTGAGCGCAACAAATAAGCATGAGGTCCTGGGTTTGATCCCCAGGTCCGACAAAGATATTTTAGGTTTTCCCAACAGCAATTTAGTAGCAGCTCCGAGTCTATAATTATTTCAATTTGATGGCAAAAGTTCAGCTCACCACTACCTATAAGTATAACTGGAATTTGGATACTTTATAGCGATTCTGCCTAACCCTTCTTTGATCACAGGTGTGATGATATGTTTTGTGTATTAGAGTTTCATCATTAACATTTAACCATTTTCATCCTTATCTTTTTCGTAAAAGGTTTAAATAAGGCCCCTAACAAACGGCGTATTTTAAACACACAGACGACGCTCATATGACGCGCGTATACGCGCTTTTTAGAACGCAACCTTGAAACCTAAGCACACGGGGCGATCGTGAAACGCGCGTCTACTGCGCGTATACAGCGATACAGACGCGCTGTAGTCGCTTGTAGCTTACGCGTTTTGGTCAGACTCCTCGTCAGTTGTACAATGGCGTCGGTTGAGACAACACTGAATACGCTGGCTATGACCCTTTGTACGGGCTTCAAACGAGTTTCGAAAGCGCTTCATACGCGCGTTTGTATCGCGTTTTCCGCGCGTTTGTATCGCGTTTTACGCGCGTTTGAATCTATAAAAACGCAAAAATCGGCATCTACGGCGCAGAAAACGCGCGTTCCTGAAACGCACGTCGTCTGCGCATTTAAAATACGCCGTGTGCTAGGGGCCTAATATGTAAACATCCCAGAGATGATAGCATTGCAGATTTACCCTATCCAAAAAGAAACTCAAACATCAAAATTACTGCAATTAAACCAGTTTCACCCACACGGTTTCGCAATAAAAACCCTTTTTCAAACATATTACAACGACTATCAAAAACTAACTCCATTACAAACTACCCAGTAACGGCTATAAAACGTTCCCACAAATTGTCCACATGAAATTTTGAAGTACAATTATAATTCCTTCTCGTAGAAGACTATTATGTACTAACTAAAGTGCCTAGTCACGTGGTCTCGATAAATTACAATAAAAATTACCCGCAAAACGTGAAGATAGTCGGAACCGAAGCGGAGAGAGAACTTGCGCCAGTGTGGGTGAGTGCTGGGTGCAGGAGTTCCGTAGTTTTTTTCGAATTTAATCCTTTTTAAAACATTCAGTCACGGGCATAACCTTACAATTATGAAAGATTCAAAAGACATTTACTCCTAATAAAGTATTGAAGGATAGCCTTTTTGAAAACATTCCATTCTAGCACTTTGCCCGCACTTAATATGCACGACATAAATAAAATTTATAGCTTAAAGCACCTACGAACAACGTAGCTTTCTGCCAGTGAATTTTTAGAATTGGATCATTAGTTCCGGAGATTACCCCCTACATACAAACTCACAAACTTACAAACAAATACCTCCCTCTTTATAATATTAGTATAGGTGAAATACTTAGGTCTTTTCACGAGAAAATCGCCTTTTATTTCTGCGTTAGTGTACGCTATATGCTCCTAACTGTTTGGACATAATATAATGAACGCAAACGTTCAAATACGTATTATGTCTTATCGATTTGGAGGAAATAATAGACGTTAGAGACAAAACAGAAACTATTCTGAATTCTCTTTACAAAATAATATACAGGCGTTGCAAAATTCGTCAAAATCAGGTAACATCAGCAAAATTCCCCTTTCCTACTTCTACGGAACCCAAAAAATTAACAGGTGAACGCGACTGTAATGAGGAAAGTTGGGAATACCGAAGGATTGCCAATTTAGATATTCAAATCGTGTTCGGTTCATTTTGCGGATATTTTGTGTACGTAAGGATGTTTTTCTAAACAAGAGTAGATTGGAAGAAGTGAGGGGAAATTGTCGAAGAAATTCTCCGCTCTTTTTTTCTTGACTACAGAAGTTTTGTATGGAGTGAATTATCGAGGAGATTAATGGGATCCTTTCAGGTGTTGGTTAGGTTGTTTTCATCCTGATTTTGAATGAAAACATAATTTATGTTTGTGGGTATGTTATAAAGAGTTGTGTTGGAGATGTTTAACTTGGAGGTATAGAAGGATTGAATAATAATTGTAATTTGTGTTTTATAGCAATAATAAAATGCTTTTTATTCAGACTAAGTCCATTTGGTTAGTACAACACACAACTTAGAAGAGAAACTAGTGTTAGCTAGTTGCTAGTGTTAGTGTGTTATCTATCCGAAGATAAAAACAATACAATTACTAATTATGCACCAGTGGCATGAAGGCGCATCCAATGCTCCAATATGGGACTGTCCCACCTGTCAGCGATAGTTTTCAGGATGCTGTTGGGGCTGACGCGTACCCTGCGCATGGTGGAGGCGCATCGCTCGCGCATGATGGTGTGAAAGCCATCAATGCCCGCTTCTGCGAACATGCCGGAAGCACTGTAAGTTACACAAGTAATGTTACACACAGTTTAACTTAGCTTTAGAGGCTTTGTGTAACCTGAGATTGAACCCAAGACTTCTCATTGCACGGCTGCACAAACAAGCACTAATACCATCAAGACATTAACAGACCCGTCAACATATATATTTTTTTTTGTTGGCCTGTACTGTCCCACTGCTGGGCAAAGGTCTCCCCCAAATACTTTCATGTGTTTTTTTCCCGTGCCTCCATAATTATATGGACATAATATGAATCATTTCCTCTACGTCGACTCGTGAAACAAATGACATCTGTTTTAAAAAGTTTACTCTAGACCTCTAGGTTGCAGAAGTACACTTAAAACAAAAATTGAAACGCTTTTACAAATAAAATAATATTTATTTTACACAAATTATAAAATATTAAGGACTATACCAAGATACCGGATAAATACCAAGGCTATTCTCCAAAATATTGACTAAAATCGTCTTTTTGGGACCAAAAGTACTAGGGTTGCATACATTCAAGGGCTACCTACCACGTGACTGCCTCGTTGGTCGAGTAGTCGCAATCGCGACTGTTAAGCATGAGGTCCTGGGTCCGGTTCTTGGGTCAGGCAAAGTTTTATTTGGTTTTTCAATCAGGATTTTCTCAGTAGCAGCCACGGGGTCTGGATTTGTGCACGGTTGTAGGCTCGCCTCCTATAACATGCGGCTTAAAACCTAACTAGCGAAATGCGGGTGTACTTTTAGGTACATCTCTATCTAACCCTTCGGGGATTACAGGCGTGATGTTATGTTTTGTGTTATTTACATATCATTATTCCAGTATTCCCCCAAGGTTAGGCAGAGGTGTATCTATGAGTAATTCATCAACTGGCCCCACAAGCCTACGGCCCATTTGGGACGAGTTGATGAAAATCAAAATAAATAATATGTTCATTCTGCAACTCGTCCCACGTTATGATACACCCACATTTTGTTCAGAAATTAAACCAAAAAGTCTTTTTCCGCTTTTAGGTATACTATTTTTTTGTGTGCCTAAAGTATAAATAAATAACAACAGCGAAGACATGTATAAGTTGATTGCCAACATGAATACGGCGAGAAACTCAATTTAACTAGTACTAATGTCGCGAAGCGCCGTCAGTAGCGAACTGCGAAATTGCTGCGAACTCAAACATTTCGGGAGAGAGTTAGCTTGTCACAAAAACTTAGACTCGCAACTTGAGTTGCGCGGCAACGGCTGAAAGCGCTTTTATTCTTGTAGCTCTCGATATTTTTTGTAGTCGATATAATGTCGAACAGTTATAAGTAAATTTTTGTGAACTCAAACATTTCGGTAGAGAGTTAGCTTGTCACAAAATCTTAGAATTGCAACTAGAATTACGCAGCAATGGCTGAAAACGATTTAATTTTGATAATATTCGATATTTTAGTTCTAGGAATAAGAATAAATAAATTTCTGTAGGTAATCAAAACTGGCGAAAGAAAGTTAGCCTGTCCAAAGGAGTTTAGTTTAGTTGCATGGCAATGACTGAAATCCCTTTTATTCTCACAGTCCTAGAAGAATACATACATATTTCAGTTGTAATCAGCAGAACTACTCGTGAAAACAAGACTGTCTGCAGTCTTTAAAAGCCGATAAATGTAACTTAACCTTTACTGTTATTTTCATTATGAATAAAAACTGAAAGGTAACCAAAGCACGTTCAATTCCTACAAAAAATATTTGCACGTTTACACAAATGTAGGCAAATCCTGTAACTCAATTTACACCTTTTGCCAGTCTTTGTACTTATTCGGCAAGTAAGAAGGGTACGTGTTGAAACATATTATAAAAAGAGAATTGGGTTTTGGATGTAACATTATTTTTCGCGACTGCTGAACATGAGGTCCTAGGTTCAATTCCCGGGCCGAGCAAATTGTTATTGGGTTTTTCCATCAGGAATTTCTCAGTAGCAGCCACGGTCTGGATTTGTGCCCGGTTGATGGCAATAGGCTCGCACCCTATTACATGGGACTGAAACATGACTAGCGAAATGTGGGAGTACTATTTGCTACACCTCTGCCTAATTTTTGTTTTTTGGTGTTTAATTTTTGTCAAATAAAAACTTTTTCTTTCATTCTTTATATTACCTAGATATTGCTGCTTTCCCTCAGTATCGAACACTCCCTCAATCGGCCCCCTTCATACAAATCTAATGCAACAAACTACTTCTCTTCGCGCCGGCTATTAGCTGAATGGGTCCGACGTTAATTTTTACCAGTACACAAGAGTCCACACTTTTGTACATTGTTTTATTTCGTGTGTACTTTTCACACGGTTTTGAAGAGGTCAGCGAAATGTGGAGTGAATGTTTTTAGAAGGTTCGTACGGTGATAGAATAAAATAAATAGACTGTGAAACTATTAAGTGTTCATTTTCCTGGCTTTTACAATACAGTGATGAATTGACTACAATAAATTGGAGTAATGCTTAGTGAAGGCTCACTGACTTTCAGTGTACTATCGAGGACACTCCCGCCTGATCACCACTAAGCTAATTTTTGCTTGCACTTACAACATAGAAACGCTCTCTAGCCCCACCCCGTTGACTTTGTATAGAAATAATGAAAGTAAAAGATACCGATCAGCCGAGCGCACTGACGACGCACGCCAAATGAGAGTTATTGTTATTTTGCGCCCCAAAGTTGACACTCTCCTAATAGGCCTAAAATTTAAGGGGGCGTGGCTCGGTGCCTCAAAATTTTAACTGATTAGGCGGAAGAGACCACGACTGTACCTATCAATCATCTGTGTACCGGCCAGAAGTATTGTGGGACATCTCCGACCTTTAAAAAGTGGCTGATACAGACTGGCTGGACCTGAACCGGCAGGTGGGGGATAGCGTTTTGGGTAGAGCTTTGGAGAGGCCTATGAACAGCAGTGGACTGCGAGTACTTAGGATAATTGATTGAAAATAAAGGGTGTAAAAAAACCTCTTAACGAAGCCGAAAGTAACTTGTTCTCCCCGTCATTGCGTTAGTTTTTTAGTTCTACACCATACCTGGGAACCTTCTAGTTATGGAAATATTGGGGGTCAAAGTTCCTTGTAACATTTTACTCTAAACGTCGTGGAGGTCCACGACCAACGTTCTATTCAATCCATCCATCAGCACAATGTTTTGAGTGCGTTACATTGAGTTCTACCACAAAACATGATTTTTCACCCAAGAAAGAGGTCAAAGTTCCTTGTAACATTTTACTCTAAACGTCGAGGAGGTCCACGACCAACGTTCTATTCAATCCATCCATCAGCACAATGTTTTGAGTGCGTTACATTGAGTTCTACCACAAAACATAATTTTTCACCCAAGAAAGAAAGTCGTTTCCCAGCAATATTTTTTGCGTAAATGTACAGAATGCTTGGTTGACGGCTTCGTGATGGGGTTGTTTACTGTATAATTGATGCATCTCCTGCCCTGAACATACTTCTTTGATAATTATTCTGGAAAAAAATAACGCCGGTGGTGCATTTATAACGATCATAGGATAAGAAGTTTAGGACAGAAGATACTTTTTATCGCAGTAGTCTATTCCTGAAAACTCACGCGAAGTCCTAGGCAACAGCTACTATATGCCAAAACTCACCCATGCGAAAAACCATCACTAAATCCCTGTCCCACATAAAAATAACCACAAACAAGTTTATCCATAAAAATACAGTAACATTAGCAACATCCACCGGCGGTTACACATGATATACTGTCGGAAGCACTCTTTGGCAAGGCCTACCACCATTATGCATGTTGCTGGCAATCTTGGCAAAATTGTGTCATTATGCCAAATACCCTGTACTTTGAGAATTTAAAGTTGGGAACATTTTTAGTTGGCAACTGGCAAGATATTGTTTTTAATTTTGTAACATATGGCGTGTAGTTCCTGGTGAAAAATTGGCAGAGATATACCTTTCCTGTGGACGTTTTGGAATTCGTTTTGGTATCTGTTATTCGTGTACGTGAGAGAAATGGATAGACTTATGTGCTATATAATATATGGCAATGGTACCTGTTTCATTTGATCATTTACGACAGACGACAGGAGGGGTTTTACCAAGTTACGGGGTTGTGGAGGTCAGATAGGCAGTCGACCCATGTACAATACTGATATTCAGCTGCATCCGGATAGACTGGAAGCCGAACCCAAGATATTTGGGTAAAGGCTAGACTGTTGATGAAAATTTACAGACAGTTCAAATTTGTCACTATGCTTAACGATACATCAGCAAGCCGTTTGGTGCTACAGGTAGATAGATTCCGTTTTCCGTTTTTTAGCTCCGACATTATTCCGTGGAATAATCAAATATTACTGGGATAAAAAATAACCCATCTTAAATGTCTTAACCACGTCCTAACTCCAGGTCATGGTCTTTCAGTGAGCCAAATTTATCGAAATCCCTTCAGCCGTTTAGACGTGTTAAGGTAAAAATTAAAGGATAGATAATAAATCGTGATCTGTCAAATGACCAATTTGGTCGAGACGCCATTGTTTAACTATTATGTCTACTTCGTGGACAGATCATGGATGTGGACAGATAATAAAGATTTGAAAAAGTGAATACCACACCATACCAAAAGGAACCCTCAACACATAACAATTCACCAATTAAACTACAAAACAGCCAAATTAAAAAATCCCCCAATAAATAAACCTTAACAATTTATAGCTTTACTTAACTTGAACAACATAAGACGGGGTATTAAAACAGTGATGATTAAGATGTCTTAATTAAAGTTTATTTTTTGTTGGTTCATTAAGTTTTAACGAAGCTGCGGTGAAACATGAGTCCTATTAAAATGAACGCGTCTTCGGACCGAGTTTATTATCAAGTTGCGGTGATTAGATCATCATTTAATTTTTGGAGTAATTTTTCGTCGAAATAAGTGTTTAATTATGGAAATTCTTACCAATTTTAGTTTAATGTAAGTACGTCTTATTTTTATGCTTTTCATAAGTTTACTTTTAATTTTGATTTTGTCCTGTGACAAACAGACAAATAAATACTATTTCTTTTCTTTTAAATTGTACTGTAAGTTAGTACTTACCTATTTGTTGATGATTCTGTACACATCCACATAATGATTAACAGCACAATCAACACACATATAGATAATTAGACACACTACACACTTTTAAAGTAAGTTTTTTTTCTTAGATACTGTGCTTAGTTAAAGTGCTTTTTCATCTTCAGAAATTGTTCAGTCTATATTTTTTTCTCTTAGATTTATATTTTATTTAATAACCAGACGCATGCCATGTTAAGTCGCAAGTTTAATGGTTAATCGAGTCAGTCAAGTTAGCCTCGTTGATCCCTTTTTTACCAGCAGTAAATAAACCAAAAATTCCAGTTTAAAAACCCACACTTCCTAATACAACGATATTGAAGTGCTCTTAAATCACAATTACTGGAAAGTGGCTCAGTTATAACATAATCGCATCAGAGACGCGCTATAAACAACGATACCTTGCTCGCCGTGCGTAAATTTTCATTTGTTGCCCGTGCTCGCCCGTGCTCGCACAGCGCAACACTATATCATAATTCTACCATTCCACCATTGAACTCTAAAATATTTCCAAAGCTCACGTGTATTACCCCGGTTCTGTAAAAGTGCCGTATTTCATAGCGTAACGTTATTTATTGATAAAGTTTTCGTTGCAATATGTATGAGGCTTTTGTTTTCGCCCAATGATGGCCCGTGATGGGCTTGAAGTGTATTAAAGCCTGCGTGTGTTATAGATAGATTTTTGAACGGTTCAAAGGCAATTTATTTTGTTGGGAAAAATGGGTTTTTGTTAAAAAATATTGCAACAATGAACGGTCAAAGAGAAAAATAGGAAGGCTTGTCTGGTGTACCCATAATTGATGTTGATGTGCACGGTCAGTATCTACCATCACGAAGTGGGCTAAAACCACCTAACGACAGTCAAACATGAAAGCAACCCATAGACAAAAAGTACAGATACCAATCGCTACTATACACACACACATACACACACATGCATACACATACACACATAAATACTTCTTTCGCCCACGTCCACGTCCACGTTCAAACATCTGTAGAGAAAAATGCGTATATGAATACGCATTTTTCTCTACATAGACCTAGAATTCAAAGAAATATATATTATTTTAGAAAAAAATACAGACTCTAAATTCAAATACAAATCTTTCTGTCAAGCTCACAACATAAATTCATCCGGCCTTCTTGACACACAAGGACCCATAAATTCTTATCAGCCAGCATTACCACGGCTATACATTACTCAGTGAGTAACCGATTAAAACCTCTTTTATCGTCAGGTCATAAAAACACAGGCTGTCGTTTTCTAGGATCACAAGCTCAACCAATAGTATTTATTGCCAACCCAGCTCGTGTTTGTATTTATACTTTCTTCAGATTAGTACCTACTTAGTTAACTTAATTAGATTTGTCATTACAAATCTAATGATCAATGATGATGCATTCATCATCATCAATCTCTTGCCCTTATCCTAATTATTTGTGGTCGGCGCAGCATGTCTTCTTCTTCCATACTTCTCTATTACTCGTCATCTCAGCAGTCACCTCCTTTCTAGCCATATCCTACACACATTCCTCCATTTAGATTTGTAATGCAGTCTTATAATAGTACATTATGATATAAGTGCGGTAAGTTGAAAATTACAGCCGAGGCGATATTGCTTGCCCGAGCCGTAGGCGAGGGCGATAAAAAAGCAGAGGCTGTAATTATCAAAGCGCACGAATGTCATACGACGTTTTATAACATATTTGCGAGGAAATAAATAAAACAAATAAAAACAATACAGCGAAAAGAAAAAGCGCGCGAAATAATTTTTACTTGTTCACAAATTTGCGAGGCGCGCGCATCAGCGCTTTTTTTTAAGGCAAAGACACAAAAAACAGCCAGTACTAATAATAAAGTAAATTAATATTTTTGTGTTTTTTTTACACATAAATGGTTGTAATTTATTGTCAAAATTAATTAAATTAAAGAATTAAATGTTTATTTATTATATTTCATCTCCCAAAGTTAATTTTATTCATAAAATGTTGACCACTATTCTGACATAAAAACTCTTTGCTAAGATTTAAAAAAGTATAAACCGTGCATCTTACTTTACAGCACAAGAACGTAATGAGATACATTACGATATTGAAATTCGTGAAATAAGAGACCCTTTACGAGCAAATGTGTTATAAAATAAAATAATATTCATTTATTTAAACTTCATGTACAAGAGTGGTACATGGGCGGACTGTCATTGGCATTCTCTACCAGTCAACCTTTGGGTCAAATAGGACAGCATTGTGATAGAGAATCAATCTAAATTATTTAAACAGAATTTTATTTCAGTAATTTAGAATGATAAAGCAAAGGCAAAAGCATTACCAATACGTTGTTAATCTAATAGACGAAGATGAAATACCTATAGTTGGTGCCAGTTAAGATCGCAAAAGCGGTCATTGACCCACCTACATTTATTAAAGTTCTTAACTTTGAAATCTAAAAATAAGCCGGTTCAAGTCTTGAATCGTCATCTATCGTGATCTTTAATATTTTTTCTAATGAAAAACCATACAAGGTTCATTTGCTTTGTTTCGTAGGAAGAGATATTAGGTATGATAGATCGCTATTGCGATCTAAACTGGCACCAACTATACCTATTGTTACTGTCATTTCAGAGGACATTAATTTCACACCTTTAAAGCTGTAGGAGATAGAAGCAATTCGGTGTAGTGGTTTAAAACCACTACACAGCCATGCTTCCGGCACTTCTGGCGAAAAATGTAAGTATCTTACTTACTTAAGCACTATTTGGAGTGAACCTTCTGTTGGAGATCTTGTGGGTATAACGTGGCCTGTTTTTCCCAGAAGTGGGAACATTTTAGGCTGATAATGTTTATGCTATGCTATGTTTTTTCAACCAGTGTAAATATTCTTAAAAAATAATGTCTGTAATTCCAAAACGTAATCAATTCTACCTATGCAATTTTCTTCCAATCCATAAGAGTTGATGACATGATAACCTGAAAGTATGGACCAGCAGTAACCATATTTCGTCCCTATCGTCAATCGTAAAACTGACCCTAACACTAACATAACTTATAGGGGACTTGGATATTTCATGATCGGTCAAATAAAAACAAATGGCCTAAGTAAACTCTGAAGTTAATATTACCTGGGTGGATAAAATATTTGACGTACTATCGAGGACACTCCCGCCTGATCACCACTAAGCAAATTTTTGCTTGCACTTACAACATAGAAACGCTCTCTAGCCCCGCCCTGTTGACTTTGTATAGAAATAATGAATGAACAGATACCGTTCGGCCGAGCGCACTGACGACGCATGCCAAACGAGAGTTATTGTTATTTTGCGCGCTAAAGTTGCCGCTTTCCTAATAAGCCTAAACTTTAAGGGGGCGTGGCTCAGCGCCTCCGCAAGATTTACGAGAAATTTTTTTTAACTGATCAGGCGGAAAAGACCACGACTGTACATAGACCAGTTGACTGTGACATTGGCAGTAACATTATGAAGAAGTCGGTTAAAAATCATCATCACCTGCCTAGCCACTTGGCTTCCAGTCTGACAGGATGCAGCTGAACACGTACCAGTATTTTACATGGAGCAACTGCCCAACCCAACTAGTACTAGTCAAACGATTGCGAACTTGGTCGACTGGTTATAAGACTTTCGGGCCACGGACTACCTGTAACGACCGTCAAAGATCTGCAAATGACAACCTCGACCAACGGCTTTATTTGATTTCCGAGGCTCGGAGGTAACTCGGAATGTAATGGGTGGTCACTCATCTATAGACCACCCTAGGTAAGCTCGATTTAACTTGAACTCAAGTTGGTTCGCTAGAAGACAGCGGGTAAGACCAGAGGCCGTCCTCCGCAGTGAGAGGAACAACGCTGCCAATAATGATAATGAAGAAGAGTAGGTCAGTATATCCCATGATCTGTCCACGAAGTAGACACAATAGTTAAACAATGGCGTCTCGACCAATTTGACAGATCATGATTTATACCGTTTTTGTTACCGCTGCGGCCTATATGCGGCCTATCATACCTGAAGAAACGATAAAGAAGCTGAGTTATATTACCTTGTTTACTGCCAACATAACAGACATATACCTGTCATGGCATCAACTTCTATTACTTTTTATTTCCTGTTTTACTGCGCACTTCCTCCGCGTAATTCAGGGCTGTGAATTGACCTAACTTCGCTTTGAATTACTCCAACCGGAACATGTCTTTGACATAAATTTGGTAATTCGCAAACTGTATACGGGGGAACAAACAATTTTATTAGCTTAGATAGCACAAATTGTAGAACGGGCAGGATTTACAAAAGGCTAACTCAGGACGAAATTGACGACTAGGATAGAGGAATTCACTTGAATTGGGTAGATGACAAAAAAATCTAATTAGTCCGTCAGATAGATTTCCAAAAAATATTGGACACATATTATTTCTTTTTTCACGTAAACAAAAAATGAAGTGCGTCGAAAACTCGTGTAACGTCACATTTGAGTACATTTTTTACTCCAATGTGACGTCACAAGCCGCACATGATCTTTGACACGTTTTATCTTCGTCAATTTGTATTAATTTGATAAAACAAAAAACACGTATCCAATTTTTTTCGATAATCTAACAGACGGATTAAACAGTTTCATATTTTTTCAGTCAGTCATCATCCCTATTACACCTGCCCATCCATCCATCTTGGTTAACATCTATTATAAGAGCTAACAATCTTTTTTGAACTATGATTCTCTGCCTCGGTCTAGTGGGTTCGATTCCCGGGTCGGACAAAGTGTTATTGGGTTTTTCCATCAGGAATTTCTCAGTAGCAGCCACGGAGTCTGGATTTGTGCCCGGTTGATGGCAATAGGCTCGCCTCCTATTACATGGGACATCAGCATAACTGGTGAAATGTAGGAGTCTTATTAGGTACACCTCTGCCTAAACCTTCATGCCTTTACTTTTAGGCACACGATACGGTCTAGATAGCACAACAGCTTTATCGATAATTCTCTTTACAAATAATGTTATTGTACTGTGTGTGTCCATTATCCTCTGTCGTGGCTCAGCCCTCACTCAACTTAGCAAACATACCTAGCTCACAAGGAAAGCATTCGCTGTCTCGATTACTTATTCTAACAAGAAGCATCTTTTGATTTGTAATGCGTCTAACATTCATCAACTATGTTTTCGTTTCTTTTTTCATACTACATACTATCTAGATTTTCTACCTAGCCTTTTCCAAATATGTTGAAGTCGGCTTCCAGTTCAATCTGCAGCTGAATACCAGTATTTAACATGGAGCGACTGCCTATCTGACCTCCACAACCCATTTGCTAGGTAACATGATACGCCGTGGAATTTGCTTTCACACTGCAAAGTAAACCTTTTGGTAACTTTGTTAATATGACTTACATGTAAGTTAGGCGTTGTAAAATAAGGGGCCGTTGTCGGCTCGCAAGTAGCTTTTTACAGCCAATAAGAGTGCTAATAACTTTGTCAGTAAAATGGTTTTACGTTATACGAACAGTCCTACGTACGGATGAATTTCATGGGATCAGGCGGTAGGTAGGTACAGGTTCTGTTTTGTTACTCTAATTCAATGGTAGGGAACTGTAGTTGGATAAATGAGAATAGTCATAAAAGAAATCGTTTGCTTTTGATGTTTTCTGAATTTGCTTTTACTGTTTGTGTCGCTGACAATACAAGAGATATAAACTTAAAATTATACAGAATGACCTGCCTGCTTACTGATCACAACTTATTTAATTTAACATTAAGGGTCTTTTCGTCTTTTCACTTTTGGTGGACAAGGTTTTATTTACGGTCTGTTCTTTAAATAAGGTTTTTTTTTTGTTTTTTTTTTTTATTATTTTGTTTCCTGAATTCGCTTATACAAAGGTATAAGCGAATCTGTATTGTATTCACCTATGTATGCACTTATTTAAGAAACTACAACTACTTTTAACTTAATATGCTGGGTAGTCAAGCCATTGACATCGTTCATAAGAGCGTCATCTCATCATATGCATAATAGTGATGAATATTTAAAAGTGCTTACTTCAGAGACGTTTAGCTCTTGGGTGCCTACCAAACTCTTTTGCTTATTGTTAACCATTTAACATGGCTGAATATTTACGGTTTACATGAAAAACATGGTGGTATGGCATTTTAACACGCTTTTTTAAAGACTTTTAAAAAGCGAACAATTTTACACTTCATAGTTTACAAAATAGTAATAACTTACTCAATTACGTAGGGCAACTTCAACCACTAATTTTCCTTAGAAAATGTACTATGATAAATTAGGGGATGCCTTAATAAAAGGGACCCCATAACTTCCCATGAGTGTCATAATAAGCGGCCAAGGGTAGCAGATTATGGCCTTACGTGGCAACACCATGTATTCTAAATTTTAAGTTTAAATGACTATATTATTATGCTTTTACGAAGGGCTGTTGGTTTCATGAGTTTTGAAAAGTTTTGGTGTGTAGATTATTTTGATGGTTTTGGTTATGATAGTACTTTACTTGGCTAACTCCTTCCAAGAAGATTTGCTAATGGTAAAACCGAATGCCTACACAATTGACAATAGTTTCAAAGCGAATTTTAACGTCGAACGTCTCAAAAATTGCCAAAAACAAAAAAAAAGCCAAGACCGTTTTCCCAGACTATCCCTACACAATTTAACACAAAAGTAGCTGAATCGATGCATTTAAGACCACAAAACTCTTAAAGGAAATAGCGTTCAAAACTTTGATCAGCGGCCAAATGTAATCCGTACCTGAAAGGTCCCGACTACACGGATCTTGGCACGAATTCTTAAACTGTCCCAGGCTATGTTAAAATGAATACCTAGCTGAGGAGGGTTAACATGGAAACTCGACGCAATATCGTCTAGGAAGCCTATAGAAAATCTAAGGAATGAACAATGTATAAGTTCGATATTTCGGAAACTTCCGAGTATTAAGGTACAATAAGTTGTAATGGAATCACAGACCGCAAGGACACGCCTGCAACTCTATGACAACAAATGCAAAACTTCTGTGAATGATGACATTGCCGATTTGCCGCCTGATGCCTCTTTCTTCTTTTAAAGCCAGTCACCAAATTGGTTCGACAAAGGTTTTCGGGTTGTAAACAGTGTTCTATCTTTTACATTCTTAAGGTAAAAGGTACCATCCACCGTCAGAAGCTTTCAATTGAATCCCAAACTAGGCGAATAAACCGCGTCCTCATGTGACCAGATCTATGAACGTCGACGAAGCGAACGGAGTACATTTATTTCAGAATCTTAACAGGTAGCGTTCTGTAGTTTTTGTCTACCTGCCTAGAGAACTAAAGACGTAACTTTATGTATGTAGTCGAATATAATAGAGTGATAAAGCATCGTCTTCCCTTAGTAAAACAAACTTTCTCACTTTAATGTAGTGTAGAAATTTTGCCTACACGCCGCCGCCGGGACAGGTAGGCGCTGCGAAATTACTTAACGACGGTTCCGAAGTAGCGCGGGGAATAATTACAGTGGTACTAGTTGCTATGTCTTATCTGCTTTACTGTTGAAGTTACGAACGTGTGTGCGTGTTGTGTTATTAGTTTTATAGTACTGGAAGATATATTTGTGTGGGTTCCTGTTCGTTACTGAATCTAATATGAGGATGATTGTAGAAACATGAGCTAACGCAAAAAGCTTTTGGAAATTCAGAATCACTGGTAGATGCTGACGAAACAGCCGTATATCTATACCAATCTATGTATGTACATTCTATTTTTTTTGTCACATTCCTTCTTGTATCGACACTATAGAGAAGGAGGAATGTGACAATTGCTGGGATGTTTCTTTGGTTGCCTCAAAGAATATAATAAATAAATAAATATCGCTGGACATACACACAGCGCCATCTAGTGCCCCACTAAGCAACGAGGCTTGTGTGGTGCACACCAGATAGTTGATATACTACATAGACACTTTTTGTTTGTAAATACATACTTATTATACATAATTATAAACATCCATGACTCAGAAACAAATATCCATGCTCATCACACAAACATTTGCTCCTACCGGGATTCGAGCCCGGGACCCTAAGAACGTAAGGCAGCATCAGTACTGCTGCGCCATTCGGGTCGTCAGAAATCACAAAAGTATCGGAATGTCATCGAAACAGGAGGAAATGATATTATTGGCCCTGTGTGACATTGTACAGGAGCAATGAATCATCTGATGGCGCTAAGTTCACATAATTATCGAATGCTAAAAGCAAATGGTCTTATCTTTTTTATAATTATTTTTTATTCTATCGGACTCGGAGTATCTTCATTATTCAGTGCACACCTTTATTCAAGACAAAACAAATTTATTTACAGCAGTATCTTCTAACAAATTAAACCGGAACGGGAAGTTTTCCTTAAAAATATTCTCATTAGCAATTACTATCACGCAACAATATCTCGGCAAACTTTAATTAAATATAGTCATTAAAAATATTTATAACCCCCGACGCGACGGTAAGACTTGCATTTTTATGAGTTTTTAAAAGATACGTTCAGATAGTAAGAACGAGAGACCCGATAAATATGCTGTGTTGGTAATTAAGACTGCACGTGTATTATTTTATGCACGAAAAGTCTCCTTGCGAAACTAAGTCTCTTTGCTATCTTTTTCTTTTTAAACGTAGCTATTTTTTGTAAAATAAAGTTGGGCCATACTTATTTCGCCACCATGCCCAGATTTGCATTCTTGCTGTGTCCGATTTTCTTCGGTATCATCATCTGCCTAGCCTTTTCCCCAATTATGTTGGTTTCGGATTCCAGTCTAACCAAATACAGCTGAATATCAGTGTTTTACATGGATCGACGCCTATCCTCGATATCACCTCTCCTCCTCTATACCTCCACAACCCTGTTAGTACTGGGTAATACGAAACCCTTCGGTAAGACTCGTTGTCAGACTTTTGGGCAACTGACTAGGTAGTCACAGTATTTACAGGTGTAACGACTGTCAAAGATCTACAAATGACAGCCAGGACCAACGGCTTAACGTGCTATCCGAGGCACGAAGGAAACTCTGCAAATAATGAGTAGACACCCATCCACGGATCAACCTAGGCAAGCACGGCTTAACCTAAAGATGCGACCCGAGCGGCTGTTATTATTTAGCCACGTGCTCCTCACGATTTTCTTTTGTATAACAGGTTGAATTGATTCTGCACACAAATGTGTGAGCAAACGTTTCCAAAGAGAATTCACATTCATGTCGCCCGCAGCAAAGACATCTTCAAAAATGCTTTTTCTCGGAAGATTCCGATCTTCAATGCATATGCAGCATCTCTCGAAGAACATGGCATACCTTTTATATCGGGCCACGTGCCCTGACCACGTGAGGAACTGATGTCTGCATCAGCGAGTGTTGTTAGAGGAAAACGAAAGAAAGAAAAATTATTTGATGGGCCTCGCACAGGACAATTATACAGGGTGTTAAAGTAGTCGCGTGCCATAGAGATGAGTTCAGTATCGATAAAGGAACCCGTAAAAAAAATCCAAAAAAAAAATTGCAAGATCAACCTAATTTAGTACCTACTAACTTAAAATAGCAATCGTTTAGAATTAAAATTACTTTATATTGCTATTTGAAGTTCGTAGGTACCTACTAAATTAGGTTGATCTTGCGATTTTTTTTTTTTTTGTATTTATTTTTATGGGTTCCTCTAACGATACTAAACTGGCCCCTAATCTATGGCACGCGACTACTTTAACACCCTGTATAGAGCGATGTTGTTGATTAGATAATGGGAAACAAAATAAACTAACCTTTTTTTATCAATTGCCTACAAAATGCCAAGAATAACACCCGTATCTATAGTGATTACTTGAGTAAAAGTAATAACTCTAGATACGATTTTTATTCTGTAATTTAGTAATTACTTCCTTACTTCGCTTAAATGCTTGTCTATAGACGTAGGGTCGGACCCTAGGAACTAACAGATTAGGTAAACGGTACCTGAAAGCTACATACACAGTTTCACCACATCGTAAACTAACAATGTAGTAGATTTGTGAAGCCAATGTATCGTCTCTACGATATTGTTTTATGATGCCAATGGCGGTGTTCTGAGCCATTTGCAGGTGACGTTGAAAGCTTTTACATGTATGTATCAGTTTTATGTTATGTCCTTTAGTTTGCGCTTTGTCGTGTTTATGTTGTACTAAGATGCAGCTAAAGATATTCTATCTTATGTCATTTGTTACGTGGGCTATTTTTCCCGTGAAATATTGCGAACGCCACGCGCGAAAAGCTGCGCGTAAAAGCTAGTCAAATCTTATTACAGCTGATGACGTAAGTTAGCTATAATTATTCTGGCGAAAATTTGTTATTACCACAGAGTAGTAATAAAATAAATAAATATCGCTGGACACACAGCGCCATCTAGTGCCACACTAAGCAACGACGCTAGTGTCGTGGACACGTGATAGTTGATATACTACATAGATACTTTTTGTTTGTAAATACATACTTATTATACATATAAACATCCATGACTCGGAAACAATGTCCATGATCATCACACAAACATTTGTTCCTACCGGGATTCGAAACCGGGACCCTAAGAACGTAAGGCAGCCTCAATACCGCTGCGGCATTCGGGTCAATAGTTTAGTTTTTTTAATTGTTAACTTACTCCTTAAGTAACTACAAAAGTAGAAGCATATTGCGTAGCTGTCATTCCAGGATACACTTATAGTGACACTTATGGTAACACCTTTAACATAGCGATTGATTACCAAGTAGGTACATGTCAAAACGCAGTGAAACGCGACAAATCAACCAGCCTAAAACAGACGACGACACACACCAAACATTTAACAGCTAATCCAGCGCTTATCTAACACAACCAGTATTTATCCGAACACTGCAACACATCACTCGTTGGTTGCAGCAACCATTACAACGCACGACACGCGATTAATCCCGGTAACCATCTACATCGGTGACTGAGCGGCAACCGATTGGTTGTGCAACCAACTATTTATCGTGGAGTATAATGAGACCGAAGGGACATCGGGCTATTAATATGTGTTTAGAGCTAGCTGGATTGGGGATCGTTTAGTTCCTGTTTTTGGTTGAACGTGACTTGTAACGTGTAGTGAACTAATTGGGAAGGTGATTGAACAGGCTGTTTGGTAAGTCTGGATTTTAGTTACATGTTATCACTAGACAATGAACTGGTTTCACAAATTTTAGGATGAGCCAGGACAGTTGATGAAGGATTGTAACTCATTGGGTGTCTGAAGACGGATATTGTCTGACACAGGCCCAATAACGCTGTCGTGACGATTTTTACTCGCAGAGAAAATTAGATAAGTATACTGCTTGTTACGAAAACTACAGAAAAGTCTAACAAGTTACACCGATCGTCTTAATTCAAATCACAGGTTTACCTTGTCATTAAACGACGGTATTGACAGTTCACTAACTTCTCTAAATGAGAGCATTAAACCATGGCCTACTTGTCAAAGTCACTGCCCAAAGTGGACCTGTTTATTCTGACAGAGCTGCTTTTAAGACATAAAACACCACGACGCCACGATTAACATGGCCATGTACCGGGCCAAGTAATAGATAGTGACAAGACATACCATCGATACGAATGATAAGATATAGAGAAGAAGATTTGCTAGGTGACGCAATGAATAAAACTGCGAAAAAAACAGTAAAATATCTATAAATCAAACAATTACCCACCAAACCACTTAATCCATTCACCCATTTAAATGAAAGTGGTTCTCATAAAACCGGCTGCCAATAAAACAATCGTAGACAGCAACAGTTGCACTACCGGTTGTACAAGAGACAATCGTTGTATAAATTACAGTGCATGAAAACATTCGCGACTGCGATTTGGTTGTGCCAGAAAAGTTGGAGAGTTGTACGGGAGAGAATTTGGAGCGGTGACGACGCGGGTATTTTTTGTTTAAATGTTAAACATAACTGAGGAATTATCGGTATACCTACCTACCTACTAAAGGAACACCTTTGCCTAACCACCTAAAAATAGGGTATGATGATAACATAACACCCAATTATAAATTCTGCTTGTTTGCCAACTTTACAGTCGCAAACCACCTCCCACTCCACACCCCACTTCCCCAGAACAACTACTTCACAAGTAATTACTGTATAAATAGACGTATTAGGCAGAAGTGTCTCTATAGTACCTACTACCATATTTCGCCAGTTATTTTTAAGGTCCCACGTAGTAGGGACAGAAAAAATGAGAAGCCAGCATGTACCCAGCAGTGGGTGATTTCGGGCTGAAATAATGATGATGTGGTTGGGGGCGAGCCAGTTAACATCAAAAGGGCACAAATCCAAACTCCAACAACACTTTCTGGTTTTTGAGGCACAAATAATCTTATCCACCTGGTAACACAAAACATTTCCTCAAAGAAATGCAGCGTTTTCCTTCACAATAGACGTCCCTATATACCCAACAGTTTGGCTCCGGGTTGGAACCGCGGCGGCCTGAAAAAAGCGGTCCATAATTAAATCGGTGCGCGCCAAGAAACTGTCAATATCTGTGCAATGCCTGTAGGCTCATAACGGTAAACTTGGCAGGTGACTGCGGGCCATTGTTTCATTTTGTTCGGCTGAACGAATATTCTGATAATGGACGGAAATTATTGTGTACGGAAAATGTTTTGGTCTATTTTGATCGTGGAGAAATCAAATGCTCAATGTTTAAAGCAGTAGGAATTATTGATGGGGAAACATTACCTTTTTTTTTTTTTTTTTTTTTTTAGGATGGGAAATCATCAAATGACTTCTCCCGCTCTGGGCTGAGCAGGAGGGAGTGTCAGACTTTTACTGACTAAAACCCATCCATGTTCCTTCATCGCCCTTTGTGTTCCGGGGCCACGGTATCTCTTTCGAATAGTCCCGCAGCCCCGGCAGGCTTCGGCCCTTGCGGACCCCTTCCTTATTGCTGACTCTCTTTGAGGCGCGCGTGGAACACGAACGCGCCGTCGACACGGCCTGTCGTCATGAGACGTACGGACGGCGAGCTAGCCCATAGCTCCCCGTCCACAGGCCCGCGCCTACGGTGGCCGGAAGCCACCACGTGGCCCCCGACGCCCGGGGCGTCTCCCGCGGCGGCCGGGACGTGAGGATATCTCCCTCTCACGTTCCGCCACCTCCTTCGCCAGCATGACTGCTTCGCAGAAGGAGGTGACGGCGTCCCATTCCGTCTCGCTCCGGACCATGGCACGAACCAGGGCCGGAAGCGAGAGGTCGCCGCCGCCGATCGACACCTCGAGGACACGGCGGTGCTCCACCCAAGCAGGGCACACCTCCACCGTGTGCTCCACCGTGTCCTCCGGTCGATCCTCACAATGGAAACACCCGGGCGTCTCCTCCCGCCCGATTCGGTGCAGGAACTTACCGAAACATCCGTGTCCGGTAAGAACCTGCGTCAGGCGGAAAGTGAGGACGCCGTGGCGTCTCTCCAGCCACTCCTCAAAGAGGGGACTTACCGCCACTATCGTGGCGTGCCCTGCACGGGGTTGCGACAGTCGCTCTCTCCATGCCGCCATGAGATCCCGCCGGAAGTCCGTCCGCTGAGCGACAATTTGCCGCGGCAGCGGAGTTTCCCCCCGGCGTAGCGCCTCCGCGCGCCACTCGTGTAGGCGCGCGAGGACTATCGCCTCCAGATCCCATGGCGGCAATCCGGCAAGGAGGCTCGCCGCCTCGCGGGATATCGTGCGGTACCCCCGGATCAGCCTTACGGCCACCACCTTTTGGGGCGCGTTCAAATGGTTGGCAGCTCGCTGCCTCAATGAACGCGCCCACACCGGGGCCCCGTAGAGGGCCATGGACCGCACGACTCCCGCGTAGAGCCTCCGGCAGGAGGCGTTTGGCCCCCCCAGGTTGGGCAGGAGCCGCCTGAAGGCAGCCCCTGTCCGCTCCAGTTTAGGGGCCAAACGTCGGAAGTGCTCCGCGAAGTTCCACCGGCTGTCGAGGACGAGACCTAAGTACTTTAACGTCGACTCGACGCCGATGGATACCCCTCCCGCCGTCACTGCTGATCCCGGAGGTGGCGCATTCCGAGGCCCATGAAAGCACATGGCCTCGGACTTGTGCAATGCCACCTCGAGGCCCAGTTGCCGGATCCTCTCAACGACTATCGCAACCCCGCGTGTCATTATTTCGGCCGCCGCCTCGTGCGACCTCCCCTGTGCCAGCACCAGCGTGTCGTCTGCATAGCAGACAACGCTGACGCCGCTAGGGAGGTCGGCGCGCAGCACCCAGTCGTAACCGATGTTCCACAAGGACGGGCCTAGAACCGATCCCTGCGGAACACCGCACGACATCTCTCGCCGGTTCCAGTCTCCGCTGCGACCGGGGTAGATGACATACCTGTCCGCCAGGTAGTCGCCGACCACACGACGGAGGTAGGTCGGCACCCGGTGATACCGGAGTGCCTCCCTTATGCAGCTCCAGGGCATGGAGTTGAAGGCGTTGGCGATGTCGAGAGACACCGCCAAGACAACCCCACCCCTGGACACCGCATCCCCCGTCGTGAGGGCTCTCACGCGCATGATGGCGTCCACCGTCGAGCGCCCCTTGCGGAAACCATACTGGTGTTCCGCAAGGTCCGGCCCGGTCCCCGCAAGGTGCTCGGCGAGGCGGTTTGCAATTACTCTTTCAAAGAGCTTGCCCACCTCGTCGAGCAGCACCACGGGCCGGTAGGCGGACGGAGAGTCCGCCGGGCGCCCCGGCTTCCGAATGAGGACCAGCTTCCCCGTCTTCCAACGAAGCGGGAACTGGCCTCTCTCCAAACATGCGCTAAAGAGCCCTTCGAGTCGGGGCCCGAGAGCCTCTGAGGCCAGGACCCAGGCTTTGCCAGGCAAGCCGTCGGGTCCCGGGGCGGTATTTTTGGCACCTAGCCTTCGTACCGCCACTCTCAGGTCTACCCCGGGGAAACATTACCTGCAGTATTCATTGATCGGGAGTTAACACTCATCTGAGGAATTAATGAGTTGCAATTTGGTAGGAAGATTATAATCATGATTAGTCTAGGATATGGTGTAAAATGGTGGAGTCGAGCTGTGACCGGGTGGCGTCCAAGGAACGGAAAGAGAAGTGTTGGTCGTCCGGCGGCGAGATGGGCAGACGACATTGTTGCCATCGCGGGAATATCCTGGATGAGGCTGGTACAACAACGTGGAGCTTGGCACAAGCAATGAGAAGCCTGTACCCAGCAATGGATGAAGTCGGGCTGTGGATGAAGATGATGATATTGTAAAATACGTAGCTATGATCTAAACCGTAAAAGATGAATAACTGGATGCTATCGCAAAAATTGTCAGCACCAGCACATTATTCCACAAGCCCTCACGGGGCTAACGCGGATTAGAGTCTACTCCCTCTACCCTGCTAGAGGGAGTAGACCTAGAGTACCTTCTACCTGACTTCCCTCTCTACTTTGCTTTAAACAGTGTCACCCATCCAATACAAAATCAATGGAAGTTAATCAACATCCTAATCTTTTAGCGTTACTTTATTAGCTCCCCAAGGTGTGTCGTGTTTATCGCGTCGTTTTGTCCAGAGTTAAGCGCTGAGCGTTCAGGCTGATACGGGTTATGAGTGCGGTATAACATTTTGTATGCAGTAGATTGTGGAAAGTCGGGGACATGTTTACGAAATAAATATTCTCAATAGCTCATACATTCAGTAAGGTCTTCTATGACTAATCTCTGAATATGAGGTTTGCCTATCGCTGCCCAGATATCTGCACTAGTAGTAAGCTTCATGTAGTGATAGCCTAGTGGTGTGACTGTTCGACTGCCAAATCAAATGTCTCGAGTTCAAACCCAAGGCACGCACCTCTGTTTTTTCGGATTCATGTGCGTATTGTATAATTATCACTTGCTTCGGTGAAGGAAAACATTGTGAGGAAACCAGCATGCCTGAGAGATATTTCTTGACTGCATGTAAAACCACGTCAGAAGCCCATCATGGGCGGTATTAAACTCTGACACCAGGTTACCAGGCACTAACCACACGATAAAGAAGAAATAAAATAACAATATTTATTTGTTCAAGACTTAAACCTATTTACAATAATTGTACCTTAATTAGACTAATTTAGTGGCAAAGAATGAAAGCGTCCACAGTTTATTTGTCAGTTTATTTGTCCTGTAACGTACAAAACAATTCCATACAGGTACACAAAACTTCAAAATTATATGACTTGGGTCTATTTGTATAATAACGAAGTAGCTAATTTCTTGTAAACACAGCCGATAGAATTTTCTACCCTACGTAAGTAACTAAAATGGAACTAGCAAGACTAACATGGGACTGGGCAGGCCATGTCAGTCGGATGCCCGCACAGCTGTGGGCCCGAATATCGCAGGACTGGAGCCCTGAGACAGCTAGACGGGATCGCGACAGCCCGAGGAGAAGATGGCGGGACGTTTTGGATGGCTTCCTGGCGAATTGGCGAGAAGAAGCACACCATCACGAGAAGTGGAAGGAATGGGGGGAGGCCTTTGTTCAGGAGTGGGTCAATACGGGCTAACTAAAAAAAAAAAAGTAACTATTGTTTTAGAGACAGTCTGTTGCTCAATTTATACCTTCCGTAAACGTCTCCAAAGCCATCAAAATCCCCCAAACTCCCCACCAGTATGCTCCACACCTTTACAGCTAGACTTTGATGACACACAGCTTACAATGTCACTTTTATCTACCAACATATACATTAACGCATCGCTTAGCCGCACTCCGACGGCCACTGGTCGTAAACCAACAATGTAACGTGCTCCATCGAAAGGATTTTAACTGCATTGTTGATGGATTGTGTGTTCGCGACGATATTCAATAGAATGATAAAATAAACGATGTGTTTATGTATCCGCACGGATTAGAGACCATGCCAGGATGGTTGGTGTGTGGTGAAAACGAATGAGGACAGAAATTAGTCGTATTGTTTGAATACAAATGTCTGGACAAAATTAGGAAGAGCCACTTACGTGCACGTATTAATTGCGTGAAAATCAGTTCCTGGAAACATTTGTGATACTGAGATCCTAGAATTAAAATTCTGATGAATCATTAAAGAAAAGTTATCATTTCGAAATTCTTTAATATTTTTATTGAACACTTAATAAGTACTGTTTAGTCTCATATCAAGCTCATACCTTCCAAGCAGCACAAAAATTACATAACATCACACCTGTAGTCCCCGAAGGGTTAGGTAGAGCTGTACCTAATACTAAACCCACATTTCACCAGTTATGTTTCAGTCCCATGTAATAGGAGGCGAGAGTATTGCCATCAACCGGGCACAAATCGAGACTCCGAGACTAGAAAAATCCAATAACACTGCCCGACCTGGGAATCCAACCCCGGACCCTGTGCTCAGCAGTTGCACTTACGATCACTATACCAACGAGGCAGATTAAATTAGGGCCTACCAAAAGCCGTTATTTAGATGTTTTCTAGTGTTAGGACTGTTTTAAGTATAGTATGGAATATTTTGAACTCACTAAACATCCACCGTCTACATAAAACCTTATCTTCAACGTCTAAACATCTTAATATTGTCACTTTTCATCCATCTTCAAACTGTTTCAAAAGTAAATTGCTTTTCCAACTTACATAGAGCGGAGCGTCGAAATTTACAAGTCGTAATGTTTCAATTTATTTGTAAATCAGTTTAAGTTGCACAAACACAAGGCGGTGCGGAAAAATCCCGAGCAGTGTTGCGTCTGTAGCGAACGATCCCTAATATGTTAAGGATGATAGTGATGGGACACGTCGAGGTAAAAGTGTAAAGTGAATGTGTGGTTTTGTAAAAAAAATCAATCAAAGAAAAATATGTGTGAAGAATTTTGGAGGGGGTCGTAGTAATAATAACAGTCGCACGAGTTTATTTCGATTAAGATTTGCTTGCCGAAGTTAACGTTAAGGTAAGGTCTCGGCTGTCATTTGTAGATCTTAGTCAGTCGTCAGACATCATGGGTAGTCTGAGTACTGAAAGTCTAACATCCAATCTTACCAAGGGGTTTTACCTAGTAATTGAGTTGTGGAGGTCAGATAGGCAGTCGTTTCATGCAAAATCTTAGTACGAGTAGTTGCATCCGGTTAGCCTAGAAGCTGACCCCAATATAATTGAGTGAATGCTGCGCATGCCGTGTCGACGGCGCGTTCAAGCAAGGGCCGATGCTAAGAAGGGAAGGGCTGAGAAGGACTAAGACTGAAGGGCTAAGAAGGATCATGGATAGGTTTTATTCAGTGCAAGTCTGACACTCCCTTCCGCTCCGCCCAGAGCGGGATCATTTGATGATTACCTACCCTTCCGAAATAAAAAAAAAATGCTGGGTATATGCTGATTCTCGAATAATGTATAATCCCGCTCACTCTCATGTCACATCACTAGCAACGCCCTCTCAAGGCGACGCGTACTTTGCATGTTGAGTGCGCGCGCTGATACCAGCACAGCAACGCCTTTTGCACTTCACCCAGAATGCAGTTTAGTTATCCAATTCAATTCAAGTTTATGGTGCGGGCCCAACCCCGCACCATAAACTTGAATTAGATTATAGAGAGAGAGAGAGATTATAAGATTAGAAATCTTAGACTTAGAACATGCTTGAATTATGGGCTGGATATTGGGTAAGCCCTTTATCCGTTGAAAGACAATACAATAAAATAATTAAATAAATATAGGCCGTATTGTGACTTGGAATCACAGTTTTTCTATAATACATATTTCTTCTGAAAATAGTTTTTATTAACTCCTAAGTAAGTTTTTTTTAAAAGACCTTGTTTGTATTAGAAAAGAGAAAGTTCAGTTATGTAAAGTATTTAAAAACATGAATCACAAGATCAATTTATAATTACAATGCACAGAACCTTCATAATCAATAATAAAAAAAGTTGATATCGTAAAAAGTTTATAGAGAACCAAGTTAACAATAGTTATTGAAAAAAAAAAAAAAACTCGACTAAAACCAAAAATAAGTCTAAACTAGTAGTTTAATAGATCTATGTTACCTATTTCTAGCATAATTCATTCAAAACGCTGCAAAAGTCAACACGGTTGCTACCTCGCAATATCCAACATTTCTCCAAAATCTACGCCCGTAATACCCGCCATTTTGCTCTCTAAGCGCACAAAACACAGTTTCGTCCACTGCCATTCAAAGCCATGCACACGCGACATCCAAATTAAGGCTCTTAATCATCCTTTGAACATAGTCTAGGAGCCAGCGAACAAAATATAACATTCATAAAAGTACAATTTAGTCGCGAGTATGTACACATACATACATGTGACGACGGTACGTGAGTTGTCTGTCCTTAACGTTGTACGAATTTACGAAACAAAGACTTATAGCCGGGAAAATCCTATTTCAAAAGTAGTTCTGCTAAACGATAAACGACTTTATGTGAAAATGGTAGGGTAGGTTTCATGTTGTATGTAAGGAATTCGGTTGATAATTCAGTTTTGAAAGGAGACGCCCCCGTTGCATCAGTTTGTTGTTGATTCTTATAATTTTGAATTAATGAACGTTGTTTTATAGGCTTAGTTCAGAGTTTGAGCTATGTGTATACTTCGTTAATTATTCGTATACACACACAATGTTCTGAAGATTCTCTTGAGCAAGCCTTCAACTTATATTTATGTCCCTCTACTAGCTAAAAGTTCGTAACGCAATAGGCTGGCTTCGACGTAGTTGATGTTACGTAAACTATGCTGTAGTAGCAGCTACAGAGCCACACAAGCTAAGCTATCGTAGCAGGTGACCGATCATTACAATTATAAAACCATAAAAGGTTATACGTTTGTCCGACCGATAAATACTATCGATGGTCCTTAAAATCTTAACTTCTAAAAGAGATTTTAATCAGTATCTTCTACAAAATGTCCTTCCTGTATGTACCATTATCTAACTCGACCAACAAAAGGCACTTCCATTCCATCCCAACGTTCAGCTTGCCAATTCATCCCACTAAAAAGGCGAATACCACAAAACGTTCCATTCACAAATTCACATCGCAATTACGGGGACAATTTTACGTTTTTTTTTTTTCAGCCAAGCGGTTGGCAAGTGTCCTATATGTGTCCAGGATGTTTGTGGTCCCAAGTGGCCGCCAGATTGTAATTAAACCCTCTCGTGCCAAGAAACTGTCCTAACAACATGTCGACCGCACATGGCCCGTGTTTTTTGAACAAGTTTTACAAAGCTGATGTTTTATGAAAACATTTTTTTTTTGTAAAGTTCGTGATTATGTTAAGTTGAAAGGAGTTGGGTGTATTAGTAGTCTAAGTAGACTTTAATGTGGCTGTATCAAAGACTTGTTTGTTTCGCTAGACTTGTTAGAAGGATTGCTAATTTATTCTCGGTTACACAGAAACATTGGGTAAGCTCTACCAGTAATTAAAAGTAACTCAAATAGTATAGATTTTGACTGAAGCAGCTGAACATTCTTATTTAACGTGATTTTTATGAGTATGTAAGGATCGTAGCAGACGGCGTTCTATAGTTTTCAACTAACTGTATTCCATGGGGAAATGGCATGAATTTATGTATGTACAGCTGTGCCCCGCAGTTTACTTGAGTCCTTAGAGTTGTAGCGTGATGTGATAACCTATAATCTTTCTCAAAAATTGGCCTATCAAATGTCAAAACTCCGATTGGTCGTTCCAGAGATTCACGTTCAAACAAACAAACTCTTCTTTATACTTTCCATTGTACTTTAGCTGGACTCTCTTGTCTCTTATGAAATCCAAGGTCAAGTAGACCAGTTTTCTTCAAACACGAAAAAACTTTAACAAACCCGCAATAATACGCGATAAAGAAAAGTATCTCCGACGTAAACGGGACACCGACCAAAACAAACCATTTTCCCAGAAAAACTAAAGTAAATCACACTCAGCCGATATATCGTAAGTTTAAAGACAATGACGAGTATCGGATTTGGATCGGCGCCACACGCGCGTGGAATGAGGCGATTTAGGCGAGCGCCGTGACGAGAAACGCAAGTGTGCGCCGTCACTCATGTCTCTGCGTTATGGCTCATAATTGTTGGGTGTTGGACGATCTTTGAAGGATTTAGTGAAGAAAGAAATGTGACGAGGCATCCCATCTGGATCGGATCTTAAAAAGTGGGACAGACTGAATAAGGAGCTCGTGGCTAAATAATAACAGCCGCACGGGTCCATCTTTGCCAAGGTTGGTCTGTGGATGGGTGACCATTATTACATACTGAGTTTCCTCCGTGCCTCGGAAAGCATGTTAAGCCGTTGGTCCCGGCTGTTATTTGTAGATCGTTGGCAGTCTTTACAGGTGGCCCGAATGTCTGACAAACAGTCTAACCAAAGGGTGCCGTATAACCCACTACCAACTGGGTTGTGGGGGTCAGATAGGCAGTCGCTCCATGTAAAATACTGGTATTCAGCTGCATCCTGTTAAGCTGGAAGCCAACCCCAATATAGTTGGGAAAAGGCTAGGCAGACAATAAGACTGAATGCGGCCGGTGAAGAATTTGTTGGGATGTAATTTTGTTTGAAGCACTGCCTTATAATCTGTTATCTGACTATCATTCCTAACTGCGTAGTATTTCTCAGCGAAATTATACCAAATAATTAACAGTTTCATAACTTGATACGAAAAATTGTAAGTTAAGACGTAACAGATATAATTAACAGAGAACTGAAGAAATGAAAAACACAGTCTAGTGAGGGCCAATAAAATGATAAAAAGCCGGCGATAGACTTAATTTTCTTTATGGAGTATTACTATTATCAGTGAGTAACTATTCATGTCGCTAACATTTACTATGTCTATAATCAATCGAATCTACAACCAACACGAAAAAATACTCTAAAAATTCATGCAACATTTGTATAAAATAAAAATCCGTGGTATAATGTTGAGATTCGTTACCTGTCGCATAACGCATTATGGCGCTTCTGTATTCAGAGTCGGCGCCAAAGTACAATGGCGTCGAATGTACAGTCATGAGCACTTATATGTGTACACTTAGCGAAAAATTAAAAAAAAAAAAAAATTCAAAAGCGATTACTTCGAGGTTGCTAAGATTTATTATAGATTATAGATAAAACTTATTTCTTATTAGTTTGGGTTCCAAAATACTGTGATCGTTATAACATAATTATTAAAATGGGGAAGGTTGAACCAAGCTCATTGTAGATAAAATGACACTAACCACAGATTTTGAACCAATAAGTATGTTTGGAAGTAGTTATGCCAGCGCCATTAGTTTCACAGTTACCTTCAACAATGCAACAAGAAAACAGTTAAAATATTACTTTCAAAAGCAGCTACATGGTATGGTAGGCAAATAAAAATCAGCGTTCTACTAAAACTAGAATATTAAGAGTATTTCGATTAAAAAAGATAGAATTAAAAATAAAATACACCTACCTTCACATCGACCTGAGATTTCAAACACTTCTTTAATTTGTTCCAAATTCAAAAAACAAACATAAACCTTCCTACTCCCAAAAAGATAAAACCTTCCCATTCACCCTACATACATATTACTTCCCGTGACTGTACCGTCATAGGTGGCCAGTGATTAATGAGCCCCGACTATGCACCCACTTTGTGGTTACATTGACTGATTGCCACGGCTCTGCTGGCACCGTGTTTTACAAATCGTCGTGAGACTTTTTGGCAGTTAGATTTTGAAGACTGGAAAATATATGAGGTTTGGTTCAGGGTATGTATTTTGGTGACAGTTTATAACCAATATATTGTAATTATGATATACAATTTTTGTTTAAGATACAAACAGCAACTTTTCTCTCTTCGGAAGTATAGTTGAATAGCAAAGCACAGAGTCGACGTCAAGGCCAAGACCTGGTGAAGGCCACGGGAATCCGCTGGATACGAAAAGCACAAGACCGAGAAATTTGGTGACGCTCGTTTAAGGCCTATGTCCAGCAGTAAAAACACGCTTATTTTTTTAGTAGGGAGGTTCCTGGTTACCGCTGCTAATGCAATACACCAACACAATAATTGCGATACTATCCCAGAGAGAAAAGACAGAGTTTCTGTAATCCCTCATCACCACACCTCGACACTGGACCTAGACAGTTTCAGCCCATAATTATTTAAGCCAAGAAGCTTATCTCTGTTTTTATTTATTGTTACCAGTGTTACTTTCTAACACAATAAAATATACTTACTATACTTACATTCTTCTATAACCGAACTCATAAATACACACTTAGTTAATTTACTCGTTATCTATTTATTTGTAACCATTTATTTAAGTATACATTTTGTTTGAAACTGTTTTCCGTCACTTCCCCCTCAAGGTTCATTGGAAGACCAGCGTCAGACAGCATCACCATCTCCTGTCTGGCATGAATGCTGAAATGGACATTTTTTGCGCAGCCGTGAGGCACACAGCACATACTTATTTCGTATCTTTTTTATTATATGTGCGTGTATTTTAATAACTGACGTCCAATAAATATTTTTCTTTCTCTTTCTTCAATGCTGGAACTCCTCTCATAAAGAGGGAGTCGGCAATAATCCACCCCTTCTTCCAATTTTCGAATTTTCGGAAGTAGGACACGCTGATTTCCTCTCACTGATTTGAGAGCAGTGGTGATGAAAACACACGCACCATAACCTGCTGCATCAGTATCCCTACGCGCAGCATTAATAAGTACAGATAAAATACGACCGTTCAACATAATTTATAAGTCTAACAAAGTTTAATTTTAATAAGAGAGACTGAGCACGCACTAGACGAAAAGAGGTGTGTGTTCTCGTATTTGTTTTAGGCATAACTAGCAGAAATATATGGGTTTTCCTGGAATATTTAACGTTAAGCAAAGTCAAATTTATGGAATATGTATATGATTTAAGAAATATGTTTCCGAATAAAAATACCAGATATGGGACAAGTATATAATCGAAGAATGCAGGAACTTTGTGTAGGTACTATCGAGGACACTCCCACCTGATCACCACTAAGCTAATTTTTGCTTGCACTTAAAACATAGAAACGCTCTCTATCCCCGCCCCGTTGACTTTATAATAAATAATTAATGAAAAAAATACCGATCGGCGACACATGCCAAACGAGAGTTATTGTTATTTTGCGCGCCAAAGTTGACGCTTTCCTAATAGGCCTAAAGTTTAAGGTTGAGTGGCTCGGCGCCTCCGCATGATTCAAACGAAAAAAATTTTAACTGATCAGGCGGATAAGACCACGACTGTACACCAGCTGTGGCCATCCCATTATCATGTGGGTAGTGACTAGTAAACTAACTAGAAAAGCTAAGAAGTTAATAATATGTACGATACGTTGAATTTTGTAGTCTAGGTACTCGCCTCTGGGCTGCGGGGCTGTTCCGGGCTGCAGGACTGTTCGAGGGCTGTCCCGAGATACCGTGGCCCCGGAACACAAAGGGCGATGAAGGAACATGGATGGGTTTTATTCAGTAAAAGACTGACACTCAATCAAATGACCCCTTTCGCTCTGGGCGGAGCGAAAGGGGTCATTTGATGATTTCCCAAGCGAAAAAAAAAAACCCGCTTCTGTTTAGCACGGTTTCAACGATTTTATCAAAACGTCGTGATTTCTTTATAGTATCAAAATCCGATTAAGTTTAGAAGAACCACACTGTTACCCAGATATGAAAACCCTGTACGTATCGTAGACATAAATGTAAAGATCGAGTATTTACTAAGAAAAGAAGTACAATTGTTTCAGTTTCCATAATATTATTATGATAATAAAAGAATAAAAGTGTCGCGGACAGACAGACAATTTTATTACGTTGTCGCTTTTATCTCAGACGTCTGGGTTTCGGCGCGAGTGCGAGACGGGATGGAGGCTTACATTCAAGCTGATTTTATATTTCGTTGGTGTGTTGGTCTAGTGGTGGTAAGCACGGCTGCTGAGCATGAGGTCCTAGGTTCGATTCCCAGGTCGGGCAAAGTGTTATTGGGTTTTTCCATTAGGAATCTTCAGTAACAGCGACGGAGTCTGGGTTTGTGCCCGGTTGACGGCAATAGGATCGCCCCGACCCCTGTTACATGGGACTTAAACATAACTGACAAAATGTGGGTTTACTATTAGGTACACCTCTGCCTAACCTAATCACTAAATCATTGAACTTAACAATCATAAATAGCAAACATTTAACAACAAAAAATTTTAAATAATTACTGAAATTATCGTTGACTCGATCGTGAGAAAACTGACATGTCCCAAAATCGAAAATTCGTAGACATGTTGCATTCTCTCGTTGAGTGCACAAGAGCAAGTCTTTTTAAGATTTGCAAAATTGAAATGGTCTGTAAAAGCATTGCCTAAGCGTCCGTGGTCGTAACAATTTTCTATCCATCAAGAGGTCCGTAAAAAATATAGACTTCTAATGAAATATAATCGATCCATTTCCCTACGTAAAAGGCAGGGAAGTATTCCCAGCATCCCCTGGGCCCCTGCCTATCCGCGCGGCACAAAAATGTATTTTCCGTTCACGAGGTTACTTCCTCTGAGCCCACTCTGGCTGGTCTATATCGAGATTTCGTTGAGGAAATGACGGGTTTTTAGTTTTTATATCATGGATAATTTATTCCTTCTGTATTTTCTAATATACATACGGAAAACATACTCAAATGGGTCCCTATTTATCAACTTCAGGAAATATATTTTCTAAAATCTAACATTTTCTAAAAGCTCACCTTCATTATACATTAGGAACTGTAGCGCTAAATTTCATTCTTCTAGATCATTCCAGATCCAGTGGTTTAGGCCGTAAGTGGTTTGTCAGCGAATTTAAGGTAAACCCGTTAAATATCCAAACGAGGTAGTGAAAGTGAGTTTCATCTTAATCCCTAACAAATAAACAAGGTGTGTAGGTGTGTGGGATGAGTGTCGTCGCCGAGCCAAGCTTAGGAGGACGTGACGCGTAAGAAAAGCCTAGACCTTCTAAAGGATTATCCGCAGAAGGCAACACAAATAGTCACAAACGCTATGGGAAAGACGGCGGTGAAACTGAATACATAATACAGTTTTATGTAAGGCACAAAGGTGACTAGGTTGTGCCTTGAAAATGTAAGACAAACAAGTTGAATCTACTATTACTTACTTGGTTTTGTAATGCTGTACGAATAGCATTCATTTAGAGATCAATAACAATAGGCGAGACGACAAAAAAAAAATAATTAGTCCGTCAGTTACATTAACAGAAAATATTTGACCCGTGTTTTTTCTTTTGTTACGTTAACCATAATTGACGAAGATATGACGCTTTTAAAATTCTCAATACGTCACGCCATGGTATAATTTTTAGCTAGTTCTGACGTCACGAGCCCCCACTCCCGAGTTTAGATGCGTTTTATCTTTTGTCAATATTCTATAATATAATACAATAAATAAATTTGCAATTTTTTGATACAGTCGCCATGCCTATTTGTCGTAGTCGTACTCTTATAAAGTACAACTACGACAAATTGTTATTGATCTTCATCGTACTTTATAAGTGGTTTCCGCCACACAAAATGTTTGGGAGTGGAGGAGGTGAATCATCAGACTAGTCCTAATTTCCTTATTAGATCTTTAGATCCTTATAATTATCTAAAACATCATGCTGTATTGTATGACGTAACTTAGCAGCTATTTAGCACACCTTTGTTACCTGATATCTGCCAAAGCCACCACGACCGACTTTTCATAATATCCAATTGTTCTGACCTATAGTAAGGTACTTCCACAGAAAAAGTTTCAACTTTTATAAAATGAAGTAGGTCTGGCGTTCATGGTATCTTAGTGAAACTTATACTTACTTGAAATTATGAAATAAGTTAACAAATACAGCTGAATTCTGATCCTACCACTTCGGTAGGATGACCTTTCAAAGTTCGTCAAAAATCCACCAAACGAAGCCATAGGTACCTACCTACAAATTAAGGAACAAAAGGGGGTAAGTAGCAGTGTATTAATCAAGTCGCCAAGTCCATTAGCAAACGTTCGCGGGACAAAAGAGTTGGAAGACAATCGATATGATCGCGGCATCGCGCGGTGCCCGCAAAACGCTTCGTGTTCCTTAGGGAGACCATGAGATCAGATTTAATGAAAGAAGAATATCAGAAACAAGGTTATAATTGCGTCTTTTTCATTTATATACAAACGTATTTTTTTTTATTAGGTACCTTATAGCCCCTTTCTGGAGCCCTGACACAGCTCTGAACTTCGTAAAAGATGGCGGGATGAGCTGGATAAAACCAACGACCAGTGGTCTACATTAGCCCTGGATAGAAACAAATAGAAGTCATGGGGAGAGGCCTTTGCCCAGCAGTGGGATGACGCAGGCTAAGTTTCAGTATCTTACTAGTAGTTTAGAAGATAAAAAGAATACTACTGACAGATACCTAATTATGGAACTACATCTTGAGATTTATACAGTTGACTGCATGTCTATGGTACCTACTTAAATACTCAGTGGTTTATTAGGTTTATTAAACTTAATTCTCAAAAAGTCAAAAGAGCCACTTACATGTGAAAATAATGATAATAACAGTGATAAACGTATTCTAGGTAACGGTCACCGATACAAAAATTCTTAAAATCTTAAAATTATTTAGTTTTTACACGACTGCCCAAAAAAAGGAGTGTTATGTTTTCAGGGTTCATATATGCATGTATGTTTGTGATTTTCTTTATTCCACCATAACTTCTTAACGCCTAAACCGATTTCGATGTACGTGGTATCGCGCCTACCTAGAAGATACGCGCGGATGACTAGGTAGGTTTGTGAACTTTTAAGTGATAAATGTACACCAAAATAAATAAAATGCGAAATTCTCCATCTTAATAAAATCGTAACTAAAAAGTGTAAAATAAAAAATAATAATTTAAAAAATTCATAAACCCGACTGCGTAAAAAATAACTAATAACTTTATTTTTAGTTACATTTCTTTTCAGTTTTTATTTATTAATCAAGCGTAGTATCAAGTTTCAATACAATAAGAGGCCAGTTTAGAACCTAGGTACCTGTTTCATTACTAACGACGTGTGCTCAATAGGGTCATCATCGTCATCTTTTAATTTTTATAACACATTTGCTCGTAAAGGGTCTCTTATTTCACCAATTTCAATATCGTAATGTATCTCATTACGTACTTGTGCTGTAAAGTAAAATGCACGGTTTATACTTTCTTAAATCATAGCAATGAGTTTTTATGTCAGCAAAGTGGTCAACATTTTATGAATAAAATTAACTTTGGGAGATGAAATATAATAAATACTTAAACATTTAATTCTTTAATTTAATTAATTTTGACAATAAATTACAACCATTTATCTGTAACAAAAACACAAAAATATTAATTTACTTTATTAGTAATACTGGCTGTTTTTTGTGTCTTTGCCTTAAAAAAAAACACTGATGCGCGCGCCTCGCTAATTTGTGAACAAGTAAAAATTATTCCGCGCGCTTTTTCTTTTCGCTGTATTGTTTTTATTTGTTTTATTTATGTCCTCGCAAATATGTTATAAAACGTCGTATGACATACGTGCGCTTTGATAATTACAGCCTCTGCTTTTTTATCGCCCTCGCCTACGGCTCGGGCTAGTAATATCGCCTCGGCTGTAATTTTCAACTTACCGCACTTATATCATAATGTACTATTAGTATATTCTTAACATTTTTATTTTCCACCATCCACCATCATCATAATTACCAACTGATTTTTACGAATAAAAACGATCATGGTCGCCCTACATGGATGTCAACTACAAAAGACCGATGATGGATGAGCAGTATCGTCTGAGACGCTTCTACACCGAGTACTCTGTTCTCTAACACTTTTTAATGAAATAAAATGTTTGTATGGTTTAGTTCTGACAGCATCAGAAGATTAGGTCGTTTCTGAATCTAGAATATACTAATACCAAGCTTTTAGTACATCATCCTCCTCCCCCATTGAAATTTTTTATCGGTAATTTAAATTAGAGCAGAGAGCAGCGGTAGAATAGAATAGAATAGAATAGAATAGAATAGAATAGAATAATATTTATTTGCTTAAAGACATGGTATAAAAGATGGTAAAAAAAAAAAACAAGAGCATACATGTTTTTGCTTAACAGTGATAAGCGTACAAATTTTTTAAGACAATTTTTAACATTTATTGTCAAAGAAGTCTTTGGTGGCCCAGTGGTGGTGGCCTCGACTTACGAACAGTAAGTCGTGGGTTCGAACACAGACAGGCGCATTACTTTTTGTGATTTATTTCATCACCACTGCTCTCAAAACGGTGAAGGAAACCGGAATGTCCTAGAACCAAAAATTCGAAGACATGTGACATCTACCAATACGCACTGGGCTCGCGTGGTGGATTATAGCCCATTCCGTCTCATAGAGAGGAGGCCTGTGTCCCAGCAGTGGGAACATTAATAGGCTGATGATAATGATGAATTTAAATTATTGGTGAGGAACTATTAGATGAGGATTTTAAAATGGTAGGTATATCTATATGGACCCATTAATAATCTAGACTAAAATCATTAGATCCATGATGGGTCCCGACAATTGCAGTGAATATGACTGTCCTGTCTCCTGAACTTGTTTTTATTCTTTTCAGTTTTTATTTAAAGTTTTTAGTTCTTTTTTACGCAGTCGTGTTTTTAATTTTTTTAATTATTATTTTTTTACATGACGTGTACCTATCTCTGCTCCACAACCTAGAAACTGAGTGTCACGGTAGGCTAGGAACCTACCCATTTTGTCGGGTTATGACAGCCGCGACCAAATGCTGAATGTGTTTTCCGAGGCACTGAGAAGACTTGGTCTGGTCTCGGAACCCATCCATGAATCGACCTCGGCAAGCATTGCTTTACGCATTGAAGCGTTGATCATCGTCCCGTGCGGTTGATATCATATTACCTCCAACCCTTCCAGTTTGAGCCCGCCATGATTTAGACGACTGCTAATAAAATTCGTTTGGTCTCATGTGTGTGTGCTTTCTACTTTCGCCAGCTTTCAAATTCAAATAGTTTATTGTGGATCACAGATTCATAAGATCTTGTGTTAAATACAGGTGTCTGCTGTGTCCCGCCATTGAGGCATACAAAATTCATGTCACAAAAATAATTAAATTAAAATTAAATTAAATATTGGGAGTATTTATTTAAATAATTACACTACTTTTAAACAAACTATAACTCTAAATTAAATTTAGATGATATAACAATAAAATTAAAATACAATACATCCAATTTGTCATGCATGACATTATGATTAAATTAATTATTCATTCAATAGATTTGCTTGTATTGTCATTTCTAGATGACAATACATTAAAGCAAATCCATTGAATGAATTATAATTTAATATAATAGGTGGAGAGTAATAACATTTACTTTTCAATAATTCGTGTAGTTTTTTAGGTATTTATATCGCTCATAGTTCTGAGAAAAGGTTGGATACAATTAAAGATACGTGGGCCCATACAAAAGATGCTTTGGTTCAAAAGCTTTGTTTTACTGACTACGATGCGCAGCTTGTCTTTGTGTCTGGCCCTAGTGCAAAATTCAAACAAATTTGGATTTGATTTTATGAACATTACAGTTTCAAGCAATAAGTACACAAGGGAGAGTTAATATTTTTGAATTTGTGAAATGTGGTCTGCATGAATCCACTTGGTGTAGGTATATTGCACATCGATCTGATATACCGTTTTTGAGCACTAAAAGCACGCTCTTTTATTAGCTTATAAAGGATTATTCTTAATACCTAAGTACCTACTTCTACGTCCAAGACAGTCTTGCGATGTGGTCTTGTCAAGAACCCATCTCGTTTCAAATTTTGTTAGTTTTACATCCTTCATAAGTAGATAGGTACGTCCTTAAGTACACTTTTACAGCCACTATCCGTCAACTAACAGCCGACACATTACCTACTAAAAGTGGGTCTGAACGTGGATCTATATTTCAGGGTAGGTACACTAATATTCAAGCGATTGGTCTGATCGCTAAGTGCGATCGTAAAAACATGTGTCTGTCTGTATGCTAGGCTCATAACGTACCTACTAGGCATCTTTACAACTTCGTCTAGGTACCGTGGCAAGACTAGCAACTTGTAAGGCATGTACAATTGTACATAGTTATTGGTGTAAAAGTAGAACGTGTAAGTACAGACACCACCAGCCTGCAGTCCAGCACAGCTACTACAACCTGTCAAACTTCTTTGATAGATTTTCAACTTTATCGCTAAAGCCGTAGGTTCAAGGTTGATTGGAAAAATTTGACAGTTTCGGGTAGTTTGATGTGCTGGCGTCTGTACCTATCTAATAGGGGTACGAAACGGGGCACTAGTTTTATACTGCGACTAATTTTGAGGTAGCGCTCGCCGGCTCGCACGTAGTTGGTCACAGTTCTAACCTTTTTTTTTTTTTTTTGTTGCCGGGTTGGAAAATCCACACGGATGTCCTCCGCCCTGGGGCGGGCGGAGGGGTCTGTCGGACTCTAACCGACTAAAAACCACCCCGGTGTTACATTCCCACACTTGCACCGGGGATCATGGGAACTAGTGCGCCTTCCACGATCCCCGGGTCACAGTTCTAACCTAACCTAACCTATATGGTCGGAATGAACGGAATCGCTTCGACATCGTTTTTACGACAAACGGTTGGTCGGAGACAAAAATCACCCAAATGCTTTTCGCCTTATTTTTAGGTGTTCTATACGATAGAATCGAGAAAATAAACAATTTACAAAAAAAAAATGCAAAAAAAAATGTTTTTTTCTGTGCCCCGTTACGTATACTCCAACCCTTACATTTATAGAAATTTAAGGCAAGATTTTTCTCACCTTTGCAAGAATGGCTTTGACTTACTATTAAATTTTGTTAAAGTATCGAAGTAAAAACCTCCAAATTTTAAGTTGGTCAAACCTTTAATTTTGTTTTAAACGCCATCTCTACGTTATAAGTGAAACTTTTAAGAAATCTACACGCATGTCTGCCAAAACTCAACTTAGTTTCAGGTTGTGAAGCGTGTAAGCGCTCATAAAACATTTCACTTCATGTTTCAGTTTCCAAAATGATCTCAGCATTTATTTTCTTACTTTCTTAGCGTCGTTGGTAAACTTGAGTCCGCCGAATTCCGCTCTCTGTATTTAAAAACATGTGTTCCAGTACCAGGAATTAGCCCCCACAGGCGGAGTCATAGCGAATACACGAAAGAAAAGTCGCGTTGATTCTTCACCCGAACCGTCTAACACTTCACTTGACTCTCTCAAAGACATAATTTTTGACTTAATTTAAATGTCTGTCAAACAGCAGATTGATGTAGCTGTGAAATTCGTTTTTCTTAAGGAAATAACTGCGCCCACTCAATTGACCAAAAATTTGGTTAATATGCAGTTTATTACAGTTAATATACACTCATAATATTAATGTCAACTTAGCTCAATAGTACAGGGTGATAAGGACATCATTTTACGACTAAAAGCTAGTACTAGAATCATGTTCTGAATTCATAGTGGTAAGTTTGCGCGTCGATGTTCCGTACACCGCGTAAAGCATCATTAGACATATAATATCACGTCTGTAATTCACAATAGTATAAACAGAGGTGTTAAGCATACACATTTTGACAGTCGGTACGGTCGAAAAAGCTATTTGGTTTACATTTTACAATGCAATTTCTGGGTAAACCAAACAGCTTGTTCGACCGTACATAAATACAGTGCTTCTACACATTTTTGTGTCTTAAATAATTCTAAAATATAAAGTCTTATCTTATTTCGTTGAATGTAAATTGTGATAGGTTCCAGTATTTAATATTTGTTGTAAATATTACTGTTACAATAAATCTCTTACCAAAATATACAATTATCATATTTTTTTTAATTCGCTTTTCATCCTAGAGAAGTAATTGTTCTAATTTATATTCTTATTTTTAATTATTATTAAATAAACTATCAACAAACTATATTAGGGCATCGAAAAACTCCTCCTCAACGCTGTCAGCTGGTAATGTGCCCAAGAGACTGGCGGCGTTGCCACGTTGTATGGCAACACTTAGCCTCTGACCAAGGTAAAAGCCAGCCAGGTCACGGGAAGCGTCAACTAGGCGTTTTGAAATTTCCTTGAACAGGCTAATTATGTTTAATGTTTTATTTAATTATGATATTGTTTTAATTGTAATGGTAATTTTATATTTTGTAACTTGTTACATACACAGGTTGTTTGTTTAGGGCTAGGCCCTTTGATTTCCTGATTACAGTATAAGGTATAAGATCATTTAGTGTGATAAACTTTCAGTATGGGCCTTTTTGTCAAAAGTCTTTGGGAGTATTTTCAGAAAAACTCCCAAAGACGCACAAAACAAACGCCCGGGTACAGTATACACGTTATATACCAATGATAGTAAAAATCCTTGGAAAATTCGAGCAAAAATAGAAATTTTAATAAGCAAAAAAGTTCTGCGCAATTTATTAGGAAAAATCAAGAAACAAACTAATAAAAAAAAACGGCGCACATACAGTCCTTTACATTTAATAATAGTACATTTTGATACAAGTGAAGAAAGTTTATTATTGCATTCGAGGCGGAATTAACACCCGAGATGTAGGCGAGGGTGTTTTTGAGCCGAGAACTGCAGTAACAAATGTCCACGTGTATCAAACGACGTTTTTCAATACTCTTTTGAAGAAATAAAATAACGAAAAAAAAAACAATCACCGCCGACTATAGGCATTGAACCAATTTGGACTAAGTATAGGTATAGGTTTATCTGTGGCAATTTTCTAACACCTTGTGCTGTGCCGCGTCCGGTGTTGCAAAATAAAAAAGATCCCCGTGTGTGAAATACATTGCATATTGAACCTAATCGTAGTGCGATAAGAACCCGTTTTCGAGGAAGTGTATTGAAAAAGCTTTTATTTAACTTGCCTTACCCCCGAATACTGAAACGTCACTCAAAATTTAAGTAGCACTTATATTTAACAGATGCTTAAAAGTGACGTTTGGCCATACGAAATTTAAAGTTTAGGAGCTGCTCAAATGTTAAGCAGCCCTTAAATTTTGAGTGACGTTTCAGTATTTGGGGGTTAGTCAGTTAGTACGTATTTGTCAAACCTAGCAACTGTATTTCAATCCAGTTCCCTCCAATCAATTGAGCTGAAACTTTGCACACACCTTTGATTCTGGTGACAATGCATTTTTATGACATACAGACATACAGACTTGATCCTGCAGCCAGGGTCGCCTCCTAACTAGAGAACTTCTAAACGGTTAATAGCACGGACACGAAACTTTGTATACGCGTTCAATGTTGATGGATAAACCTATTTTAATTTTAACATTTTTTTTTAAGAATTGGAAAGACCGTTAAAAGCTGTTGTAGATGGCGCGACCATAGCTAGGTCTCAATCTGACCAATTAGGTCAAGCTATTTCGAAACATAAAACGACGCTATGCTTGTTCACTGTTTAACAGTTCTCATCCCTATTGAAATATTTTCGTTCGAGATCAAAATTTTTGTATAACGTCTGCTTTATAACTCTTTTTAAATCTGTTAGATAGGAAAGGACTGTATTTTATTGCAATAATTTTGAATCATTTTCGATGACTCTAATCGAAAAGATTTTGCATATGAATAGCAGCGTTTTTCTTTAAAAGAAAACTTAAAAATCTTAATTACATTGAAAGCACATCTCTCAAAATCACATTTTCTAAAGATTGGTTGAAACCAAATTCTTTTCGTTCGGAGTGAAGTGTAGTACAGCCGCTATAGCGTTTAGCATGTGTTTCCTTCCTGCGTAGTCTGTTGACATCAGGTACGCCATTACAACGTTTTTCAAGTATTCCAGGTTCGCTCCTTCGCGGGATTGGATGCGGCGTAACCTGAAATTAATGGTAGAAAAGTTAGACTGGATCATATTTTAAAATATATTTTAACTAACACGTTCTTCAAAATTTAAGGAGTATTTTCAGATTTAAACCTGAGAATGGTAGAGGAAAACGTGTTGCGCCGACCCCAGCTAATATAATAATAATAATAATATAAACAAGATAAATATAATAATATGGCTATATATAATAATATGGGACAAGAGCCGGAAAATGATGATGATGATTTTCAGATTTAAACCTTCTGACCATTTTCGGTCACGGCGGCCGCGGGAGACATTACAGTGCAGGCTGCACGCTCCCCTACCTGCCGCGCACTGCTTGTAGTTACAATGACCCTATTGGTACAGACAAATCTATCTGGTCCAAGGACCTAGGGCTCAACAATCGCGCTTGCAATGATAGAAATAGACATTGGAAACATTTTTTTCTTTTGTAGTTTTCTACGGTTCAGTTACAATATTATCAGTCAAATTGTGACAACGCAGGCAATTTTAATCGAATCCGCAACACGCAGCACAGCAACCAATCGCTCTGGATGCTGTGATGCGTGTTGCGGATTCGATTCCCGCACAGAACATATTATTTGTATAGCCTGTTCCGAGTCCGACTATTTACGTAAGTAAGTTTAAATATTTGTAAAACGCACCCGCGACACACAAGAAGTTCTTAGAATGGGGCGACGTTTTTAAAAAATAAAAGAATTCGCTTCAACGTATCTTACAGAGTAAGTATGTTGCATTACCTGTCAATTTCCTCTTTCAATGTCCGTATAACTTCTTTGAAGCGTTCTTTTTCAATAGTAGCCTCTCGTTGACAATCCCTATAAAACATAAATTATCCCAAATTAAAAATACAGAAACATGAAAACGATAGAAAAGCATACAAGCGTTTCATGTTAAATTAAATCTAATGTGTACGTGTGCACGAACACGATACACAACACACACGATACACGATGTGTATGTGTGTATGTAATGTGTGTGTGTGTGTGTTTGTGTGTGTGTGTGTCTAGAGTGTGTGTGTGTCTAGTGTGTTTGTGTGTACGTAGTGTGTTTGTGTGTACGTAGTGTGTTTGTGTGCACGTAGTGTGTTTGTGTGTACGTAGTGTGTTTGTGTGTACGTAGTGTGTTTGTGTGTACGTAGTGTGTATGTGTGTGACTCTATTCTATGCAGATTACTTACAAATAGGATTTCCAAAGAGACATTGATATGACTTTTATCTTCTAATTCATACTAACACCGTTTAGAGAAGAATATCTAACGACGTGGTTTGTAAATTAGCCAGTGAACATAGTTAGTAAAGGGGCTGACTGCTTGGAGTATGCTGAACGTAAAACATCATAATGCTTTTGACTGGCATGACATTAGCAATACTGATACTGTTAGCCTGCGTCATCCCACTGCTGGGCAAAGGCTCTTCCCATGACTTCCAGTTTTTTTGATTCAGGGCTAATGTGGACCACTGGTCGTTGGTTTTGTCCAGCTCATCCCGCCATCAATCGCGACACTTTCTGGCTGTGTCAGGGCTTCAGAAATTGGCTCACAGCTCATTGGGAATGCGGCAGATATGACTAGCCCAGACCCACTTCAGCTTAGCGGCTTTTTGAATAACGTCAGTAACGATGTACGTACATAAGCAATGGCAACATGAAAATCACCAGTGGACTGGCATTTTTATTGCTATAGTTCCCCGTCACGAGAAGCAATATTTTTTGTAAATAAAGTCGTCTAATGTTTTATGGTACTAGAACGCATCTGGGCCAATTATTTGAAGTAAGTTCCCGCTGACGCTGTCATATTTTTATTTGATCCAAAGGTTGCAAACCCGAATGTGTGTTTACAAAATTTATAGTTTCTCGTGACGGGGACTATAGCATGTTGTAACGTCCACTTTAGGCAACAGTTTACAGTCTTCTACCTACCTGCCCTAGCTGTGCGCATCTAGGAGCCGTGTAATGAAATAAAGGCATCGCTGTTTCGTTGTGAAACAATTTTTTTTTCAAAATGGTGTCCTCTCTTGATCTCGATCACGCCTGATCGAAAGCGATGAGGTCTATGATGGAAAGATCGTGCCCAGAAGATGCCTATCGGTGCTATTCGCCCTGAACAGCGCCATCTATCTCTCGTACTGAAATAGTTAAGGTTCTAACACAACGTAATACAGTCCCTGGTTATCTCGATTCTTTCTGGGTCGTCCTTCCATCTTAAGACCAATAAATAGGCTTGTCAACTGAAAAAATCTAATTAGTCCGTCAGTTAGATTATCAAAAAATATTTGACCCGTATTTTTTCTTTTGTTACGTAAACGAACATTGACGATGAAACGACACTTTTAAAATTCTCAATACGTCACGCCGTTATATATTTTTTAGTTAGTTCTGACGTCACGAGCCCCACTCCCGAGTTTTGATGCGTTTTATCTTTGTCAATATTCATTGATTTACAAAAACAAAAAAATAAGTGTCCATGTTTTCCAATACTCTAACTGACGGACTAAATAGATTTACAATTTTCATCACACTTACACGTAAACAGTATCATAACATGCAGGTTAACTTGGCCGCAATGCCCCGTATAAACCCCTCGACCCTTTTTCTTCCCATGAAGCCCAAGGTCGGTATTTTTTTTTTATTTGTAGCACTGCACACAGGTCATGCAGGTTCAAGTTCCAGCAAGGAGTTTACATAGGATCGAAATAATAAAAAATTGTTTTAAAATGTTTTCTAAACAGGAATTTTATTGCAATCTCGCTAGATATTACTTTTCTGCCCTATAATTTTATTTTCACTTCTCATGCTCTAAAAGTACGCCAATATAGCCCTACGAAGCGGGAGTAAAGTGACCACTTTAGTCCCTAGGGAGTAAAAAGTAATTCGTTTTTTAATTTCCTTCATGTGACATAGACAAACTCAAACAGCCAGTTAATATACTACTATTATCTGTGGAGTGTGGACCATCTTCATTGCGAAAATGTTGAGAGTTTTAGTTCCATGGTTTTTCCGCAAGGAAGGTGGCGCCATGCGTTTTAAATTCTTAATCTGTTACTCGTTTAGAAGAAAAAACCAACCGCGAAAATTTCTGAATTTTTGTCGAATGTAAATTTGTTCGGTTTTAGGTATATACATTTATTAGGAATGTCCAGTGACAGTGAAGACCTGTGAAGAGTTTGACGTCGAGCAAAGAGCAAAAGACATAATAGATAATCTTTTGCCGCCAAAAACGCGGAAGATTTACCTAATAACTTACGAAAGTTCTATGGACTGGAGGAATAATTAATGTTTTTGTACTAAATTGTAAATTTTTCTCGCACTCAAAGTGAAAAGTACAGTTTGCACCTCGAGACTAAACGCCAACTTAATATACCCTCGGTTTCATAGACTCCCTCTCAAGCTCGGGCGTCAAACCACCTCTGGTATATTATGGCTTCGTTTAGTCCCTCGTTATAAAATATACTATTATTTACTCGCAAATGTGATGAAAAACATTGTATGTATCACGGACGATACGGGAATTACGAACCTCGACTCAAAAAGCCCTGTCTTCGACATCGGGCTTCTACTAGATCCGCGATCGTAATTCCTTACTTACCCTGCCCTTGATACAGGTACTATTATTGATGGTGGAAACTAGCCTATTCAGGTTACCATTGCATTCTATTCTGTATGTATAGCTAAATAAATATATCGCTGGACATTAACACACAGCGCCATCTAGTGCAACACTAAGCAACGAGGCTTGTGTCGTGGACACCAGAGAGTCGATATACTACATAGATACTTTTTGTTTGTAAATACATACTTATTATACATATAAACATCCATGACTCGGAAACAAATGTCCAAGCTCAGCACACAAACATTTGCTCCAACCGGGATTCGAACCCGGGACCCTAAGAACGTAAGGCAGCTTCACTACCGCTGCGCCATTCGGATCGTCAAAAATAAATTAATTAACTGTTATAATATTACATACCTAAACTGTCCCTCCATGATATGTTTCTCCTTCCGCAGTTGCGATATGTCGAGATCTTTCCGAGCTAACTCGTGCGCATAGTGTAGCATATGCGGCGGTGCTGTTACGTCCTGAAAATTGACAACACATGGAGTAAGTCATCAACATAACTCCAGGGTCACCAGTGTATAGAGAAGCTATAATAGGCATGACGACAGTGTCAAAAAATTGCAAATCTATTTATTCCGTCAGTTAGAGTATTGGAAATTAATGGACACATATTTTTTGTTTTTGTAAATCAATGAATATTGACAAAGATAAAACGCATGAAAACTCGGGAGTTAGCTAGTTCTGACGTCAGAACTAGCTAAAAATTATACCATGGCGTGACGTATTGAGAATTTTAAAAGCGTCGTATCTTCGTCAATTTTGGTTTACGTAACAAAAAAAAAGACACGGGTCAAATATTTTTTCATAATCTAAGCGACGGACTCATTAGATTTTTTTGTCGTCTCGCCTATTATGTTCGTCCAATACAACACTTTTTATAAAACTTAGTCAGACTGTGGCCAGTATGTGTGTAACAAGGCGCACATAGCGCACACAGGTGTACATTTGACCTGATTAAGAACCGCTATTGCACCAGAATCATAGAAACGTTTGTTTCTAATTCAAGATTCAGAACTGACATGATGCATGTGTCTGTGATTACATTGGTACATTTCCACTCGTCAAACCCAAAACACAAACAATATGTAGCTACAGAAAGATGTATGGTGTTATTCTTTTCTGAACAAACATCAATTCACAAAACCCTACATCAAGGGTTTTGTGAATTGATGTTAGGTGATACTCAATGCGTCAATAGGTATAAGTTATAGAATCAAGCGTTACTTTGCAGAAATCCATGACATTAAATGTTATGCAAGATACGTTGTTTTAATTCCACGAAAAAGATCCAGGCCTGTGGCCCTACTCCCTAACGTTTCGTCCGTATATTTGGATCTATCCTTCTCTTTCACTCGCACTCATCTGCAGACGTGCGCGAGAGAGACGGACAGATCCGAATATACGGACGAAACGTTAGAGAGTAGGGCCCCTGGTTGCAGAATGCAGCGCCGAGCAAATATGCACAGGTAGGAAAAACAATAATAATTATTATTGTTGCATGATTATTATAATTAATTAATTTAATTATTATTAGCATGTCATGCACCTAAACCTATCCTCGATACGTGTTTCGCCCGTCCACGAGCCATGCTATAAGGCGGTGTGTTGCCTCGAAGACCGCGATCGGCGCGAAATGCCGATATCGCGCCCGCTTATGCATATTTTTGCGGAATTAAAACTATATTTTTGCGGAATTAAAACTATATAATTTGCACAATATTTTATATCAATTATAGGTGTCATTCTCGCCTTTCTATTGTTGAAAAACACACCTGATGTAATCAAGGCTTATGCGGACTACAATAGGTTCAAGATAGCTTACCGAGAGCATCCCATCCTTAAAGTGCGTGTGTTCGTCAGCGCTGAGCCGGCGCTCGCGGTCGGTGCGCGCGCGCATGTAGGTGTCCGTCTCGTCCAGCAGCGCCGAGTAGCGCTCGCGCTGGGTCTGCACCTGCTTCTCCAAGCTCAGGATGCGGGTCTTGAGGTCTGATACGATTTCAGTTTGGTAGTTTTGCTCGTTTTTTAGTTTCTGAAAAATGCGAACAGGAATATTAGTAATTTAGATAATAACATTGCCTTTTATTTTTGTTTTAATGTTGCCCCACACTAGGAATTTCTCCTGTATAGTGGGTGAAGACCCGGAACAATCTATGGGCACTACAAAGTTCTGACACCCACCAACACTATAAGCTGATTATTTCAAGTGGCTACAGTTGCTAAATAATAATAAGAAAGAGTATTTATTAAACTCACACAGGACATAAAAGAAACAAAAAGATAAAATAGAAATTATGACAAAATTACATAAAAACAATCAAAAAAATAAAATAAAAACAATCAAATTGGTCCTGTGCAAGGTCAAAAGGCTCCTATCTCAGCAAGGTGCTGTGACATTTAATAAAAAAAAAACATTCACAAATATTCACAAAGTTAATTAAAATACCGCCAATTATTTAGTACCATATATTAGGGAGCGAGCCTATTGCCATCAACCGGGAACAGATCCAGACTCCGTGGGTGCTACCACAGATAATATAATACTGTGCTACTAAGAAATTCCTAATGTAAAAAAGCCAATAACACTGTCCGAATTGGGAATCGGACCCAGGACCTCGTGCCGAGTTATATAGAGCTTGCGTTCACTATACCAACGAAACAGTCAAGGTATGGTAAGTAAAAATAATAGAAAAACATCTTACCTCCTCATACAACTTCAAAGCATCCAACTTATCTCGCTTCTCTTCTTCTAACACCATTTTAAAGGTCTCCACCTTCTCTTTAAGCAGCACTATTTCATTCTTCAAATCCCCTACATCCTCCATTTCACTCCCTGCATCTCTTACTTTCATCTGCTGCTTATAAAGATCAAACTCCACCTTCAAACTCTCATATTCTTCTCTACACTTCAAATGTACGTTCTCATATCCTTGAACTTTGAAAACTGTTGATATGTCTATGGGAGTGCCTAGTTTATCGTTTTCGGCGATGAGTTCTTTTTTCAAAATGTGAATTTTGTCTATGAGTGTTTGTAGGTATTCGCTGTCGGCTAGTTTGTCGTTATCTGTCTCGCTTTTTTGTGATGGTTCAGTTGTTTCTTCTGTAAATACACAAACATTATTCATTAATTAAACCGTGACATTTTTTAGGGTTCCGTCTTTTTCTTTATGGTGTGGTTAGTGGCTAACCTCCGACTTCCGTACCCGAAGGGTAACCAACGGGTTCCTATTACTAAGCCTCCGCTGTCCGTCCGTCCGTCTGTCTGCCAGTGGGCTATTATTCATGATCCATAATAAGTACAGTTGAAATATTCACAGAATGTATATTTCTGCTGCCGCTATAGCATAATCAGCCTATAATGTTCCCACTGCTGGGACACACGGTCTCCTCTCTAGAGGGAATGTGCTATAATCCACCACGCGGGCCCAGTGCGGGTTGGTAGATGTCACAAGTCTTCGAAGTTTATGGTTCTAGGACATGCCGGTTTCCTCACAATGTTTTCCTTTACCGTTTTGAGAGCAGTGGTGATTGAATTAATTACACAAAGTAAAGCCTGTCTGAGTTCAAACCCACGACTTACTGTGCGTAAGTCGGGGCCGCCACCACTGGGCCACCGCTGCTCTCATTGTTACCGCTATAACAACAAATAATAAATTGAAAATTTATTTATCACCTTACATCTACCATTACAGCTAACTAATGCGGTAAACGCGCCTTAATTAATACTTAAATTGTTACTTATAATTCATACTTATAACTAATTACAAACAAAGCATTCCGTGTGAATGGATGGATGAAATTAAAGGGGGCTCCACTACTACGATAATACGGAACCCTTCGTGCGCGCGTCCGACTCGCACTTGGTCGGTTTTTTGTTTCAATATTTATACAATTGTCTCAATTCACAATATTGTAATGAAACCGACCATGCCGTTTTGCCTAGTTTTGCTGGAGTTGATAAACGATGAAAGGTAATAACAAATTGGCTTCCAAGAGTTAGATATAAAGCGGCAGGTATATAATAATATAGATGCAGGTAGTCGGGAAAAAGACAATAGGGTAGATGACAAAAAAAAATCGAATTAGTCGGTCAGATAGATTTCCAAAATATATTGGACACGTATTTTTTCTTTTTTCACGTTAACAAAAAATGACAACAGTGCGTCGAAAACTCGTGTGGCGTCACATTTGAGTACAGTTGTACCGGAAAGTGACGTCACAAGCCCCCACTCATGATCATTGAGGCGTTTTATCTTCGTCAATTTTTATTAATTTGCTAAAACAAATAACACGTATCCAATATTTTAACTCATTTTACTCAACTAAACAGAATCATTTTTTTTTATTTCGTAACTTTTTGTTGGTATTGTAATCGTTTTCCTGCCCTTATTCCAATTCATTTGGGATCGGCGCAGCATGTCTACCTCTTACATGAATACCAGTATTTTGATTCTTTACTACTGTCGTAGTTTTTTGAATCAAAACCACAAATCAAACAGTGACTGCACAAAGAAGGTCAACATTCAACAGAGCGACTGCTTATCTGACCTCCACAACTCGGTTGGTACTGGGTAATACGACACCCCTTGGTAAGACCGGTTGTCAGACTTTCGGGCCAGTACCTACTACCTAACGATTGCCAAAGATCTACAATCAACGGCTTAAAGTGCTTTCCGAGGCACGGAGGAAACTCAGATGTTATGGGTGGTCAGTGTGGTCACCCATCCACGGACGAACCTAGGCAAGCACGGGTTAATCTGAATAGATATCGACCCGAGTGGCTCTTATAATAGGCGAGGCGACGACAAAAAATCTAATTAGTCCGTCACTTAGATTATCAATAGTAGATTATTGCATCGAGCACAAAGTAATTTATTATTGCACCGAGTGCCTGATTTCTAATCTAATCTAACAGGCACGAGGGCAATATAAATGACTTAAGGCGAGGTGCATAATCTGCTTTTCTTTCAACTATTACCTATAGGAATAGTAGATAAAAGAAACTCATATCAAACAGTTAAAATAGAAGTTTCTATAACGCTGTCGGCTTCATTTAGAATGTTTTCCGGAGTTAATGTGTCGCTAGATGATTCCATTTTAATTCGAAGCCGAAGCACTCAAAATCAGATAGTATCACACTTTATCGTTTCCAAAAATATTGTCAAGCAAAATTAACAAAGTTCCCGCCAAATCACTTTTTTAAATTTCTTTCAGTTTTAAATCAGAGTTAGCAGCAATCATTTTTTTAAATTTGGAACAAGTAGGATAGAAACGAATAATACGTACGTAAAAAAAAAGTATTGATATCGGCTGGCTAAATAGAGCTAATCCATTGAGATTGGCACCTTTTGGTGCGATTAAAAAAAAAACTGTGCAATAATGAAATTTCATACATTTTTATTGCTCTAGAGCATTAAAGACTCGCTTTGTACTGAGTTTTTAGTGTGATTGTGATGAAATTAAAGCATAGTTGGAAGAAAAAAATATTTGACCCGTGTTTTTTCTTTTGTTACGTAAACCAAAATTGACGAAGATACGACGCTTTTAAAATTCTCAATACGTCACGCCGTGGTATATTTTTTAGCTAGTTCTGACGTCACGAGCCCCCACTCCCGAGTTTTGATGCGTTTTATCTTTGTCAATATTCATTGATTTACAAAAACAAAAAATACGTGTCCATTAATTTCCAATACTCTAACTGACGGAATAAATAGATTTGCCATTTTTTGATACTGTCGTCATGCCTATTTAGGCACGAGCTCCTTCACAAAGATCAACTACCTACTAAAACACAATTTATTGTCCTTACCAAAATCAGCGTTAGCAGCGATTTTATCCATCAGCCGGTCATTGACGGAATCCTTCAGCTGCTGTATAAGTTGCTGGTCGTGTCTTCGTCTCAAGTCGTACTGTCCCACAGTCTCCGACAGCTCGGCTATCTTACTCTCCAGAAGAGCCACTCTTTCTTCTTGTCGGGCGCATGTCTTGCGAGCTGATTCTTCGGCGCGTTTCGCTTTTATTTGCTCCTGTAATAAAATAAAAAAAAAACATTATCACGTTTGTAATCCTCCAAAGAATAGGGAATACGCACGTAATTTTTTCTTCACTTAAATCAATAAAATACAGTACTATCAACCCACGAAAAGTATTAAAAGTTTCTGCAATTTTCTACGACAGTTCAAACGTCCGTAGCTGTCGCGGCCATGATGTGACGTCATTATCCACAATCTGCCTAGTTTACATCAAATTTTTTTGGCCTTATTAAAATAATTTTACCAATTGTATGTGCTTTATAAAATGAAATAATAAAATGTAAAAATTGCTAGAACAATATAATAAAAAAAAAGTTTCACTAAAATAAAATTTTAGTGAAACTTTTAGTACTTTTCAAATAAAAATGTTTTTTTGACACAATGAACTTTGATGTCAATACCGGCGTTATCGAGGACGGTGTGTTTTGACAGTGCGTTCCGTTTCACCAAAAACATGCTACATAAAACAGTAAATTGTAAAATAAGTGATGTATTAGAAACTTAAACAAGTATACCAAAATGTTTTTATGCGCCAATACAAGGCATTTTTCATAAATAAAAAGAGTTTTGTATTTCATGCATATTCCCTATTAGGCAGGGGTCAGTGGCGAAGCTAGTCCTAGTAGAACCCAGTATCAACTTTTGTTGGGGGCCGATTGCCGCACTCGGGTTGAGTGCGGCGAAGCACAAGAGGAGAAAATCATTACGGACGCGTTTACAAAATTGATAGGTACAGAATCGAACTACTACATTGACACGGGTCATACACACAAGTGTACGCACGACTAACTGCGAGAATAGTAGTCAAGTGAACTCATTTTGATGCTTTGAAAGATTTTTACGTATTTCTTAGAAATAAAATTATGGTAGGTCCCTACAAAATTTTTTTTGCTGTTTTTACGAATTACGTCCGGACTTGATGGAGTGACCTGAAGGTATACTTCAGTGACTGCTACTGGAACTTCTCGACGTGTTGTACTAGGTGAGCCGAGTTTGGGCTCGTTTTGTTAGTCATGACGATACCTTACCTCCGGACTTGATGAAGCGACCTGAAGGTGTACATCGGTGACTGCTACTGGAACTCCTTCACATGTTGTACTAGGTGAGTCGAGTTTGGGCTCGTTTTGTTAGTTATGATGAGACCTTACCTCCGGACTTGATGGAGTGTCCTGAAGGTGTACTTCGATGATTGCTAATGGAACTCCTTGACGTGTTGTACTGGGTGAGCCGAGTTTGGGCTCGTTTTGTTAGTTATGATGAGACTTTACCTCCGGACTTGATGGAGTGACCTGAAGGTGTACTTCTGTGATTGCTACTTGAACTCCTTCACATGTTGTACTATTTGAGCCGAGTTTGGGCTCGTTTTGTTAGTTATGATGAGACCTTACCTCCGGACTTGATGGAGTGACCTGAAGGTGTACTTCGGTGATTGCTACTGGAACTCCTTCACATGTTGTACTAGGTGAGCCGAGTTTGGGCTCGTTTTGTTAGTTATGATGAGACCTTACCTCCGGACTTGATGGAGTGACCTGAAGGTGTACTTCGGTGATTGCTACTGGAACTCTTTCCATAAAATTAACGATACATCGTTAATTTTATGGAAAATGGCAATGACAGATCGATTTTACATTATAAAAAACTAAAATTTTCATTGATCAAGTACCTATTATTTGAAGATGAAGAACCAATCTCTACGAGGTAGTTATTAGTTATATTGGATTTTGTTTGGTTATGCCATAAAATTGTACCGAAAAACAGCATAATTTTACCTGATATGCAAACGCGCCCTTAATGTCAAACAAATGATTAATAATTGAATGAAAAGTATACTATTATACACTTGATAAGTTTCTCAGTGATAATTAACCATCTGTTGACATGATCTAGTTTTTATTTACATGACTATTATTATTTTTTATTGACATGATATTTTTTTATTGACATAATTTATTTATAGAGTTGCATGATTTATCTTTTATTGACATGATTTTTTTTGCTAACCTCCAGACGTACCGTTATCTTTCCGGTCAGATTGCCGTCCCATCGGACTATAGGAATGAAGGTAGACAGAAAGTGGAGTGTACCAGTGTGTCCACATGCGTGCACTATACTATCCTGCACCGGTGGTTAGTCTCCGATGAGATTGACCGCCGTGCCCGAAAACGATCGAAACCAATTTTTTTTCTCGATGTGGAAATCTTCAATGGATTTCTTCCGCCCTGGAGACAGCGGAGGGGTCTGTCGGACTTGTACTGACTAAAAGCTCCCCGGTGTACCCTCGCGTCGGGGGACTGCGGGATTATGCGACTTCCGCAGCCCCGACAGCTTGGTGTAAAATTCCCCCCGTTACGTCTACGAATGTAATTAAATGGTGACAAGCTTGGTTTGTAAGGAAAATCTTAAAAATGTCGTCTCTGGCACCTACAGCCGACTCTAGGAGATGTACAACGCTATTGGAAAACACGCATCGAAAAAACTCAACATCATCTTGAAGTATCTGACTTATAAATTCGTTTCAGCGCACAAATTTTTGTTTCATTTTCGAAGAAAAAGATTATTATGGCAAGGAATATAGATCCAACAATGATCTTGCCGACCCGAATGGCGCAGAGGTAGTGAGGCTGCCTTACGTTCTTAGGGTCCCGGGTTCGAATCCTGATAGGAGCAAATGTTTCCGAGTATATCCATAATAAGTATGTATTTACAAACAAAACAGTATCTATGGAGTATATCAACTATCTGGTGTCCACGACACGTAAGCCTCGTTGCTTATTGTGGCACTAGACGGCGGTGTGTGTAGCAATATAATAGATGAATGAATATGATGTGCGTACTTCTCTGATGGCGACAGAGTGCGACTGCTCCAGCAGCGCCAGCTTGTGCTGCAGGCGCGCGAGCTGCGCCGGCGTCTCCACCGTGCGAGCCTCCGCGCGCTGCAGGCGCCGCCCGGCCGCCGCCAGCGAGCTGCTCAGGTCGCGGACATGCTTCTCTAGCTCGGTTTGAGATGCTGAAAAGTATTCAGTTTGGTATTATAATTATGTCTACTTAATACTATAGTGGGCCAAAATAACCACGACGTGGAGCCCTAACACAGCCAGAAGGCGACGCGCTAGACCTCGCAGGAGATGGCGGGACGAGCTGGACAAAACCAACGATTAGTGATCCACATTGGCCCCGGATCGAAAATTTGGAAGTCATGTGGAGAGGCCTTTGCCCAGCAGTGAGATGACACAGGTTAATAGTAACAGTAAATTAGTACTTAAGGTGGAAGCGCAAGGGTAGCCCGCGAAATTCAAAATTTCAAAAAGTCAGTGTCAGGTTGTATGTTGATAAAAATATGATTCGCGTTCGTAACACGTATGTAGTTACAGAATTATAATCATTAAAATCACCAATACAACCCTCTAGGTTGATTTTACGCTTTCAACTTAATGATTATATAATAAAAAAATATATTAGAAGGCAGTACTCCTCGACACGGCTCGCACTGTGAGGAGCTTCCTGTCTCTGCAGCCCTAACCACCGGTGGCTTGGACCCTGCTCCCGACACCGGCGGACTACTATTTTTTTATTTTTAAATGTTTTTATGTTTTTTATAAGAAATATTTAAAAATGTAAATTATGATCACGAGATGAATAAAGGAGATAATAATTAAATTCACAGATAGCTTAGTCAAGTCACCTGAACAGTCTAAACTGCTTGATTTAGAAGCTGAAAATGTTGTTCAAGAGTTGCTAATACCTTCCGGCATATATCAGGTTACGCCTTCATGCACAAAGGATTTTTGAAAATTCATCCTGTAACGATTTGTATTTTTTATTGGTCGGTTGGCTTACAGCTAACAATACAAAAACTTACAGTTAGGTAGTTAACGACAAGCCATTTACAAGCCACCACAGTTAGCAATAAACTATTGTAGCACAAACATTAGTTTGTGCTACAATAGTTTATTATTTATTATATTATGTTGAGTTATTAAACTCAACATAATTTAATAACAAATAACAGGACTAAATTTAATATTAAAATAAATACCTGCACAAGCAGGCATGCAGGCGCAACAACTATTAAAATGTATCAGAAACAACACAGGGGCATAGTGTATGACGGGCTGTAGTCCGCAACTCCACGTCCAAACCACGTATTTTGCGTACGGGTGGGAAAATCATTCGATACATGCCAGGTCCCCGAGAGAGGCCAACAACACCTTGGTCATCTTTGCCTGTCGGGACCCCGAATGGACACGCAATACTAAGATTATATATATACTAAGATTTTACCTTGAGCTTCACTGGAATGCACAACTTTGTCTTCTAGCTTTTCTTTCGTTTTTCTTTCACTATTTAGTTTCAGGTGTAGTTCTCTGAAAATTAAATATTATTATTATTAGATTTGTGATACCGGATTCCTTCTTTAGCTCATGCGATTTCGTGTTTGTATGCCAAATATATCCAATTCAACAGTTCTAGAACAATATTTGAGTTTTCCACTATATAACGTCTATATTCTCTCTGTTTGCTATTCTGAGTATTAAGAAATACTCGAAGGACAACACAACACATTAACACATAACGTATGAATACATTATAAAACACATGGAAACGGCCAATGAGTAGCACTATTATCAGAGAATGGTTCGGGAAGCGATTGAGATCAAGAAGTATCCTAATTTCAATCGCGAAGACGGCTTCAGACTCTCTTCCACTTGGAATCCAGTGATCACTAATTGTACTCGTCAAGTGAAATCATCTCAGTATGCGGACACTGTTAGTGTAGTGTGCTGTCCTAGTGTGAACCGGCCCTAATTAACATTTATGAAGATCAAGTGAGGGTAGTTGAATAAACACGGCGGTACCTCCAATACTTCAGTCTTCCCGCGACCACGGCTGGTGCAATCCGGTCGAAACGTCGGGCTTATATTAAAGGTAAAATTCGCGATAAATATCAGTTTCCATATGTTTTTTAATAAATTAAGATGCAAGTGTTTCGCCTTAAATGTGTTATGGTTTCTAGTTTACACTTGTAGTTTAACATCTGTGCAATAGTGACAGGAATAATTATGTAGTAATGTTTATTTATCTTGATTCTTGTCTAATACTCACTTCATCATCGCCTGATGATCAGCCCTTTCTTTCTCCCTCTCCTGTATCTCATACGCTATTTTAGCTTTCAAGTTGTTTATCTCGGCAAAGTGCTGTTGCACTAACGTTCTCGTCTCTTCTCTCATTGCAGCTATCTGGTTTTCATACTGTGGATAAAACGTTTATAAGGATGATTATCATGGCCTGGGAGATCAGATTGAGATAGGCCGTCGCTCAACGTAAAATACTGGTATTTAGCTGCAACCGGTTTGACCGGAAGCCGACCCAACATAGTTGGGAAAAGGCTGGGCAGACGATGATGCTCATGGCCTTATGTAAATGGACCATTCGGTGGGGTTATGTGTATCATAGTCTAGCACTTTGTGCACCAGCTTTTGGCCGCAGCTTTACCCAGATGGAGGTCATAAATTAACCCACGGGAATGTAATACCGGGATAAAAAGTATCCTGTGTGTTAACCCAGGTCATGGTCTACGAGCTGTGTGAAGGATTTCATCGACTGACACAGACAGGCCGAGTTTAGTAATAATAAGTGGGGAAGTATGGATAATAGGGGCCTTTTTTAGTGGCCTTTTTTTTCGGATGGGAAATCATCAAATGACTCCTCCCGCTCTGGGCGGAGCAGGAGGGAGTGTCAGACTTTTACTGACTAAAACCCATCCATGTTCTTTCATCGCCCTTTGCGTTCCGGGGCCACGGTATCTCTTTCGAATAGTCCCGCAGCCCCGGCAGGCTTCGGCCCTTGCGGGCCCCTTCCTTATTGCTGACTCTCTTTGAGGCGCGCGTGGAACACGAACCGAAAGCCGTGTCGACGGCGCCGACACGGCCTGTCGTCATGAGACGGACGGACGGCGAGCTAGCCCATAGCTCGCCGTCCACAGGCCCGCGTTTTTTTTTTTAGTGGCTTATGGTGTACATTATGAAACTCACGCCTTTCTCCTGTGGCGCAGTGCCAGGCATAAAATAATACATAAATATCGCTGGACATTACACACAGCGCCATCTAGTGCCACACTAAGCAACAAGGCTTGTGTCGTGGATACCAGATAGTTGATATACTACGTAGATACTTTTTGTTTGTAAATACATACTTACTATACATATTAACATTCATGACTCGGAAACAAATGTGCATGCTCATCACACAAACATTTGCTCCTACCGGGATTCGAACCCGGGACCTAAGGCAGCCTCACTACCGTTGCGCCATTCAGGTCGTCAAAGGCATAGCAGAGCTACAGTGAAGTAAAGTCAGAATGTTATTGTAGTTAAAAATTATCACAAATAAACAAGATTGTTGTTCAAATTTCTGCAAAGAGTACACTAGAAAAAGTGCAATGACCACTATTGCAACCTAAATGTAGGAAAAAAAGTAGTTGTCTAAAAGGTTTTCCACTATCTCATTACTGCGAACCCAAATCACAATCGCGATTAATAATTTTATTTAACATCTGTAACCCATTTAAATTAATGTTTTCCAGTTAATTTATAGTGTGATAAAAATCTTGTTTTGATTGAAATTATTTCCTGATGTTTTACTGTAACAAGAATCGAGTATTTATTACCAAACACTGTTCAAACATTCAATAGTGTGCAATATGGAATTGCTATAAAGTAAACTCATAATTTACAAAAAGAGAATTCAGAATTTCTTACTTTTCAGAAAATGCTTTTTGGAACTCGCCTTGCCTCATTTTTACCAGACTATTAGTCTATGACGAAGCCAAAAAGAAGGGTTATGATTTTAGCAGTCTATGTATGTATGTTTTTATTTACGTGTGCGCCTAAACTATTCATCCGATTTTGATGAACAAAGTCATTCGATTTGTTATTATGGCCTGGGTAACATAGGCAACATTTTAACCGACTTCAAAAGTAGGATGAGTCGAGTTTATTTTGTAAACCCCGAATTTAATTTGAACGAGATTTTACAGTACTCAGATGTTTTTTTCATACACATTCTTGTTTTACATTATACTAAATAAGGTTTTACTATATTCTAATTTAAACCTTTTCATACTATTTTATACACCCTAATAACTTGTTCAAGATAAGAATGGTTTACCCTATCAATGCAGAATTATAATACTAATACTAATTTAATGCATTTTATCAAACAAATTGATGATAAATCTTTATCTAAATCGTCTTTCTTTAATTCTGTTACAAGGGTACTTCTAGACAATTTGGAAGGCTTCCTTTTGACCATACCTTATCTCTTGTCAGTTTCTTGTCTGCCTGGAAAGCCTCCTCCATACGAGACTTCTCTGCCGTCAAGGTGGATAGAGACAGCATGAGAGCTGACACTGACTCATCTCTGCTTTCCTCTGAAAAAGAAAGACAAAATAACTTATATCTTACAGCAAAATTATCAGCAACCTAGGAGACAATAAGCCTCACCCAGTCTTTTGTGTTGAGGAAGATTACAAGAGACGGCTTCCAGGCCCTAATGAAATAATGTTTATGAATTAGTCTAATTATTTGACCTGTACCTATAGGTTCAGTTTCATACTCATATTGTTGTACATTAATAGTCTTAACTTTCTTACAATACAGTGCACAAGCTCTAACAATTCTTCTTTTTAATGAGGGATTTTCTTTTTCAACTCTTCCCTGTCGCTGGATAGATGGCGCTGAAATCGGTAAGTTACTGCTAAGAACGGAACGTCACATCATTTGACTAGGATATAATGGTTATATTCGGAAGCATAAGCAAACGAAAGTGTCAGTCAACAAGCGTATGTGACGTGATGCAGTGTTTTTTTTCCAAGCGTTTTGGCTTTGGCACCTAGTAACGTAGTCAGTTCAACGCCATCTACCGAGTTCTTGGAAACTATTTTTTTTTTTAATACTCAAATAGAAAACCTCTCATTACAACAGAATAACAATTTGATCCTCACAAAGTTCACTAAGCAATATGGGACAAAGGTAAGAAGATGACATTGATAATGTATGTTTTAGGACTCTTAGGATGTCAAAAGCAGAATGAACATGCTTACCTCCCCCTCCCCCTTCAACAGGGCTCTCAGTTTTATTGAGGGCTTTCAAACTGATCTCCAATGCTTCCTTCTCTTTGATAAGTCCTTTGTAGGCAGCAACAACATCTGGAAAATAATTCAATAACTCATTGTACAACTGACATGCCACCAAGCCACCATTATGAATTTGTGCCCCATTAAGAACAATAGGCTTGCCCCTTATTAATAATAATAACAGGGCTTGATTCAGAAAGCAGTACTTCTGGACAAGGCACGTATTGTTAGGAGGTTCCTTTCTCAAGAGCCCTGACCACCGGCAGCTCGGACCCTGTTCCTAGCGCTGGTGGGCTACTATTTTTTATAATTTTAAATGTTTTTATTTATAGTGTTTTATTTAGAAATATTTCAAAATGTTAAAAATATGTAAAATAATGAAAAAAGGAAATAATAATCCATTTATTTCAGGTAACAAAGACCCATACATATTCATCTAGACTTAAACCTAAAAATACATACCTACTAATAAAAATTTTTGTTAGTGTAAGCAACTTAAAACTATGTTAGTAGCAATTCATTTGCACAATGTTTTGTGCGTTCTTGTGTTGGCGGATGCGACAAAACACCACATCCTGTGGCCAAAAACTTTCTTCTAACACCAAATGGAGCATACACATTGGGATGCGCACCACAAACGTCTTGAAATTGATGTTGCAACGCGACTCTAGTAGCTGTACTCTTGGCATGTACTTCAATCAATTATTACATGGGACTTCAAAAATAACTCGCTGAACTATGAGTATACTACCTAGATACATCTCTTCCTAGCCCTATGAGAATTACAGGTGGATGTTATGTTATTATATGGGGTTTTCCATCAGATATATCTCAGTAGTACCCACGGATTCTGCAGTTATAATGATTATATTTATTAGTTTTGTATTATTAGTTTTTACTTTTCCTTGTACTGTTGTCAGTAGATACAAGATTAATTTGTCTGTTAATTATGCTTGAGTTTATCTTAATTGAATATATAATAAACATGTAACAAGCTGTTGATAACATTGCATTTTAAATTCACATAATTATCGAATAAGGTGGTAAAATTATTGCAAGATCCACATGGGACATACCACGAATAGAATAAAAATAAATATAACTAAGGTTACTTGCAAAACAATGTAGCTGAAAAATTTCAGTTGAAACTTTATGTTTAGGAATCTGGAGTCATTTCATAATATTGAGCATAGAAAAAAGAAACCCCATATTACTAATCTTCAAATTTAAAGTGGCAAAAACTATGCATAGCATCAAAAACATGGGAAGTGCAAAATAGGAATTACACCAAAACATGGTTTTGAGTTCGTTTTTAAATAAATCCACTTATGTACCTCGTAAACGACCCTCATACCGCTTGATTTGATCAGCTTGCTTTGTAATAGTTGATATCAATTCTTGTTTCGATAATGATTCCATAATTCTTCACCAAGCACTGCTGTTTACGTTCTCACCATACGTTTAGAGATTCTAACTGGACACCTGTTACTACTTGATTATGACTTCAATATGATAAACGCAATGAAAGCTTGATTTAGAACAACTAAAATATTCTAAAACGTTTGCAACTCGTTTAGTTTCTCTTTCTTGATTATTTTCATTAATATTTTACACCTGAGCCGAGAGTTGATATTAGAATAACGAGACTGTCTTAATCTGACTTTTAGTGACGTGACATGATGATTGAATAGATAACTTCCAATTTATTTTTTACTCTGTGCTCTTGAAATTAGTAAAACGTTTTGTAGTTTCTAAGCATGTTAAAAAATTGTTGTTGAAATTACGCCCTTTTTTAATAAAAGAAAAAAAATCGTATGCTTTGCTCTTTGCGCAGTTACATTTTTATTGATTTTTCTTCAAATTGGCTTTACAAAAACTTTGGTAAAAAAATCAATGACCACGTGGGATGAACGCGTATATCGTATCGTAGGTTAGCTAGAAAGATACCTACAAACGCTTTATAACTTGATACCTACACCTACATGATATACTTTTTGAGTAGTGCAACGATTTTTTGTCATAAATTCAGATTATTTTAATTCATGTTTCACACTGAGAAAACATTAAATTCATACGAACAATAAAGCGATGAGAACTTACGGTACAGGAATTGTCATCTATGAGACTTTATTACTATTCCTAAAGAACTGTTTTGTATTTTCTTGCGTTCCTTCCCAATATTGACTTAGCCACGGCAACCATTTTGCTAATCCCCGCGTAGATACACATTGTTGCTATAAGAATAATAGCAGGCGTTACGTCGACGAGTTCATAGTATCCTTCTGTCCCGGTCATTGACCCTCCGATTTAAAAATGGGGTAACATTCACCCCCTGGTTTAATTAATGCACATGTTATAAACGAAATGTCCAAATGTACCTCGTAATTATTGTTTTGAGTTATCCAGTCATTGGCCTTCTATATGGTCATCGACATCATTTTTTTATAATGGTTTGGTTTTATATTGCAATGAAACACGATTGTAAGTAGGTACCTATAATATAATTTTATTGGTACCATCGTACCTATTCCGTGATTAAAGCAAATAACCGGACAACTAGATAATTATTAAGTAAGTAGGTACCAAAATCTATTTCCCTTCCAAGATTCCTTATTCATTAGACCTATGTAGTTTATGTCAAGTAATCATTCAAGCAAGAATATTATAGTAGATTCCTACTATGTAGGGGTTTGTGAATCCTTAATTCGCCGCTGAAACAATAGCTAGCTAGACAATCTAGGTACCTACATAATCTAGCAAAAAGTTAGGTCAGTACGACCTATTGTCTTCACACATATTTTAGTAGCAGCATTTTTGATTTTATTTCAAAATGTCCACTGTCGAAAACCGGCCCCTCAACAAAATCGAAGCTCGCGTCCGGAGGGGCTATCGTATCACGTATACGTACCTACCAATGAAAAATTTAATTTTGGCATTATGCACATATTTACCTATTTCTACAACTCATATACCTACTTATGTACTTGGTAGTCAAAAATAAAAATAATATTCTAGCTTCTGAATGAGTCTTCAAAGCTTTGTTTGGAAACCAATTCGCGGTTTCCAGCTAAATAACATGGGCCGGGCGTGGCGCCTTGCTGTCTGTAGTTTGGATCGATGCATGCGTACTGCGTACATACACCCCCGGCTTACATTAGGCGCCACTTTTGGCGTCTTCCGTACTTATGTAGGTACTAGAGTCAATCTAAAGAATGATATGAAACTGGGTTTGGACTGAGTAAAATATAATCAGACTTGTTTCAACATTGCCTTTTTTATTTTAGGGAGTGCCACGATTCTACGATAATCGTAACCCACATCTCGCAGGCAAATCACCCTAGCAAATGGCGTAATCCGACCGATGGCTCGGATATAGCCCAGAACGGAAATGATTCGGATTAAAATACTTAGATTTGGTTGCTGTTACAGAGAATTTTGGGGAATTAAAAAGATTCTTTGAAATAAAACATTATTTATATGTATTATTGCTAAGGTCAATATTTAATTTCTATCAATATCCCCTACGTCAGATTACATTCGTTGACATTATTTCAAAAATTAAATGTAAGTAAGCCAAACACTTTTTCATACATTATCGGCGATTTGTACTCTGTCTTATAATTCTAGCTACATTCTAGGCCAAACCCTACAATACCCAAACCTGCCCAAAGTAAATACAAACGAAAAAAAAAAAACTAAACCAAATCATTAAACGTGGGATAAATAAACACTAAATAGAAAGATGTTAGTTTTATATAAATTAAACAGAAACTATTCTAAATAAATAAAATACCACAACTTAGAACACAAAATACTAAAGTTGAACAAAACGAATAAGTGGACAGGTGTGTACTGGTATTATTTTCGGTGGAGAAAGCAAGCGTATTTGTTTTAACCATTCAGGGACGACACAACATAGACTATCAGTAATTGTAAAATGGATTCTTGCTATTTTATGCGCGAATGTTGGCATGTTAGCACTGTTAGCATGGGAAGCCGAAAGCGGCAATAAAAATTTCATGTTATAAATTGGGTTTGATAAACTTTGGCCATTTCCTTCCAGCCGAATTTCCACTCTGTATCAACCCTTTCTAATTTATCTTCAATTAAAAGTTAGACGCTTCTAATTGCCACTCGCAGAGTTGGCGTGTACAATCGCGCACAAGTACAGCACATCCACATCATAGCATATAACTCAGAGGTACATCTACCTTTGACTAGTTCTGATACACACCATTTAGTATTTTTATGTATTGTGTGCTTTATATGGGTATATTACTTATATTAACCAAACACCACACCAACATAATTTTAAACCAAAATCCTAATCTACATTTTAAATTAGAGAACACAGTTTTCTTTAAATACTTAAGTATACATACTTAAAGATTTAAATGTTGCGCAAAATTATAACTGACTAGTTTCGCGTATTTTAAGTACTTTAAATAAATAATTAATATTAATGAAACATTTATCCTTACCATAGAAATTAAAGAAAATACTTAATCAAAATGCATTATACAAGCCCATCTAGGTGACTGTGAATATCTCGCCTCGGTTTTTATTTCACTTTAATTATGATATGCATTTGACTATCAATAATTTAACTATTACAGAAATTACTTTAATGAATATCAGAAACGATACAAACAGTTGGATAAGGTATTATAGTACTGAGTAGATTACCCAACTAATTTTGAACTTACACTACATTCAATATATTAATATAAACATCGAAATGAAATCTATAATTTCTATTACGATTATGACAATAAATTATGTTTACAATGAATTTTTAAGTTACTTAAATTTAATAATAAATAGTGATGATTATACAATCAAATTAGAGAGACAATATCATGGTGTGAAAGTCAAACGTCATGGATTTTGCTTTGTGCAAGTGTTTATGCAAACTTTCAGGAGAAAATTGCGTTGAAGTTCGATTTTATAGCACACGAAAAATTCCCAATTAATAATAATTATCAATTTGACTTTCACTTTTATACAATCACTATAATAATTATGTGCCCAATGAGATACATGAAGGTATCCAAGTCATAATAAAATGTTGATCAATAACTAATTTAGTTGTAATGTCATGGTCCTTATACATAATTTCAATCGAGATTTTCTTGTCAGATTTCAAGTAGATTTATGAATGGAATCAAATTATACATAAGCAAATAATAATTATGATCCTAATTATAATTGTTCTATAAAATGTATCCACCTTACTTATGACTTTGTGCACAATTCAAGCTCCAGAATTATATATTATTATATCCAACATTATTATAATAATGGGGCCATCCTTATTTTATCAAAAATGAATGGAAGTATAGTTTTTAGTCAAAGTTTTACTTACAAACATCATTTTATATATCAGTCAATGCATTTCTGACATCTTTGGTAATAATTATACAATGAACATTTTGTTTACATATACTATGTTTTATTATTGCAACTATTTTTCAAAAGAAAAAATAATAATAGTTGTTGGTACAATAAAAATTGCACAGCATTTCGATATACATATTTTAATAAAATATTTTTTTATTTTTTACTTACAGTAAAAAAAGTTTAATATTGCACTGTCAATCGTTAAACATATTATAATTATTGCCTGAATTACGGTTTATATTAGAATCTTGTTGGCATCATTATCCTATTACAATACCAGAATTCTACAGGTTAGTCTTACACAAAAAGACTCATACCAATGGACATAAGTTAATACATAAACATTGAGTTAGCAAAAAGTATGCAGTTAATTATTTATATGTATGTATGTCATTGTTCTCAATTTATATGAGTATGACTAAGCTACTGACTCCATCTGATTTATACTTCAGTTAGTCAGGTAAGCCATTAAAATATTACACAAAGTTTATCCATTTCGATACTGCATCACTTGTTACTAACTTTATCTTAGGACATATTTATCAGGTATTTCACTAGACAGGTATTTCATGGACTCCGTAAATTAAAATTAGGTCAATTTTGTAGAATACTTGGTGTATAATGTCAGTCATTTAGAAATTTCTCTAGATATTATTGTGATGATTTTATTTTGTACTTATAATGTATGAACATTGTTTTCAAACTGACATCATGTCATGATTTGAATCACATTTATTCCATATTTCACTCAGTAATTAGTCAAACTTCAAACCATGACAAAGTAATGATCAACATTTTTGCATTAGCTACAATTTATTGACTAGAAACTGGATAATTTAAGATTTACTCTTGTTCGTTTTGAAGCTGACCTGGAGTACCTGGCCATTTAGCGAGTATCCATTCAAGGATTGGATGGCAACAACAGCCTCATCATAGTTAGTCATGGTGACAAAACCATAGCCCTTGCATTTGTTGGTTGTGGGATCTCTAATAATTTTAACACTCTGGACGGCACCAAATGGGCCAAAGAGCTGCCAAAGTACACTCTCTTCAGTATCAGCTCCAATGTTATACACAAAGATGCACCAACCTGAGCCGCCGATGGCATTCCCCTGTATGAGCGGGTCGGCTAAAGGAGAAAATCTTTGGAGTCCTTTGTTGATAGCCAGCAGAGCCTTTCCAGCAGGGCCTACGAAACGTCGAGCAGCAGCAGGCGCAAGGTATGCCGCCAGTGGAGCCAATGCCTTGTTCTGGTTACTCGGGTTGTTGGCACATTTGACTGTGATGGGACCTGTTCCACCTGGAGGTATTGTGCCATTCAACTCACGAATTGCGTTCTCGGCCTCGTGTCTCTGGTCGTAGCGGATGAACGCGACGCCCCGCGAAGGCCCGACGATAGTCGGCTCGTCGCCGCCCACTTGCAGTAAATGGCCGACATTCACATTCTCGTGAAGTATGCGCGAGCTGATGATTGTTCCGTACGGACTGAAGAGCTTCTCCAATTCTTGCTGTGTCATGTGCTTCGGCAAGCCCGACACGTAAAGATTGGCGCCTTTAATCGCGTCGGAACTAGGGCGGGCGTACGATACCTTAATGATCTTGTTCTGCAGTCTCAGGCCATTGAGCGTGTTCACAGCCTTCTCCGCGTCCTCCGCCTTGTGGTAGTTCACGAATGCGTACCCCAAACTCTGCCCGTTCAGAATGTGGTCGGGGAATACTGTCACTTTGTCTCTAATAAGCTTGCAACTTTCTACTTCGCCGACACTCGAGAACAACGATCTAATCTCCTCCTGGGTCATCGTTTGCGGCAAATAGTTGATTATTAGGTTGGTCTTAGACTCATTATTGCAAGGTTGGACCTTGCTACCATTTTGCGTGGGCTGGTTCACGTTTACGCCGTCAAGTGTATTTGCCATCATTTTTCCTATTTCTATGTTTACACCAAATTAGGTGAAATGTCACAGGATCTATGACTTATTACAAAATATATAAAACGGATGAGTTAAAACATAGATCCACCTTCTTCGCTAGTTATAACAACACCACCACTTCGCGTTGGTTGAAAGCATATGCAAGGGGAAGAAAATCAATAAGATGCTGTTCACTTTTGTACTTATCCTGTTTTAGGTGGTACGGCGCCGAGTCCGTTGAATCAAAATATAACGAGGAACACAAATAAGCTCTAGTTTATTAGATCTTATGGAGAATACGAAAGAAAAGTGAAAAGGAAATCAACCAAAAATCTATGCGACTTGCGACCTATTCTCGTAAATTCATTTCTTTCACTTCACTTTCTTTTTAAAATGTTGCCAGACTGTGCACTGAACGACCCAGGCTACCTCCTTTCCTATTTGTGACCAAAATATTACCCCGAATTTTAAATGTTGCATTTCCTCGATAACTAATTATTATATTTTAATTAATAAATGACTAGGATTAGTAGTGCTTCAAATATAAAATGTAAATACACACCAAGTATTACGAGTATTACTGGTTTCCCAATTTTAGTGTTTTGCCTCTAGATTGACGAACCGCTTTTTTCTCACCGTGTTACTCTAGAAAATATCTAAGAGTTAAAAAATGAGTTATATGAAAATCTATATTGACTGTGCTGTGTATTAAAATCTTCATTGAAAAATCTTCTACCTCATCAGTTAACATGGTTTTTTTAAGTGAATGTTTCACCAGTAAGAACGAACAATTATCCGCATTAAAAAAGCACTGTTTTATTATGCTGGTTTGTGTGTTACGAAGCATTCATATTAAACATGTTGAAATCTTTATTTCTGTCCCTCTTTCTCGTCTTTTAGTTTTTATCTCATTGTTGGCTCCAGTACATACTCATAATACATTGATGCCATTTTAGGTCACGTAAAATAATCTATATACGTATGAATTTAAATTTAAACCAGCGCTGTTATTTAATCTTATTGCATCATAAATTTATAAATTATTTTGTATCTTCTTGAAATGTGGGTAGTATTTTACACCTTGCTACACTAAAACAGAGGTGCCAACATAAACGCCATTCAATTTAGCCAATATAAAAACCAATAAGATAGAGCGTTCATGGAAGCAGCTAAAACTAAATATTTTAATTACATAATTTCAATTGCCCAATTAATTTGAGTGTAGTAAGTGATTACTTAAATCGTATTTTGTTTTTAATTTAGATCACAATTTATTCTGTTGTTTCGTTTAAATTATTTGACTGAAGACAAAGAAGGAAATAGCACCGCTAATAGCGCCATCTCTTAGTTCTAAGAGGAAACTTTAAAAGGGGTCAAAAAATAGTAGCAAGTCAATGACCATGAAGGGACCGCTTGGTATTACTTGCTGTTAAATTATTAACATTGAAGAACTCTCTAATGCATTATTAAACTAATACTGTGTATATATGTTTAGTCTGGAAACATTGATGCGTATTTTAAAGAGAAAGAAAAGAACTGAGCGTTTTTTCAGAAGATTTTACAAAGAATCATGTACAATAATTATTAATGAGTCTATCGGGTACTAACACTATAAAACTACAGAAAAATAAAGACCTTCTTCGTAACCTACTAGAAAAACCATAGCGAATATAAGGAAAACCATGATTAGGTACAGCGTGCGCAGTATATTTCGGCAGGCGGCGTAATTCTTAACTACTCGATATTATTGAAATATTAGACCCCTATTGGTTTTGCTTGAGTTTGTAATTCTAAATGGGGCACGGTTTTCATCATTAAGAAAATTAGTTACTATCGGACCAACCGGAGATCGCGAACTGATCGTGATCTGCTGTTAGGTACATTCATTTCGTCGAGTTTTGATAACGATGAGTTCTATGTGCCCAAAATTATGTCACAGGGATAAAAAATCCTATCCTTCTAATTATCTATCTTAATCTAACTTAGCCTCATCGATATGATCTATTCAGCAGTATGCGTCAAAAGGTAGACTACTAACTACTATTACTTTCGCATGTTTAATATGAATAAGGAAGTATGGATTTGCACACATCTGTGCGTGAGCCGTCTAGAGACTAGGTATCACAGTGTCAGTAAGTATCATTTGCTCATAATTATGCGCGAACGCATAAATTAATAAATTGGCCCCTTTTTCCAAGGTATTTAATGCACGAGGGGGCACCGTATTAGGCAGCAGCTGTTTGTGCTTTATTTTTTTATACAGAAATAAAATATCTGAGTTCAATGTACCTACATACTTAATCAAATCAAATCATCTTTATTTGTGAACACAGGTATTGAATTATTAGTGGCGGTAAGTCCCCTCTTTGAGGAGAGGCTGGAGAGACGCCACGGCGCACAGTGGGCTGGGATTACAAGGTTGGGTCATAAGAGATCAAATGTATTTTTTTGGTATCTAGGCATAAATTTAAAACGTTTTTATTCTTTGACTTTTTTAATTTAACGAGTACTTTCGGAGATATAGCCATATCAAATTTGTATGAAGAGTCATGTTATTTTAGTTAAGCAATTTATTCCAATTAAATTGAAATTGAAAATAATGTATACTAAACGGCCTGAAAACCTCAATACCTACTTAGTTCTTTAAAAAAAAAACAATGTTCGACATTTTCCACCACCATAGGTAGGTATGACGTAATTTGTTTTGAGACTTATTTCCGGGAATCAAGGGATAAGAGGGCGCGAGCGCAACTACAAGTTATGACGTGTCGTAACGTGATTGGTGCAACGATAGGGTATCTACGGAATGTTCGGTTGCAGCTATTATTGAAAGTTTTGGTCTAATACCAATTGTACAGCTATCTGAAGAAGCTGCAGAAGCTAGAAATAAAGACTTTCGTAGGTACCGCCAACACCATTCCAGGAAATGCAGTAGAAAAACTACAAATGAAGACATTTTAAATAATTTATTGACCAGCTCTGATCCACTCATCTCAGCGAAACGTCACAAACTTCGCAGAAAACATAAAACTTTGTCAGTACAAGCACAAAGTTTATTAGTAATTGAACAAGCGGAAACATTTGATGATGACGAATACGAAAATTTTGCATTCGTTAATGTGGATACCCTTGACAGTGATTAAATTAAAACAGTGCAGTGGCCAGTAGTGATTGTGATTTTTACTTATTTATTTATTTATTTTATTAGTCCTTAGTGGATTAGGCCTAAAGGGGAGACCACTACACAAAAAAAACGCGCCTAGTTTTTAACCTCTATGGTAGTGTGGAATAGAGAACAAAATTTGAAATTGCGACCAAATCGCAGAAAATCGCAACCCGAGAATAGGCGCTAAAATAGGACAAATATACGTACTATGCATACGTAGAGTCAATTCTTTGAGAAAATTTGAGAATTTCGAGATTTTCACATTTTTCTCTTTTGCTTCATACAAAAATTACTTTGGATATTTATAACTCCGAAAATACTAAGTTATCTGAACGACCCTCATAGAAATAATTACTTATAATCGATAGATAAATCCAACACAATATTTAAAATTTCAGAAAAATAAACTTTTTTTTTTTTTAATGCTAAGTCCTTTACCGGCCCGTTTCAGCCCACTGTGCGGCGTCCTCACCTTCCGCCTGACGCAGGTTCTTACCGGACACGGATGTTTCGGTAAGTTCCTGCACCGAATCGGGCGGGAAGAGACGCCCGGGTGTTTCCATTGGAGGATCGACCGGAGGACACGGTGGAGCACACTGTGGAGGTGTGCCCCGCTTGGGTGGAGCACCGCCGTGGTTCCGCTACTACCGCTTCCGGCCCTGGTTCGTGCAATGGTCCGGAGCGAGACGGAATGGGACGCCGTCACCTCCTTCTGCGAAGCAGTCATGCTAGCGAAGGAGGTGGCGGAACGTGAGAGGGAGAGATCCTCACGTCCCGGCCGCCGCGGGAGACACCCCGGGCGTCGGGGGCCACGTGGTGGCTTCCGGCCACCGTAGGCGCGGGCCTGTGGACGGTGAGCTATGGGCTAGCTCGCCGTCCGTCCGTCTCATGACGACAGGCCGTGTCGACGACACGTTCGTGTTTCACGCGCACCTCAAAGAGAGTCAGCAATAGGGAAGGGGTCCGTAAGGGCCAAAGCCTGCCGGGGCTGCGGGACTAATCGAAAGAGATAAAGTGGCCCCGGAACACAAAGGGCGATGTAGGAACATGGATGGGTTTTAGTCAGTAAAAGTCTGACACTCAAAAATACTTTAAAATACTAATTTTTATGTCTTATGACCCGAAAAAAAAAGAAAGGAGGCTCCCCCTTTTTTTTCGGATGGGAAATCATTAAAGACCCCTTCCATGATCATTCTTCCTCTTCCTTCTCATGGGGTCATGAGATATTGATATTGATATTGAAGGGGACATGAGATACAGCCTGGTGACAGACAGACAGACGGACAGTAGAGTTTTAGAAATAGGGTCCCGTTCTTACCCTTTGAACAACTACAAAAATATTGATTTCATCTCAAACATTGAGTCATACATAAACAGAGAGTGAACTGAAAGTTATAATAGTTCTTGTGTCGGAGCTGTCTCACTCTTCCCCTAAGTGGTATCTGAAAATTATGAAGATAATGAACTGGAAATAGTTATTTGTTATACAAGAGTGCAAAGTTGCTTTTTAACCGCGTGTTCAATTTTGATGAGCGTTAGCGAGGGAATCAAAAGAGCACGAGGTGAAAAATCTTTGCACTCGAGTGCAACACGTAACTTTTCATTCCACCTCAGCGAGGAAATGACTAAATGCAAAAAAAAACGTTTACAATCACAAGATAGGTACACTTTTATTTCAGTTTAGGTATTAATTACTACATTATGACAGGTAAGTATTACAGAATAATCTTTAAATTATAACAAAATAATACTAAGGTATAATTAAGAAAATTTTAAAGTAACGTTGCTACAGTTATTTAAATTGAGTGTAATATTTTTGTTTGGTACTGTAATATTGGTGTTAGTCACTTGTGTACTGTTTTTCGGTAAACTATCTGTCATACTTAATAGTTGTACCGATTCATCGGATTCCCTTGGCGTGAATGTTGGAGAGAGAGGGAGATGGTTAGGTGTTTCATAACGGCTTATTTTTGATGTAGAAGGGCCAGTCCAAGGATACGATTGAGGCTCTTTCAGTGTAATGGCTCCTACGATGCCTTCACATATTTTAGACTTATTTTGGATGGAATCCTCTATGTATCCCTCTACAACTGCATTGGACTTCCAGCCTCCGTGGCGCTTAAGGGACAGGAGATCAGCTCCGGAATCAGCCAAAAGTGTGGCTGAAGTTCGTCGGAAACAATGACCCGTGTACAACAGGGGTTCTGGAAGTTCAAGAAATGTTGCTATTTCTCGTGGGATACTGCCAATTTTATTAGTACCCATAGGCTGTCTAACACACTTTCCATTGCGATACTGTAGAAAAAATCGATTGATTGGAGTGTTAGGCGGGCGTAAGGCTTGATATTTCTCAACAATCGTTACGTATTCCTTGCGAATGACGAAGTTGCGGTCTCTTTTTGTCTTTGTATTAGGTAAATTAATTAATAGTAAGTCATCTGAATGTTTCTCAATGTTTTTGATATTAAGTTGTGTTAGTTCATTAGTTCGACATGCTCCGTTTATTCCAATAATAAGAACAACCTGTAACGTAAAGAGTATTGTAGTAGATAAATGAATAAAATTGATATGAACGCATAATTATGCCTATCAACATCTACTAAGTATACTATTTAATTGAGATTAATATACTTAAGTAGATACTGAATGTGCAACTGACTTACTTTTGCCGCCAAATATACGGAATCGGGTGCTTCGTTAAGAAACTTTTCAATATCAGATACTGTGAAAAATCGATTCGTAATCGTATCGATTTTTTTGGTTGATGACCAGATGAGGCTCTTTTTAAAAATGCCACTAATTTAGGATAGGTATCGATATGTTTGTCTTTTTTCTTTGTTTGTTGTTGCTTTTAGCATCGAATACGTACTCCATAGAGTGCTTGCTTTCTTGTTCTCGGATAATTCTATAAAATATGCCAGCAAAACGTTTTCTGAGAAAGTTTTGGCTCCTTTTGCTAGTCGCCACGTGTTAAACATATCGTACTGTTTTAAATACTTCTCGCGTGATTGTTGAGGGAGAAAGCTCATTTGCGCATTATTAACAGTTTCAGTCAATTCTGTTGGCGTCAAGCAAACTTCCTCGTCGCTAGAAACACTCATTTTAGTTTTTTCACTTGTTTTCAAGTTTCTTGTTTTTAATATAAGGTTTAACAATGACGTGAAAAAATGCCGCGTAAAGAACCGCGTACAAAGCAAATTGAAAAAAGAACACCAAGAAGGTTCCGAGTCTGAGTTTTTAACAAATTAAAAAAAAGTTGGATGATATATTCGGCACCATAGAGGTAGCAGTAAATAGGTAACTTAATGTTTTTTTTAATTCACAAACTTAGTGCACACGATGTTCTAAATTCAATTTACTTTATCCTCTAGAGAATAAAAACGGCTTTTCCACTCAGATATTGAAGATTAAAAATACTCTTTCCGAGATGGTGGGATGAAAAAAAATAAACAGCTTTCGATGTGTGAGGAGTGCTCGTAAATACGTGCAAAGATGGTCGTATAACGTCCGTATCAGAGACTCATAATATGCAAAACAAAAACATGTATCACAAACGGATGTCCACAATGGATCCAAACTGACTCACCGTTGCGGGTGACGAGTTTGTAGATATTGATTTGGTCCAAGCTATGGGTTATAGCGGGAGGGTTTGCAGTTTTCGTTTAAGTTAAACTCAAAAAACAGACTAAATTTAACGGTTTAATAAAATTCGTAATGATAAAATAACCCACAAAAATGAAATCGTGAAGTGTTAGCTGCACCACAGCACTGAGCTGGCCTTGCTTGATTTCAATTGAATAAGACGCCAGCTTACACTGGTTTTTATCCTGTACGCTACGGTATGCCGTCCGTATGGTGGTGTTTGTGTCAATGTTATAATTAAAAAAACCGGCCAAGTGCGTGTTGGGCCACGCAGTGTAGGGTTCCGTAGTAGCCCGTTATCACAATATAGAACGAACCCGTTGGTACACCGCCATCTATTGGCAGCTTTGTGAAACTTATGATAATTTATTATGTTTCTTTATTTTAGATTTTGTTGTTCAATGCAAGTCTTTACCCGTTATAAACAAGCAACTAATTTATCTTAGTCACTTTATAGGATTTAGTCTAAGGATTTTGTATTTGGTACAAAATTATCCAACACCCAAGTTCAATGATTACTGCTAAACTAATAAAGTTATCTTAACCGCTATAGTTTTCCTTTAAAGTTCATGAAATGCACTATCATCAAGAATATTTCCAGATTTTTCAAGCCAGCAGTTTAGCTTTTAGAGGGGGGGGAGAGACGCCCTGCTGGAACAAAAATGTGCACTTTAAAGTTACTATCCAAAATTTTATTATACCACTTTGTTGATGTTATTAATCTACACACCTCTACAAAATTAGAGTTTTCTAGTACAAACGGTATCTTAGTAAAACCTCGGACAGACAGACGGGCATGACGAAACTATAAGGGTTCCCTGGTCAGGACTACGGAACCCTAAAAATGAGTTTCCTATGGTAATGGACATTAACATGAAATACACACGTTGCCAAATAGAACAGAAACTAGGTAGATGAACTAATAAAGAAACTGTTTATCGTTTGTTCCAAGCAAAATAGGAAATACGTGCAGAAAGAATAAGGCATTATTTGATAACCAAAAAGTTAATGACACGCAACATTGTAATGAAGAATGAAAATAACTTTCTTTTATTTATCGGGAGATATTGATAAAGATTATTGATAAACACTACATTGTATTGATATCGTCACAACAAAACAACGCAACTCGTGCACAAGACATATTTATCAAATGAAATTGCATAAAACTGAGATTTCAAATTACTTAGGAAACAGCACCGGTCTAGATAATGTTATCTTAAAACCAAGTGTGATTCAAAGCTGGTGGCTTAGGTTTTGGCGTCATAACAATATTGTTGTAGGTACCTATAAATTCATCAAATAATCAGTATCATGAAATGTCTGGAAGTTTACAAAGAGTATTAGCGGTCGGTTTTTCTATCGTTTTTGTGTTTATTTTATGGTGTACCTACCACATAAATCATCTCAGAGACATGAAATTCAAACTGTTGGGCGAGGAGTGTTTTTGCGTTAGGTTGAGAAACTAAGAATAGTATAGATAGTAGAGAAAACTAGCCTGGAAAATTTGTTTGTTTCAGAATTTCGCTATCTTCTAGCATGCCGTTGTTAAAATATTAGCTTTAAAGAAAGCAAGTTTCAGAACAGGACAGTCAGACAGGAGATGGCGCTGTAGTACTTTTTATACGTTGCTGTAGTACTCTTTGTAGTGCCGCTACAACAGTACAAAAGACAGGGCACCCTCAGAAACGGTACTAGTCCCAACATAGTTGGGAAAAGGCTAGGCAGATAATGATGAGAAACAGTACCTACTGGTTGGTTGAAGCTTTTAAAAGCTACACAATATTATACGAGTATACTCCAAACAATATGATTTTAACTTACCGAAACTATTACTTATCCTAATTTACTAACTCAATCACAGTATAACATTAACAAAATTTTCCAGAGAGACCATCGCCGATAACCCAAACAACAAAACAAAACTGCGATAAAATAAAATGATATAATTCCGCTTATCACTTGCGCCAAATCCAGACATCGTTCTGGGGCGTTTTGAGTGCGTTCAGTACACGTGCACCGGTGGTTGGCCGGTTGCGAAACATACGGCTCGTTTCCTTTACCAGCTACGCTTGGTTAGTTTAAATAACATTTGGTCTGTGAACTCAGACCGTTGTTAGTTTATACGTAATTTTGCCATTTAAAGTAACACAGATGTTGTTTAGGGAAAATCGTAGCACAATTTTGTTTTAGGAATGTTTTTGTTAGAACTTTATGGGAAGGTTATTTTGTAAGCTTTTGTTAATGTTTGGACTCTGATTTAGCTTGTTCTCTCGTGGATCGATATACAGGGTGTAAACCACCTCATCACGAAGCCGTCAACCATGCATTCTGTATATCAAACTAAGTAACTTTAAGCAAAAAATATTGCTGGGAAACGACTTTTTTTTGGGGTGAAAAATCATGTTTTGTGGTAGAACTCAATGTAACGCACTTAAAACGTGCTGATGGATGGATTGAATAGTACGGGGGCGTGGAGGTGTTTAAAGTAAAAATCTTACATTAAAAACATGTATTTAAAAAAAAGTTAGCAAATTTTAGAATTTTCGTAACTATATTTTCGAATTAATATTCGAAAAAATGATCGCAATAACAGGGAGAACAAGTGCCTTTCGGCTTCTTTCTTCTTTTTCATTTATACGAAAGGAACATGTGATTTGGTGAAATTACTATGGGGTTGGTAGTGGGAATGAACTGTCTAGGGTGTGCCGGATATACTCGAGCTGTCGTCATAGGTACATGGAGCCACGCTTAATGTGCTTTTATTGTTGATTGGTTTTTTATTGTCGGAAGTCATTACGCGTGGAAATTGGAACTCCTCAAGAAGTAGTGGTTTTAAATGTTAGGTAGACCTGCTTGACATTCATTATAAAATTAATAAAAGTAAAGTGTCTGTTTATCATTTCAAAATAACAGCATTTTCTTGAATGCATAATGAAAGTATACACCTACGGTACTTACCTACTTATAACAAAAAACCATTTTTTTAAATTTTTGTCTGTCTGTCTGACTGTTTGTCCCGGCTAATCTTCGAAACGGCTTCTGGGATTTTGACGGGACTTTTACTCGTAGAGCGCTGATGTCATAAGGAGTAACTTAGGCTAAAAAAAACTACTTTAATTTTAGTAAACGTACAAGGGTTCCGTGCAAAATAAATAAAACCCTTGAAATTGTTAACAAAATCATTTAAATAGCGAAGTATCTATTATTTAAGTAGCAGCACAAGCTTATTCTTCTGATTTAAAAGAGTGTCCGTGGAGTTTCTTGCCCTTTCTTCTCCATAGAGATCTACGCTAGGGAATGGGCAACTACAGTACTTTCACAGTTTTTATGTCTTGTGACTGGGTCTGTAGCTACATTTAATTTTCATCTTTGTTTCGACAATTCAAAAGTGCCTGTAACTGGCTTACTTGAAATAAGTGCTTTGATTTTGATTTTCTTCTTCTTTCTTGAGCTAGCGTGTTAGAATTTCTAATTTACTGGCACACAACTTTGTCAATTGCACGGTTTGGTCACTGGCAGTGGCAACGCAGAGGTCACTTTCAAAGAATTTGCTTATGTTTATGGGAATGACTTGGCTGTGCCTCTATTTGTTTCATGAACCTTTTTATCTCTCTTTCTCAGGGTTCAGTACGTAAACACATTTCGCTATCATCCATAATCCTTATCCCCGTTAACCGTAATCTCAACTTGAACCAAGTTTAATCCTAATCCTAACATAAAACTAATCTCAGATTTATTTTTATGGTCGTTTTACTGCTGTCCAGGGGTTCTTCATAAATGTCATTAAACGTGGACCTTGCAGCTTGAAATTAGATCTCCGAGGTTTGTTTTAGTAGCCTTTTGTTGGGCTATTCATTAACGTGCAACACACGGAGCACATCCATGGTGTCTAAGTGGTCCACCCGCTTCCACAGCACACCCTAGTCGCTGTCAAACCACTTCTACTTAAGGCTGCTAAATTAGCAGCTCTATTTGTGGTGGTTCATACTTCGTTTTAAATACTGTTAGAATAAAGTTCTAAACAGCTTACACTACGGGCCGAATAGTGCGAAATGAGTGGTTTTTATTTAATTGTAGCCTAATGTATCATTAGATCAAAATGCTAATTGTACACTTTGTGAAGAAAAAAGTGACTAATATTTGTGTGAAAAAGAAAAAACTAAAACTTAATGCCGTTTAAGAGTAGTTACGTAATTTCAAAGAAAAAATGCTTCACATTGAATATTTTTTTCATATTATAGTAATAATAAAGTTAGAATTATTTCAATTGTACCAATTCACTCATCAAAGAGGAGTTACATGGAGAATACCTCTCGTTAGCAGATACCCTAGCCTTAATTTCAGACCGTTATTCCATTACTGGGCACAGACCTCTCCACTCTTTTTATTTCTCTAGGTAAACAACCGGGAGAAATAGGTAGTATAGATATAGCTGTCGTTATCCAATCGCTTATGAAGATGTCTAGCACGCATCTTCTTCCTGGGTTTTCGCCATCTTGTTGAAATGCTGACTGGCTAACGCGACGCGAAGGTGGGGTGGGAGCGAGGCAAAAAAACTCGACGTCTTCATTTTAGCCTGAACACTGTACGTAGGTATATACATAGGTACTTATATATTTTTTGAAGTGTTTATTTCATTTCTTAAGTTGTTTTATGTGACGACACGAATGGCAGCGCAGCGGTAGTGATGCTGCCTTACGTTCTTAGGGTCTCGGGTTCGAATCCCGGTAGGAGCAAACGTTTGTGTGATGAACATGGACATTTGTTCCGATGTTTATATGTATAATAAGTATGTATTTACACACAAAAAGTATCTATGTAGTATATCAACTATCTGGTGTCAACGACACAAGCATCGTTGTTTAGTGAGGCACTAGATGGCGCTGTGTGTAATGTCCAGCGATATTTATTTATTATTTATTTACAATAATTAAAATACTTACTGTTTTTTTATTTTCTTATTTTTTGTAGGTATTCAAAATATTTATGCTGTCTTGGTTTCCCTACGTTTTTTCTGAAGTGACCACTGAAATCCAGCGCTGTGCTGTGACCCCTCATAGCACCGCATCATGCTGAGTGGTAACCTGCTTGTTGCGTCACAACATTCAAGCTTTCAACTTTATTTTTATCATTCTTGCTGATATGAGAGAAGTAGACGAAACTTCCTGAGAGTCTAAATAAGAGACTGATGCCTTTCGTAATTCTACGGTGACCTTCAAAATGAAGTTTTTTGGTACCTTTCGTCAACCGAAGTATAACTAATCGACTTTTTCGTCATCGTTACCGATACCATAGAATGTCAATCTAGAACCAATAGATTTTCTACAAGAATGGCCAGGAAAGTCAACACCTGCAACATATACCTACCTATTCTGTGGGCAGTCTGTCTAGTTACGAGCCCTGTGTGATTATAGTGATTACCAGTACCTACGCAACGTTGATTTTTTTTCTTTGTTGATAATAAATAAAAATCATTATTTCCAGCTTACAATTCCAATGTCACCACATGCTTCAGTAATATATTATTTAAGTTCAAGTTGAGAATTGTACTTAATTCAGAAATATACACATCTGACACCCAAGCTAAGATTGAACTTGTGTTATGAGTGTCAGGGCTCTCTTAGTTCACTAGGACAGTAAATACATTGGTAAAAACAGAAAAAATAAACAACTAAATAATAAAAAATTCATTAAATTAAAAGGCAAACCATAATTATGTGTATTGTGTTTATGTTGTGTGTTGGAATGTGTGTGTGTGTGTGAGTTTGAGGATATGTGGGATGGAGGAAGGTTTGGGAAGGGGGGAAGGTAATAAGGTCATGCATGTATCAGAATTCTTTGATGTGGTAGAGGTAGGCCGACGGCTAGTGTAATCATCGTCTGCTTAGCCTTTTCCAAACTATGTCGGCTTCCAGTCTAAATGGATGCAGTTTATAATTAAGTACACGAATTACAAAACTCACGCTTTTTCCCATCGGGGGAGGCAGAAACATACAACAGAACGTCACGTACTAATATTATACGTCCCTGCTTCATACAGATTTTTCCCATAACTTATTGTTCTGTTAAAATAACAAAGTGATTGATGTCTGCGTTTGTTTATTATGTAGATTAGTAACTAATTAAATAAACTCCTTTGTTGAGGAAAAAATACCTATCAAAATAAATATTAGCAGCGGTGAGTCGGTGACTAACATGCATAGGTAATATGCCTACTTAAGTATACTTACTTTAGGCTTAAGTAGGAACCTACCTACCTCGTAGTCACATTCATTGAACAAATAAATACCTACGTAAGTAATGTTAAGGAAAATAACAAAAATCATAGAACATTCTTGATGGTATATTAATCATCACCGTTTCAGCCCGAAGGTACAGTAAACCTATGTAATTAAGACCAACTTCCATTAATATAAAAACGCGTTATACTTACATACAAGGTACAAAAGAAGAACTTGTAAAAGGACCAATCACAAAGGCCTTCAATCAAGCATTTTGTACATCAAACAGTAACACTGCGCAAAAATTATTACTGGTACAAAAATTAAGATGGAACAAAGGGAAGAAAACAAAAGAATTCCTGTCTAAGTATAAATCTTTTTGAGGCTTATTGTGCCTACTCAGTATGGTAGAAACAGCTCTTTGAAAAATGTAGTTCCTTTAATCTCTCTAAAAGTTAATTCTGTCTAATATTTAGCCAAACTAGACTTTTTTAATGAAAAAGTTAAGTCTTTCTTTAAAAAGAAATGTCTGACATCGCTATACGAGTAGGTAATTAAAACATGTAACGCACGATTGCTCCCATTTTTGTATTCCAAATAAAAAATGTCGCAAGTTCTCTACAAAAGTTCTGAAAAAAGTTTCCGACCCTTGTAATTCCAATGTCTCGAGGTTGTCATCATTGAATATTCAATTAAATTCATTAAAAGAATACTGAAAATATTCGACGTCTTTCGACTATTAACATTGTCCTTTCATGCGAGTCTATACGGTACATCGGTATTTTGAACTTCGGAGTTCAGTAATACAGTCAATCTTTCGGAGTAGTTAAGTACCGTACATCGCGATGATGAACATTCTGAATGAAGTAATTCGTCATAGCAAACTTTCGGAATAACGTACATCGCGATGATGAACATTCTCAATAACGTAATTCGGCATAGGTATATAGCGTACCTACCTTCTGACTACAGTAATTCGGCCTTCCAAACTTTATGTATACGGTAGGTACATCGGTATTTTGATCTTTGGAGTTCAGTAATACAGTCCTTTTATACCTAAGTTATAATATATATTTTGTTAGGTTTCTTTGTTTGCGGTTGTGGTTTTATTGAACTGAAATCTAAAATGGTTTTTGTTTTTTTTTATATTCTGAGTACGTATTCATTATGGCGGTCAGAATGGTGTTTTATTTCTTCGTACCTACTTACGTTAGTGATTAAAGAGTCATTCCAATAATACGGATTTAACACGTACTTTGCTGTGATAAATAGGAAGATACGTTATCTACGTTGAAGACAAAGGTTAAGGACAGTCAGGAACGAAGCAGGGAAAAAATCTAATCTCAAGCAGGACCACCACCACTTAACTAAAGGGTGTAAAAAGACCCTTAACGAAACCGAAAGGCACTTGTTCTCCCCGTCATTACGATATTTTTATTGTTCTGAACCTTACCTGGGAACCTTCTAGTTACGGAGATATTGGAGGTCAAAGTTTGAACTTTTTCACGAGTTTTTTTTTTAAATACCTACTAGCTTTTAAGGTCATAACTTTACTTTATATAAAGATACAGCACAATGTTTTGAGTGCGTTACATTGAGTTTTACCGTAAAACGTGATTTTTCACCCCAAAAAAAAGTCGTTTCCCAGCAATAATTTTTGCGTAGAGTTACTTAGCTTGATGTACAGAATGCTTGGTTGACGGCTTTGTGAAGGGTCCTTTTACACCCTGTAGATAACTCTGTAATGGAGTGTAATTGTAATGTTGTTCCACAAACAATGGGGCACATAATATCGTGTTGTACCTGTTGTTTGCACATTACAGTATCCGAAGGACACTACTGAAACAAAATTTTGGGATGACTCAATATGTTAGATTGGCATCGACACGTTACGAAGAATATTACCTAAAGCAGTGTAAAGTACTTACGGGATGACTTACGGATATCATCCCGTAAGTACTTTAAGTGTATATTACCTAAACTTTACTTACATAAATAGACATGGGCGTACTTAATACACATATTGTTAAAATCTTACTTTGAATTTGATACAGTTTTAAGAAACAGCCAAAAAATATCACACAGTAAGGTATGGCAGCACTCGGAAGATTATAGCAGATAGGAGGCGGGTTATGTTTTTCGAGAGTATGTATGTATGTATGTTTAATTGTTTGGCAGGCTCTGTGGCCTGAACGGCTCTATGGATTTTAGCTTGAGAGGTGTCGTTAGATTCGTATTTACTGTGAGAGTGACACTAGGTATATCAAAATAAAAAAATAATAAAAAATGGCGGATTATTGGCGCAAATGTTTGGCATGCTCTGCAGCCTGAACGGCTAGATAAAGGTCTCATTATGAGGATTTTAAAATGGTTTAATTAAGTAACTAAAAAGTGTAAAATAAAAAAAAAAATACTTATCAGCAATTTAAAACCCGACTGCGTAAAAAATAACTAAGTAATAACTTTAACTTTTTTTAAATAAAAACTGAAAAGAAAAAAGCAAGTTCAGGAAACAGGACATAATGACTGCAACAGTTGGAACCCATTAAATAATCTAGACTAAAATCTTTACATCCAATATGGGTCTCGACTGTTGCAGTCAATATGTCTGTTTCCTGAACTTGCTTTATCTTTTCAGTTTTTATTTAAAGTTATTTCCTCACTATTTGCTTTATCTGTTGCAACATTCACCTAGTTACAACGACCTAGCTTGCAATTTACAGTACACCTGTCGAACAGCAATAAAAGTGAAAGTATTGGACTTATTACTGTTATTTTAAAATGTTCCTTAGGATGCAATTAAGGATTTTCGTTCGATTCCCAAGTTGGGCAACTAATGGGTTTTTCCATTAGGAATTTTTCAGTAGTATCCACGGAGTCTGGATTCGTGCCCGTTTGATGTCAATAGGCTCGCCCCCTATTACATTGGAATTTAAACATAAATGGCGAAATACGGAGTACCTAATAAGAGTAAATAACTCCTTCTTCTTCTTCGTGTCGATGATTCGTTAAGGGTGGTAAACAGATGTGGACATCGTGTGCACGGGATTTTATTTTGAACATGAGCAGATTTCGTTCGTTGTCATAGTACACAAGGTGCACCTCTGCCTAACTCTTCTTAGATTACAGGCGTGATGTTACCTATGTTATGTAAAACTAGGTATCTACCAGTTTTATATTTCTTAACATTTATTTATTTACCTACCAGTCTACCTCAGGGTGACATTGTGTTGCCGGGGCTGCGGGACTATTCGATAGAGATACCGTGGCCCCGGAACACAAAGGGCGAGGAAGGAACATGGATGGGTTTTAGTCAGTAAAAGTCTGACACTCCCTCCTGCTCCGCCCAGAGCGGGAGGAGTTATTTAATGATTTCCCATCCTAAAAAAAAAAGGGTGACATTGTGTTACTGCATTGCTAAAATAGTGTTATTCCTGAACTTAGTTTAATTAAATACGCTTGTGCTAGAGCTAAACATAGGTTCAACTCATGAGTGCCCCTTATTGGTGAGCCATTCATAATCCGCTCTACTTCGTCGCGTCGATGCTTAATAAGTTCATAGATATTAGATGAGGCCTTCTTAGACTGGTTTTTCCTTGACAGAATCCCTAATGGCTACCCCCTGATACATAATGACGTTATGTACCTACCCATCCGTGTAGGTACAGGCATTATTTGTCTTGTTTACTGCATCCGCGGGTAAAGCCTAGGTAGGCTTTTTGGGCTATTCCATAAATCCATATCACCAAAAGATTTGTCTGTTTTCACCAAGACAATTTCCAACTATGATGGGGTCGGCTTCCAGTCTAACCGAATGCAGCTGAATCCCAGTATTTAACATGGAGCGCCAGTCTGTCTGACCTCCACAACCCAGTTAGTACTGGGTAATACGATACCCCTTGTTAAAATTGGTTGACTGGTTTTCACCAAGACCTATTAACTAAAAGAACACCACTGTTGGATCACCGGCTATCGGCGTTGAACCAAGCGTAGTACGTTCAAAAGTACCTATGTGTTTATCTAAGTGTCGCATTCTTGTAAGCTAACCATAGAATACCTACATACTTAGGAATAAATGCAATAGTTACTACCTATAAGGTATTGATACTTGAAGCATTTATTTCCTTATAAAAACTATTCAAGGCCTCAAGTTCTCCAGTCTAACAAAGACTTAAGAACTAAATACCTACTAACTGTTGTGACTACAGTAAATAGTGCCTATGTGAGAAGTAGATACCTAACTGTTATTATCTGTAGAGCTTTTGTTTAAAACCTCTAGGCCAGCGAATCAAAAGTAAATGTAGGGCAACATAAGATGCGCATTTTTTTTAAGTGCGTACCTACCTACGTTCACGGCTATATTTCCTCGTAGAACAACAACAAGAAATTGAGAAAAGCATCTTGCAAAAAGTACATTTGTGTCCGTAAGGGCAGCCGATTACAAGAAACATATTACAAGATCACAACAAATGAAAGAAAAAAATTCAAAACAAAAAAGATTGTTTAAAATTGAGGACGAAGACAGTTAAAACATGTTCCCAAGTTTCACTACAGAATGTGATACACAACTGGGTAAACCGCAAGACACCAAGTTATTAAACAAAAGTTGCGTATTCGAGTGCGTTAGGTGCACGCGTACTGAGGCCAGTCACCTTTGTACCTACTTGCTACATTATTGAGGAGTACCGGGTACCGTACTAAAGTACGGAGGCTCGGAAGGCTAGCGGCCAAACAGCTAATAGAATTATCTTATTTATCTTCTACAACATGTTTTGTAAATGACTGAAAAACAGACAAAGAAAAGCTTGAAAAAACTTTTTAAACTTGCAAAAAATAAAATCGACTTCACAAAACAAAAAAAAAGTTTTTTTTCCCTTGTATATCTCCGCAAATCAGGATCAGATCTTCACCAAACTTAAACGGGACCACCGCGAAATAATATCCTTTCAAACAAAAAAAAAAAACCATCAAAATTGGTTCACAATTGGCGTAGATATCGCTGAACATACACACAAAAAAATCAGACGAATTGATAATCTTCTCCTTTCGGAAGGCGGTTAAGAAGTAAAGTTATTTTTACAGAAATAATAGCTGCGATTTGTAACTCCTTTATAATCATCATCTACCTAGTCTTTTCTGAATTATTTTGGGATTGGCTTTCAGTCAGGAATGATGCTGAATACAGAATTATACCAGGAGCGACTGCCTATCTGACTTCCACAACCCAGTTGCTTCCTGGGTAACAAGACAGGACTAATTGTCAGGCTAACTACTCTTCGTCATCCTAGCCAAGCCTTTTCCCAACTACATTGGAATCGGCTTCAAGCTCCAATAATACCAGTGTAAATAATACCAGTGTTTGTTTCCTATTCCATGAACACAGTGAGAGCAGCATGCTCATGAAAAGCGTTCACATTTCACAAGGAATAATCTGAAAGTGGATCTGGGGTAACTTTTTGGGCTGGATTTATTAGGGTTAACGATCAGAAATTTGCGGCCTCTTCTTTTGAGTATGGAGTATGTAAGGTTCTCACACGACACCGCCCGACGTCGGAGGTGGCGTGCGGCGTACGTGACCACCGGGTTGCGTTTCCACCAAAATATCGCTTCTAAACAACCAATCTACAAACTAACCAATAAGATTGCTTCTTTTGCACAGCTTGACCTATTCTAGCTATGTGATTGGTTGGTTCAACACACATCCTTCGCTACGCATTCTCGCCCACCTCCGGTGGATACGCAGCGTTAGGTATCAACGGATTTAATACACAAGCCAATGCGACGTGTGATCCGCTTCACCGCCAGACGGCGCGGACGAGCGGCATCCTCCTCTCTAAAACCCCATTCTTCAATGGTTTTTTCCTAAATTATCAAGGTCTTCACAAAAATTCAGAACAAATAAAACCATCATTATTTTACCGCTGTTCAGGTGGTAACACAATCGCGCAGCTATATTTAGCCTTGCTTGCTCACTACACTACCGAGCTCAGTTAAAGGTAAGCAAACTCTCACTCTAATGCAAACCAAACTGATGATGAATACACAGCTAACAAAACAATGTGGGGAACCGCAAACCAAGTTTTTAAACAAGAGAATTTGAGTTCATTTCCAGTGCATTTAGTGCAAGCGCACTTGGTCAATCACCTTTGTTATTTGTATTTATTTTTGCTTAGAGTAACGACTTGAGTGAGATCCGCCTTAAGTCTTCACGTCTACGTGTGAATTGATAAGTTGCCTTCCGCGACCAGTTTTTTAAGGCGAAGGTCAGTATGTACGTAAAGACTCTTCAGCTAGGTACCTAATTCGTGAAGTCATCGGGGTTTTCCACTATTGCTACTGCAGGAGTGTTTTGAAGATGGTCAACTTGCTAGTTTTAGCCAGCAAGTATTGAGGGTCATCGGCACATCCCCCGGAATTTTCCAAGAACTTTAGGAAAAAAAAATTGGAAAAATGCTAGTTTCTACATACTGGTCGGATGATGGACATGCAAAGAAAAAGAATGCATCCTTAGGTGTTTTAATAAGACCGACTATTCTCCGATTTATCCTATCTAGTTTAGAACCCGATAAAATAACTTCATCTAACATTTTACAGCTTCAATCCTCTCAAGTTTCACATCAAAATATACATAAAGAGATGGGGTTTCATTGTCCGCCGCCGGTCGCGGATATTATGAAATAACATAAAACGCAGTAGTTGCCACAGAGTGTCTGTCGTCAAACAAGTCGGTCACTTGGAGCTGAGTGCGTTCGGTGCGAGTGTACTGAGGTGAACCGAGTCGAACGTCACCTTAGTACTTAGATGGATATTGGACAGTTGCATAATAGGTGTTGAGGTAAAGGGCTAGCAAATAAATGGTCGAGCAATGATTCGAGGTCAGAGGAAAATATTGTATTTATTTGATTCATATGCATATGCAGTTGTATTACCTAGTGAAACTTCCCTTTTGGTCTCGTGGTTGAAAGCGCGGCATCTCAGCTTGGTATCCTAGGTTCGGTTTCCAAATCAGGAAATGTGATACTAGGGTTTTCCATTAAAATCTCAGTAGCAGTGGAAGTTTGGAAGTCGGCGGTATAATAGCCGGTGCTTCGGAAACTTCGTTTTAAGCCGGAGCTATCCGGTCATGTAGGATTGCCGGCCCATAATCCAATGGGAGTGAGGGATAGTAGACTGCACGGTCGGCGTTTGCGCAGACACTGGTGCACTATAATAGTTCCTGCGTTGATGGTTAGTTTTCGCTGAAATTCGCCACCACGAATGAAAACGGTCAGGAGGCCTATTATATCATTATTAGTTTTGTAGTAGAGGAGCTCGTGGCTAAATAATAACAGCCACTCGGGTCCATCTTTTAGGTTAAGCCGTGCTTGCCTAGGTTAGTCTGTGGATCGGTGACCACCCATTACATACTGAGTTTTCTCCGTGCCTCGGAACGCACGTCAACCCGTTGGTCCCAGCTGTCATTTGTAGATCTTTGACAGTCATTGCAAGTAGTCAGACGCCAAAAGTCTGACATCCAGTCTTACCAAGTGATATCGTATTACCCGTTACTGGTTTGTGGAGGTCAGATAGGCAGTCGCTCCATGTAAAATACTGGTACTCAGCTGCATCCGGTTAGACTGGAAGCCGACCCCAACGTAGTTTGGGAAAAGGCTAGGCAGATGATTTGTAGTAAAGACGTTTGCCATGAAATAAGCGCTCCTTGCTAAAATGAGTATTAAAAGTATCAATGTATACCTTAGTCAAAATATATTACTTGGCCGTTTCATTACTACAATAACTATTGTATAACAGAAAAGTAATGAACTGTGGATGAATTTTTCACCTTAAGCCCATGTGAATGTAGCGAAATGGCCAAGCGGAATGGCCACATATTATTTTGACCAAGATGTAGAGTTTGTGAAGTTAGACCTTGTAGAGTTAGGGCGTGTCGAGTTAGAAGCTTGGCACTACATGAGATCTGATAACTTTTTGACAGTGCGAGTCATATGTTCTCGTCTTGGCAACATTTTACATGAAAATGTTTATGGTAGGATGTCTATTCAAAAGCATATGAATTTTAACGCTCTGTTAAACGCTGAGAGTCGAAATTCCAACAGTCTCATATTATGCAGGATGGAAGGGACTTCGAAATCATTCTAAATATAGAAAATTTTCATCGGCAACTTAAAAAACAGCTGTTCCATTCCAAACATTTTCGTATGATGTAGTAAACACGTGGGAACCGTTTTTGCGTCGAAGTTCCTTCCACCCTATATAAGCAATTATTTAGGAGTCGCTTATTTTTTGAAAAATCGGACTGAAGTGTCCGAAGGACCCATGTGCTTAAGTAACCAGTTGACATTCTTAGTTAAAATAAAAATAAAACCGGAAAAAAAAAACTCGTCAGTTATTCATGGCAGTGTGTTGCATAGGCCATCAGAGTGCGTTTTGAGTGCGCGTGCACTGAACTGGCTGACTGCCTGACTGCTATAATTAATTCACGCATACTTGGAATCAACTAATCAGTTTGTATGACTAACCACATCCTCTGATACTAGTTAGAAAAACCATTGACCATTTAAACAGTTAACTTTGACTTTAGCAAAGCTAAGTACAGTACCCCATCTCATGTGAAATAGTACATTGTTACCCTAGGGGTGAAAGTAACTTATTTAGTCCCGAGACGGGGTTTGGTGCCCGAGCGAAGCGAGGGCGCTAATAGTTCGAGGGACTAAATAAGTCTTTAACCCGAGGTAAACACTGTGCTTTTCATTACGAATACAAGGAAAGTAAAAATAAAAACATGACTCAACTCGAAAAAAAAATGAAGATCGGATTGCCGCTTTCCCGCCTATTTTTTTTTTTTTCTATGGCCGACCAGCTATTCAGCCATTACCTATGTTTCATTTTCATCATCGAAAAAATGGTAAATATTTGCCAAATCTATGTTATTTTAAAGAAATAGTTGAAACTTAATAATTATAAAGTTATTTAAAAAATATCTATTCTTTAATTAATACTTAACTTTGTTATTTCAATTTTACATCGTGGCTGTATAGAAAGTTGGAACATGGTTCAATGGAAAAATGAACATTTTTTTTTTATATATTGACAGTTGTCAGTTGAAAACGATTCTCCCTAGGGCTGAAAAGTATTAATATTATTAGTATTAGTATTAGTATTATTATTTAGTATTATTATTACTTTCAACCCGCTCCTCAGGCAACTTCAGACCTACTTTCAGAGTATGAGTAATGAAAAAGAACGTTATTTGTAAGAGGTCAATATGCATATTCCTGAAAGAAACTGTAATCAAGTGATCCATACGCATAAGTTGGCCAATTGTGGGCCAAAATATCACAAAACTCCCCTGACACAGTCGGGACAGGCCATGAAGGAGACGGCTGGATGAACTGCATAGGTTCCATCAGAACTGGAAGGTAGACGCGCGGGTTCACGAGAAGTAGAAGGGTGGAGCCCCGGCCCTTGCCCAGCAGTGGGACAGAGCACGCCGAGAAAAAAAGGTAAGTACAATATCATATGAAATATTACAAGTACTTAAATGAGTTCCTTTTATAGATCTCAACGTAAGAGATAAGTTGGAACTGAGGTCATAAAATTAGATTAGAGAACAATCTTCAAGTCTTGGGTGCATTTCTTGGAAAATTCTAAAAGATATGTCGCATTCCCGGTAGCTGTATAGTTCTTGGAAAAGACAAGGACAAGATCGCTTTTTAAGAGTTGTCAACATTGATGAATGAACCAATTTTTTTTGTAAATTAGCGATGGGTGATGAAGCTAGACGAGAGGAGAGGAGCGACGCTGTGAAAATATTAAACGATATAATTGTATAAAATCTAAACTCCACTTCGCTCAGCTTGGACATGCATTGGATATGGATTTGTGTGTAAGTTGTGGACGTGGATAAGGAGCGGAGAAGCTGAGTTGTCCATAACATTTCGCTTTAAATGACTCGTAGCGTGCTCTCGGCCTAGGCCCGCTCCGCATCATTCTTTCGCTCCGCTTTCTAGCCTTGGGTCAATTGAAAGACAGCCGAAAGGGAAGGCCTGTACCCAGGAGTGGGTCATTCCTAGCTGAAATGATGATGCACATTTGTACCTGCCACTTCTCGTGCCGCCAGTTAACCAGACAATGCATCATCACACTCACTTTCACACCATCAATATTTGATTCAATGGTTGCAAGTACTGACGCATTTTACATAAATTACAATGAGCAGCTGGTTAATTTACAAGCAAAAAGCCGACAACCTAATGTTGTTGGATCAAGTGCATTTCAAGTGCAAATGTACTGAGTTGGACTTAACTCTTTGTACTAAATGTTCAAAGGACACGGTAATTAATTTGCATCATTCTGTTAATTATAGCAATTAACAATGAAGGATTATGAGCCAATCTTCAACCGGACTTGATATTGTAGATTCTAGACTTTGAATGAAGCTCAATTATAGAAGTCGATTTATAAATAATTTGAGTAAAGATTATGGGCAATGTCTCAGATCTGTTCGGTTAGAATTTGGTTGCTGGGGCTTCGTAAGACAACCAGAGTCCCAACCTTATTCGGTATTATTTAAAGTTTTTTTGCGGTTCTAGGAAACGTGGAATATAAAATAGAAAATGACTTGAAACCTTGGTTGCGACTGTTCTTTATCCATGGCGTAAATCGTTATCCGTCATATTTAGATAAGCCGAAAAGCCAGATGTTAGAGAAAGGAAGGTTGGAGGTCGACAAATTGAAAAAATGTAGCGAGAAAAAGGTATGGAAGGCAGTTTTGTCGCTCCAGACGAAGTTTAATTACGTACGTCGAAAAGGTTTTTGAATTTTTCCTTTTCACTTTGACAATTCCAAGCTGATCTACTACCTACAGATATGTACGTAATTAATTTTAATTAAGGTTTTAAACGCTTATTAACAACAATACTAGTCACTAAATAGGGAGTTAGACTATTCTGTCTCAGTTCTATTTGCATAATATTTCGTATTCACAATCACTGTTCGTGCTACATTAGCATTCAATATTAAATTATATTCAGACAACGTTTGACGATATTATCTCAATTTCGTATCAAATGACTAACACAGCTTTCCTGTATTCGTGACTAACCAAAAAAACCGAATGATTTTTTGTTCGAGAGAGTTCAAATGTTCAACCGTCATTGGACAAAGCTGTCTCGTTTTGCCGAGTGCATGCTAAGTGCACGTGCACTGGACCGGCCGATTACCTTTGCACTCAATTATAGTGCGTAACGGTGGATGCGATGATTACTCTGATCTGTGAGTGCTGTTGTGCAAATCATTGTAAATGGGAGTTTGATGTTGATTAGTTACAATGTTATGTTGCAACTGTTACATTTTATGATTGACATAAACAACTACAGGATCTAGTGTTGTCTGATTGTCTATTTCTAAACTTACTGTTGCATTAACATAATACTTCGTTTGATCTACCCGCGGGGTGGGGTTGCCGATAATTCTTTCCTTGGACATCTTGTATAACCCTTTTTATTTAGGAAATAAACATGTTATTTTTTCTTCTTCTACGCTTCGATGATTCCTATAGTTATTCAAATATACTGGTTTCTACCAGAACTCAGCCACAACGACGGCGTTAGTGGTGGCTTCGGATACTTAAAGTGCAGGTAGAGTTTCACAAAGAGCAGGTCAGGATGGGCCATGGTTAGGGATGAGACTCCACGGTCCCAATCAGCTTTATTGGAATACCCTCACCGGACCAAGTTGTACCTGCAGCGGCCCACCTGGCTTCGAAGTCGGTTGAGTCTTTTTTTTTTTTTTCTTCGTTCCATCCGGGTGTCACTTGACAGCTCTCAAGTTTTTTTTTTATTTAAATAGTAGATTGTATCATAAGGGAGCAAAATAATATTTCTACGGCGAGGGCGCTTTTTTGAATCCAGAGCGAAGTGAGGGATTCTAGAGTAGAACCCCGAGCGTAGCGAGGGATTCTTGAGTAGAATCCTGAACGTAGCGAGGGATTCAAAGTACGTCGCCCGAGCCAAAAATATATTTTGCGCCCGAGTGATACACTCCACTTTTCATCACCCACTATGAGAAAATAAATGGCGCCTCATATTTTATTCACTATCACTTGAAGAACTCATTTTTCAAAACAAAACTATGAATTTCTAACAATCCGTGAAAATTGACGAAAACGCGGGCTGCAGTTCGCGTGTTTTTAATTTGAATTCTTTTTTTTATTCAGCCGGCGGCGCGACTATAGGCCGTCGTACCAGCCAGACTTTATTCAAACAATATTTGCGTTCAACTTCTTTGACGCTGAACACTAAGATGATCCAAATTCAAAAAGTGTGCGGCAATGATAATTGCGGCGCACTTATAAAGAGGATTAAAAACTCATAACTGCTCGCTAAAAGATTCTTATGTGAAATTCAAAAAGTGCACGGCAAAGATAATTGCGGCGCACTTATAAAGTGGATTAAAAACTCATTACTGCCAGCTAAAAGTTTCTTATAGAAAGCACCACCTTTGGGCGCACTTAAACGCGAACCAAGTTTTTGGACCAAATAGTTCAGTAGTTAGCAATAATTTCTTCGTACCAGCCTAAAGACAAGATTTGGGCCCGCTTGATTGCCAACTTTTACATGGGGCTTGAACAATTGAACATCATCGTTTTCTTCGCCCTTATCCCTTCTTCCATATTTCTTTATTACTCGTCATCTCATCAGACACCGCCTTTCTTGCCATATCTTTCTTTACACAGTTCATCCATCGTTTCTTTGGTCTTCCTCTACTATTATACCAATAATAAAAGGAAACATAATGCAATGAAAGTACCTACATAATTTGTTGTTTACTATAGCAGAATCGCTGTAGTACTATAATCGCCAACTAAGAATAGGATCGCGCTTGCTGCCAACTTCACACGATAGCTGTCAATATTAATTCATTTATAAAAAATGTAATTTCTTGAATTCCATAAAATAGATAATTTTGGATAAATCAATAATACCTTTAGGAATTAGAACCCATATATAGTCAACGAAATGCATGAATAAATTAATGAATTTCGCGAGTATTGCGGAAAAAATGGTGTCTTGACAGTACTATTCTTATTTGGCACGCCTAGTACTAATCATAAGTACAATCATAAGTACCTATCAGTTAGTGTTATTCCACACGGACCGACAACAATTTACACGCTGACCCCAGTGACCTCCGCAGGACCGCAACCCAATTAGTTTGGAACAGAACACTGAAACATTGGATCGTTAGACTGACCTTCAACTTTTTGCCTGTCCATAACAACTGTTGTACCGTATTACTATTTAGGTGCTGGTTTAGGTATACAAGGTAAAATTTGCAGGTCAGTGTCAGGTTGTATGTTGATTCGACCTAAAAGTAATGGAAAGGTACCATTCAAAATCTCATCCGGAATGGTAGATTGTATCATAAGGGAGCAAAATAATATTTTTACGGCGAGGGCGATTTTTTGAATCCAGAGCGAAGTAAGGGATTCACGATCCGGATGGTCGGGATGACTTATGACTTATGATTCTAGAGTAGAATCTCGATCGTTGCGAGGGATTCTTTAGTAGAATCCTGAACGTAGCGAGATGATTAAAAATGATTAAAAATTCTTTACTGCCCGCTAAAAGTTTAATTCAAAAAGTGCGCGGCAAAGATAATTGAGGCACACTTTTATAGAGGATTAAAAACTCATTACTGCCCGCTAAAAGTTTCTTATAGAAAACACCACCTTTGGGTGCACTTAAAGACGAACCAGGTCGTCCTTTTCGAATAGATGGGATGAAAAAGATTTTCCCATCTACGAGTCACAGTTGATGTCATTGATCGTCTAATTTTCACAGAAGTGAACAAGTTCCAATTAAAGAATTTTCTACCATAAAGCTACCATACCCTGGTTAGAAAAACGAATGATTAGGTACAAAACAAACTGCAATGCGTAAAAAAATCGACAACAAATTCTTCTTCCTCCTAAGTACACGTGGTTAAGTACACGTGTACTTAAAGGACGCTTACCTTTGTACCGAAACGCGTCACGGTAGAGTGACCATGATTGCCCAAGACTCGAGACTTGACAACACGCTCCCTTTATGTCAGTTTTAGTACGCTCGTTAAAAGTTTTAGCGTTAAATTGTCGATAGTGAGTTGTTATTTTTTAGGATCGCTCTGATGGAGTTGATATTTGGTTTAAGTGTGAATTTCCTGTTTTATTTTAGAAAAGAATCTAATCTTCGTGCAATTATAATAATTGATGCTAATCAGTTACTTAGATAAGTATTCCAAGCACGTGAGGTGTTACAACAGCTTTATGTTTGAGATGACAACAGACCTGCGATGTGTCCGGTATTGCAGTATAAAGTAGTGGTGATCAGTATACAGGAAAATAAAAAATATTATTTAAAAATCTCTCGCCGACTTGTCAACACTTCGCGTGACTAGAGAGCTGGCTCTTTCTGTGGCCAAAAAGTTAGCATTGCCATTCAACGTGGCAATGCTGCCAGTCTTCTTGGCACGTTTCAGGATGACAACGATGCGGAGTATATTTAAAAAATATATAACATTAATGAAAGATTAGGTATAATATTAATTGATACTTCAGAAATGATACTTATTATTACACTGATAATATTATTTTACTCGGGTCTCCATGTTTATAAAGTATCTTTTATCCGTTCTATAGTTTTGTGCCATAACGTATCATACAACTAGGAAACACTTCATTACAGGTCTTGTTGTACCCTTAACGACGGAACTACCGGCGTATCCTCCCTGATAAAGCAAGTTCCAGGTAGACATGGGTTAACTTCCGCCTCACTTCCGCAGCCCTTGTGGCGTTTAGGCTTTCACAGTGTGTTGTTTGTCTCCATGAGTTATTTCCTGAAAATATATTTTTTTTTTTTATTGGAAGGTAAACTGTGTCTTTTCGGAGCGGTTGACTATTGTAAAGCTTGAATAGTGGAAGTAGTAGTAGTATGAAGCGTAAGGTTACTTAGTTAGATGATACAAAATGCTTGGTTGACATCTTCGTGATGAGTCTGTTTACAACCTGTATGTAACCAATATCAAAGTTAAACTGATTATTTTTATATTTAAGCCATTTAAAGGCACTTTTTAATGCCTAACTTTACAAGGATATATAATTGATTGTAGTTGCTCATTTGCCAAGATAGTTATGTTTGGAGGAGACCAGCTCCCCACACTATTCCCTAACCACTGAAAGCTAGAACCAACAGTGGCGACTGCCTGAAAAGCGCTAAGATCATTATTAACTGTCTTGAATCCCGCAACGAACATAATTAGAATAGCGGAGGAGTAGGAAAAACATTCCACTGTTTGGAGAAGAATGGGCAAGATCCATATCTAATTATTATACCATGTGTATAGGTTACACGTGGCTTATATTATATTTATATAACTAGTAATTTAGTTCAAGTTCTGATATCCGAAACAATAACAAAATAATTTCACTCAAAATATTCTATATTAGGTATACGTATTCTGTAACACATCTGTTATTTCTCACAGTAATGCGTCATTCCCGTCGTAAATGTGTTAAATATTTTGACGTCCATAGACATTGTTATGTACTGGAATTATTTAGCCACCATGATCCTAGGTTAAGGTTATATAAGGCAGTTACAGTAGATGTTTATCTCTTTAGGAATACTTATAATAGTCTTAGATGTCCAGCTAGAATATAAATTTAACGCCATTTGTTATTATTAAACTACATGCAAAAGCTAACAGACAGAAACTACACAATGCCGCCTTTTTAATCCTTCAAATTCCTTTTGCTGTGTTCACATAATGTCTATCACATATGTCATAATGTGTGTGAATGATACATAATGTCCAGACACACTAGGTATTGAATTGTTATTAATATTATAAGAATCTGTATTAAACACGTTGGAAAAGATGCATGTTTAAAATATTGTGTAACTTGCATAGTTGTTATTATTTTGTAAATGGGATCAGAAACATCTATATTCTAAAATGATTTGTTGAACTAGTAAACAAGAATGTTGTCAGACACCAATAATAAAATTACAGATATTAGTCTGCAAGTAGCTGCGTTCAGCTTAATTTACAGACAAAAAAAAGCTCACATGCACAAACATCTGATCTGCCTAGCCTTTTCCCGACTATGTTGGGTTCGGCTTCCAGTCTAACCGGATGCGGCTTAATACCAGTATTTTACATGGAGCGACTGCCTATCTGACCTCCGCGGTAAGACGGGTTGTCAGACTTTATGGGCGACTGACTGTCCTGTTGTCCACCTGTAACGACTGTCAAAGATCTACAACTACAAATGATGAATGAATGAACGGCTTAGCGTGCTTTCCGAGGCATGGAGGAAACTAAGTATGTGAGGGTGGTCATCCATCCACAGACCAACCTAGGCAAGCACGGCTTAACCTAAAGATCCGAGCGGCTGTTATAATATGGCTACGAGCACCTCCTCACATGCACTAACACACATTTTTATTTTGTTTCATACGGAGATCAAAACTCTTGACTGCATAAAAACTGGAAGTGCAACATTTGCAAACTTACAGCATACGCTCAAAATAATTCGGAATTAATTAAGTTAGTCTAGACTAACTTGACACACATGCACTTAAAATTCGAGTTGACCTCAGAATACTTGTTGCCATTGAGAATTAAAAAATAATAACAAAACATTTGTGTCCCAAAAATCCCATACCTGATGGCCGCACTAACGACATCACAGTCATTATTTCTAAATTACTAGCTCCTACTAAGAACTCAGTAATTTCTTCACTGTCAGCAAAATGGTACGCAAAAAAACCAGTCATCATTTTATGGTGTTATTGCATGATTATGAGTTTGATGATAATAGGTACCTACTCGTATGTACATTGTTCAGGTTCGAGTCATCATTCTTTATAAGTGGAAAAATCTGCCCGTTCATCAGAAGTGATTCATAAAAACCAAGGAAGGTAACCTTGATAAGGAGATTGTTGGCTAAATAATAACAATTGCTCGGGGTCAATCTTCAGGTTAAACCGCGCTTGTATAGGTTGGTCCGTGACCACTCCACCCATTACATACGGAGTTTCCTCTGTGCCTCGGAAAACACGCTGTCATTTGTAGACCTTTGACAGACCTTACAGTTAGTGGGCCGGAAGGCTGACAACCAGTCTTACCAAGGGGTATCGTATTACCTACCCAGTACTAACTGGGTTGTGGAGGTCAGATAGGCAGTTGCTCCATTTAAAATACTGATATTCAGCGGCATAGTTGGGAAAAGACAAGACTGATGATGATAGATTACCAAGAGCATCGACGAAACGATTTAGAATAAATATGGCCCTGCTTGGCACGGTTTTTACAACATGACAAATCGAGATCTCTATATCATTATGCAAGTCTTTATTAATTGTGCATAAACCTTTCGGAGTTATTTCTCAAATAGTAAGGAAAATCACTTCAATATCCGTTGCAAAGTTTAGAAGATCGAATACATGTACTATGATTAAACTATACCTAGATATAGATTTTCCCTCGGAGACAAGTATCTACCGAGTAAAAGTCCAAACAGTAATCAATGTCTTTCAGGTTTCTTTCAGCAAGAGGTAACTTTAGAAAACTTTTGAACTAACAAGTAACTAGATCTTTCTGAGACTAAACACCAGTATTAGGTTTAAAAGGTTTTTACTTTCAGAAAGATTCTGTACTTAGACGTGTACTTCAAAATCTGGTGTCTAACACAGCTAAACTTTTAATACCTAGCAAGTTCATCGTCTTATCTAAAATTTTGTCGAGTCACAGCTCGTAGCCTAATTGAGTAACACACTCACAACGCCAATGATATTGGTTTTGGCATTTTATAGTAGATTGTATCATAATGGAGCAAAATTATATTTTTACGGCGAGGGCGCTTTTTTGAATCCAGAGCGAAGTGAGGGATTCTATAGTAGAATCCCGAGCTTTGCGAGGGATTCTTTAGTAGAATCCTGAACGTAGCGAGGGATTCAAAGTACGTCGCCCGAGCCAAAAATATATTTGCGCCCGTGTGATACACTCTACTTTTCATCACCCACTATGAGAAAATAAATGGCGCCTCATATTTTATTCACTGTCACTTCAAGAACTAATTTTTCAAAACAAAACCGACCGATATCATATCCCACAGGGACCACGGGAGTGATTGCATAATTTGACTACGGGTTTATTGGTTTTCTATTTTTTATTTATCTACCAACTACCAGGAGGGCAGAACCATAAAGGAGGTATTTTATATTTTTAATAGGAATCTCATAATCAATCCGTGTACATTTCGAGTATCACGCAGTATGCAATGTAGAAAATACTTCATCATGATTCTGGCGTCGTGGTAGTTTGTGAGATATTACTATCCTTAAAACAATATTTGCGTTCGATTTCTTTGGCGCTGAACAATAAGATGTTCCAAATTCAATAAGTGCGCGTAATTGTATATTTTATATCGAGGGACTAAACGAAGCCATAATATACCAGAGGTGGTTTGACTCAATGAAACCGAGGGTATATTAAGTTGGCGTTTAGTCTCGAGGTGCAAATTGTACTTTTCACTTTGCGTGCGAGAAAAATAGTCAATTTAGTACAAAAACATTTATTATTCCTCCAGTCCATAGAACTTTCGTGACATTTTAGTTTAATATTCGGCGTTTTTGGCGGTTAAAGATTATCTATTATTTCATTTGCTCTTTGTTCAACGTCAAACTCTTCACTGTCACTGGACATTCTTAATAAATTTATATAAAACCGAACAAATTTACACTCGAGAAAAATTCTCAGATTTACAGAGAGACAGATTAACAATTTAAAACGCATGGCGCCACCTCCCTTGCGGAAAAACTATGGAACTAAAACTCTCAACATTTTCGCAATGAAGATTGTCCACACTCCACAGATAATAGTAGTGTATTAACTGGCTGTTTGTGTTTGTCTATGTCACATGAAGGAAATTAAAAAACGAATTACTTTTTACTCCCTAGGGACTAAAGTGGTCACTTTAGTCCCGCTTCGTAGGGCTATATTGGCGTACTTTTAGAGCATGAGAAGTGAAAATAGTAGATTATTGCATCGAGCACAAAGTAATTTATTATTGCACCGAGTGCCTGATTTAGAGCCCGAGCGTTAGCGAGGGCTCTAATCTAACAGGCACGAGGGCAATATAAATTACTTAAGGCGAGGTGCATAATCTGCTTTTCTTTCAACTATTACTTAAAGGAATAGTAGATAAAAGAAACTCATATCAAACAGTTAAATTGAAGTTTAATTATTGAAATTAAAAGTTATACTTGAGCAATTATTAAACGTAAGGTTAAGAGTTTTAACGTTTCCAAAAATATTGTCAAGCAAAATAAACAAAGTTCCCGCCAAATCACTTTTTTAAATTTCTTTCATTTTTAAATCAGAGTTAGAAGCAATCATTTTTAAAATTTGGAACTAGTAGGATAGAAACGAATAATACGTACGTAAAAAAAAAAGGATTGATATCGGCTGGCTGAATAGAGCTGATACATTGAGATTGGCACATTTTGGTGCGATTAAAAAAAAACTGTGCAATAATGAAATTTCATACATTTTTATTGCTCTAGAGCATTAAAGACTCGCTTTGTACTGAGTTTTTAGTGTGATTGTGATGAAATTAAAGCATAGGTGGAAGAAAAGATTATTATACTACACCTGCTTGGAAACTTGGAAAGTACCTTGATACTTTATCAAATTTACGGTAGAAAGTACGTCATTGCATATCGAACAAATATGCGGGGAGAAAACGCATCTGAGCGGGAGAGAAAAGCCATTTCTTACTTGGTTTTTCTTTTTTAATTTTGGGTAAGACTGCGCCGGTAACCTAAATATCAAAAGCCAAAAAGTTTTTCACCTCAGCACCTCAAACAAGCAGGTTTTGCTGTTTACAGACAGTGAGCAACATTCGATTTTGCTGCGAGCGTGAGACAAAGTAACTTATTAATTATTTTTTTAAATACCGAGAACCGTGCAGGTCTACTTACAAAATTCGAAAGATTTCAACATCACTTTGTTCTGTCACTTTCACTTCGATACGAAAAAAGCGAGAGATAGAAACCAGTCGATTCGAAATTCGATTTTCAAATTCCATATCTAGTACCTATAATAAGCCCAAAAAAGAAACAAACAATAAAACGTTCAAATACCGATATTGTAAATCGATAACTGTAATTTTGTGAATCACGTATTTAGGTTTTAAATGAAAAATTGATATAATTATTCCGAATAATCGAATCATATTTTTTATATAATTAAATCAAGATGAAGAATATGAAGAAAAAAATACGAAGTTTATCATGTATCTACTTATTTATTTATTTATAGTTTATCGTAAAATAAAGATTGTTAAAACTATAAATAATATGGTATGCTTATGGTATGGTATGGTATTTTGTCTCAAAATATTGATTCAGAATAGATAGTAGTTAGTGAGTGTAGCTTCAGAAGTAGTTTCAGAACGCATTTAAAAAAATAGCGGGATTCAAATTTTTATTGTTTTATTCTCTGTTACGCTAGCAATGATTAGAATAAAACGACACGGTGGATGGAGGTTGAATACAGTCGCGGAAGGATATATTGAGGATTTTATCCGTAATAAATCTCAAATCTGTTAGCGTATAGTAGAGACCATAAGATTTTTTGATATTGTCTAAATTTATATGGTGGTGTGGTGGTTTAATTTTTTACCATGTTGTTTTTTTACCTTAAGGTATATGTTCTCGCTGCTGAGGTGAAAAGTTGTATGTGTTACACGAGACCAAAGCTTTTTGCATCTCGTGTCTTTGAATCCCTCGAAAATCAACACTCGCAGCAAAAACCCACTTTGCTCTCTTGTTGCACAAATAACTATTTACAGTGAGTTTTTATCTCCAAGTTCGCAAAATGACACTGGCCACTAGCTGTGTGTTGGATGGTGTCGGGCTGGCAGTGCGACCCTGCGGCGGCAGGATAAACAATTTGAAAAAAGAACATGTGAAAATTGCAGACGCCATTGGCGCCATTTTCAATTTGTGTGTTGTTTGAGGATTCAGTTTTCGTAGAAAGTAAAATAAAACTATCAAAATGATAAGTAGTGATAGTGATGATGAAGATTTTTTAACTCCGCCGCAGTTGAAGGAAACAGCAAAAATACTGATTGATAACCTTTTACCACAGAAATCAATTAAAAAATATAATAAAACTTATGACGATTTTTTGCAATGGAAAAGTGAAAAAAATGCGGCATCTTTTTCTGAAACTGTTTTGCTAGCTTATTTCACTGAAAAAGCGCAAAAATACAAACCAAGTACGTTATGGTCTATGTACTCAATGTTGAAAAGTACTATATTGACAAGAAACGACATAAATATTCAAGAATACAAAAAACTTACAGCATTTCTGAAAAGAAAGTCGGAGGGATTCCGTAGTAAGAAATCAAAAGTGCTTACTACAAAGGATGTTTATTCCTTTTTGCAGAATGCTCCAGATGACAAATATTTGTTGATGAAGGTAAGTTTATGAACAAAATGCACTGGTTTATGATTTATTACGTACCTATTTATGAGTAGAAATCTACTAGGTTTTCATGTTTGATATTTTTGTTTACAGGTTATTTTGATTTTAGGAGTAAATGGGGCCTGTCGTTCGCAAGAACTTGTGGATATGACAACAGACGATATCGAAATCCTCGAAAATTGAATAATTGTCAATATTCCTAACATAAAAACCAAAATTCAGCGATCATTTGTTATATCGGGCTTATTTTATGAGATAATGAAGAAATATAACGAAATTCGCCCCAGTGACCCCAAAAGCAATCGGTTTTTACTACAATATAAAAACAAAAATGTACGAAACAAGTAATTGGGAAAAACAAAATAAGTACTGTGCTAAGAGAAATAGCTTCCTACCTTAATTTACTCAATCCACTAGTATACACTGGCCACTGCTTTCGCAGAACTTCAGCGACTATTCTTGCCGATACTGGTGCTGATTTAACCACAATAAAACGCCACGGTGGTTGGAAATCGTCCGCTGTTGCAGAAGGTTACATAGAGAATTCCGTAGAAAACAAAACACGAATAAATAACCAAATATCGGGATCGATTAATGTGCTAAGACTCATCTCCTCAACCATCAACGAGCGCGGCGATGCCAAATGCCCCTCAGCAGCCAGTTGCCCCTTTGGCACCACATCCTTCTACGAGCGCAGTGCCAACAGCACAGCCTCCAGTCAGCCACAGTTATTCCTCCTACATTGTCGCAAACATCTCAAACAAACATTAATGGAAAAAGTGTTACATTAAGCTTCACTAACTGCAACAATTTTTTTTCAATATAAATTTCAATTAGTAAAGATTTAGTTTTTTATTTTCCTTGTAGGTGTAGTATAAAGCACTATGTATCACTCGAGAGAAAGTGCGATTCCCGATCTCGGGTGTTTTAAAGCCCTCGCCTACGGCTCGGGCTTCAAACGACACCCTCGACGGTAGTTTGTCACTTTCTCCTCTCGGTGAACAATGTACTATTGCGGCACACTTATAAGTAGGATTAAAAACTCATTACTGCCCGCTAAAAGTTTCTTATAGAAAACACCACCTTTGGATGCACTTAAAGGCGAACCAAGTCGTCCTTTTCGAATAGATGGGATGAAAACAATATTCATTCCAAACTAACAAATTTTCCAAATGTTATGAAGCAATGCTTGTGATGCGGAGCAATGAGGAAAATATTGAGTATGAAGATGATAATGATGATGTATATGGCTTTATGAGTAGAGGAAGATCAAAGAAACGATGCATAGGCTTTGTGCAGGATGATATGGCTGAAAGGGAGGTGACTGCTGAGAGGACGAGTTACAGAGAAGTATACTGAAGCTGAAGAAGAAGACATGCTGCGCCGACCCCAATTAAATGCAGATTGAGAGAATGAAGTTATGAAGCAATGCATTAGAACTACTTTACCGTCAGAATCTTCGGAAAATGTGCACCACGATTAGGGTGCAGTCTTCATATTAATTAAAATATAATTTTACTTTTGGTTATATAGGCTGAATTAAAAACACAAGATTAAGTAGGTAGGGCTACTTATTGTCATATTATAAGAAGTTTGTTTTGAAATATTGATAATGATTCGATCATTGTTTTAAAACAAACAGATCCGTTTTGTAATGTCCAAAGGTGTATTATGTTTGGCTCTCATTCTTATAGATTTTGGAAACAAATGCATATTGACACCTCTGTCAGTGACAATACTCATTGTGGCATTGAAGTGCCTTTGATACTAATACCATCTGTGTTTTAAACAATCTTTTGTACCTAAGTCATGGTCATTTAAAGCTGTGACTGGCAGACCATCATCATCCACAGCCCAACTTCACCCACTGCTGGGTATAGTCCTCTCTTTGCTAGTGCCAAGCTCCCCGCTCCTGTACCAGTCTCATCCAGGATATTCCCGCAATGGCAACATTGTCGTCTACCCAGACCAGTAACAGGCAATTTTAAATCCTCAGAAACCAAAACATGAAGCTCCAGTCCAGCCTGAAGGCATAATTGTAAAAAGTATTGGCATTACAAAGTCCGGGTACAGTCGTGGTCTTTTCCGCCTGACCAGTTAAACATTTTTCGCTTAAATCACGCGGAGGAGTCACGCCCCCTTAAAGTTTAGGCCTCTTAGGAAAGCGTTAACTTTGGCGCGCAAAATAACAAGAACTCTCGTTTGGCGTGCGTCGTCAGTGCGCTCGGCCGATCGGTATCTTTTCATTCATTATTTCTATACAAAGTCAACGGGGCGTGGCTAGAGAGCGTTTCTATGTTGTAAGTGCCAGCAAAAATTAGCTTAGTGGTGATCCGGCGGGAGTGTCCTCGATAGTACATACATTGTTGTTGCTGCTAAAGAAAAAAAATACTATTATCTATAACACTTGACTAACTGACCTCCACAATGCAGTATCTGGGTATTACGACTACCCCTAATAATACTGGTTGCTGTGTTTCTGGGCTTTTGAATACCCGTAACTGTTAAAGAACGCACGGATGGGGTCTTGGTATTAAACTGATGATCACCTATCCACGCACCAACCCCGGTAAGCGTAGCTAATCTCTCGATCGACTCGTGTCTCAGTTATATATTTAACCAAGATTGTCGAAATCACTAGTAAATTATAATAACTGAATTCACTATTCAGCTTCGGCCATTGTGCACACAGGCGATACAACTATCAACCAAGTACAGCCAGTTAGACAAAGTATGAAAGATTAATCACTACACTCAAACTTTACATAATGGTTTAAAGTTCATTCCTTTGTTGTGGTGGTGGCAGGGTTTTCCATTGTCTGCTGTCTCTTTCATTCCAATTAAGAAGAGAGGGAAGACGAACATTATCGAGCACCAATCGTTTTGAATGTCGACTGTAATTGTCTTTGAATTTGGAATAGTGGAATTAATGTTGGGACTATTGGTTCCGTGCAAAGTTGCTCCGCGAAAATAGGCTTACGGTAGGACACGCACGTACGATAGATGGGTTTTTTTCTAAAACGGCTTATAAATAATGCTGGGAATATTATTTTGAAAAGTTTGCTCAAAGGTATCTATTAAAGCCAATGGACACTAGCAACGGTAAGTACAAGAAGAAGAACTAGTTGATTTGACATTTCGGGAGTCCTTTTAATCTTTCTGCCTCGTTGGTCGAGTATTCGCAAGCGCGACTGCGGAACATGGGGTCCTGGGTTCGATTCCAAAGTCGGGTAAAGTGTTATTGGAATTTTCCATCAGGAATTTCTGAGTAGCAGCCACTGAGTCTGGATTTGGGCCCGGTTGATGGTAATAGGCTCGCTCCTTTTGTATGGGAATGAAACATAACTGGCGAAATGAGGGTGTAATAATGGCTACACCTCTGCTTAACCTTTCGGGAATTACAGGCGTGACGTTATATAAATGCCATTTATCCAAACTTACACCTCAGACCAAATAAAAAATCAAGACACAGCGCTGCGAACAATAAAGTGAGGCCAGCGCAAAACTACGTCTCGCTCTGTGCATACACGCTCACACACACACATTTACATCAAACTACAATTAAACTATGTCTCAATAAATGAACTACAAGTTTACGAAACCGACCTCACTTCTCTGTTCGCAGAGTTCCGTCTTTACCTTTTTATTTGGTCTGAGACTTACACATGTCATAAGCTTTTAAAGGTCAACTTTTTTATTGAAATGGACCATGACCATCAAATTAATCTTAATCTCAAAACCGCATAAAACAAAACCGTTACCTACTCATAATCAACGTCTAGTATTCGTCAGCTCAAAGCCAAACTTGATCCACCGCACCGGCCCAGCTGCGCTGCGTATGCGCAAATTGATCTGATTGCCGCTAAACGATACTGTGTGTCCGTTAATTAATAGCAATTGAGAAGCAATTGCTATTTGGTTTGTAACAATTACTTTGTGTTCTTATCAATAAATATGTTTGACGTATTGTCTATCTATAGTTTCTTATTAATCGACTGTTGTTGTTGCTGTCAATTAGGTAGGTACTTGATGTCGCAGGCTCTATTAAAATCTAAAGGGTGTAAAACACCTCTTTTCGAAGCCGAAAGGCACTTGTTCTCCTCGTCATTGCGATCATTTTTTTGTTCTACACCAAACCTTGTAGTTACGGAGATATTGGGGGTCAAAGTTACAACTTTTTGACAACTTTTTTTTTATACAAGTTTTTAATGTAAGATTTTTACTTTAAACACCTCCACGACCCCCGTACTATTCAATTCATCCATTAGCACAATGTTTTGAGAGCGTTACATTGAGTTCTACCACAAAACTAGATTTTTCACCCCAAAAAAAAAGTCGTTTCCCAGCAATATTTTTTGCGTAAAGTTACTTAGTTTGATGTACATAATGCTTGGTTTACGGCTTCGTAATGAGGTGGTTTACACCCTGTATCTAGATTTATAAATCTTCACATCTTGAAGGAGCTCGTGGCTAAATAATAACAGCCGCTCGGGTCGATCTTTAGGTTAAGCCGTGCTTGCCTAGGTTGCTGCGTGGATTAAACCTACCACCGACCACATACCGAGTTTCTTTCGTGCCTCGGAAAGCACGTTAAGCCGATGGTCCCGGCTGTCATTTGTAGACTTTTGACAGTCGTTACAGGTAGTCAGTGGCCAGAAAGTCTCACAAACAGACTTGCCAAGGGACACCAAGTTATCTAAGGGGTTGTTAAAATCATTTAGGCAGTCGCCCCATGTGAAATGGGTACTTGGATTCAGCTGCATTTGGTTAGCCCGAAAACCGGCTAAGCAGACGACGATTTATACTATACTATACTTTAGTTTTTGTCAATTGTTGTGGCTGCTGGCAATTAGATAGATACTGTATGTCGACAGCTTTAATATAGATCAGAGTCCAAAATAGTAATATATCATACTCAGCTGTTATGAAGAATGTCTGAAGTGACTATGCTGATCAATTGGGTAATCGATCAGTGAATTCATACAAGCAGTTGCTATGCCAGGGTAAATAATAATAAATAAATATCACTGGACATTACACACAGCGCCATCTAGTGCCGCACTAAGCAACGAGGCTTGTGTCGTGGACACCAGATAGTTGATATACTACATAGATACTTTTTGTTTGTAAATACATACTTATTATACATATAAACATCCATGACTCGGAAACAAATGTCCATGCTCATCACACAAACATTTGCTCGTACCGGGATTCGAACCCGGGACCCTAAGAACGTAAGGCAGCCTCATTACCGCTGCGCCATTCGGGTCGTCAAAAGGGTAGAACTGATCTATTAATAGTGAAATTTTTCAAGACTTAGCAAATAGTCTGTTAGTCTTCCGAGCCTTTAAAAAGCATGTAAAATGTAGGAGTTTAATTGTGGTTGCATTTTTAGCAAAATATGTGTTTATTTATACGAGTACCCTTTTAAAGGCATAGCAACTAATTAGGGTCAGTTCACACCGAGACGCGACGCGACGCTGCGCGCAGAGCGACTCAAAATATAACTTTATTTACTACACGAAAAGATACGCTTTTCACTGTCGAGGCGCAGTGCTGAATGGTGCAATGTATTCTGAATTCTCACAAAGAAATGTGTATCTTTTCGTGAAGTCAATAAAGTAATAATTTGAGTCGCTCTGCGTGCAGCGTCGCGTCTCGGTGTGAGCTGACCCTTTCACAGAAATAATGAAAACATATTAACACAGAGAATAGAAAGAACTTATTAAACATGACATAAGTATTACTGTGGTATAAAGAAATCACCTATTAATATAATGTTAAACATCGGTCATCATAACTGAATTATAAATTAAACAAGAAGACTTTATGACCACACCACCCCACTAGATTAGTATAATAATATTATGGTCTGTCTGGTTACGCAAAGTCTAGACTCTAGAACACATCTGTAGTCTGCCACATTTTCTAGATCTAAGTAGCTTTCAGTTTATCTGAGAACCATGTAGGTACCACAGCTACGAAGTGAAGCGCATAATTATATTTCTGTGCATTTTGAGTGCACTTAGATAGTTAATCGACGCAACTTATTGATATTTCTTGTTGTTAGTTCCTTTCTTCATTCGAGTGTCATGCAGCTGGGCGAAAAACATCCTACAACTATTCTTCCTGTAAGTAATCATCGATCACTTTTTGACAGGAAAGAGCGCTTTTATAAGTAGAGCGTTACCTACCTGGTTGAATAACACAACCAACCATAACAATCCATTTTAGTCTTACCTCTTTCCATATAAAGCTTCCAACTGACGTAAATCTACACATTCTCATAGTAATTCATAGCAAAACACCATCATATTTTTATTTATTAAAATATGTTATCATTAGGTATATTTATAGTAAGGCCACACTATTGTTTACAGAATCCGTTAAGCGTTTACTGTTAGTAAAATTAGCGATTTATCCTTGATTTTCAAAACAAAACTGTACCAACTTACCTTAACTTTTGGTTAAGAACATTACATTTAATATTCAACCTTATATAAACTTACTTTATAAGTATGTGAAACGAAATTATAGCAGCATGGATATATTTGTTAAAATTGGTACAAACTAAAGTCGTGTCCACATGCGGGTAGTTTTGGGTAAGTTTGAATAAAGTACCTACTTGTAAATAAGGGTACAATGTGTCACTTTAGTTAAATCAGAAATAAATTACATAAAATAGCTTTAGACAACTTTGAATGCCTCATTGGTCGAGTGGTTGCAAGCGCAACTGCTGAGCATGAGATCCTGGGTTTGAGTCCCGGGTCGGGCAAAATGTTATTGGGTTTTTCCATCAGGAATTTCTCAGTAGCAGCCACGCAGGCTGGATTTGTGCCCGACTGATTAGAGCAACAGGCTCGCGCCCTATTACATAGGACTTACATAACGAAATATGGGTGTACTATCGAGGACACTCCCGCTTGATCACCACTAAGCTAATTTTTGCTTGCACTTACAACATAGGAACGCTCTCTAGCTACGCCCCGTTGACTTGGTATAGAAATAATGAATAAAAGACAGTACCGATCGGCCGAGCGCACTGACGACGCACGCCAAACGAGAGTTATTGTTATTTTGCGCGCCAAATTGACGCTTTCTTAATAGGCCTAAAGTTTAAGGGGGCGTGGCTCGGCACTTCCGCATGATTTAAGCGACAAAAAATTAAATGATCAGGCGGATCAGTTCAATTAGGTACACCTCTGCCTAACCCTTCGGGATTACAGGCGTGATGTGATGTTATGTTATCGCCGATAGAATATCTCTTAGTCTGAGCCCTCACAGATCAGCCACTAACAAATCGCTGATAGCAAAATGTCAATAAATTACCTCACCTTTTCAATAATAACTTACTAAGCGAATCCGATACTAATTAATTAAGTACAACAACAAACCTAAAGTATAATTAATTGGTCACAGATAATATGTAGTACATTCTATGTAATTGATAGCGTTGCAATGTATATAGGTCACACGTGGTTACATTGCTCATAATTCTCGATGCGTGCAAATACACAGATACACACTGATCTGTCTGTGTCAGCATTCTATTGTTTATGACTTGATGTCAGTACTAGCCTTTGCTAGCTTAGTTTTTGTTTACTCTATACCTCTATACTATTGAGAGCACCACCATCAGCATCTCTTGCTCTTATACCAATTCACTTGCGGTCGGCGCAGCATGTCTTCTTTATTCCATATTTCTCTAGTATACTCGTCATCTCCTCAGACACCTCCTTTCTTGCCATATCATCCTTTTTTTCTTTATTCTATGAGACCACTGAAATCGAAATAAAAATCTGTTGTCCCTGATGTGTACTGCAAAAAATTAGCTGTTCTCTAGATTATTTAAATATGAACTAGCGCCGCCATTTTCTCACCACAGATAATTTCACAAAATATGTTTAAAAGTGCGCTGTCATTGGACTGGCTTGGCTGTCACTGTCATTGGAGCGCCAAAATATTCTTGTAACACTACAGTTTGAGATATTGTGTAGTTTATTATCATGTTGATAGACAAAAGTAGGTAATGAGTTATTATCACTGAAGGTACGTGCGAATCGTATTGTTGTAATTGAGATACGGGGGTCACAGTGCAATCATTATTTAACAATTTCGATAGCTGTTGTCATAGGTACGATTGATTATGAGGTAAAAGTAAATAAGTATCATTATTGCTTTATTGAGCATAATTAACAGTAGTGATTGTGTAAAATGAGGCAACTGCATAAAGGTTATCAGAACCTTTCGAATGCACTTAAGGTGGTGCATCTCAAGTGCATTCGGAGTACTTTACGAGAGGTCCATTTGAGTCTTGAATTAGATCTATATTCATATCATAACATGTCGCCTGTACTTCCCGAAGGATTAGTCAGAGGTGACACGATAACGAGAAAATCGGATCACGGTATCGGTGGATACCTACAACTCGCCGTGATCCGTTGCTAACGTGATCTGATACCGTGATCGGTGGATACAAACCCGTTTCCCCGATTTAGGTCCCATGTAATAGGGGGCGAGCCCATTGCTATCAACCGGGCACAAATCCGGACACCGTGGCTGCTACTGACAAATTCCTGATGGTAAAACCCAATAACACTATATTCCTTTTGTTGTCAGTCCTTCAATGACTGTCCTATAAAAACCTCGACTGTTTAGGACAATTGGAAACTTGATTGCTGATTGGATAATTTAAGATTAAGTAATTCATACCTAACATCTGTTTTCTGGTTGGTTATAACATGAAACGGGTGAAACTGTTAACCAATGAGCGCCTTGTTAGTGCATAACGTTCATCAATCTGTCAGACACCTATAGTATATTTCATTACAAGTGCGGAAAGGCTGTCATTGCAAAGAGGGTTGACAGTCGGAACAAGTTGCAATGACGATTCCGCAGGTATACTGAACGACTATTTTTAATACAGTTGCGAAAAAATGAAGCAATTTAATAAAGAAAATTTCTGGAAAATGGCGCCAACCGTAGAATATAAGCAGTTTTTTTTTCTTCACCCATTTTGGTAGGCAAAGGGAACTATCCATACAGCTTAGTCTTCAGTAGATTTTTTTTATTGATATGAAATGAAAATGAAATTTAATGAGTTGAAATGAAATGAAACCTAACCTAACTCATTCAATTAAATCATTAAATCTGATATTGAAATAAATTAGTAGCTATTTGTAGAAATATACGTATTTATAAGAATCACAAAAACTCTTTAGTAAAAACTTCATGGTTGGTTTTTCTTTTTAATAGACATTATTTTGACAGTTGGGAAAGAGAACGCTTTTGACGTTTTACCTTTCCCGAACTCGTGGGAAAGGTAAAAAAAAAGCACTAGTATGTAATAGCCCACATCCCGAACGCTATACGTCCCTGCAATACACCACTTTTTGAGCAACTGTATTAAAAAAGACTTTACGGTTTACCTGAGACAAGCAGTTTTTTTTTTCAAGTTTCCTGATAATTTAGTACTTAGTTGACCTAACTTTTTACCTTGACACGTTAAGAATTCACGAGAAAACAATTAAATCACATTTTCCTATGCACACATCCTTATTGCGCCAATTTTTAAACAACACGTAACTAACATAAACATAATTTTAGTATAAATATGTACTGGATGAGTACATGCGCACTTGAGATAAGAGTTCCGCTAATAATATTTACATTTGCGCAGATTTTTATATGTATATTTAGTTCGCGTAGCAATTTAGTTACAAGTACAGTTAATATACAAACCGAGAAACATAACATCACGCCTGGTATCCCTGGAGGGTAAGGCAGAGGCGTACCTACACTGCGAGGATCGACCGGAGGACACGGTGGTGCACACTGTGGAGGTGTGCCCCGCTTGGGTGGAGCACCGCCGTGTCCTCGACCTCTCGCTTCCGGCCCTGGTTCGTGCCATGGTCCGAATCGAGACGGAATGGGACGCCGTCACCTCTTTCTGTGAAGCAGTCATGCTAGCGAAGGAGGTGGCGGAAAGTGAGAGGGAGAGATCCTCACGTCCCGGCCACCGCGGGAGACGCCCCGGGCGTCGGGGGCTACGTGGTGGCTTCCGGCCACCGTAGGCGCGAGCCTGTGGACGGGGAGCTATGGGCTAGCTCGCCGTCCGTCCGTCTCATGACGACAGGCCGCGTCGACGGCGCGTTCGTGTTCCACGCGCGCCTCAAAGAGAGTCAGCAACATTGAAGGGGTCCGCAAGGGCCAAAGCCTGCAGGGGCTGCGGGACTATTCGAAAGACATACCGTGGCCCCGGAACACAAAGGGCGAGGAAGGAACATGGATGGGTTTTAGTCAGTAAAAGTCTGACACTCCCTCCTGCTCCGCCCAGAGCGGGAGAAGTCATTTGATGATTTCCCATCCTAGAAAAAAAAAAAAAGAGGCGTACCTAACTAATTGTGCAATCACATTTCACCGCTTATGTTTAAGTCCCATTAAATAGGAGGTGTCGAGCCTATTGACACCAATCGGGCACAAATCCAGACTCCGTGGCTGCTACTGAGAAATTTCTGATGGAAAAACCGAATAACACTTTTCCCAGAACCTCGTGCTTAGTAGTCGTGGCTGCAACCACTAGACCAACAAGGCCTCTACTGATTTTTAGCCGACTTAAAAAAGGAGGTGGTTCTCAATTCGTCGGAACCTTTTTTTTTATGTATGTTCCCCGATTACTTGAAGATGGCTGGACCGATTTGGGTTTTTTTTTGTTTGAAGGGGTATATAATACATCCCAGGTGGTCCAATGATCATTAAGTCAGGATCTGATGATGGGATCCTGGAAAAATAGATAGAACTCTTTAAATTTTAGGCACAGTTGAAGCGATTTGTGTAGTTTTTGGAAGAGTACTTTTTCGGAGTAGTCCCATTTCAATTTGCTGAAGATCTGATGAAGAACTTCGGAGATAGGCAACGGAACTCCTCAATTAATGATAGCAAATGGACTGGGATTGCTGAAATCTCATGTCTGTATATTGTTTACACCCAGTTCATTACATAACATCACGCCGGTACACTGTGAAGGGGTAAGCACATGTGAACCACTAAAAAGTGAAGTCAGTGACCTTTTGTTTGATTGATTTAGTTTTTTTGTCACCGACTTCTGAAGGTATAGTTATTTTCACTTTTTTGTGGTTTTTGAAGTTGGTTTTATTTTTCCCAAAAAAGTTTTTTAGAGAAACATTGTTGATGGGGCGTCCTTATAAGGCAGTTACACCACTTCTATAGGGTACTAGGTAATCTTAGGAAGAGGTAAAGTTTCTTTGATTGTTACAGGTTATTCCCCTGTATTCCCGTTGTCCCCGTTACAACACAACAGAATGTCATATAATTCCTTACCGTTGTCCCCCTTTTTTTTTCCGGATCGGAAATCATCAAATGACTCCTCCCGCTCTGGGCGGAGCACGAGGGAGTGTCAGACTTTTACTGACTAAAACCCATCCATGTTACTTCATCGCCCTTTGTGTTCCGGGGCCACGGTATCTCTTGCGAAAAGTCCCGCAGCCCCGGTAGGCATCGGCCCTTGCGGCGCGCGTGGAGCACGAACGCGCCGTCGACACGGTCTGTCGTCATGAGACGGACGGAGGGCGAGCTAACCCATAGCTCCCCGTCCACAGGCCCGCGCCTACGGCTTCCGGGACGTGAGGATCTCTCCCTCTCACGTTCCGCCACCTCCTTCGTTAGCATGACTGCTTCGCAGAAGGAGGTGACGGCGTCTCACCGTTGCCCCCCTATGTACATATGGGCAACGGGGACATCGGACATTTAAAATTTCACGTATCGTTGTCCACTTCTGTGTTAAAATCTTTCACCTACAGAAAGCCACACAATTTTCTAGAAATAAACTGTACATCTTATTTCAGAAGAATACATCCATTCCTGTGGAAACCAAACTAAGGGTAAAATCCTGCATCTGAAGAAAGTAATCTTGGAAAAAAAAGCCGACTGAGAACACCATGTTTGTAATAGCTGGGTTTTGATATGACATCTTCGTAATTCAGATTCAAAAGCCGGTTTCTTAATTACTGAGCCATCGCGGCATTTGTGCTTGGTTACAACTAATTGGTCCTGTGTTCATTGGTAATATTACTTTAGACACGATGAGGCGAGTTCATTGGCCAACTGGTAAAAGCTTTAAAAAACTAATTTCACGCAATCCGACTTTTGATTGATCTTTATAAAACTAAATACCTAGCCGTTTCCTATGATCAAACACGCATGGTTTACTAATAGAAGTGTTTTGTAATGCCCAATCCACACTACATTAACATAACATCACGCCTGTTATACCCGAAGGATTAGGCAGAGGTGAACCTAATAGTACGCCCACTTTTCGCCAGTTATTTTTAAGTCCCATATAAAAGGGGGCGAGCCTATTGCCACCAACCAGGCAGAAATCCAGACTCCGTCTCCGTGGATGCTACTGAAAAAATCCTGATGAAAGAACTCAATCAGAGCATCAAGTCCTGGGTTTGATTCCCAGGTTGCCTGACCTGGGAATCGAACCCAGGACTTGATGCTCAGCATGTTATGAAGATAGCGAAGCCATAGGAATCGAGCATCAGGCATTTAACCAACGAATGCCCGTAAAAAAACCATCTTTTTTGTAGGCAAAATTCCTTAAATCTATCTTTCTCAACTTCGAAATCACAACACAACAACTAAAACCCCTAGATACCCGTATAACGAAGTATATCCCTCAAAAGCCCCTTAGGCCTCAAAGCCGATGCGTAGTGGACTTGAGGCCATGTTTACATAGCCCTTTTGCGTCGCCATCTTTGCATCCCCTCAAAGCGAAATAGGATGACCTCTTTAACGTGACCTGCTTGATGGTGATGCTTTTCATTGGTACTTGGGATAATTAAGAAAGGTGTGTAGATATTGGGATGTTGACGTTACCCTAGTAGTACAATAAGAAAGAATAGTGTTACAGAGTAAATAGAAAAAGAAAAGTTAAGTCGGAATGTGCGAAAGCGCTCTTTTAAAATTTTATCAGTAATCTTGGCCGTGTTACTTAAGCATTTGTGTTTTGGGAGTCTATTTCTTTCTTTTGCCAATCTTTTAATACAATAATAATTTTTAAAATTAATATAGTTTTGAAATCAATTAATGGTCTAAATTTTAATCCTGATTTTATTCTAATTATATTTATAGTGCTTATGTAATTAAATGTCTAATGATAAATATTGAACTTATTATTTTGCGTTAGTCGGTTTGGTGTTTACTCTCTTAAACTCACGCCTTTTCTCAAAGGGGGTAGTCACAAACGACAAAATCACTTCTCTTCTTCTCTTTAAATACCATTTTGCTTTATTCACATTCATACATAGCGAACTGGCCTGGTTTAGAAATTTGTGTTTTTATTTTCTCGCTAAATGCATAAATCCTGTATGGGATTGGGATTTACCTAGTTTCGATCACATTCTTAACTTCCTGGATTATAATATAACTACCGAGCTGTAAAAGCTCGGACAGTAAAAATAAAATAATAAGAAATGTTGACTTTTTATCAACGATAAATAAGACTAAAGAAAACTGGTTCTCTCACTTCTAAAATTATAAGTAGATGATGATAATTATCGATAAATTGAGACTTTCATCGACAACAATGACTTGGAAAAGTATTATAAATAACGAAAATCTTTATAAATGACTATCTACGGTACTCCTCACAGAAGTTTTTTTACTGAGGTTAAATACGTCATGTGATGTGAGTATATAGTTAGTTTTGTACTAATGGTTTATCGAATGGACTCTGGAATTTAGATAAAAAATTGTGTTGTTGTTTCCAGTAATATTTAAATAACTATTAATGGATAACAACAGACTTGTGTGCTTAATTTGACCTTGACCTTCAATCCCCGAGCATGTAATGATACTGATAAACATCAACATTAAATGGGTTGACCAAACGTAATGATATCTACTTCGGGCGAAACAAAATATTATCTAGCTGTTACTACTGTTACTGTTAGCCTATGTCATCCCACTGCTGGGCCAAGGCCTCTACCCATTATTTCCATGAGATGGCGAGACGAGCTGGACAAAACCAACGATCAGTGGTTCACATTGGCCCTGGATCGAAGAATATTATGTAGCGTTTAACAAAAATATTAATACACTGACGGACTTCACGCGGTTTCACCCGCGCAGTTCCCGTTTGCGTGAGAGTACGGAGATAAAATATAGCTTATGTTACTTGCTGATAATGTAGCTATCCATTGCTGAAAGAATTTTTAAAATCGGTCGAGTAGTTTTAGAGTTAAATCGTAACAAACACAAACAAACAAAAAATCAAATCATTCCTCTTTATTATAATATTAGTATAGATATGATTTTAGCAAAGAAGAAGCAAGAGTTCTCTTTCAAATGTGTGATGGTTTTTCTCATTTTCTGAGCACCAGAGACAGTCGGCATTAGTATTATTGTTAGTAAGCATAGAATCCTTAACGCCCCTTACCTTATTACTTTTATTATTACTATTGACATTTATTAAATTCAATAATACAATTTTAATGGGATTATCTGCTCTTAATGACTGCATGATTGTGAACAATAATTAATTTGGATAAATAAAAAATATATGTAACTTTAACTTATATTTGCTCTCCGAAATTTAAGGCAGAATAAGAGAACAATTTCATACATTCTACCAACCTTCTGTACCTTATTTACGCAAAGAAATGATTTTTGGTTTACCCTTTTTTCGTCGCAGTTATTCAATCCATCGTCATTTATTTATTTACCACAGCACATACATACATATACTTAATCATACGGTAGTGTGTTCTATTATATTATAATAATTACAGGTAAACACAATATTGACAACAAAGACGCCAGATAACCGCTTAGTGGCTAACTTAAGTCTAGGTGTTCAATCGATTAAAAAAATAGGATTCAAATTTTGTTACGAAGAAAATTAACATTAAAACGCATAATTCATTCATAAACAGCACTTACAGAGAAATTTTGACTACGTTTCATTGGTGTGGAGGGAGGCCAAGATCAACATCATTATCACCCTGGAATCACTTACTGCTGGGTATAGGCCTCTTGTTTCTTCTACCATACTTCCCGGTTCTGTGCATCCCCTATCCAGGTGTTTCCCGCAATTTGACGATATCGTCGACCCAACGTGCTTTAGGACGGCTATGGTTTCTTTGGCTTAACCTTGGCCAAAGGCTTGCTCCATCGGCCATATCCGCATTTAGCCAGATATCCTGCCCGGGGCCACTCGAGGCGCATCGCCCGGTCCCGTGATGGTCATCCTTCTGACAAACAGGATCTTTTTGAAAAATGACGTGGTCTGGCGGTCACAGGTCATTAATACGAGTACTTCTGTATCCAGAAGCAGTCAGCCTCTTTTCCAGTCCAGTCCCGACTTCGCACGGGTGCCTATGTTACTCAGGGATAATGTAGTATTTTATGGTGAAACAATTTTTGAAACCGGTTTAGTAGGTTTTAAGTTTATTCGTAACTAATACACAAAAATACAAATCATGTCTCTTTAAATAATATTATTATAGATTAAATAAAGATTAAACTAAAGACTAGCGAAACGTGCAGGTAATACAAGACATGACATCAATTAAAATCTCGAATCCATTATATTTTATATTGAATAGTAAACAAAGCCGTTTAATAGCACATCGTACTAATAATATTATTAGAATAAAGAACATAAATATTTACTTTACGCAGAACAATATCAGATGTTACGTCTAGTAACGAAAATCATCATCATTATTATCATCGGCGATTAGGTAATACACCAACAAATTTTTGCTAGCCTTCAGATTTCAGCATTTCTCTGTATTCCACATGACACACATTGCTCAAAAAGTCCTGCTTTTGTACAGTGTTTCTCGAGGTCGGCACAACACGATTTCTTCTTCCAACTGCCCCTGTCAATCGTTGTTATTGTATTCCTTCCTTAGGCTATGTACAATTCATTTTCTAGTTTTGGCTTTCGTCCCTCTTGTCCAACAAGTTGAATTGGCACGTGATCCACTAGACTTCTATGGCCATTTCTAGCTCTCTATCAGTTTCGCTTCCAATTTTCAAAATAACGTGCGTTCAATTACAATGTATGATACTTTGATGGTATCTGGTGGGGGGTTTCCACCACACAAAGTGTCTGGCAGTGGAGGAAATATGTAACGTAATATCAAAAAATCGTTCTTTATAGTATGACAACATAGGTATGGCAGTCACTGGATCTTGTTCCGTAACTTCTACTGCAGTAAGTGCTATTTGCAGTACGTGCAATTTTATTGTGTCATTGTGTCTAAGGCAAAGCCAGCCAAAAGAAAAGGATTTAATATAATTTTAGCAGTCTATGTATGTATAGGTATTGTATGTTAGCATATTTATTATCCACCGTAGTGCCTTAACCACTGAGCCGATTTAAACAGTTTTAGTTGCCGTTTTAGTTTTTCAGCTTTATTTTCCTGTCATTTTAAAGGTCACTCCTTTTCGTGGCATTTTATCTCTTCATAATCACTTAACAGTGTTAGGTAAGGTTTTCCATAATCACCTAACAACACAAAATCTGTGTTTACAGTTTTTTATATTGATGACTAAGCGTCGTTGGCGTTAGATACTTGTCCGTATTTTGTTCTTGAAAAAAAAACATCATCCCCAGGAAAACAGTGGCAACATTTTCAGCCGCTAATTCTAGAATAGTACTGAATTTAAAACAGTACTCATGAGAGTGTATTTAATTATTCCAACACGAGAATGCCATTTTGGTAAAAAAATAATGAAATTTTTACTGAGCACACGTGTACGTAATTACATAATATGGCGTTTTTATTTACCCTAAAACTCCGTGCAATGCGAATTCAACTAGATAAATGTAGGCCATAAAAACGTCCCACATTCAGATTCTATTTTGCTTCCCGAGTAGGTATTTTTTTAAATGAATGTATTCAAAAAGTAAGCCCAGTTATATTCTCATAATAATTTGCAGAGGTATCAATATAAGATTATAATTCATTTGTAGAGCCATAAAGATTTGTTTTAAAATTAATTTATTTTATCAAAGTGAATTAAAACGGCATTGCATTTTAAAGTTATCGTACGGGTCAAATATTTCGCAATAAATCTTAGTTGATACACAGAATATAGAAGTTTTATAACTCGATTCAAGAATTGAAAATAAAGGAAATACACTATTCAGTTTCATATCAATTCTGTTAAACAAAAACAAATAAAAACCAGCCAAGTGCGTGACGGGCCACGCGCAGTGTAGGGTTCCGTAGTAGCCCGTTATTACAATATAGTACGAACCCGTTGGTACAGCGCCATCTAGCGGCAGCTTTGTGAAACGTATGATAATTTATTATGTTTTTTATTTTTAGGTTTTGTTTTTAAATACAAGTCTTTACCCGTTATAAACAAGCAACTACTTCATCTTAGTCACTTTATAGGATTTATTCTAATCATTTTGTATTTGGTACAAAAATATCCAAGCTATCTTAACCGCTATAGCTTTCCTTTAAAATTCATGAAATGCACTATCATCGTGAATTTTTACAGATTTTTCAAGCCAGCAGTTTAGCTTTTAGAGGGGGGGGAGAGGGCGAACAAAAATTTGCACTTTGAAGTTTAATATTTCCTAAATGGAGCATTAAATCGAAAAGTAGTCTTAGCAACCTCTAAGTCACTTTAAAAGACATATTCAATGATACCCCACACGATGGGGTAGACGACGAAAAAAATCATCCGCACTTCACATGACAATGTCACCCCAAAAAAAATATTTTCCAATATTTTATTTTACCACTTTGTCGGCGTTATTGATATACACACCTCTATAAAATTACAGCTTTCTAGTACTAACGGTCTCTTAGCAAAACCTCGTGCGTATTGTATAATTATCACTTGCTTAGGTGAAGGAAAACATCGTGAGGAAACCAGCATGTCTGAGAGATATTTCTCGACGGCATGTTAAGCCAAGTCAAGAGTTTTTAAGCCGCCCATGGGCAGAGGCCCATGGGCGGCTTAAAAACTCTGACACCAGGTTAGGCACTAACCACACGATGAAGAAAGCAAAACCTCAGACAGACAGACAGACGGACATGACTAAACTATAAGGGTTCCTTGTCAGGACTACGGAACCCTAGAAAACAGAGCTTCCGAAGTATTATAATTATTGTTTACAATACAAACTCCAGCTTTGAATGAAATTTCATTTTCGACAACAACAATGAAAAGTTTATACATTTATATTTTCTCTTATAAATATTAAAACGAGCGTTCTCCAATTCTATTGTATTAGTCAGGAAATTGTTTTCATTATTACAAAACTAAGTTTATTTTCAGAAAAGCTTTGTACTTCATAATATGCTTTAGAGATAAATGAAACAGTCCCTGAAATTAATATCAAAATTCTAGGAACTCTAATCTATTTTACGAAGAGAAGTGATTAAATGATAAATTGGCAAAATAAATTCAATTGACATTTTTGTGGCGATTTCTGCGGGTTTAAATGTACTCTCCGAAGGGTTAGTTAGAAGTGTACTAATACTATAGGTACCCACAATTGTCTGTCTAAAGACAGTCTTGAAAGTGTGCGGTAGCCTTAAATGAAAGTAACATAGGTACATAATCAACACCGAAGTGATTACTCAAGTCATGACTATAAACAGGAAAACAGAAGGAAGAAGCCTTTACTTTGCTATAGACTAAATGGCATCTACAGTGTTAAATGTATTAAAAAAGTTGTTATAAAAGTACCTAAGAATATTGCTAGTCCATGACCGGACACACTGTTTAATTAAAATGTAAATACGCAGAAACGATAAAGACAACAATCTCTCCATTCATCACAGCCTCACAATAACTCAATGAACATCAAGATAGACAGGTCTAGACAGGATCCGTGGAAGTCTGGAAGTTAGCTCAGACTTCAGTTCAATGTCACACATTCACGCGTAGTCCGCCGGTCTATAGCGCGCAGGTAAATCGATCCCGGCTGCGTTTCCCGGCCCCTACGACAACGATGAAAATTGAGCGTGGGGGTCGTTGTACTCCTGAAGGGAGGGTTGGTTAGCGTAGACGGTACGGGGACGATGCTATTGTGATATTATTGTGCGAAGAGGTGAAGTTTTGGGCCAACAAATGTTAATGGAGGATGTCGTGCCAATGATGCGAAAAAGCAGATGAGGATTGTGTCATAAGAAAAGCAACATAATTTCAGGCATGTTTTTCCCCAAAGGTCGAGGCACATAATTCAAAGTACACCTCCATTTCGCCAGTTATGTTTATTAAGTCTCCTGTAAAAGAGGACGATCTTACTGCTACCAACTGAGCACAAATCCAGAATTGCTGCTTCCGATAAAAGCTAGCAACACTTGGCTCGATCTGGGAGTCGACTTCTGGATCTCTTCCAGCACAATATCTTCTCTGTAACCACTACAGTACACGTGTCCAATACTATCAGTGAGCATAATTTGTGCCAAGCCTGTGCCTCCACGGTCCAATTACCTCACCTAATCTAACCTCTTTTTTAGGGATCCACTAGGTAAATTGGCAGTCAGTTCAAGTTCATTTAGATGTTAAATTACTACTGAGATAATATGTTAATTTGAAGACGACCGTCACTGGAACCGGTTTTACAAATTAGTTTTTACTTTTTTAGTGCAGTAAGTTTTTTTTCCCTTCGACATCAAAGGACCTCTCTTGACTTTATAATGCTGAAGGTATCTATCATGATGTGAAGCTATCATAATTTCAATTAACAACTCCGTTTTCTGAAAGACCGATATCAATTGGAGCAGACTGGTACTTTTTTTTTGTTTTTCGGATGGGAAATCATCAAATTACTCCTCCCGCTCTGGGCGGAGCAGGAGGGAGTGTCAGACATTTACTGACTAAAACCCATCCTTGTTCCTTCATCACCCTTTGTGTTCCGGGGACACGGTATCTCTTGCGAACAGTCCCGCAGCCCCGGCAGGCTTCGGGCGGGAGCGGGAGGAGCTATTTGATGATTTCCCATCCTAAAAAAAAAAAGGACCTGAATCTCAGCGGTCACGCTTGTAACCACTCGACCAACGAGGCAGTTTTAACAAGCTCAATTCGTTTCAGTAGTCCACAGAATCTTTTCGTATTATTTTTTTGTTCTGTGGTCTCTTCAACATCTACGAGACGATCACGTAATCGTAAACCCGTCGTCGGCATCGCGTCTCCACCCCGTGCCTTATAAATGGCAGGGCGATTATGGCGTAGTATCGGTGCGTTGTCTGCAAGTCTATGGCAATAAATACATCCTTATATTTCAGACAAAGTGTTGTTGATAATGTTAAGGACAAAATAAGGTTGTTTATCGTAAGTGAGACGGAAAAATAAAAATAATTATAACTGTTATTGAGTTTGCGTGAGTTGGAACATGTTTTTGGGAAGGAAAGAAAATTGCGTAACATCACACCTGTAATCCCTGAAGGTTTAGGCAGAGAGGTACCTGTCTGTAGTACAGTCACATTTTGCCAGTTATGTTTAAATTCCACGTAAAAGGGGACGAGCCTTGTGCCGTCAACCGGGCACAAATTCTGACTCCGGCGGAATTTTGCGGTACTAAAATTCCAGATGGGGAAATCCAATGAACCTTTACCCACGACCTGGAAGTCAAACCCAAATCATCACATTCAGCAATAACACTTGGGCCTACTAGATCAAAGAGATAGTAGTTGAACAGTCGAAAATGAACCCAGGAAATGTGCTTGGCTGAATATTTTTTACCAACTTTACTACCAGCCATTTTCAATAACTTACTAGCCGGTTTCGGTAGGTTGCTATCTCTGTCTGTTTGTCATTTTGCTTACTGACCGGTTAGAAACAAAACGTCACAGAAAAGCTTTCTTTGATTTTTCTATGAATCATGTGACAGGTAGGTGACGCGGATATAACATTCTTTGTTTATAGAAACACAGATAGCTACGGAAGTATATATTAACCAACAGTTATACGTAAGTGAGTTATAGGAAACGGCCGTATGTCAATTTTAGTAACAGCTTGTTACTATCCTACGGTATATGCTGCAGTGGAATAGATAGTTGGCTGATCCATCAATTATGGATCAGATCAAGTACTTCTTAGTTCACTGAATGTCTGCCACTTTCACCCTTATGCCCTAGGTAATAAGGTTGAAAAAAGGGTATATATCGGAAGTGATAGAGAGCGCTTGGAAACTTCAGACTGGAGTATTTATTCTTAGTGGGCTGCGGGACTGTTCGAAAGAGACACCGTGGCCCCAGAACATAAATCATGATCTGTCAAATGACCAATTTGTTCGAGAGGCCTTTGTTTAACTATTGTGTCTACTCCGTGGACAGATCATGGGTTAAAGGGCTAAGAAGGAACATGGATGGGTTTTAGTCAGTAAAAGTCAGGCACTCGCTTCCGCTCCGCCCAGAGCGGGAGGAGTCATTCGATGATTACCCACCCGAAAAAAAAAGTATTTATTCTTAGTAACAGGTCAGTTTATTAAGCCATATTTACGAGTATATTACGTCAGTGCAAGGGTGAATAAATTCATAAACAATTTTCAGGTGGATTGATGTTGACAACGTATGAAAATGAGCGTCTTACTTGAGCGAGAATTGAGTCCAAACTTATAAAAGGGTACAGGTTTATTGAACTTCGTTTAAACGATAATAAACTTGTTTGTGTTTTCCTTTGAGCAATATAATTGCCACTGTTAGATCTTCTTTTGCTAAAGGGTTTGGCTCATACTTTACCATCAGTTTTATCTAGATTTCAGCTATTAAATGCTGCTATTCGCTGCTGCTGCTGTTGCTGCTATTTTTGCTTGTTGGTAGTCGTTCGTGGTGCGAGTTCCGGCTCATCATATTGAGACCTTCCTCAAGGAAGAGTTTTGGCCGAAGGGTGTAATGTATCGGCGATTCCGCGACACCACGCAGCGCAACATGACGCCGTCTCTTCGTATAAAATAGTTTAATTAGGTTGTTGTGGTTTTTAAAAATATGTATGTTAGTCTGTATAGGTATAAAAAGGGTGTGAAACACCTCTTAACGAAGCGGGAAAGGCATTTGTTCTCTTCGTCATTGCGATATTTTTTTGGTTCTACACGATACCTGGGAACCTTCTAGTTACGGAGACATTGTTTGAGGTTTTTTTAATACGAGTTTTTGTAAGATTTTTACTTTAAACACCACCACGACCCCCGTATTATTCAATGCATCCATCAGCACAATGTTTTGAGTGCGTTACATTGAGTTTTACAACAAAACATGATTTTTCACACCAAAAAAAGTAGTTTCCCAGCAATAATTTTTGCGTAAAGTTACTTAGTTTGATGTACAGAATGCTTGGTTGACGGCTTCGTGATGAGGTTGTTTACACCCCTTACGATATGGTTCTTTTGTTACCTAAACTTACCATAAAGCGGAATTTTAGGTCTGCCGTCACCGGTCGGTCCCCACCGGTGGTGGTTGCAACTGTTTTTCGCATCTACCACCACTGGTGATGGTTGCAACTGTTTCAGTCGCATTTGCTCCTACTTCTGTCCCCCTGGTGGTCACTTAAATTAGTGGAATCCTTCACCAGTGGTGATAGTCTCGACGATAAAGTAGCCGTCTAACAATACCAAGTATTTCAACTAACAAATAGAAAGAAGGATGGTTCAAACAAAGTTAATTACTCGCAATTGTGTTTGAACCTGTGATGAGAAGCGAAAGCAGCAGGTGCGGCGCTAGGAAATCTTATTAAGTACTAAGTCCTACCCTAGACTGACATTATTTTATTATACTATATAAAGCTGAATTCTCCTCGGCTTTATGCCAAGATACGCTTGGAATCAACTTACCCATTAATTACCTATTAGCAAGTTCTTGTGGTGATAAGTTTTTCTATCCTGTAGTTTATCGAGCCTGGGTTTTTTTTAGGTAGGAGCATATGCTTGTGTGATGAGCATGGACATTATTTTGTTTCCGAGTCATGGATGTTTATATGTATAATAACTAATAAGTATGCATTTACAAACAAAAAGTATATAATTATGTAATGTATCAAATATCTGGTGTCCACGACACAAGCCTCGTTGCTAAGTGTGGCACTAGATGGCGCTGTGTGTAATGTCCAGCAATATTTATTTATTTTATTTTAATTTTCCAGGGTGGAAGAGCAAACCGATGCCGACGCTCACACGATTATTATAGTTTTTTTTTGTCGGTAATAACGAAGAACTTCCCTACGAACTTTCATCCCCCTTTAGGGGTAAATTCAGTCACATCTCTTAAAATCATAAACCTGTCTTTGCTGTCATGCAGTTAAAACGTGAGGCCATAAATACAACATAGCATAACAATAGCCTTATCATTTACTTTCTAAATAAATGCTAAGTAGCCTCACTGATTAGTCTACCCTACAGTAACACCATAATTAATCCACACCCACCATGACAAAATGGCGTCACTAGTCCGACTAATCAAAGGCGGGCTAATAGCTAAATGCTATAACAATTATGCTTTGCCTGCTCTAACTGACTGGATCTAGGTCAGAAATAGACTTAAGTCAAGAATCTAGATTTAATGCGAACGTTTTAAACTTCGTTAGTTGAAGTGTGGTGTTTTTTTGTCATAGCAAAACAGAACAGAAAAAGTATTATTCGCGAATCGGACAAAAAAAAAGGTTGAATTAACAAATTAAAAAAAAAAACAATAATAAAAACCTGAAAACCTTAATATAAAACCTCATAGAATAGAACCTTCTGTTCAAGTTTTTTCATTCTAAGAATTTGAACTGGAAAAGAAACAAAGTTGTTTAGGAAGCCAAAAGATGCCTTTTGAACCTTTTTTATAGCTTTGTTTTTGACCGCGATATAATGAAGTCTTTATATAGCTATTATTACAAAAAAAGCTTTTATCAAACTTTGACAATAAACATCAAATTCGACGTAATGTTTTCGGAAGAAAGAAGTAAAAATAAACTGTTACTCAGTATTACACATATAGTACATAACAAACACAAACAAATTCAATAGTACATCTTTCAGGAAGATATTTTTACTATGATAACATCCTGGAACACAAAAATGTGAAGATTGTTTTTCATCCTTATCTCGTTTGTGAAATATTGACATAGGAATGAGAACCAGCTAGGGAATATCTATTGCTTTGGGCTTACTTTGCTGTGAGTTGCCACTAGCGAAGCATTTACATATAAAAACCTATTTCCTGATAAGATAAAAGATTTCTACTAAGAGAAGAGAGAGAGAGAGAGAGAGATAGTTTTTTTAACATGTTTTATGCGAATGACTGCCTCGTTGGTCAAGTGATCGCAAGCGCGACTGTTGTGCATGAGGTCCTGGGTTCGATTCCCAGGTCAGGCAAAGTGTTGTTGAATTTTCTCAGTAGCAACCACGGAGTCTGGATTTACACCCGGTTGATAGCAATAGGCTCGCCTCCTATTTCATGGAACTTAAACATAACTGGTGAAATGTGGGTGTACTATTAGGTACACCTCTACTTAACCCTTCGGGTATTACAGGCGTGATGTTATGTGTTATGAGCAGTCAGGAGGACGCTGCTGACATAGCTGGTAGACTAAGAAAGCCATGGAGCAGACAGCTGGGGCAGACTGGCTAGGGAAGTTGGGAAACCTATTGTCGTGGTACAATCTACACTAATAAACTGGCCTGCAAAAATAAGTATCACACTTTTAAAATTGCAATAACTTTTTAGGTACACAAGATATACTTTCGAAACAAAATTTTAGTTTAATTTTGTCTATTGTTTCAAAGAAAGCTGATAAAAATTTTAACGTTTTACCAAGATTGTGCGTGGATAGTAGTACTATCCAGTAGCGTTTAACCATAATTAAGTTTGATAAATATCGATTTAAACGTGTTGTCTATGGATTGGAGTGAATTGAATGGTTTACGTCCCATCTCTACAATATTTCTCAACTACGTACCACAGGACATAGCACGATTCCATTGACAAATGTCATAATTTAATAAAAATTTTAGTGTAAACAAACTCCGACATTACGTAACGTGTTTCGTTATCGCGAATATCGTATTTCAATTGTTTTGTTAAGTATATTGTTATATTCGGTTAGTGTTATATATCAAATTAATCGTGAAGAACTGTGCTACAATAGTATGCTATAGGAAATCTAGTTTTCGAAACTCGAAATTGATTATTTCGCCTCCGAAAAAGTGGTAGGTATGTTTACCTTAGTGATGGTTTTTAAACAAGAAATAAGTGTTAATTGTGATTAAAACGTGTGTGTTAACGGATAAATAGTGCTTAATTAGTATAGTGAGAATATTGTTAAATTGTACAAACAAAAACAACTGGCTTCGTAAAGTTGTAAGTACGTAAATAACCGTGTTAAAAAAAAACGGCGCAGGCGCAGGCGGCAAAATAAACAGTGAGTATACAAATTCCAATTAATTTCTAATTAGACTATAGTAAATAAACTAATAAGATTATGGTCTTATTGGAAAGGAAATATAATCTAGTTTATTTTAAAATTATTTTAAATAAAATTTTATTTTAAAAAAAATTCAAATTAATGTTTTTTAATAGCAAACTATCTGTTTTCATCACTGTTTTTCAAGTTCTACATTTTTTTCGAGTTTCAATTAATTTTTGATATTTTTTTTTTATTATTATTTATATTCCTTAATTAATCAGCTATTCACTGTAAATTTTATTTAGATATATCTCTTGTAGTTTGCGATCGTCAAGTGTTATTAACCAAGGTGTCCAAAATACGTGCGAATATTTCGCGAATATCGCGGACCCTCGCAACTTAACGTTTTGGGTCACGTGATTTTTCGCTGTTCAATGGAACGTTTTTTTTTATTTTAAATTTCTAACTTCTATAGTTTAGGAAAAATTGAAATTTAAAAGTGTAGTACTTATTTTTGCAGGTATAAAGAGGAAAGATTTGTATTTCCGTGTGTGTGTGTATGTTTGTAATCAATAAACTCAAAAACTACTGCGCCGATTTCAAAAATTCTTTCACCATTAGAAAGCCACGTCTTTACTAAGTAACATAGGCTATATTTTATCCCCGTACTCCCACGGGAACGTGAACTACGCAGGTGAACCGCGTGACGTCCGCTAGTTTAGGATAATCCTATGTCAAGGGTTGAAAGGTTGAGCTGATGAGGTTACTTATGTATATGTCCATCTTTTTGACGTTACTAATCTCAAATTTTCCTTTTTCGACATTGAGGGAAAGAGGTGGTCCAAAAGACAACGCTTAATTGGGTCATCTCAAAGCCATCTTACGCAGAAGGTTTGATTTTCTGCTCCACTAGTCAATATTATTAGTATTGAAAGGTAGGCTATAACCAAGTGGACAGAATAATTATGTTGGTAGACATTCTAGGTAGATAGGTTTCTCTGCTAGAACCACAGAAATTATTCGCCGGTTGCCCATAGTTACTTTAATCACTGATTTGTTGATATCAGTCGTTATTGGTGGGGAGTATGATCCACCACTTCTTCTCAGCAACTAACTTCTCACTAGGAACTAACGTTCAGGGTACATATTATTTTTTTTCGCCCAAAATGAGGTGCTTTTCAGCCTAATTTTAATAAATGATTTTTGATTTGATGGAATGATAGGGAGTGACTATTATAACTAGGCCGCAGTTGTTTTCATGTTATATTCTGTGTATAACTTTAGTAAGCGATAGTCGTTGGAAAGTCGCGTCGTGGTTGTCCTTGTGACCTCTGATATTGGTTTTCAGAACAGTTAGAGTTAAATGCATAGTCGTATTTTCTTGCCAGCTGTGCCCATGTTATGTCGATTACGTTATGATCTGAAAAAAAAAGAAATATTCGCGGAAAAAATCCTTGTGTTTCGTACAAAGAGGAGGTAGGTACCTTCTGTTTAATAACAAAAGCAAAAACCGATAGAAAATCTGTTCCAATCGAAAGTTATTCGTATGTGTTGAAAATACTGCTTCACTTTAAGCTGGAAGCCGGATGAACCCAGTTCTGGAGAAGGCAAATTATGCTACGTGATGTTATTACTAAAACATAGTATATCATTTTCGAATGTTTTTATATTCTAAAATTTAAAAATATAATTTATTCGTTTAAAGATGTATAAACGGAAAGTATACTCCCTAATCGATTAAAGGGGGTTTCTCTATCCAGCAGTAGGTGTTAACAAGCTTATGTGAATAAATAACTTACAGCAGCCTACACGCCATAGAAACTTCGAGTGTAATAACACCTAACAACCACTTCATTCAGTACTTTTCCTACACGAGGCAATGACAATCACTTTTAGTAAATTGCATAACATTAAAATCGTAATTGTTGTAGACGATGATCGTTATGCAACTGGCAACTAGTTGTTATTTGTATGATAAATGTATGACAGATATTATTTTTGACTTACATTGCTGAGTGTATGCTCACATGAATTTAGGCCCAAAATTCATGTGCTAGCCAATAATATGGTTTTATATTTAGATCGCCTACGTAAACTTATTCCAATCAATAGCTATGTCACGATTGTGTTGCGCATTGTTCGGAGTTTTGTTAGTGAAATAATTATTGTTTGTCTGTGGAGTTGGCTTTATTGAATTGAATAGAATAGACAGCGTTTCTAAAAGAAAGTTTTTTTTTCTTAAAAGGTTATGAATTTATTTTTTTCATAATTCGAGGTCTTCGCGCATTGGCTGATTTTTTCTAAAATTTTTGGGTTAGTGTACGTTGAAAGTATGTAGTTCTTTAGCATCGTGCTGAGTAGAAACCTGCTTTTTGCAGTCACGTTGCTGTTAATTTTCCTGTTCTGTTGTATTTATAAATATATATATTTCGCGTCCCTGCGACAAATAAATATTTTTTCTTTCTTTCTTTATTTAGGTATTTATAAATGCTCAATGTTAGGAAATTATTACGTATCGCGTTATAGCGCACCGTTGAATAGGGTTATTGTATATGTAAACTCACCACAGCTCTATTTTCATGAAGAAAAATCCGCCATATTGTTTATTTCCGTACAGATAGCAGAAAAATCAGACAATAAGTAGAATAAAACGTTATTGGGTTATACAACGCATGAATAACAGTGCACATTTAAGCATTCGTTTAGGACTCGTTTGGTTTTTTTGTGTAAATGGGCAAGTACATACTTTCCCTTTGTTTGTTGATGTTGTTGCTAACCCTCCCACCTCCTATGTTATGTAGCGGCTTCCCTCTGATCCCCGGAGCGTGACAGGTGTAATATCATATCACAGTTCACTTCTCGTCGATATTAGATCGCAGGGGTGAACTATAGTCATGCCATTAACGAACCTATTGCCATCAACCGGGCCCGGTCCGATCTCTGGGCTCCTACTGAGAAATTGCTGTTGGAAAAGCCAATGTCAATACTCTGCATGGTCCTTAAGGTGGATGCTCCAGGGTAGCCCGCGAAATTCAAATTTTCTTACGTTTTTTTTACAATTTGCAGGTCAGTGTCAGGTTGGTATGTTGATTAAAATATGTTTCGCGGCTGTAACACGTATGTAGTTACAGAATTATAATCATCAAAATTATCAATAAAACCCATTTATAAAACCCATTTTTAGAAAATTTGTATTTCGCGGGCTACCCTGGAGCTAGGATATGACTTGAAGAAGATTATGTCCAGACTATTTAAAAGAACTCTGAGTTGGTGCCGGCCGTTTCTTCTCAAAGCAGTCAGGTAGGAAAGACAAACCTTATACAGTTTTTGTTTAAAAAAATATGTCTAACATTGACTGCTGTGACGTTGGTCGAGTGGTTTAAAGTGCGACTACTGAACATGAGGTCCTGGGTTTGATTCCCGTGTCGGGCAAAGTGTTATTGGGTTCCATCAATAATTTCTTAGTTGCAGTCACGGAGTCTGCAGTCTTGTTTCAGAATTTGTGCTGGGGCAATAGGCTCGCCCAGGAACGGACGGAAGACGTTGCGTTGGAAGGCCTCCCACTAGGTGGACCGATGACCTGGTAAAGTTGCGGGAATCCGCTGGATGCGAGTCTCACGGGACCGGTCAACGTGGCGACACTTGGGGGAGGCCTATGTCTGGCAGAGGACGTCTTTATGCTGAAATGATGATGAATAGGCTCGCCCCCTAGACTCAAACACAACTGCGAATTGTGGGTGTACTATTAGGTACACCTCCACTTAATCCTTCGGGGATTACAGGCGTCATGTTAAGTGTTACAGTGATTGTAAAAACCGATTTACCTTTGCTCACTCTGGGAACCGATCCCAGTTCTTTACGCTCAGCAGTAGCGCGTGCAACCACTACACCAACGAAGAAGATTGGATATTCTAATCTTACACAAAATGTACGCGCAAAGACTGCCAAGTTGCTAACTCAGTAATCCCGTCACACATTTTCTGCGTACAGATGCTTGTATAATTTGAAACGTTTGATTGTTCTTTTACCTTAAAAATGTAGAGAAAAAAAAATCTTTAGGCTGATATTTTAAATATTTTTTTGGCCTAATCGTTCGTCTGCCAAACGTGGGGACGATGACATAATAGGCTGATAACATTGACATTGACGCATGTGGTGAAGGGTTATCGCTTTACCAAGTAGCTGGGTAGGTAGTGGAGATCAGATAGGCAGTCGCTTTCCTTGCAGGCCATGTTTTCCTACTCCTCCGTCATTCTTTTCTGTTTAATTTCGTTGCGGGATCCAAGACAGTTACATTGTTTCTCTGGGACTTCGTCGAGCTTCATTGACTCGGCGGTTTTCTGGTGGTCGCCACTGTTAATTCAGGCTTTCAAGAGTTGCAGTGGTTTGGGAATCGGTTGGCCGGGTTGTTGGTATTCAGCCATCTGGTTCGACTGGAAGCCGACTTCAATAAAGTTGGGAAGGCTAGGCAGGTAATGATGAAAATATCCTGCTGTTTACTGCCTTGGCTTTCTTAAATTTGACGCCCTCCGGTAATAACTACCTCTGGTTAGCTCTTTAGGGTACTTGGGTACTATGTTGCTAGAAGAATGTCTAAAGCCACACTGTTGGATATTCAGTTTTAACTTACGGCACCGAGGTTTCAAATTCCAACACTGAGGTTTAATTTATACTTTCATTTAGTTGCCATTTTTTTAAAACGGGCATTAGTAGCTTAGAACGGGCGACGCGCGCACGAAAATAATATTCGTCAAGAACTCAAGAGATTTCGTACACACCAAAATAATAAAAATCGGTGGTATTTTTTAATAAGTTTATACAATAATAATTATACCCCTGTGTTTATACTTTTATGCTCTACGCTAGCAAATTATTCGTGATTATAATCAGTGGTATAATACGATATTGTTTTTATCACAAAATTGTTGTCCTAGTTTAGGAGCTCGACCTAGATTATTTTTTACCATCGTTACAAATTTTATGCCATGCCTTCAAAATTTCAAATACTGTGTGATAGAATAAAATTTGTTATACAAATAAAAATTTCATGAAATTACAAAGCACATAAGTATTTTTTTTTCTTTTAAATATCAGTACAAACTTTTACTTGAGTATGTTTCATAAATTAAGTTGTAGGATAATATTGCAAGTTGTGTAATTGGCGTGTATTTATTTATTTTAATTGAGTGTTTAACGAGACAAAAATTTAAATGAGCACAATAATTTGTTTTTAATTGCAATCTCTTTATAAATGATGCGTAATTATTAAACAACGTTTTCATTAATAGGTATAACATGAACAAAAGCAGGTTACCGTAAAGTTAAGAATACCTAGTTTCGCAATATCTGCATGCGCCGCGTACAAAATAAGTAATTCAAATAAGAATTCTATTCTAGAACGAAATTAGAGAATAAACTATACAAGCAGTCTGATTAAAACGAATTCATTATAAAGTCTGAACTGCCAGTATTGATTTATTCTTAAAATAAATTCCCAGGGAGTGATTTCTCTATGAATTCGTCTAGTGTCTACGATAGTAATATCAATATATAGTATAGCATTATTTTTAACGTAGTACCGTAAGGAGAATGCATTCAAAACTTTATCCTAAAATAGGGCATTTATTTCCCGAGCCGCTACATCCGCAGTGCGCGGCTGCTCCGCCAGAAAGAGGGGCACATTACGCCAGAAAAGGACGGGCACAATGACCGAAATCGATGTTAGAAAGAGCAAGTGCTACATAAACCCGTCTCGCTCGCCACCGGTACACCCGCACTAAGAATGCACCCGCGCGCCGAGCGACAGTGCGTGGTGTACTCGATTCGCACTCCACTCATTCTGATGTAACCAAAACGTACTGGAAACGATAGATTGAAACGTAATCAGCGTTGGGAATTGGTTTGGTTTTTTCATGTTTGAATTAAAATGACTTCCGCGGTTTAGTCACGTTGATTATGGACTGAATCGATAACACACAGCATGAAATTCAAACTTGATTTAAAAGAAAAGAAAATAAGTTTTAAAATAGGAAAAAAATTAAAGAACCATAGGGCCAAAACCAACATTATAACACCAAATACGTAACCTTACGTCACAAGATGTTAGAATTGACAATCGATTGGCAATGTGTCGGGTTCACAAACATTAAACAGCTGTAGAGCTTCGGCCACCATCGTCTTTGTTCGGTGCCAGGGACACACAAGTACATCCAGTACGTATAGTCGGAGCGCCGCCGTGTTGAGTTCGTTGTCGTGATGAATCAGTAGCACATGAACGTCAGTGGTGAGAGAACGCGTTGCCGCGAGCTGCCGCACACAACAATAAAATATTAACTAAATCCTTTGTAGTGCGTAGACTATTCGTTTACTTTTTTTTAATTCCAATGTGTGTGACAGGCGTGTGCAAATTGTGACAGAAGATTGTTTATGATCCCTGGATTTGGATAGCCATATTGAGAATCAGGTAAGAAATGTTTATTTATTTTTTTCAAAAATTTCGTTCTTTTATGAGAATGTTGACTGGTATGATGTGCGCTTTTGTGTAAAGCAGGTCGTATGAATATTCATTATTTTATTTATCGCTGTGAAAATTATGGCTGCGTCCATTTTAGTGTGAAAATTGGTCGACGCCATTCGAGTGCGAAAAAATTACTGTAATGTTTTTGTTTTGTTTCTGACCCCGCGTTTAATAGCCGCAATAATAGTGTGTGCAAATCGCTACAGAAGCTACAGAAGAAATGTACCTACATAGAAAAATATAGAAAATAATTTCTCCAGTTTTAGTGCTGTGAAAATTACGTGCTTTGGAGTAATTAGTTAGAAATGAGGCAAGTTGGGTGGCTAACAGCAAGAATTATTTTCACGTTTGGTTCACTTTTCATGAAAGCAAATGAAATTGAAACCACATTAACAAAATTGACATTCAAAGAAAACACATGTGAACGCTTATATTATCTTTGTCTTATGACCTACATCAAAACACCTCTGTGCAAATAGATGGTAATCTGAAGCCGTTTTGCAGAATATATTTGAAAAACAAGTGTACTGAAATTGTTTATTCTGTCTGAGTACACATGAAGTAACACTTACAGATGAAGGTTAAGGAATTGTGACTTTAAAATCACAGACGAACTCGTGGGAAAAGATTCAGATATTTATAAAAGAAAAGTGTCCCCTAATGGGTCCTTCTTTGACATCGTGATCTCATATCGTAGACATGACTTGGTTCTTTTGTTTTAATATTCTAGATCTTGGAGAAAGTTACACTTTTGTCTTCATTGGTCGTTTTCTCACGACCCAGCGAAATTATAAATAATCGTTTATTGTAGAAAGCCTTTAACCATGTGTGGAGCTTAGAGATCTAGCAAACGGATCGTCTTTTCATCGAAATTCTGGTCAAAAATCTTCTCAAACCACGCATAAAGTTTTGTGGAAATCTATTAAATTTTTTTCCCCAGTCATTTAATAAGTTTGGGGCCATGCCGAAGAGCGTCTGCTACCAACTTTTTTTATAGACCAAATAATTATGTAAAATGTTTTATAGGTACGTACATCATTTTAAGTTGCCTCGTGGTGATTATGATTCATTAAACCGCAAAATACTAATTTTATTTATTTATCCGAACTAGACAGAATTGTTATATGTATAATTATAGGCATTGTAAATTAATATGATTAATTGAATATTATTGTCAGTCACGGAAACAAATAAAAAGCTAGGTACATTGTGAAGCAAGCGAAAACCAATTCCTACATAAGGAACTGCGTCATCATCCTCATCATCATTTCAGCCGAAAGACGTCCACTGCTGGACATAGAACTACCCCATAATCGCTTGGCAGGCGGATCGGCAATCGCAGTACGGTTGTTACAAAAACACAGAGAACGCTGCTGTCCATTCTTTGTCAAGTCCCTTAGTCACCTCTTACGACACCCACGGGAAGATATGGGATGGTGCTATGCTTTACGTCCAACACCATGCAGTTCAATGAAAAAAAAATACAAAACATGTTTTATTATTTGGCGAAGAATACTTGTTAAACATATTATTTTGAATATAAAACTCATGTAATCGCCATTATTTTCTTTTTACGATAATTACATTTAAATACTCATACAAGAATCAATTTATTAATAACGATAAATATTTAACAAATTTATCACGTGCTAATTAATAATTAATGAACTGTGTTAAATTCACAAGCCTTAATTATCTTCACTTAAGTGTGAAAATGACTTTAGTCATATTATACACATTTTAGTGCACAGATGATGTTAAGAGCATAAGAGAGAGCTCTTTGACTAAACTGTGAGGAACGTCTGAAAATGGCATAATAATATTGCCACGGTGGTAATTGAATTTTCTTGATGTAAGTGCTACAAAGTAAATATTAAAGTAATTACGGTAACATCAACTATAAATCTTTACATTTCTGACAAGTTGATATGAAAAATAAAAACTTTGAATGCTCATTTCATCTCTAATTAAACTGTACATTGTTCATGATTAAAAAAAAAAAACATGTTGTTTTAAAATGGTACCATAGCTCCTAAACTATAATTTGATTTTCTATTAAATGAAAGTGTAATTAAGATTTTTATCATTCCCTTTTTCATCATCTGAATTGTCTCTTGTTTAGTACCAGCATAACCTTCTGGAACAACTTATCAACCAGCAGAATATTTACGAGAAAAGAGAGCGATACTGTTTGAATTTTGGATAATATCCAGCGATTCCACGTCAAAAACTTCGAGATACGAGAAATTAACACTGAATGATAGAGTTGATATTCTTTTTTTAAGAATTTAGCTATTGTTATCATTACTCATTTAACAAAAATCCCTTGAAAAACCAAAAACACTCGACTCAGTGTTTTCCAAAACAATATAATGTTGTTGAATAATCATAATTATGATTATTCAACAACATTATATTATTCAGAAAACTATAGCATTTCCACTGCAGAATTAAGTACACATAAGTACCTTCCCAAGCCGATCCGAGGATACTTAGGAAAAGGCTAGGATGATCAAAGTATCTTCTCAACGTAAAAATAAGCTTTAAAGATTTCAACCGTAATCAGAAAAAAGGCCCAGATATCCTAGCATTGTGTTTCAAAACCGGTCAAATCTCTTAGGATTTCAGAGAATCCCTTTTTTGCCAGCTCCTAAGACATATGGTATCAAGCCTTGTAAGTATGTATTTCTAAAAATAAGGGTCACGTATTGGATCATTTGAGAAAACAACTACAAAAGTTTTTACCGTTTCTGTTTTATTTTCTAGTCTTACAAAAAAGTCCGCTGCCATGCTGTTAGTCAAATATGTTAATTTGGATGGAATCAAAATGCCCAGAAGTGGTTAAATACAGGTTAACACACATTTTCACTTCACATCACGTTCTTGTAATAGACACGAACTAACCAAGTTAAAAGAAAAAAATCAACATGTGTGCAATGTAATTTAATTCAGAATACAACAACTTGGCTCACACACTACACATCATCATCTGTCTTAGGGGGCTAGGAAGAAGATGTTGGGCTCTAACTATATTTAGCTAAATAACTATTTAACATGGAGCAATAACAGGGTAACGCAGGTGGTCGACAGACGGGTTTATCACTGTTTATCACCCGTAATGATTCACAATAAACAATTAGCAAAAAAAATATCTACCAACACATCCTTTGACTCACCCTTTTTGGGACAAGAAACATGATTCTCATGAAAAATCATACTAACCTAACCTATTTATCTTCTCGTATTAAATTCGAGTACTTTCAAGGGCTAAAGGATCAGCTCTGAAACACGCCCTTCACTGCCCTTGACCCCAAAGAGATACTCGTTCAACTCGATAAAGGACATTTTCCGTAGATAGAGAATACTCTTTTGATATTTTAACGCTAGTCTTGGGTAGTTACTGTAATCTGGTACCTACTATCTAAAAAGAGTTTTTTTTTCGGAATTCGCCAATGAAAATGAACACGACGATCAACGCGCCTTGTAACCGCGTTCAAGAGTTGTCTGTTTCATAATCTTCTTTGTCGTGTGGTTAGTGCCTAACCTGGTGTCAGATTTTTTATGCCGCCCATGGGTCTCTGACTTGGCTTTAGGTACATGCCGTCGAGAAACATCTCTCAGGCATGCTGGTTTCCTCACGATGTTTTCCTTCACCGAAGCAAGTGATAATATTAAACAATTTGCACATGAATCCGAAAAATCAGAGGTGTGTGTCTTGGGTTCGAACTTGAGACCAGACTGACTTGGCAGTTTGACGGTCACACCACTCTCACTACTGTCTCATAATTGCTATGGATTATTGACACTGACAGCTCTTGAACGCAGTATAAATGTGCTGATCGCGTTCAATTTCGTTGGTTTAACTCGCCTTTTCATATAAATCGTACCGTGGCAGTCGTTCTGTTGGTAAAAACTTTGCATACGCGAAGTGACGAAAAAATATATGTCTGTCTCGTATCTTACTAGATACTGGGTCTAATAAGTGGGTCCTTGACTTATTGTTATTATTATTTTGTGACTTTTCTATAGGTACTATTATCTATCTACAAAGATCAGTTGGGTCCTTAGCGGTACCAGATGTATGTAAGGGTTATCGTATCATTCTGGAATTTTCGGGTATTTGATCAATGTGAGATGGAGCAGAATTTATCGATATTGAAGGAATGTCGGTGAAGGATGTGCTCTTTGGGCTCTCTCTGTATAATATAAGCGTTTGAAAACTGATCTTGCTTGAAATAAAGAACATTTATTTCAACGATATTTCGTAATACACTCGAGAGCAATGAATCCGGGTCACTTAAAGAATGTTAAAAATCTCGGAAACTAAAAATGATAGGTTAATGCAATAAATTGTATTTAATAGACAATGTAATACTCCTTAAATGAAAGTAAAAAAAATATGAGTCACCATACATTTTATTAACACAAAATTACATAAAGAAAAAAACTGCTGATCTCTCCTTAAAACAAAAATAGGAAACATGAAATTTTTGAACTTTATAACAATTTTCTTGAATTTTAATACTTCGTATTGCCTCCTCGTGCTTCCATTACTGCGTTTACGCGGTTTGGCATGCTGTACACCAAGTTCCTCATACGATTTTGGGGAATATTCTCCCATTCCTCTGTGAGAGCAATTTTGAGCTCACGAAGCGTGATTGGGGGAGGGTTTCGTTGTTTTACGCATCTGCCTAGCTCGTCCCAAGCATGCTCGATCGGGTTGATATCCGGGCTGCGCGCTGGCCACTCCATACGAGTAATGTTCATCTCTTGAAGGTAGTCATTCACAATCCTACCTGTATGAGGTCGGGCATTGTCATGCATAAATATAGCATCCTCACCTAAATTGACCATAAATGGACCAACGTGATCATTGAGGATTTCTTCCACATATCTTACGCTAGTTAAAGAGCCGTTTTCTATGATCACCAGCTCTGTGCGACTTTCAGAAGAAATTCCGGCCCACACAAGTACAGACCCACCACCGTAGGCTACTTTTTCTTCGATGCATGCTTGCTTGAATCTTTCCCCTGGTCTTCGATACACTCTGTGTCTTCCATCGTGCTTGTAGAGCATAAATTTTGATTCGTCGGAGAACATAACTTTTGACCAATCTTCAATACTCCAATTTACGTGGCTCTGGGCATATCTTAGTCTTGAAATACGATGCCCACGCTCCAGTTTAGGGCCGTTTGCAGGTCTAAGGGGTTTTAAGTTAGATTCAGCAAGCCGACGTCTTACTGTCCATGCACTTGGGTTACTTCCTCCGAGGCGTTGAAACTGATTTGTGAGTTCAGTTCCTGTGAGAAAGCGATTTCGAAGCATGGTGTTCACCAAGTATCGGTCTTCTCGTGCTGTGGTACACCTGGTTCTGCCCGTTCCTGGTCTGCGTAGGTTAGAACCAGTTTCTTCGTAACGTCGGAGAACTCTTTGTACTGTTGACAGCGACACACCGACAGTCCTGGCTGTATCGCGCTGACTCCGGCCGGTTTCCAGCATTGTAAGTATTCTGGTGCATTCTTCAGGCGTAAGCGACATAATTTCAGCTTGAATAATGAAAATAGAGCACTATCAACATGGTTTATGTACCCACATAAATGACAGATTACAAACAAAAGCAAAACAAAATGCTGTAATTTCGTAGTTCCATCTTCGAAAGTGGCCCTTTTTCAAATTTGATTTTTTTATGATATAACTATACAATAACTAAGAAGTTTTAATACCTTCATTTAAGGATTATTACATTGTCTATTAAATATAATTTATTGCATTAACCTAGCATTTTTAGTTTCCGAGATTTTTAGGATTCTTTAAGTGACCCGGATTCATTGCTCTCGAGTGTATTTTCAACGGAAATTGACGTGCTTTCGTTGCGTTCTTTTATTTGTCATCGCAAAATTACCTCACTATAGCAGATTCCTGCGTTTTCACCATCATTTCCTTCATAGCATACTACATCATCGTACTACAGTGTTTATCTACCGTGGTCCAACTAAAAGTACCAACGACTCGAAAAGGCGGAGGACACCTTTTAGAAATTGATATCTACCAATTCAGTAGCTAATAATCCCATATTCCAATATTCCAATTGACCTTGGATTTCTCGAAACCAAACAGTATAGAAGCTCTGCATAACGTGTTTAGAATTTACGATGACTAGAATTGAAACTTACCAATCGATAGAAGATTTTATCGGAGATCGGAAACTCGCACGTAACAGCCAGAATCGTAATTGTGGAGCATAAAATGTATGCATTTCATTGGCACTCGCAAAGCTTTACGTCAGCATGCTCCTAAAATAATCCACTTTCCTTCGTGAAGATTACAATTTACCTTATTTTTTATTTGGATAGTCGATATCTCTGCATCAGTTGCTTAATTTTGTGTCTCTACCCTAATATAACCTATATCCATCGATTTGTAGTCAGTTCTTCATTAAATCCCAGAACTTCTATTTCATCTTCCGCGTCCATTTCTTCATTACTGATGCCTTGAATACAGTTCTCCTATACTAGAGCAGCGATGGATGAAACTGACAACAAAGAGCGATGATGTGTCGAGCAAAATTCAAGTTTAGTAATAAAAGATTCTGGTTTTGTTCAAACTAGATTTCTTCGCTCATAAACCAGTTATTACTCCCCACTTCGCCTCGGAAAGCAGATTGAAGTTTTAGGCCTCGGCTGTCATCTGTAGGTCTTTCATTGTCGTATCGGGGAGTCAGAGAGAAGTCTGCAAAACCAGTCTTTCCTAGCGGTATCATATTCAGCAGTATGGGTTTGCGGAGGTCATACCCCTAAGCTCCGGTATTAGACTGTCTACTGTGTCGGTTAATAGACTGCAAGCTGACCCCAACATAGTTGAAGTTTGAGTTTAGAAAGAGCTAAGTAGATGTTGATAAACCACTACAGAATTATGCATTAGACGAGTCTTTAAACGATGATTCAGAATCGAAAGTGACACCAGACGCAGTGCAAAAAGAATGTGGAATCTCCCGGGAAGTCTGTTTGGCCAACGTCGTTTTATCGAAATGCTTCCTTAAATCGTTGTTTTTAAGTCTAGATTCCAGTAGCTTTGTTGCTCAGACTTGGATGGATAGGCTCTTTTCTTAGGCGGGGTAAGCTAAGCTTACAATGGTGCTAAAGTTTTGGGCATTTTGCCATTTGCGTCTGATAAAAAAAAAAAACTCTTTTTAATTAGATTCCTTCTTAATTGAACTATGGTATTTCTGTTTTAACATCTGCATAATTATCCTACTTCTGATCCCATATTATATAAATGTGATCAGACATAGGATACGACCTGGTCCCTTATATAATTATAAATATTCACACTGTCTTACCTTTATTACAAAGGCAAGATAGTACAAATACTTACGTCTTCAAATAGGGTAACAACAGGCATCTTGTAATAAGCAGCATATTCAGAATTACATGAAATAACAGTCTCATACTGTATGTACAGGTGCTTCTCTAGACAGCGAGTACTTTAGGTACAAATATTCGTAGTACAATGCACTTAAATTACCTTGAGAATTTGGCTCCGTTCCATAATCGCACAATTTCTCATGCCCGACTTTGAGGATGATTTTAACAATGTTGTGGTTACATAAGAAGGGTCAAACTAACCGACTTAATGATTCTTTGGTCTTGTTGTCGCGAACGTTACTGCTGAGCAAGAGGTCCTAATTTCGATTCTTAGATTAGGCAATGCGTCATTTGGTTTTTCCACTAGGAATTTTTCAATAACAGCGGACTTTATATTTATGCCCGGTTGACGGTAATAGGCTCGCTCACTATTATATGGAAGTCATGGAACTTAAAAATAATAGGCATTATAACTTGCTTCGGTGAAGGTATACATCGTGAGGAAACCAGCATACCTGAGAGATATTTCTCGACAGCATGTAAAGCCAAGTAAGAGACCCAATGGGCGGAACTCTGACACCAGATTAGGCACTAACCACACGATAAAGAAGAACATAAGAAGCAGAAATGTGGGTGTACCACAGGTATATACTGCTTAACCCTTCGAAGAAATACAGGCGTGAAATTATGTAAAGTTACCAAAACAGTTTTTATAATCCCTCAAACTGGGTTAGGAAGCCACTAAATGCTATTACGTGAACTACACACGAGTTGTAGCCACAGTAACAGCGCATGGATGAGACCCAACTCCACATTAATTAGGGTGCGAACGGAAACTTAGTAAAGTAATCAATCAACGCAAACTAGGCTGGTTTCCGAACTCTTGGCAAGGGTCGACTGCTCATAAATACTGGATTTTCACTGGAATTTGACGAGCTATTAATCAGTTTTCTCTGAAGGACTCGACTCGCCAATATTAATATAAAACAAAACGATAGTGCAAAAAAAAGGGAATAACGACCAACAGACTACTGAATTGACAACATCTTTTCCGTGTGGAAGAAGGAAACACATGTCGCGCCGACCCTAAATACCTACATTGAGATGAGGAGAATCATGATACTTGTTCCAAAATGTTGGTATTACCTAATTACTTTGAACGTAAAGGCCCGTTTGGAGATGAAACTCGAGATTCTCTCGGGGCAGACAAAGTGGCACGTTTAGCACTTGAACAGCGTTCTAAGGGCGAGGCCCTCTTTGTCTAGGAGACAGTTACATTCATAAACTTAGGTATTATGATACGTAACCATTCTGTTAGCGGTAAAGTTGATAGAAAAGTCATTAATGTATTGAATTGACATAATCTGCCGAAAAGCTTCACTCGATCCTGTTAAACTCGTCATAGAAAAACGAAACGTAAGTGAATGTACATAAGACAGATAATAACATAAGTGAACGAAACAAAATGTCTTGCCTGGGCCCTCTATTTATTGCCAAATCTTATTTTAACAACTACTAAAGTGAGAGTATTGTTGTTTTATCTGTTGACTAGTTTCCTGAACAAAATCCCGGTGTCAATAGAAACGCGAAATCAATTTCAAAGGTTTCGGGCTGACAACGCGATATTAGTCGTCTGAGATAATAAAACAGACAATGGTAAACAACACCATCTTGTCAAGTTCATTACTCTATTATATGAACTGGTTATTTAAATAATCGTAATAAAAACAAAACTTCAAAACCAAAATAAACAAGTACCAGAACCAGTTTCTTCAAGGAATTAAGTGACGAAAACTGTCTATACGAAAAAGAGCATTACACTTTAAAGTCACAACACTTTAAAGGTCGCGAGTTAAACATTGTCAATAATGAATGACAGATGCTCAAATCTGCTCAAACTGTTTAGCATACCGAAAATGTTATTTGAACCTTGAACCAGACAGAGTCAAACATTTCAATCATTCGGAATGCAGATGCTCCAGTAATCAAAGTAATTTAGACCGGCAATTTCCAACCGAAATTGATTGTCATGCATCTGATAGTAACTAGCGCAATTGTTCGTTCTATTTGGAATCATACCAGTGAACTAACTATTGGCCGTAGCACATATAACATAACCCGTAGCTTTGACTAAACTTACTACTGGCATAAAAAGTATCGTTTGTGTCCTATCACCCAGTTACTCAGTTGTAGAGGTCAGATCGGCAGTCCCTCCATGATAAATACTCTTATTCACCTGCATCCAGTTTGACTGGAAGTCCACCCCAACACAGTTGTAAAAGTCCATGATGATGATGTCCTTACCTAAGTTATTATCTCCCTGACAAAATGTTATCGAAATCTATTCAGCCGTTAAGAAGTGACAGGCTAACAGACAGACAAACAGTCGTTCTACAGCATTTCTAATATTAGTATGGATGTACTGTCGACCAAGCTATTTGGTTTACATTTTAACATGCAAATTGCATTGTAAAGTGTAAACCAAATATTTTGGTCGACCGTACATGAAGGAACTACAGCCACACGAACTCTTGTTCAAGGCGACGCAGATATTCCTGATATTCCAATAAGGCTGTAGCTGCACAGCAAGCCAAGTCATACATCCGTCCGCTGCCGCTGCCCACCGTGTACTGGCGACCCGCGTGCCGAGAGGGGATATTTATACGCGGCGCAGTTTAGCGCTCGCAAGGAAAGCGATCTACAACTGCGACGCGCGCGCCACCACACGTATTATTTAACAACTACATTTTGTAAATACATCATAAGGGATCCACTACCTGTGCCCATGCATTTTGCTATAAGACCTGTACATATTTCTGTTTAAGCTAAGCTATCCTAGTCAAGATTATACCTAAGTTCATAACTGCATCTGGAGTATCATTTACACTACCTAAGCGCTACAGTGGTGACCCCGACGTGATAGTGATCCTGACCTCCAGATCAAGTATTCATCATGCCTAACGAAGGAGAACCAGAAGTATCAGGTGTGTCGACGTCGCTGCGCATTCCACCCATCTGGCGTGACAGAATACGCTTGTGGTTTGCGCAATTCGAAGCCATCATGTCTCCGCAGAAGAAGGGCGATCAAGCCATGTACGAGCTCGCTATCGGACACCTTGAGAGGCAAGACCTAGATGAAATAGCGGACATCATTCTCCATCCACCGGAAAACCAAAGGTATGCCGCACTGAAGAGTCGGTTGTTCCAAGTGTACGAGGAATCTGAACAGCGGCAAGTACAAAGATTGCTGTCTGAGATGGAACTCGGCGACATGAAGCCTTCGCAGCTGCTACGTCGAATGAAGAACCTCGCCGCGGACAACATCTCCGACTCAGCGCTGCGAATCATGTGGACCAACCACTTGCCGCAATCCGTTCGAGCAGTCCTCGCTGTCAGCGATAATATCGCTAAGAAATCAGACATCCACGAGCTGGCGGTGATGGCTGACAAGATCCTCGAGCAGACGCAACCATACGGCACTGTCGCGGCAGTTAGCTCCACTCCCACCACCTCGCATGCATCTACGTCACTGGAAGAGAAGATCGACGCTCTCACACGAGAAATTGCTGAGTTGAAGGCAAAACAATCGCAACAACACAGCTTTAGACGCAGATCGTTTAACAGGCGACACTCACGATCGCGTTCGTCGAGCCGGACCAATCACGATCGCGCGCGAAACGACCAATCAGCGATCTGTTTTTACCATCGCAAGTTCGGCAAAGAGGCGAGAAGGTGCACGCGGCCGTGCAGCTATGAAGACAGCAGCTCCCGCTCGGAAAACTAACACCTGCGTTGGCCGAGGCGGGAACCGGCGCAAGCAACTCATCATACCGCCTATTTATAACAGACAAAAACTCACGTTTATCTTTCTTGATTGATACTGGCGCCAACGTATCCGTGATACCGAAGAGAAAAGGCGGGAACTCAACACCAACCGATTTCTGTTTATATGCCGCGAACAACACAGTGATTCCAACGTATGGTGAGAAGACACTACAACTGGATCTCAACCTACGTAGACCTTACACGTGGAAGTTCATCATTGCCGCAGTCAGCAAGCCCATAATTGGCGCCGATTTTTTAACACATCATCAACTTCTTGTCGACGTAGCCGGCCGATGTCTCGTCGACAAAGTAACCAATCTCAGCGCCAGAGCACCGGTCACCTACTCCGCCGAGCCCACTGTGAGAAGTATCGATGTTGATCACCCTTATCACCGGCTACTCAGCAAGTACCCCGACATCCTTCGACCGTCATGTATGAAGGACACTCCAAAACACTGTGTGAAACACCACATCGAAACTACCGGCCCACCAGTGTACAGCAAGACCAGACCATTACCACCACATCGATACTTGCCCGTGAAGAAGGAGTTCGAGACGATGATGCAGCAAGGAATATGTCGTCCCAGCAAAAGTCCATGGTCCAGCCCGTTACACGTCGTACCAAAGAGAAACGGTGACATTCGCGTATGTGGCGACTACCGCAGACTCAATGACGTCACCAAACCAGACCGCTATCCAGTACCACGACTCAAGGATTTCACCTACCTACTTCACGGCAAGAAGATATTCACTACGCTTGACCTGAATCGTGCGTATCAACAGCTGCCTGTATATGAACCAGACATCGAGAAGACCGCCATCACCACTCCATTCGGTCTATTCGAATTCCCTCGAATGTGTCCAGGTCTCAGAAACGCCGGACAGACATTCCAACGGTTCATTAATGAAGTACTTACCGGGTTAGATTACGCATTCCCATTCATTGATGACGTCATCGTTGCATCAGATAATGAAGCACGCCACATCGAAGACTTACAAAAGGTGCTACGTAGATTAGACGACTACGGAATAACAATAAATCCATCGAAATGCGTCTTCAGCAAAGAAAATGTCAAGTTCCTGGGCTACGAAGTGTCAAGTAACGGAATCAAGCCACCACAAGAAAAGGTCACTGCAATCACTGCCTACCCCCAACCAGTGACAATTCATGACTTACGTCGATTCATCGGAATGGTAAACTTTTACCGCGACAGCATTCCAAACGCCGCACACATACAAGCACCACTCAACGCGTACCTGCATAATTCCAAGAAACGTGACAAAACCAAAATCGAGTGGAACACAGAAGCTTTACAAGCATTCGAGTTGTGCAAAGCCGGCATACAAAACGCAGCTTTGCTCGCTCATCCATCCCCATCACCGAACGACGCCATCTCCCTAATGTGTGACGCATCGAATACCTGCGCAGGAGCCGTACTACAACAACTTGTAAACAAGAAATGGATACCACTGGGCTATTTCTCAAAAAAGTTCTCCGACACACAACAGCGATACAGTACATTCGACAGAGAATTACTATCCATCTACATGGCGATCAAACACTTCAGGAAAATGTTCGAAGGAAGAGAACTCATTGTTTACACCGACCACAAGCCGCTGACCTACGCCATTCGCAAGCCGCCGTCAGACAACGACACACAAAGACGCACTCGGCAGTTGTTATTTATCAGCGAGTTCACTACGGACATTCGTCATGTGAGTGGAGTAAACAATGTTGTCGCCGACGCACTCTCACGCATCGAAACCGTCGACCTACCATCGCCAATTAACTACGATGACGTATCTCAAGCACAAGAAATGGACAGCGATATACCCAACTTAATGAAACAAACAAATATTCAACTCAAGAAAATCGTCATGCCCGCTTCAAACAAGCCAATATACTGCGAAACGTCCACGTCACACGTTCGACCGTACCTACCAACTGACTTTCGTCGCATCGCATTCAACGCCGTGCACAATCCAAGTCATTCTGGGTTACGAACTACACGCAAGCTCATGCAACAACGCTACTTCTGGCCCGCAATGAACACCGACATTGGCAATTGGGCGAAAACATGCATATCTTGCCAACGCTCGAAAGTTCTACGTCACAACCATAGTGAAGTTGCAGCATTCCCACCGAGCGAACGATTCCAACATGTACACATCGACATCGTCGGTCCGCTACCCACTTCATCGTCTGGACATCGCTACCTGTTGACAATGATCGACCGCTGCACACGATGGCCTGAAGCAGTACCTTTACGGGAAATAACAGCTGATATCGTCGCTAAAAAGCTTTATGAGACGTGGATATCTCGCTACGGGTGCCCTACAAGAATAACGACTGACCAAGGACGACAGTTCGAAAGCTGTCTATTCCGAGACCTCGCACAACTACTGGGAGTCGAACGAACCCGTACCACTGCCTACCACCCGCAGAGCAACGGCATTGTCGAACGCTGGCACCGAACACTGAAGACCGCACTTATGACTCGCCTACACAATAGCAACAAATGGATCGTCGAGCTACCTACAGTGCTTATGGGATTACGAGCCGCCGTGCGTACAGACACCGACACCAGCGCCGCACAGCTCACCTACGGCCAAGCATTGCGACTGCCTGGAGATTTCATAGCACCATCACCAGCAGCGAAGTCAATGGATCACAACTTCGTCGATCAACTACATGACGTCATCACGAAGTTAACACCAACATACAAATCGCATTCTAACAAGCGATGTATGTTCGTGCACAACGATCTACAAACATGTAGCCACGTGTTGCTACGCGACGACACCGTCCGCAAACCGCTACAACAGCCATACAAAGGTCCGTACAAGGTCATCGAGCGCAACGAGAAGTTCTTCACCATCCAACTACCAGGAAGATCCAGCACAATATCGATCGATAGACTCAAACCGGCATACACTATCAGCACTGAAGAACACGACCACACGAGTAGTGAGACACCCCAGTCAGCTGCAGCTACCAGCGAAGATAACACCAGCCCACTCCCGGCCAACACCAGCGAGCACCGCACCAGATCAGGGCGATTAGTGAAGATGCCTGTACGTTTTCACTAAGGGGGGAGTACTGTAGCTGCACAGCAAGCCAAGTCATACATCCGTCCGCTGCCGCTGCCCACCGTGTACTGGCGACCCGCGTGCCGAGAGGGGATATTTATACGCGGCGCAGTTTAGCGCTCGCAAGGAAAGCGATCTACAACTGCGACGCGCGCGCCACCACACGTATTATTTAACAACTACATTTTGTAAATACATCATAAGGGATCCACTACCTGTGCCCATGCATTTTGCTATAAGACCTGTACATATTTCTGTTTAAGCTAAGCTATCCTAGTCAAGATTATACCTAAGTTCATAACTGCATCTGGAGTATCATTTACACTACCTAAGCGCTACAAGGCTTCCAAGTCTTGAAGTAAATGAAGAAAAGTAATCTAATTTAGACTGCCATTTGCTCTCAAATCGTGTTGTAGAAATGATATTTTGCTTTACCTTTTCTAACCGTAATGGAATTATTACTACCTTGTATTTAGAGTTCTGTTCCATTAATCGTTTCCTTTACTTACTTTGATTACTTTGAAATCTTCATCCGTGTTTGTGTCTTCATCTATAATTCAAGTAACATCGTCTCTGGCAGTCAGTTCATACCTTTTAAATTGGCCTTAGCATTAATTTTGTATTCATTAATGAAATTGTTCCCTCGCAACAGGAATCTCAAACCTTCTTATCGATAAGCAGTTAAAGTTGCGTGTGTTCCACGGGTAAGCAAGGATTGGTAATCCGATATAAAATTGAAGCTATTCGAACTTGTACGAAGGTCAGAATTTTTATATGAGAATTTGCGTGTAAGAGTAGCGTGCTCCGGCACAGTCACAAGAGTATCGATCGTCGACATTGTTACAGTGACTTGAGTGCGAGTATTTATATTACGTCAGCCACAATGAGAATTATTACATAAGCTTGAGGTGAGGTGGTGCTAATCATAGTTTTCGCAGAAAGTGAAAGGTTTGGGACTACAGACTTTGACTGAATTCATCTTTTAGTGAATATACAATTCAAAGTAGGCGTTTCTGATGGTCACAATTTAACTTTAAAAATCAATAACATCAAGTAAATTCCGAAACAAACCCGTCTATAAAACTTAAGAGTTATATAGCTAGCTATCATTTTCATAGAAGTCTGTAAATACTTACAACCTGTCTTGTAAGTATCATCAAATTAAACTTATATTGCCACTTCCGGGATATCTTCCGTGATTATTGTTTGTCCGATTTTTCGACGCTGTTGCAAGCGCCATGATCGCGGGTTGACTGAAAATCCCGTTAGTGACAACATAAGTTTAGTTTTAAAGCATCAAATTCTTAAGAAAATCTCAATATTTTTTTAATTTTACTCGTGCCAGAGGAAATGAGACGGTACGAGGACAAGAATAGTGTAGGTATTATGATATAACACTGTATGTATGTTATGTATACAGTATACTTGGATCTTGAAAACGTGTGGCTTCTTCTATTTTTATGACAAGACTCTTGCCTACAATGACTGAAGTTTGTCACATTTTAAACATCCATTCATGATCATCATCATCATCATCATTTCAGCCGAAAGACGTCCACTGCTGGACATAGGCCTCCCCCAAGTATCATTGACCGGTCCCGCGCGACTCGCATCCAGCTGATTGCCGCAATCTTCACCAGGTCATCGGTCCACCTAGTGGGAGCCCTTCCAACGCAACGTCTTCCGGTTCGTGGTCGACACTCCAGTACTTTTCGGCCCCATCGGCCATCCGTTCTGCGCGCAACACATCCATTCATGAATTAATTATTATATAAGTACTACAATCCAGTTCAGTTCAATAAGGCCATCATTTTGGAGTTTCAAAGAGTCCATCTTCGGTTTTATGGGATTGAGAATTCTACATTGAAATTTGGAATTTTCGTACCTATATAAACGCATGCCTTATCATGCATAGTGATATGCAGAAATTACAGAACACCACGTCATGTTTTGTCCATGTTCAAACTACAATTCTAAATAATAGAGACCAAAAAAGGACTAACCCCCGAATACTGAAACGTCACTTAGAATTTAAGAGCTGCTTAACATTTGACAAGCTCCTTAACTTTAAATTTCGTATGGCCAAACGTCACTTTTGAGTATCTGTTAAATATAAGTGCTACTTAAATTTTGAGTGACGTTTCAGTATTCGGGGGTATATCTCACATCATCATTATCTTGCCCTTATCCCAATGTTTTTTGGGGTTGGCGAGGTGTGTCTTCCTCTTCAATAAATACATATCGCTGAATATTACACACAGCGCCATCTAGTGCCACACTAAGCAACGAGGCTTGTGACGTGGACACCAAATAGTTGATATACTATATAGATACTTTTTGTTTGTAAATACATACTTATTATAATATTAACATCCATGACTCGGAAACAAATGTCGATGCTCATCACTCATCACACAAACATTTGCTCCTACCGGGATTCGAACCCGGGACCCTAAGAACGTAAGGTAGCTTCACTACCGCTGCGCCATTTGGGTCGTCGGCAGTAATCAATACTTTTCTGTTACTTGTCATCTCATCAGACACCTCCTTTCTTGCCATATCATCCTTTACAGAATCCATCCATCGTTTCTTTGGTCTATGTCTATGTAAAGGCCTAATCTCACGTCTTCACTTAATTTCGTTTTTTCGTGTAGTTCGACTGTTACCGAAGAACCTCCGTCATGAATCTCAGTTCTAAACCACCCATTATTCAACCTAAACGAAATACCAGGTCTTTTCGAAAGACATTGAAGTATGATCCTTTGTGTTCACTAGTTACATAAGGCTTTTCATGATGTTACTAATAAATCAAATCTATTCATTATTCAGGCAATAAACTAGTTGGCATAGCAACGTGGCTGAAACATGGCGGCGTAAACTGTAGCTCAGTTAAGTCGTTAAGCCTACCTTAGGTAGCGTAACCTGTTTTTGAATATGGGATTATAAAAATGTACTGCCATAACATACTACAGCATGGATAAATTTCAAGACATTTCTTTTTGTGGAAAGTGTTAATGGATTTTTCTATCAGGGATTGACAGCCTGGAGTCTCATCATCATCATTTCAGCCAAAAGACGTCTACTGTTGGACGACCCCCAAGTATCGCTACATTCACCGATCCCGCGCGTCCTGCATCCAGCCCCCGCAACCTTCACCAGGTCTTCGGTCCGGTGTGGAAGTGGGAGGCCTTCCGACGCAACGATTTCTGGCTCGCGGCCGCCACTCCAGAACTTTTCACCTAGAATAGAATAGGCAATAGAGAGTGACAACAGGCAAGCCCCCTGTCAGTGGGATTTCATAATCAAAAGTCATTAATTCAACTTAATACGCCATTATCCCATGATCTGTCCACGAAGTAGACACAATTGTTAAACAATGGCGTCTCGACCAAATCGGTCATAGGACAGATCATGATTTATTATTATGTTAGAACAAATAGATTTTATACAATAGCAACATTTCAATATAACTATCCAAATGTGTGTTAACTGTTGGGCAGAATTTCTTATTAATTCTGTGAAAGATTTGTCCTGACTATGATTACACATGACTTCCATCAATCGATTTACTCAAGACGCAGCCTGAACTTAATTATATACTGCCTAAGCAGTAAACCGCACATGAAATACGTTTATATTCCGGCTTTCATGTTCAGTCGGCAGTTCAGATACGACTGTTCTGCCCTCATTTGCATTTACTGCTTTGAATTTCATATTGTTTTAGCGAGAATCGAGGATTACCATTTTATTATGGGATTTGATTGGAGCTTTAGAACAAACCGATTTGTTCTATGGGACTGTGTGTAGGATGATGTTCCCCATTGACCATTTGGTTTAATTATCGTATTCCCATTGGCTGTTCTTCTTAATGTTATGTTCCAAAAGGTATCATTTTACTATCTGTTTTATACCCATATCTCAATACTCAATGTTGTTGCATTTTCAATCGTGTTAAATAGTTTCTCATTTTAGTCCAACTGTAAAATGCCTGCTATTATTATATCATATATTATATTATATCTATTTCTAGAGACAGTCGAAAGCGGCGATACTTTTACATTCTTGCACAAAACTTTCTGCTTGGTAATACCAAGTCTATTTTATTTACTTACTAAGGTTATTTCCAACAAATTAAACAAGATTCTGTCCAAGGTTAGGACCCTTCTAAAAAAGGGACCGTGCCAACGAGCAATTAAAGCAACTTCATTGTTACTCATATGAGTTCTCAGCCTCTAATAAAATTCCAACAAGTTTCTTACTTATATCTTGGTATTTTGATCGGAATGATTAGAAGGAATTCAATTTACGTCATGAGCGACTTTTTAATTCTAACGATTTCAAGTATTTCTTTTTTTCTTGACCCTGAATTGTTGAGGTACGAATTGTTTATTTCAGTTCAAATACAGCAATCTTATTAAGCCTAATTTTAGAATTTTTAGAATGTATTTTTGTACTAGAGTTTTCTTTGTTGTTTCTTTAGTTGAACTGTTCGAAAATGATTCATTACCAACATTTTCAGGCGGAGTTATCTTTGTGCTAAAGAGAAAAACAACATAATAAAAGTTCAATGGCAATAAACAAATACTAAAATCTTTCTAGTGTCACGAATTTTCAGAAGCAATAACAAACATGAAAATTCCCAACTACATGTTCTCGAAAACAATCTATTATGAGAATCTAACTTGTTGCTTTCCCAGGATTTAAAGTTTTAAATGAATGTTTCACTCTTCATCAACAATGATATAACAATGATGCGTCATTACTTTATTGCATTCATCTCATTTGTCATTTGTCTCGCCAGCAATGAGAACATGGTCTAAGCTGTAAGCTGTAAACACGGATCTTTGTAATCCTTTCATTGTTAAGTTCACTAACACCTTGCCACTATCTTATCGCTTTGCCCACATTGTAGCTGAAGTAAAACTACTGAAGTTATTTCCTTATCTCTAGTTTTCTCGCAGACTACAAGCTCTGAGGTGTTATTTTCACTAACAAGTTTTGCATTATCAATACTGCTCGTACTTCTTCTCCTGAGCGTAACCTTGACAATACAAATTGAGGTTGCCTAGAATTTAGCTGCGAGTTTGGCACCTTCAGGACTTTTTGGACCATCAGTCTGTTTCTGAACCTCCACAATGGTGATTAGAGTCTTCTCTAATTCTTATGAAGTCTATAAAATTCTTAACAAATCATTATTTCATCAATATCTTAAGACTTATCAATGACGCTAATAAAATTGACAAGTGTTCAGTATCAAATCAGAGAAAACAGATAACCACTAATTTATAGCTCATACGTCTGGGATATTGAAAGTACCTACAAAAGAAGATAGCATAGATATCGCTGATAAAATCAACAATGTTACAAATAATAAATCTGTTTTTGATGCGCTGACAATAATTGGTTGTTGTGACGTTATCTGATGTAGGGACAATTTGTTGACGGCAGTGGATAAATCATATCTTTTTCTTTCGTATCGTTGGCCAAGTCTGTCAAGTTACTTGGCCATGTTAGTCGGGGTGTCCTGGGTTGTGTCCTCTTAACTGCAGGTGTTTGGGTAATTGACATTCCAGCAAGTGGGTCATGGGCTGGTCAGGACTACCACATTCACACAGAATGAAATACAAATATTGTCTAGAGCTGTTTTATCTTTTTTTAATGACGATAAAGTTTTAGTAATGTATTACGAGATGTTGGTTAGATATCTGTTAACATTTTCAATATCAAACGAAGGGTACAGCTGTTAAATTCTAACTATTTCTTTTCATCCTTATCTATTTGTGATTGTGTTACTTGTTTTACGACTTATTCATGTGTGATAAAAATAATAAATAGTTCCTCAGCTGGTATTGTGTCACTTGATAAATCTGTCCCAGATTTTACGACACCAGTTTTTAATAATGTTATCTGAAACAGGGGCTATAAATCTAATCTGCATGCCCAGTGCCCAATCTCATGTGCCCAGTGTATTGGCGAGTCAGTGTCTAGACAGAAGACGGCTTAGTGCTTAAGAGGTGCATTCAGTTGAGTGCACCGTGTCTGCTCTATAATTCACTGTACTCTACAATTTGCATCAGAAAGGTATCGTCCTTCTCTAAAGAACTAACATCATAATCACTAACATAAAATATCGCCATTATCAGCTGTTCCATTCAAAATTTCAATATCTCTACTAAAGTATGCATTAATGTAATTATTAATTCATACTTTATAAATCCCTCATGTACTACAAAACTTTTATGAACCTTTATAAATTATTCTTATTCTTATCTACTCGGAGCAGCAGTGGCCCAGTGGTGGCGGCCTTGACTTACGAACAGTAAGTCGGGGCTTCGAACCCAGGCAGGCGCATTACTTTGTGTAATTTATTTCATCACCGCTGCTCTCAAAACGGTGAAGGAAAACATCGTGAGGAAACCGGCATGTTCTAGAACCAAAAAATTCGAAGGCACGTAACATCTACCAACCCGCACTGGGCCCGCGTGGTGGATTATAGCCCATTCCCTCTCATTGAGAGGAGGCCTGTGTCCCAGCAGTGGGAACATTAATAGGCTGATGATGATGATTCTTATCTACTCGACGCAACTACATAAATAATATGGGGTAGGGCAGCTAATTATTTTTTCGTGGTTATGATGATGGTTCCATGGAGAAAGTTGTTCAGTTTGACGATCTATAGGTATACCAAATCCTTGAATAAGACTTCACCTTTCTGACCCAAGCTGTGTACGTGTAATCAAGGTATTAGCTCGATGTCAGCTGTTTACGCCACCATACTATTTATGCGAGACCTAATAGATTGGACCTTGGCACAGCAGGAAACTTCCTAGGTGATGTTATAACTATCGCTTCCTCTAATGAACAAGGAGGCGACCATTGATAGCTTACTATGTTAATCTATTGACTGGTTTTATCATATTTCTATAAATAATGCAAAGATGTTATAGATTTTCTTTAGTGTTACTAAGGAAACAGTTTTGCGAATTCTGATGGTTTGGACTTCTTGTTATCAAATTGAATCGAAACAGATTCAATTTGATAACAAGAAGTCAAAAGAAAAGAAAGAAATGGAACCATGACATTCTTTTTTACAGAAGTACAGAAGAATATTCTTTTCAGAGAATCTTTTTTTTGTGAGAGTATAAAGATATTTAAGTATTAAGGTCTTCAAGAAAACCAATTTATTTCGTTCTATTGAATATATACCCATTAAATAAATTCTAAAGATGACACGTGGTGATATTACTGGTAAAATATTGGCATAACCTTTAGAAGGTTGGCCATAATGATATGAAATAAATTGATGGTAATCTCACTTCGGGTGTAGTAAGAGGTCAAATGAAATCATCAACACTGTGTTGGTTTTACTCCTACTGTATGAATTTTGGCATCTGGTGGGTGATTGGTTAACTTATCGATGGTTGGATTTGTTTCCTCCGTGTCTCGGAAAGCACATTAAGCCGTTGGTCTCGCCTGTAATTGGAGATCTTTGACAGACTTTGACTGAGACGGACGGACGGACGGACTTTGACGGACTTTTTTTGAGGTTAGATTCTGCTCCATGTAAACTTGCTATTCAGCTGCATACGGTTAGACTGGAAAGCAGATGAATATTTCAATGTAGGTACACATAGTTGGCCTTATGTATCATTGACAGAAATGAATCAATGTTTCTTAGATATTATACATAGTATATTTCTTTCAAAATGTAGCTGCGCGCAGTAACCCATCTACCAAGCCTGGTAATTTTCTGTGCAGTATGAAATTTCCAAAGGTAGTTCATATCTTGCCAACGTCTTCATCATGCAACTAAAGCTTTTTACAAACAAACAGTAGTACCTACAGCATCATCTGCCAAGCCTTTTCCCGAGAATGTCGAAGTCGCCTTCCAGTCTAACCCTGATACAGCTGAATACCAGTCATTTACACCAGCTACTGTTTATTCTGACGAAGGTAGAGGTAAAACTAAAAATGTGTTTATGAAAGAAAGATTTTTAGTATTACATTTCATAAATATCCTGTATATCTTAACACGAGTTTGCTATAACAAATAAGATACCCAAGTTTCTTCTTTATGGAAATTGTGATCCGTTCCAATCTGTAACTCGACCTTGCCTATATATTTCCTTTTGAGACCACGCATATTACGTAATGGCCTTATGTGTACAAGTTTTTGCTTCGTTCATAATATTTGGTTTTTATTCAACCGGATTATAATCCCTTCGCATTTCGAATTTCTTGCTTCCAACACAGTCTCGGTAAATTAAAATTCTTATTCCTGTAGTTTTCTTCTAGTGACTGATGTTTTCTTAACGCAATAAATGATGTGATCTAAGTGATGTGATCTTAACGCAATAAATAGTTTATTAAAAATATCTTGTTGCGATATTCTAGTAGAACTTACCAACAACCTCATGCAAACCACGTTTTGTAATTTAACTTATTAAAGCCACAACGTCTACGCTACGGCGGGTAGTTCCTAAGTTACCCCCTTTTGTCACCTACGTGATGAAATAGGGTACCTACGCTATTCTCGGAACTGTATAAAATATACGATGTTGTAGCTAAGTACGTAGGTCTCATGCAGATAAAATATGGGTTTAACAAAAGTACGAGACGAGACGGCTTGTCAACGCTTCTCATCATCTTATGTTGATTTTGACTAATCATTAGAGGTTCTAACTCAGTTGTGACAGATAGATCGGAACATATTGGGTATCAAACTTGAAGATATTTTAGAAATACTACCATCCACCACCTCGAAAATAGCTGAAGTCACTCGGAAAGCTGTCACGCTAAATAGGCTGGATATAATATTTGCAGCGCGCGATGGCAGACGATGAATAAGCCAAACGAATGTTACACGTTCACATCTTTTGAGGCGTGTGGCGTCCATGGTTCGCGCGCGTTTTCTTCATGTGCGCGCAAGTGTGAATTGTTTTACTTGAAACAATCTGACAAAACACCAAAAAGGTTTGCACTTATTTAAAACCTTCTCATTGGTTCACAATTTTGATAAATTCATTCATGACTTCTTATCAATATGATCAAACAACATTATTAATCTTATCTACCTTGTTAACCTGACCTTTATCAAATCGATCATCTCCCATTGTCATGGCAAAATGATTGTTAAGATTATTATCGTGGCTGTTAATATTATTAGTTATCAGCGGAGAAAGATATTTCATTTAATGTATATCGGAAAGCGTGGGAAGAAAGTTATTGAAAAGCTAATCTCGTTTCGGTATTTGTTATCTTGTCTTTATTAACTGAATCAATATTTAATAGAGAAAACAGGTACTTATCTACCTCATATTCTTAATTATGTTGACGATTGTACTTCTGTAAATAAATAATTGATTATCTATGGGTGTCGCTTTATTACAGTTTGTTCTAAATGTTGTATTATTTAACTAGTTAGATATTTATTACTTTTCTGTCCATTTCTTTTATATAATGCCCAATAGACTATCTATTTAATCATCGACTATAGTCATTTGTCAGTGTCATTCACTGATCGCTAAATTATTGTTAGCTTGCTCGTATCTGTCTTCTACTGCTTTATCGTTATCCATTAGCATAATGTTCTAGATTGATTTCTGTATTCGGCCTTGGGTAATTACAAATTCTTTCACGTAATTACATTTTGGATTCTAGTTTCAGCTTCTATGCTAAATTACTTTCATGATTGCCAATACTTGTAATCATTGCTTGGCACTGGATGCTGTGCCAGGTGTTACCGCCGTCCTCAATTCCTCCCTACTCTACGTATATAGTGCCTATTTACATGAAGCCACGCCTTATGTTCTCATACAAAATAAGCAGGGTTAGAAGTAGTGCCAAAGCACTACTTCAAATTACATTTGGCATGAATGTGGGCGGTTTGAAGAAGATTATGTTGGTAAATGTGTTCACCATTTGCCAGGTCATCGTCTGCCTTCTCATTTAATTGTTTAACTGTTACAGAATGCTTAATGGTCTTAAGTCTAGCCAAGAGTTTCCCTTTTAACTTTGTTTCTTGAAGTTGTTCTTTGGCGTTTTTAGCAGCTGTTTTATTTAATCGTCTTACTCAAGATGTTTATGTTATGATCCTTCAATTACGTCTGTTGTTGATTAGTTTACATTTTGCAAAATGTAATCTTCAAAATTTCAAGATTAGTCATGTACTGTTAATTCTTAATCCCCAATGGTCATAACGCATTTCCCTATCCACAATCCAGTGTGACGTGAATTGTTATCATAAGATTTGAGATAGTTGCTAAGCGGGTTCGCAGGTATCGGTAATTAATTAAGACTTATCGATATGTAATCAATTGGCATAATTAGTGCCGATGTCCCGCAAGTGTTGGACGTGGTTGTGGTTCAAAATTGTGTTATGATTAATTTAAGCGCAACTTGGGTGCAGGTGAGTCTTTATTATTAATTATTCATCGTTGCTTGTTTTGATTTCGGTGTTTAACGTGAGCCAAACAATTCTGTTGAAGGAACTAAGTGGACTATACATAAATCTAAAACTACATTGCCTGCGTAGTGTCCTTTTCTGTCTGTGTGAAACTGAAATATTTAACTTTTTTCTCTCACACATCTATAAATTCAAATAGTTAGTTATATAAGTGATTTTTCCTAACAGAGCGCAATTTTTGCGTCATCGCACTGTTTTATGCCTTTCGTAACGGGAGTAACAGCTTTTTGATGTCTCTCTGATCAAAATGGCCAAAATCGTGGAGTTTGAAGCTAAAAGTACATCCTCTATTAGAATTTAGCGTTTTCTTTATTAAATTTTGTTTTAAAAACTGTTGAATGGGGTTTGTGTTAATTGCGTTTACCTTGGTAAGCGTTTTCTCAGCGTACGTGTATTTCTATTCTCTGTAATTACGTGGAAGCAACCGTATGTTACAATGTAGTAGTTATTTCTCCCGCGCCAATATAAACCCGCGCTAATAAAACGCTCCCAGGGGGGGTTGCTTGTTGCTAAACATACTCTCGCAATAGTACATGAACATCATCTGCCTAGCCAACTGCGTTGAGGTCGCCTTCCAGTCTAACCGGATGCAGCTGAATACCAGTATTTTACATGGAGCGACTGCCTATCTGACCTCCACAACCCAGTTAGTACTGGTATAACACGATACCCCTTAGTAAGACTGGTTGTCAGAGTTTTTGGGCCATTGATTACCTGTAACGACTGTCAAAGATCTACAAATGACAGCCGAGGCACGGATGAAACCCGATATGTAATGGGTGGTCACCCATCCACAGACCAACCTAGGCAAGCACAGCTTAACCTAAAGATTGACCCGAACAGTAGCTAAATAATAACAGCCGTGGTTAATAATAATATCATGTACTATGGAGGATCATAGTACATGATCAGAGAGGATATTAAGAATGTTACCATTATGATGTGATCTTTTTAAACATTGTTCAAATTATTCTTTAATTTATTCTAAGAATTCTAAGAAACTGATTGCTTTTGATTTCATATGTATTTTATACATGAAGTATATCAAACTTTCTCATCCGCAAAGTTGACATTGTCTCCACCCACAAAGTTGGGAAATGAAAATATTTGCATTTGGTTTTGTTTCGAAATTATAAGAAACTTTGCCTCTGCTTATTTTTGGTATAAAACAAATATGTATTTTAATAATTTTAGTAGCAAACCTTATCGTATTTTATGCTCAATCATGTTTTCAATTCAATTCAATAACCAAAAAAAATAAATGTTAATGTGTTGAATCCTAAATATACACAATTACAATCTCTTTTACCTTCACCTCACCGTCAATATACTTTTCATATAGGTGCTTCCTTATCACTAAACCACTACTACTACCTCGTACACTATTGTCATCCTTTACAGGCTCAACCACTTCAATTCAAACTAAATTGGTTGTTTATCCTATTCCTCCACGTCAACCTGGAAATAAACATTACGATATTTAATTATTTTTTAACTTAAAAAACAACATTTTTTTTTTCATGACAATGTCACATATTATACCAAACTGCTAGAAATACAAAGTCGTAGAAACAACAAGCGCTATAATGACAAAACTTGGTTACGCGCCCAATTTCAGTTTCTAACTACAAAAGCTAATATGGCGAGAGTTAAACTTCTATTAACAATAAACTTGAACAATCTTCAAACTCGGCTGGAATTATTAGAGCTTTATTGTAAAATCGATATTTTGTACGAAGACGTAGAAACTAAATGAAACATCTCGTCTTCATGAACCGAAAGACGTCCACTGCTGGACATAGGCCTCCCCCAAGTGTCGCCATATTGACCGGACCCGTACATCTCGCATCCAGTGGATCCACGCAACCTTCACCAGGTCATCGGTCCACCTAGTGAGAGGCCTTCCAACGCAACGTCTTCCGGTTTGCGGTCGCCACTCCAGAACTTTTCGGCCCATCGGCTATCCGTTCTGCGAGCAATGCCAATGTGCCCCAGTGGGCAGGGCACATTGGCATGTGAATTAGTCTTAGTAAAAAACAAACAATATTTCTCATACAAAGGAACACTAAAAGTACAAATAATTTGAAGATGTGATTTGGGTCAGCATCACAACTTGTTTGCAAGACAACAGATTAGCCTACTCAAAGAGCATTAAATCCTTAACTAGGATCTTCTTCGTGGTTAATCCATAAGCCTCACAAGTATACCAAATATAATCTTAGTTCAATGAACTTCAAATGCCTCGGGAGTCGATCTTTAACAACATTTCCGTTCAAGAACCTTAGTAAAAGACACGGAAATTATTAGATCAATCGAATTCAGTTAAGATGAAACGAATTTTGGTAGCGTTAATGGTGAAGTCGGTTCAATGGCTGTTGGCCTAAATTGTTTTTTTAGTCGTGACCTTTTAAGCTTCTTGACTAAAGTAATTGTGGTTTTGTCATAGTTGATTCGCGGCTGAGGTTCAATGAAGAGGGTTACAATTTAGTAAAGAAACAATTAAAAGTACTTCAAAGAACTGTATAAGATTTTAATCTTGTTTTAGTAATAGGTCGTGGGAATAGAATAAAAATCGAAGTAGTTGTTAAACGACAAATTCCTAAACTTGTAAATGCACATAAAAGTGATACATAGCCGAGAATCAAAAGGAAATCTGTTCGTGAGAATACAGAGGGATATCGCTTTGAGCTCAAAGCTGCAGTTTCGTTGAACGTTCGATTCGAATCGTTTAGGTGTTAGTAGGTAAAGCTCTTTGTTTTTTGTTAGTCTGCAAAATTGCTATATCCATCCAGCCATCAATTTACGGTCAGAGCTTGTTTCGAGAATGTGTGTTTGCTATCTCTTTTACATATTCGTAGATTTTTTGTCACTATGCATTTTGAGGCTACAAAGATGATTTGAAACTAGTTTTAAGGAGTTTTGTTGCTTTACTTTCTGAAATGGTGGATTCGTTGCCAAAATCTGATGCATTATTAGTTTTTCAAAACTCGTTTAGCAGCTTTACATAAGATTCTTTGTCATTGATGGCTTATGTTTAGAAAGGAACCTCACAAAAATGTGTTTCTTTTGTTAATTTAGAATTGACGCGTATACTGTTGTTACTTTTTTAACTGAAACCTTGTTAGTTGAACTAAATATTGTTAGAGGGCACAAATTACGTAGCTTTTGTGTTTCAAGAAAGTTAACGGCAAAGTGACCTGTGTTTGAAATTCTACGTTTGGAGTATTCAACTGTGTATTTAGGTTTTAGCAACGTATTAGTTTGCTCAGTTAGGAGCAATGACACAGACGTCGCAGTTTGAGGGAAAAAATCAAATGGGTGAATACTGCTTTGAAGTTAGTTTCGTTCATCAGTTCAGTTAGTAGTGCGGTTAAGATCTATTTACGAGTATAATAGAAAATTCAAATATCACGGACTGGTTGAAATTATTTTGAAATAATTATCCAATGCTTTTATTTTGTAAAATGCTTTCATTTTATCGTATGCAAATACGAAATAGTGACCGACTTATCATATCACCTATCATTATGTGTTGGAATTGGGATTATTTTGATTAGAGAGTATCTACTGAAACTTTGTAATGATGATAAATATCATCATGACTTTGTTTTGTGTTTTGGTGTTTTGAAAATATCTACTAAGTAGGTTCTTTTAATCTGTCCCCTTTTTTCTTTTAGACACAAAAATAAAAAAGGGGTTTTCCTTTTACATAGTTTAAAATTGTATCATGAACGAAATTATTGCATTTAGCTTGTAACAGAAAATTGACAGACAATTTGTCAAGCTAGAGAATATTCCAACATTTTCAACGGAAAATGGGTAGTCTTTTATTTCATGGCATAATCCAATATGTGGTGTTCTCAGTGTTGTTCCACGTATTTCGTTTAAAATAGGTAATCCTATTTCGCCCTAACTCACAATATTAGGGTTGGGACGTGAGCAAATATGATTCTGTAATATTCAACATTCTAGTTTAGCTCACAAGGTTCTTGAGAAATTAACTTTGTGCAGAACCCGAGGCTTGTTATACTTTTGGGGATTAGGGTTACAGGATTACTTACTGTTCTTAGTGTTATGAGTACGTTTATCGGTAAATGTGAACTCTTGCACGTACTACGTGGCGTTGATTTAAGTAATTACATTTCTGAGTATTTGATCGGGGTATGAATATTTTGAGGTTTCGTAAAGTTATACTAATTTGAGCTTATTCAGGTCGCTCATGTCAAATTAGGCCCTAATTTGTTAGGATTGGCTAATTGAGACAGTTCTTGGAATAATTATTAGGAGTTTTGCACATTGAATGAGATTTTTTAATTTATTAGTTAAAGCATTATATACATTAGGTACAGACTTCAACTAGAACTACACACATCAAAAGTGTCTAGGGATCAACATATATTTTTGCAATAACTTTTCTCCTGATTGATATTAATTAAAATTTTCTTTAAGGATTCATCAAATAAAGTGTTTTCGTTTGTCACAGTAACGATAAACCAAGTCACCTTTGCATTAATAAAGAAATTTGCCATTTTCCTAATAAAGGGATTTTTGACATTTGAACCACTAACATTAAAGTTCGAAAAAAAGACTGAAATAACAGTTTTCTTTAAAATTTTATTGGGTAACTTAAACAATTAATAATCCGTGTTTCTACCGCGAACACTAACAACACAAGAACATCGGTTTGGCATACTCAAAATGAGTTCATCCAAATCACGCTGTGGAATGGCCGCCCATGTTCGTTGCAACAACAAAAAAAGGTCTTCTTGCGACTAGATACCCTCCATATTCGGCAGAGCTCTTCTCTGTAGCATATCCCATGCATGCTCAATCGGGTTCAAGTCTGGCGACTGAGCAGGCCAGGGCAGGACATTGATGTTAGCTGCGGCGAGAGTCTGTCTTACAACTCATGCGGTGTGCGGTCGTGCATTATCATGCATTAACTGAAATAAGGGACCGATTTGCACTTGTAGAGGAACGATGACGTCTGATACAATCGTCTCAGCATAAATTTGAGCGTTGAGGTTGCCTCTGATCCAAATCAACTCAGTTCTTCCGCCGATCCAAATACCCGCCCATACCATGATGGTTCCACCACTATAAGGATGGACTTCCTGGCAGGATTTTAATCGCTGTTGGCGTCCAGGGGTTCTCCAGTGTCGTATACGTCTTGTATCCGGTCTCATACCAAAACGAGACTCATCAGAAAAGCACACGAAACGCCATTGTTCTTCTGCCCAATTTCTGTGTTCAAGAGCCCATTGATATCGAATCCTACGATTGTGCATTGCTATAGGTGGTACCCGTAGCGGTCTTCGGGAATGAAGGTTCACTTCATGCAAGCGGTTTCTGACTGTTTGGTCGCTAATTAAGTTCCCTGAAGAGTGATGAAGCCTCACGGCTAACATCATGGCGGTTATTGTTGGAGCTCTTCGAGTTAAGATTTGAATGTATCGGTCTTGTCTCCGTGTGGTGCAGCGATACCGTCCTCCATGGCGCTCAGCCACGGTACCAGTGCTTCGGTAACGTGTCCAAAGTCGACTGATAACACTCTGACTTGTATTCAGAGCTAAAGCCACAGTACGTTGCCGGGAACCAGCTTCTATCATTCCCACGGCTCTGAGCATTTCTTCCCTGCTTAAATGACGTCGCCGCTCCATAATAACGTTGGTTTTAATCAGTAGTAGGGAAACAGTAGCACTAATAATGTCTTCAATGCGTTGTATGTTTTTATAGGGAAAATATTGACAGCTGATTTTCATCTTTTACTCGAATTTGATTCACAGTTCCTGATTCAAATTATGAAATGCACCAAAAAGGATCCATATAAATTTATAAAATCATAAATCTATTACAAAGCCACATCTCAATCTCAAGAAATCCGCATAAAAATGCTTGATCCCTAGACACTTTTGATGTGTGTATATATGATTTTAAAAATAGAAGTAAACAGTGTTTTAATTGGATTAAAATTGCTGGTTAATACCAGCGATACCATCCAAAATCATGCCCTCAATCCACGAAGGGTAAGATAGAAATACATACTACACCCACACTTAGTCAGAGATTAACTGTGTTCAAGTTCCTGCCCTAAAAATACAGTGTTCACATTATTGGTAAGATTCTTCTGAAAGGTCAGGTGCGTAGTACTCGCAACCGGCGCCGGCGCCGGCGTGGGTGTGTGTATAACGTGGACGAGGCGAAAGGAATATGCAAAGATCGTAACAGATCGCGTTCTGCAGTTTCTGAATACACCCGTGACTTTACAGTAGGTGTGTAAGTTTTTGCGTACGCATGTACCCAAATTGCACTCGCGTATCATACCATTTTGGTACGCTAAATTGTCCGGTAGCTTTGTTTTTATGCTAATACACCTATTGGCTTGTGTCCAACGTTCCTATTGATCTTGCCTAAAACTATTTTCATTACAATTATGATTATATTTTCTTGTTTCTGAGTTTCATGTTGTACTACGATGCAGTGAGTTGAAGAAAATGTTGGGAGTGCACGAGCAATATTTTTGTAATATGGGTCACTGTGTTTGTGGGCAATCGATAGTGGCTTACCTAGCGCGATACTAAATATTTCTTGTTTCTTTAAATGTTTTACACCGACAGTCTTGTGCTAGAAATACCGGTTCTGTGAATATGTCAGCGAACTCAGACGGTAGCTTATAAGGTGTGAGTAATACTAGTTCCTCTATTGACTTTGAAATATTCAAATATTTAATTTGTTTTAAATTAATAATAAGCTGTGTTGATTATTTTGTAGGTGTCTTCATAATTATTTAAACTTTTCTTTTTCTATTTGTTAACTCGATGAAGTTTAACTAACATGTTGTTTTGATGGACGCAAATAGAAATTGCTGTAATAATTAATCGGTTTGCAAGCCCGGTTCTGCGAAGTATAGCGATCAATCATTGTTAGTAATTATTATACTCATACGCTGAGAAATTGATTGTTTATCTTGATGATGTTTTAAAACAAAGTATGGGATTTTATACTCAAAAAAAAAACAAATCAAAAATCATTTATTTCTTCAGCATAAGTAGGTATTTTACAAGAACAGAATTAGAATTAGTGACTCATGTATTTGACAACATTAGCATTATTTAAAATACAGATTGTAATCGAATAACTGTGCCATGTGGTCTTTTAATAGATACTTATAACGTCTGATACAAAAATGCTGAATTAAAAAATAGTTTGAAGGTCGTCAAGCCGTAATAAATGTCTCTGGGAGATATGGCTTTTGCAAAGAAGTTTGGCAGACTGATTGATACAACTAAATAAATATATTGTGAAAGGCATACTAATCCTACGAATGATAACAAATGCCATCTCCGTCCTTCAAATCTCTATAAAAAAAAAAAAAACAATTTAAACGTAGCTTTTAGTAAACGCCGAGAATTGCAAGGACAGTCTATTTTTGAATCAAGAAACACACAACACGTAGAAAGAATTTATAAACTGTATACTTTTTTACTCTGAACAGAGAAACAGATCCAAGTATACTTTCCAAACAATCTAGAACCAGGGTCTGCATAAAGTTATTGTACTTCCTTGCCTTCGAACTATTCGCGAAATGCTAACAGTAGTTTAGTTTAGTTTAGTATGCTTTTCAGGAGGCGAATCGTCTGAATCGTTCTGAATTTTGAAGGGAACGTTTTAAAGTTAGCTTTTATTGCACTTTCGGATCCAACTCGTCTGCCTTGATGTTGTTAGTTTGTATTAATTCATCGTTATTATTATGAAGGTTTCTTTTCCTTCTATTTTGTTGTCCAGAAATGGGCACAGTTCTTTTCTGTCACCACGTATCTCCTTTATTTGGTTTATTTTCAACCAAACTTCACATTGATTATCAAAATGATGCAAACTGTTCGATCAGATCGATAATATATTGTTTAACACATCCTTACGTAATATATTGTGATGTGCAACATAATAAGTTGATTGTTTTTTTTATATTTTCCTCACAGAGTCTAATAATAAAACAATTAAACATGACATTATCTTCGTTACAAACATGACAATCTTGTAAAATTTATTAAGTCTTTGAATAAATTTGTTTATAAATTATGCTCTTGAACTCAAGGATATCATTATTGTAAAGATGCGATCTTGCCTTTGATCATTATGATAGGTTTCTGGGAAAATACAGCCTGATCTCTTGAATTCTGATTTTAATGGAAAATATTATTGACAGTCCGGATGCAAACAGAAGCTTTTATCCTTTTTGATAAGCTCATTAGCCATAATTCAGTTCATAGCGTTTTCCTTTATTGAATTTCCATTAAGAGGAACGCTTTTAAGAATCTAAAATCAGGTTAATCATCGTCGACCTTTAGTAATTAATGCTTTTATCAGATTTTAAACAAAGAAAGGCTGTGTACGATAACGTTATCTTTCTACCTACTGACACAGTCGTTCATTTACTCCTTATCGATTCTGGTAAGCATGATTCTCATTATGCTACCGTTAATGTTGCTACTGATGAATGTTACCTCGGTTTGATTCGATAGTTTATGGTGATGATGATTTTAATTGTGTAGGTGGAATCAATGATAATGTAGATATTTAAGTAGGTAATCAACAGAAAACCAGAAATCAATGTTCATCGTCTTAAAACTGTAATGACGTGTAGTTTGGTACAAGTAATTAAAGTTCAACCTTAATGAAATTATTAATATTCTTGTGTCAATTGAATCTTAATATGCATGTTATTAATGCACTGGCTAAAGTTTTGATGTTGAACGAGAACATTTTTTCATTCGCATTGGTTAAAATCCGTCTACGTTGTAGTGATTATGAAGAATGCTTTCCTGGCTCACGTATAAGCCCCTACTTCTAATGACGATGACACGACAAGTCTACACCACAAAGAATGAGCGTCATTCGCTAGAGCAGTGTTTCCAAGCCTAATTGGAAGAACATTTTAAAGTTTTTATGGTACTTACTTTTTTCCTGATATTTTCACACTTATTCGAAATTTTCACTATTATCTTCGGTGGAGTAATCTGAAGTGATTGTCTCAAGAGTATGCTAGTTCAGGTATGACAAATAAAATTTATGAAAACAAATTTTATGAGTAAACTACTTATATTAAAGATTACGTAATCTTCATAATATAACATCGCGCCTGTAATTCCCCAAGGGCTAGGCAGAGGTGTACTGAATCAAAAGTATACCCACATTCAAGAAATCCTCCTAAAAATAAAATATATAAAACATGCATAATTATCACTCTCTTAAAAATAAAGATTTCTTCCACGTAGAACCGCACTAGTTGATAAAATACTGCAAAAGACCAAAATAAAAACATCTGTAACTTGATTAGCGAAGCCCACGTATACGAAAACTCTTTAGGCAGTTGTTAGCGCAATCGAATGAACTGCAGCGCTGGAGTTGTTGACCAATCAGTCGAATTGACTATCAGTTTCATTGAATCCACAAGTTCATTTATATCGCATTACAAAATGTTTTATGGCTCTTTATTCTGTATAGTTTTTAGTTCCTCAAATTCTTTATTTTTTTAGGGTTCGACGCAGTACGTCATCTGCTTCATAAGTTTTCCTCGTTTTCTCTTTATATCAGTGGTCAGCTCCTTTCTTGCCATAAAATATTATCTTTCATACTGGATGGATGGACCCATCCATTGTTTCTTTGTCTTCTACTATTCTAATACTTATTCTTACTCCAATCTTTATTTTAACAATTATGAAAAAAATAATCTTCGTGATTATGTTTCTATCATTGAAACGACCAAATTCTATGATCACTATCATAGCTAGATAAGTAAGTAACATCTTAGGTATCTATATTTTATCATCATAAATTACGTTAAAAAGTAATTTATCAGTCTAATCCTGTAAAACTACACAGCTGTTTACCTAAACTTTTCTTTGTATATTTGGCACAGGTGTTAAATGCTAATTTAGTATAGTACCTTATCATACAATCATTTGATTATCTTACAATCATTTGTGATGGCTTAGTCCAAAAGGGTAATGATCCCTCCAACAGTTCCCATGTTAGCATGAATTTGGTGTATGATATATCGAAAAACGATAAAGCAGGCCTTATTTATGCACGAAAGCAATTTCGGTTGTTCGGGCAGTCGAGCAAAGCTGAATGTGAACGATTTATGTGAAGAGGAAGGAACACGGAACGGTGTACCTTCCTATATATTGGTTAAAGGCCAATTTTCCAATAGCAAAGTTGATTCTGCGTTTTTGGGAGACAGAATAAATGGTACTGATTGATTGAATTTCAACATTTTGAAGAGTATTAATTTTTGTAGTTTCTTTTTCTTTTCTATAAATTATCTGTTGTTAGTATTAAATAGCTAGTGTGGTTAACAAGAAGATTAAGGAGTTAAACAGGCAATCCTCTTTCTTTAGTAATGCTGTCCACGTACTAGTCGTCATCCTGAGATATCTCAATCATTAGACCCTTGTTATCTTCATCGCCATCGTCTCCCGCGTACATGGCTTGCTTTGTAAAATACTATAAATTGGTAATTTATTTAAGCACCAGCTTAAATTGCACCTAAAGAACATCCTACAGAATCAGTACAGTTCGAATATGACCTTTAACGACCAGTAATGGAAGCAAAAACTGTTCTTAGTGATACTAGTCTTAAAAACCTGTTATTTCGCGTAAATAATAATTATTGAAACAAGATTTAAAACTTGATTTTACTGCGTTCATTATATTTGACTTTTGATAACTGCATTTGCATGTGGTGTGATCAAATCGGTTGCATTGTAATGGGATTCACTTAAACCATCTAGCTTTACTGGTTTCCAGATAAATCTGGTTTAGACTGGATCTTAATGAATACTGAAATAGCCTCGTCGCTGAATCCAAAATTGAAAGACGACACACGCCTATTCTAGAATAAAAAAAAATCTAGAAGAACCGAAGTATTGAATAGTTTTTTAACAAATTTCCCCGAACTTTAACCGCAGCGTTAATACTACAAAGCCCAGCCCCACACAATAAAGTAATAAAAGTCTGAAGAACGGTCTCCAATGATCATAGAAGAGCATCATAAAAATTGACTGATCGCCATCGTTTTTCAAACTCTCTGACGTGTCACCTTGCGTCGTATTATGAATACTAAGTACTTGCTCTCGACAATTTTATTGAATATCATAGTTACGTGATATTATTAGTTGGATATTCTACTATGGATTTTCCTTTAGATATTGTTGTCATGGCGGTTAGAGAACTGTCAAGCCGTCTGATGGTCGATACGCATAGGCAGAGGAGCACTTAGTATCACCATCATTCCTGCCCTTATCCCAATTTATTTGGGGTCGGCGCAGCATGTCTTCTTCTTCTCTACTTCCCTATTACTCGTCATTTCAACAGTCACCTCCTTTCTAGCCATATAATCTTTCACACAGTCCATCCATCGTTTCTTTAGTCGTACTCTACCCTTATAGCCATCTACATTCATACTCAAAATTTTCCTCAGATGTGCACCTAGTAGTACACCCACATTTCGCCTGTTATGTGTTTGTAGAGGCGCGAGCCTATAAGAGTCAGGTGTAGTACGTGAACATATATAAACTTTTTGGGTGAGTGCTATTTCTATTGATGAATCAATTAATCCAGTGAAATGAATCTTGAGGCTATCGATAGAAAACAGTAAATTCTGAAGCTATTATAATTTAATATTGTTAGATGTCAGTCCAAAGTACTGATGCAGATAGTATGCTAAAAATATCATTTACTACCAAACGTCATAACTGTAGAAAAATAATAAAGTCATAAATACGAGTATAATGAAATTGTTAACAAGCTGCTTTGACATAGTAATTAGAGGTTTTGTAGCGAATGACGTACACCGTAAGTACACGCGTAGCTACTTAGCCTTGAAACGTACCATCAACGATTTATAGTATTGGAATATACTCGGTAGCGACTTGAGTTGAGGCTAAAGTACTTGATACCGCCCGTTTTATTCACTTCTCTTGAATATTAAGAATCAAATTAAACACAGCTCGCTAACTCCATAATCTTTTACGATGATAGAAAAGTAAATAACTAAATTTTCATTTCTTAGTCGTAACATGAATAACGTAGTAAATTTTTCCGCTCCAGAAATAGCCACTAGCCAGCGAGCAAGCGTGGGTGTTACATACATACTTTATTAAGGCCTAACAGAAGACTACGGTATTAATACTGAAGTACAATGGAATGCACTGAATGATACACAGGATATTACTCTTCTAGACAATGACACAATTAAAGAAGTGAATGCCGTTCGCGACACAATTGATTCAAAGACACGTGATTCTTCTTCGTTTGTTCCGTATCACATGTTGCCAGATTACCACCAATTGTAAGCTCTTCTCTATTGTCTAGACCCTCTTAGTTTATATAATAAACAAGATCGAACTATCGTAGTGAAGTCCACCCTTAGGAGTTATCACAATAATTTGGTTTATTGATTTGTTTGGCTTCCACTTCTGTTTTTTCGCTGTTATTGTTTGTTTTGTTTGCTTTTTAGTGTCATTACAGTAGTCCGGTACTTTTCCAAGTATTTACACGTTTTTGCCGTTTATTATCGGCTTTATCGATGTGTGGTTACTATCACCTAGATTGTTGTCTTTTTTTAATACAGTAGCTACATAATTATAATTGCAGTCTTTTGAAACTTTTACCATCATCCACTGCTGATTGACCGAGTTAGCCTCATCCAGAATGTTAAATTTATTAAAAATTGTTCAAAATTCTGTAAATTACCAATAAATTTCCAATTTCATGGAACCATCTATCATTGTAAAGGGTCTCTTTGAACAGCGTCCTTCGCAGAAATCTGTTCTGTTTCAGCATTATAAAAATGGAGTTACCACTCCAACCCTATCAATAAATCACAAACATGTTCTATGTTTGTCCAAACCATTTTGTTTTCCAATTCTGTTAGTGTGACGTCATTGGTAAGAAAGTCGATAGTACTCCTACGTCCAACAAATGTCGCGGTCAATGTTTTTCCCATACGATTTACGTCATAGATCCTATTTTATGGAAACTTATGTGGTGTAAGGTTTATGAGTTTATTTGGAAATTATGGACAAAAGTTATTAAAGGTATTCAGTTAGAGAAGAAGTAGGTTAATTCAATACTTCACTTGTGACATCTTCTCTGATAGAAGTCAAAATAACTTAAAACAGACCTCTGAAATGCGGGGATCAAATCTGCGAAGTCGATGATAGTGTTACGATTGCTCTTTGAACATTTTGCTCATCATCCAACGTAAAATTAAGAAAGTTTCGCAACACCAGCAAAGGTCTGCCACCAAAATTTGCCATTATATCAACTTTTAACAGCACCTGTGCCAAATAAACGCGGTTTAACTGAGGCTCTAATTGTAACTGATTAACCCATAGGGAGTCATAGACCTTGGGACGTTTTACGTATGTACATAATTATGGCGACACATTAAGACAACAACTGTTCACGCATGTAAGGTTTTTTGTACATAGAGAAATCAACTTACACAAGCCAATTACGTTGTTTCTTTGTGATGTTACTGAGGTATTTTTTGGTACTGAAAATGAAATATTTCTTTCTTGTTTTCCCATTAAGTTGTCCTCTGTGTTGTCATAGCGCCGGCTTCATTTTTTTGCGTCTGTTAGATGTTGCGACGTCTGAATAGAATCCATCTTCTTCACTTTGATTGGCTGTCTTTATCCTACCAGTCGATGATACAAGCCTTGGTTCACGTTATTATTTGTCAGATACTGTTAAAAAGGCTGCTAGATTTATTTCGTTTTTTATACCTTGAAACTTACAGTTTCCATTTATCAATTCAGGGCTAGAACTTTCGTGATGATTTTTTAGCTTATTTTTGTAGCTTAAGCATCATAATATTTATGCAATCTGTAATAAATAAAATCGATAATTTTACATAGGTACATTATTATTGTTATCCTAGCAAAATAAAATCAGCGATATTTAGTCATGTTTCAAGTTTATTTATCTTTGTTGTAATCTTAGTCATTTAATTATGACTGAAATTGTTTGAAAACACTTATAACAAGATATTTATAAAACTTAGTTTATTTTGTAGTAAAGTAAGTGGATTGTATGAAGTTTAAAAGTTACATCTCATGCCTTCGAGCCGAGGAGCCAAATAAGTAACAAGTTTCGTGCTCAAGTTTTTATTGCATTTTAAAATATATCTTAAAAATCTTGCTTATTTTAACTTATTTATAAATTTGCAGAATCTCTACTTGAAAATAAACGATGTTGTAATCAATCATAATGTAGTTTTGGATTTTTAAATCTTTTGAAAAATCTTAAACGTAAATTGAATGGATTTCAATGTTACATACATTGAAATCCATTCAATTCACGTTTAAGATTTTTCAAAATATCAGTGATATTAATGACTGTTGTTACATTTAAATAATTTTATTGACGTGCCTACGACGTTCACGCGGAATTAACACTATACGAGCATTTAAATAACTGTGTAAATAATGAGAGAAGTAGTTTGCTGTATTATGACGATAAAGATTAAGAAAAAAAATGTACAAAAGTGATACGCACTGTGTTTATGTAAATGGCGGAAAAAAAAATTAAGGTCGTAATTTTTTGGCCAACCTGCTATGTTTTAAAGGTTTTAAAGAAATAGGGCGAATGTTTAGTAAGTGTTTTAAAGGAAGGTGTAAGTTCGTCATCCTCCATGGAAAAGGGGGTGCGTTTGTTGGTAGATGTAGCTGCCATATAAATAAAACATTCCACTTTTATGTTACTGCTGCCACTTTAGGTACTTTTCCATCCGGGGCTGCGGGACTATTGGAAAGAGATACCGTGGCCCCGGAACACAAAGGGCGAGGAAGGAACATGAATAGGTTTTAGTCAGTAAAAGTCTGACACTCCCTCCTGCTCCGCCCAGAGCGGGAGGAGTCATTTGATGATTTCCCATCCGAAAGAAAAGGTACTTTTCCATCATTAACAACTAAACTAATCATTACATAAAACTAAACACAAATATTTTACAATAGCACAAAGTGAATTGAAACGCCATTGCAAAATTCGAAACGCTGTTGGCCTAGCTAGCTTAGCCTATAAAAAAAAACAATTTAGTCACTTTTTAAAAAGAGTAACCATTGAGTTTCTTCGTCAATTGCCCGTTGCCGGTATTTTTCTATAGGAAACAACCAACCCGCACCTTTTTCTCGACGTTTTATACGCCCAAATAGGCAAAAATATTTTACTATTACTACTACTAATTTATTACTATCTTTCTTTAGTATCTTAGATCTTCTTCAACAGCCTCTTTAAAACTTTCAGAGATCTTCTATAGCACGAAATTCTACCACGTTATACTTAAACTACCTTTTCCTCTCTTTCCAGGGCCCCAGAGCACACGATGTCAATGCAGCGATGACGTCTGGCCTCAAGATGGAGTCGAAAGGCACCCAGATCCACCTGCCGCTCATGGGTCGCGGCAGCCGGGGAGAGCTGAATGACAAGGTGACCTTCGCCCAGGTCAAGTCACCGCCCTACTCTGAGCAGCTCAATAATGGACAGCTGTTGGGGTAAATATTATTTATGTTTACTTATTATTTTTGTACACATAAAACACACGCAGGAAAAAACAAAAATAAAAGTTATTTTTTGGTGAAAATGTGCCTGCTAATACTCCAAAGGCTTATTGTATGGTCATGAATCGGCTACTTCGAGATAAGTTAGAGTTTACGCTTACCGGTCTAGTTTAAGTACGTTAGTGACTTAAAGTATACGAACAATCGCACAGTTTTCCATCACAAGGTCGAGGTTTCTTTATAAAAAAATCCATTTAATTCCTTCTAGTTTATAAAGAGCAAATCTTACAGAACATGATGCCATCATTTCGTCTCTAATCAGCCAAAATTTCATTCATAATATAAATTAGTCATTTATAATAAGAAAATCCGGCGATGAAAACACCCAAAGACCACAAGATACAATTTATTAAACATATACGCAGACGGAATCCCCCAGTGAGGTACGGACAGAGAATAGTAATCCCCAGCAGTCTAGAAAAGGCCAAAACCAATTTCAGTTTACTTATAACTTTCTGAATAACAGGCCGGCCGATGTTTTGGTGTTTTATTAAGTTAAATAACTGTTTTCGACCCGGAGAAATAAGTCGGGATCTGAATAATTTGTGTCAGAAGGGTCAATTGTATAGAGCCGACTTACACTTGGAAACACTCTTCGGTCCATCATCATCTGCCTAGCGTTTTCCCAACAATGTGGGGTTCGGCTTCTAGTCTAACCGGATGCAGGTGAATACCAGTATTTTACATAGAGCGACTGCCTATCTGACCTCCACATCCCAGTTAGTACTGGGTAATACGATACCCCTTGGTAAGACTGGTTGTCAGAGTTTTAGGGCCTCTGACTACCTGTAACGACTGTCAAAGATCTACAAATGACAGCCGGCAACTGCTTACCTCTCTGGTCTATGTAAAATGTAAATAACCGACTTAGACTTAGAAACAATTTAAGGTGTCTGAAATCATAAATACGCAATAATCACACCTATTTACCCTTGGGGTAGGCTGAAACTACAGAACTCCATCCATCCACCTGCTACGATTCTTAAATGTGTGTGTCCACTATCATACCAGCTGGCTTAGCCAAATTGACAATCTACAATCGTTAACGCTAGTAGAATGACATCATCTCAACGTTAAATCACGTGATCAACGCAAAAGAATAGAAAATTCGTAGACAAGTTTACATCGTTCAAGGTGATAGAATAGAATGTTATCGTTTCTACAATGTTGATCGCTATAACTCTTTGGTAGGAACGCTCACCATAGACTAAAGTGTACGTTTTTTCTACAGATATTAGAGAACGAGCGATCGACTCAGTCGTATCAACTTGGCTACTAATTTAGCGCTTTCTACAATCGCTTACGCCGAGGCGTTTACGATTGTAGAAAGAGAATCGATATGAAACGTTTGTAACTTGGCTAGGCCTGCAGGTCATACACGCAAGCTGGTTGCGAAATGGTACAAATTACTTTTAGAAAATGTTATGGCACACTAATAACATAATATCACCCCTGTAATCCCCGTAGAGATAGGTAGAGGTGTACCTCATAGACCATCCACTTTTCGCCAGTTATGTAAGTCCTAAGTAATAGGGGGCGAGCCTATTGCCATCAACCGGGCACAAATCCAGACTCCGTGGGTGCTTCTGAGTAATCCTGATGTAAAAACCCATTAGCACTTTGCCCGACTCGGGAAACGAACCAAGGACCACATGCTCATCAGTCGCGCGTGTCTTGACCAACAAGGCAGTCTAATACACAATAAGGCACTCAATATGTACATAAAAGAATTTGCTTGTCAAATATGTAAAAGAAAATATGAAAAGCTTGCAGACATCTGTATTGGCACTTGGCTCTCTTTTTAGTCGCAAAGGGTGGCGAGAACCTACTCACATAAAATAGCTAGAACTTAGACATTCCAAATTCAATACAAGATGCTGCTAAAAAAGGGGTCTTCAAACTTTGTACTCGTTGTTTTATCCTCAGTGCGAGTGTACCCAAAAGTTTTTGCCGTTAAAAAAATGGGGGACGTACTTAGACGTTTTTTCTCCGTATTACGGCCGTCATTCGCCAATCTGATGTATTCTTAGCTTGGTCACAAACAAGTATAAATTATAGACTGTTCGTTGGTTACTTTGCTGGTTTTTTTTCGTCGAACACAGGTTCAAGGCTAGAATTATTTAAAAGTTTCTTAGATGCGGAATTATTAAGTCGTTTTTGTAGACTCATACCAAAGTTCAGATATTATTAAAGAATTTTGGATAAAGTAGGTATTGAAATGGAAGTTATTCATCATATAAAAGATTAGCTTATGCCGCCTACGGCTGGCCCACGTGGAGTTCGATAATAGGCATGACGACAGTATCAAAAAAATGCAAATCTAAATATTTAGTCCGTCAGTTAGAGTATTGGAAATTAATGGACACAATTTTTTTGTTTTTGTAAATCAATAAATATTGACAAAGATAAAACGCATCAAAACTCGGGAGTGGGGGCTCGTGACGTCAGAACTAGTTAAAAATTATACCATGGCGTGACGTATTGAGAATTTTAAAAGCGTCGTAACTTCGTTAATTTTGGTTTACGTAACAAAAGAAAAAACACGGGTCAAATATTTTTTGATAATCTAACTGACAGACTAATTCGATTTTTTTGTCGTCTCGCCTATTGTCCCACTGGATCATACTCCCGAGACAAAAAGTACTCTATGTGTTAATCCAAGTTACAAGCTATCTGTATACTAAACATCCAAATCTCTTCAGTAGTTTTTCATGAAAGAGTACCTAACAATCTTCCATTAATCCACCTTCAAAATTTTTACATTTATAATAATAGTAGGATGTATATATGTATTTCATCATCTGCCTAGCCTTTTTTCAACTATGTTAGGTTGGCTTCCAGTCTAACCGGATGCAGCTGAATACCAGTATTTTACATGCAGAGACTGCCTTTGATCTCTCATCTCTGATCTGACCTCCACAACCCAGTTAGTACCGTGCTTTCCGAGGCACGGAGGTATCTCGACATGTAATGGGTGGTCACCCATCCACAGACCAACCTAGGCAGGCACGGCTTTACCTAACGATCGACCCGAGTGGCTGTTATTATTTAGCCACGAGCTTCTCGAATAGTAGGATATGTATTTAATTATGTAATTAGCTAAAATTAAAAAAAACTATAAAAGATAAAACAGAAAAAATTATATGTACCTACGATTAATTTTAAAATAAAACAGCTAATTATTATTTTTACAATAATTATAGTCATGTTGGGATTTCCTAATTACGCAGCAGAATAGTCTTATTCTGCTGCGTACTTAGGAAATCAACACACCTTAATTGTCTATTAAAACTACACGGGAAGGTCTTATAAAACTTAATCAGATTTTATCTCAAGAGTATAACATGTACGTTTTAGTGCTAACATAAAATTTCAAACTAACATCCTGATGTAAAATTTTAATTAAGGCAAACACATATTGCATAAAAACGTGTCCAATCCAGGGAAAAGGGTAGAACGACAAATTTCCCGCCTACCCTGCATGAAAGCGAGCTTAAATAAACGTGAGGGCGAACAACTAGACTGTTACCACAGACGTGGCTGAGGCGTGTTTGGAAAACAGCCAAAAAACTAGAGTTATGAAGCTTTAAAACAAACAGTCCATTCATTAATATTGTTGTTCTATAGGTTTTTTGAAAGAATAATAACTTTTTTAAGTCACGGTAGATAATGAATTGGTTGAAAATACACATCAAGCTATACACTTAATATAAACCTGACCTCGCTTTGTATGAACTTCCCGTACAATGAGAGATCAGAGTATACTTGTATTGCATAGCTTGATTGGTCGTTGTCTGTACACAGGTTTGATTGATTTTGAAATTTCTTTATTTTACAACAGATTAATGACATTCAGATCTTATTCTAAAAGCATTAAACATTAAGATTCGGTGTGTTGTGCAGACTATTAAAACATTTACGAATACAAACAATATGTAATGTATAAAACTTATTAGTTGTTATGAATCAGAAGTATCTTAATGCTTACGATACTTAAACAAATATCGATTTGTACAGCGTGATGATTAAATACAAACGCACTTTATAACACTAAATAAATTTAGTCTACACAGGTTCTAAAACACCCTAATTTAACAAAGATTAAATTCGATATAATTCGGTATTAGCATCCATTACTTCATTAACATACAAATCGCCTATTATCCATTGATAAAGTAAATAAATTCCAAACGTAAAATCCCTACAATAAAATAATATCTAACGATTAGAAAATCTGTGTAAATTCAATCAAAGCTCGGTTTAATATTATTTAGTGATAAGCAATCAGGATAATTGCGTGATCTAAGTCAAGTCTTGTTAAAAGATAAATCGTTTACATCAAATCCATAAAGAAAAAATATTTCATTACTTTACACATCTGTATTTGGGTCATACGATTACACCATCCCACCAAATTTCACCTGATTTGGTCCAGTGGATACGGAACAAATTGGCTGTGACAGACGGACGGACAGACAGACAGACGCAAGAGTGATCCTATAAGGGTTAAGGGTTCCGTTTTTTTTAATTTTTTGTTCGGAACCCTAAAAAAGATGTAAATGATGATGATGTGATGTGTGATCTAAAGAAGATGTAAGTAGTGACAAAAATTTAAAAGAGTAAGTATGCTTAGATGGTTTAGTCATGTGGAGAGTGAAAGGCGACTAACACAGTGGCAACTCCGGGAGGGGACGTCCTAGAAGGACATACACTGACCTTATTGGTGAGGTTCTTCAAAAAAGTGAGGTGCCTAGTACCTCGCAACCGGCGTGCGTGCATGACCAGGTATATGAACGTTCTGTAGTGGTTTCTGCCTACCCCCAAGGCAGAAACGCGTGAGTTTATATCAAATCCATCTCCATATCTGCCGATAGATACTGAGAAATAATGGCTACTCAAGTCTAATCCTATAATTAAGTTCTAAGTGCTCTCCACGTTACCATTAGAGCTCTCATGTGAAGCACTTTATGATTGGCTATTAATTACCACAATTAACACAATAAAAAGGTGAATGGTAGAAGTATTTTTAGAAGCGTGTGAGAATTAAATTCAACTAACCGAATTGTTTCGTAAAATACTGCGTCTTTGAGGTCAGTTCTTGAAACGGCAGATGCAGCCGGTTGAGGTACTTAAACGGTAGTTTGAAATTAGTTTCAATTAATTTGGCTTTTCACCTCGTTTTAATTAAGAAATATTTAGAAACTATCTTCACGTTTCTGAATGAAATAATTTTGACCGTGCTATACATTGCAATACCGTTAGCTGATGATAATTATAATTTAGGCAGCGTTTCCACTAGAGTTTTGCGAGGATGTGCAGCGAGAGATGTGCATAAAACCAACCAATCACATTACCTAGCTTAGCTCAAAATGAGACAAAGAAGGTTTACTATTGGTTAGTTTCACACAACCCTCACTACGCATTGAACCTTATTTGGGATAGAAAGAAAGTTTCATCAGTCACAAATTATTCTTAAACTAAATACCACCATTGATTATTTCTTACGCTTGTTTTCTCCATTCTCATCCTATTTATAACTTACAACAGCTGATTCATACACTAAAGGTTGCTGACGAGTCTCAAGACCCACTTCAGGGGCTTCCCTCCCTGTACACTTATGTGAACACTTACTTATATATGAATCCGTGTTGATATGTGTTTTTCTTCTAATCTTATTGAAGGTTCGCTTATCTAAGTTTCGGTACAATGTTTTGATGTCGTGAGAGATACTCCTGTATCATTCTATATTTGAAGTTCCTACTTTCTTAAATATTTAACAAAGGATACTTAACAGGACAATTACAAATTAAAATAAACTAGACTAACTAATATAAACTATAAATTTAAAAAATGGCGTCAAAAAACTCCTCCTCAACGCTGTCAACTGGTAATGTCCCCAGGAGACTGGCGACTTTCTTAAATATTTTAAACCAACCTTTTCTACTAAGGAAGCTTTTTATGTAAGGCAACATCATTACCTACAGGCACACTGGCAGGTACTACAAAAACCTAATTTTCCTAAAGGTTGCGTTGTAGAGGTCAGACGGCCATTGTTTTAAATGAAACCAGAATATAAATGTCCTCTGCTGAGCTCAGGCGTCCCATATTAATGAATGTATAAAATAAAAATTTAGTTTCAACAGTATGCAGATTTGCTTTTATAAAAAATATTTTTGGAAGTTTTATAACCCTAAAAAGCTTTCTGCGGTTTTTAAACTGCTAACACAATCGTACTGAGAGCGCAATTATCTTTTATTTCTGCACCAGTTTCTTGAGGATCCCTGTTTAATATCACTCCCTTTCAAAAATTCTGGTTGCTATCTACATAAACTCTTACATTTTCATGAACAAGATTCTGGGTAAACATTATTAAGGGTGTTGGCTCCGTTTGTTTCAACGACACTTTTGTCCCTACCATTACTTAGTTCGTTAATTTTGTATGATGCTTCACTATTTTATGTTTCAAGGCTGAATATAATACCAGTTACATTAAAATGCGTATAATTATCACCAAAATTGGACGAAAGTTCTTTTAATAATAACGGCTAATGGTTTCCTTCGTTACTAAGTGGTTCATTATAGTCATAATCAGATGCTTTATGTTTTACATAATGGAGATATAGTTACCCATTCATTTTCAAATTATTAAAGCAATCTGGACCATTTGTAGATAAGATAAGATAGATAAGATAATATTTTATTTGCTAAACATGTGTCTTATAATATACAAGAAAATACATGCATGCAAGATGATAACAAGAACAACATTATTAGATACAGCATGTTTGCCACTTGATGTGACGTGCAAATGTTCAGAAACATTCTCACAAAATAAAAATAAATTAAGTAATTAAGAATAATAATATTGCAAAGTCATCCGTCAACCACATAAAGCATAACTAGCACACGAAGAAGTAGAAGAAGGAGATAGGGGGCAATGAATATCTTTTTTCCTACGGGACGCAGGACGGGATATTTATTAAACTGACGCAAGGTCGAGTATCGGAAAACCGAAAAAGAGAATAATATTGCAATAAATTTAAAATAACAAAAATCAAACAACATTAAAAACAAAAACAAGTATGTGTATCCAAACTAAAGTATCTGTTACCATAATTACTTTATTATAAGTTCCTTTCTTTCAAATTCTCGAAACCGTCTGACCTTTGACTGTGTCTTAAGCATGTATGTATGTCTAGTTCAATTTGTCTGATTTTGGAAAAATATTTTTTTTTTCCAATAACGGCCTATTAACATTTTACCCCAAATCTTTTTCTCTGTTGAACAAACAGGCATTATTAATAGGGTGTCAGTATGTAGAATAGTCGGCATTCCACGAAACATCAGTATGCCACACGCTATTTGAAAAGGGTGGCTGACAAGTGTGACCTTCGTAACATCAAGGTCAAAAGCTGACGTAGGTGCTTCTATAGACTTTCATTTACGGGCTTTTTTCATGTAGGATGTGACAATGGAAAAAGGAAATTATTTCGAAAGTTCATCATCATTATTTATTTTTCAAGTGGTGCCAGTACAGAAAAATCTCAGGCACAAATTCAATTGTGAATTGAGCTTGAGAATTAAATGTCACATGACTCTTTGTTCATAAATTGATTTGATTAGATCTCTATAATTAAATATAATACTTATTTTGCTAGGTTTAAAGGAGTATTTTAAAGTTTTGGTTCGTTCGCCGGATACTGGTTCCTCAACCATCTATCCATCTGGTTCTGCTGTAGTTAGACTGAAATCCGAGCTAAACATAGGGAAAAGGCTTGGAAAGATATCCTGAAAGATAAAAATTGCAAAGAAAAAAATCCAATGATAGAAAATGCAAAAAAAAAAATCTGTAATAAAATTCTCTCAGTATGCGTAGATAAAACTTGACAACAGTTTGGGGAATACTGAAATAAAGCCATGACGCACTGAAATACGTACATATTACATTATTGAAAGCAACAACAAGAATCCAGATAGAATAGACAGTAAAACGCACGTTTATTATGTGAATACTATTAGCAAACTTAGCGGACGTAGCAAAAAGAAGCACGTAAGGATCGTATCGGTCACAAGAATCCTTTCTGTAGATTCTACCTACCCCCGCTAAAAAACAGCTCGATATAAAGTGCTAATCGCAAACATACGGTAACTGTTATTATTCTATGATTCAGAATCTCTCGTTTCAAACAAAATCACGAGTCCACTAACAGTGCTGATAACGGGATCACAACGGATGCAATATTCAGCTCCAACTTGTGAATTGAATACAGCTCTGACGTCAATGGCTCCTACACTATTAATCAGTAACTGTGAGATCGTAGGCATTTATGAATATTAGATTTTTTGCTGTCAAATGTGTCGCACTACGTAATGTTCCGAATAAATAAAAGATGGGTTTGGTACCTGATTTAAATCAGATCATGGATATCATCTAGGTAAACAGAAACGAACACTTTCAGTTCGGTTCGCGATCTCGACGAGGGACAAGTTTTTCCATGAGCTCCGTACAAGTTCGAAAGTAATAGGGAATACTCGAAATGGATACGTGAGTTAAACCGCACAACATTTTATACCTTGGTCAGAAAAATTTAGGACATTATTGAAAATGAAATCATGGCCTGAAATAAAGAAAGCTGAAAGCCCAGTATTTAGGCCAGTGTCGTCATTGCCATTTATATTTACAAACACTTTTATATCTTTCGTTGTAAGTTGATTGCCAAGTACTCTCGGGCAGGCTTAATGGTGTCATTAGAAGTCTCGTGAGGAAAGTTGGTTCATCACTGGGAACATGCAACGGTGCATTAGCAGTAATTGCGTGTAATTTATTACGCCCTAGTACCACTGAGTCCTTTTATCTGGCGTTTTGTATAGTGTATTAGGGCAAAAAAGTTGATTTTCATTTGCTTTTTTGATCTCGATAAATGGCATCAAAAATATTTTGAGATGAACATAATATACGGTGGTTTTTTTAAAGAACCCCGAAATATTGTGAAGGATATAATTTTAGAATGTGTCGAAATAAATGTTTTAAAAATGTTTCAAACTGATTGGTATGGTAAAAAATAAACATTAATGTATAGTCAAAGATATTTCGTATTCTAGCAATATGATTAGTTACTTAATTTAAGAGTATTTATGTCTTTAATTGGTGCTTAGATTGTTTTCAGTTTATTGAATCCATTCCATTCATCCATCCATTTTCATGTTTATATAAATTTGAACGAAAGTACTAGGTTTCTTATGACGTTTTACAATAATATTTCGAAACAAAGTTAAAAATAGATAATGTTTTTACTCTAGTTACATGTTGACCTTTCTCTAACATAAATATTATGCTTCTGTGTCGTGATGTCAGAATATAATTGAATGGAACTCATCCATTACGCGAATTGCGATATCGCCCTTGGTTCGTTTTCCGCAAACAATGATATCGAGTAGTGACCTATTAATAATGTTATCGTTTTAACTAAGAGTATCATGACATACAAAATAATTAGTTTAATGTTGATATTATTTGTCAACGGTTGTGTTAAGATTTGCTCTCTGAAAATCTTTACTGCTGCGTTTCAAAATAAAATGTGTCTTAGTCAATATTAGATTCTGTGTACAGTGTTCTTTTTTACTATGTTTTCTGTCACATTTGATAACTTTTCCAGAGTCAGGTATTCTTTTATATCCATTTTTGATACTTCTGTAAACCGATGTTGCTATAAAAATAAAATCCTTTTTATTCAAAGTCCAGTTGGTTAGTACAACACACAACTTAGAAACTAGTGTTAGTACTTATATCTATCTTCTAGCTATGCCCTCTTCTGAAATGCATTCAAGTATGCAACTGAATTCCGTTGAACTGTTTCGCGAAACCAACAATGCCAGTTGGCAGCAGTCCAACGCGTTGTAAATGACTGAACAACTGACATGACAGCACTTTCTGATTAAAATTTTTCGTGTTTGGAACAATTATGCAAAATTTCCATACCTGTCTGTCGTACGTGAAAAGGTTGTAATAATAGATATGCAAATTATTTATGAAAACAATTTTTTTAGACTGACAAAATTGTTTTCATACATAATTTGTAACAAAACAGAAACGAAAAATTTGTATTTAAGGAGATTACATAATAAAAGCCGTGAAAGGATTAGAAGTGTTAAGAGAATTGCTTTCTATCATCTTTGTGTAATCTCTGAAAGCAGGAAAGAATATAAATTAACTCTATAGTCACAGATCCCATAAAAAGAAGGTCTGAATCTAAGTAGCAGTTCAAGGCTTATCCTAAGCCTATAATTAATACAGCAGTGATAGTACAATAATAATGTCAACTACACTCGAGAGCAATGAATCCGGGTCACTTAAAGAATGTTAAAAATCTCGGAAACTAAAAATGATAGGTTAATGCAATAAATTGTATTTAATAGACAATGTAATACTCCTTAAATGAAAGTAAAAAAAATATGAGTCACCATACATTTTATTAACACAAAATTACATAAAGAAAAAAACTGCTGATCTCTCCTTAAAACAAAAATAGTAAACATGAAATTTTTGAACTTTATTACGATTTTCTTGAATTTTAATACTTCGTATTGCCTCCTCGTGCTTCCATTACTGCGTTTACGCGGTTTGGCATGCTGTACACCAAGTTCCTTATACGATTTTGGGAAATATTCTCCCATTCCTCTGTGAGAGCAATTTTGAGCTCACGAAGCGTGATTGGGGGAGGGTTTCGTTGTTTTACGCATCTGCCTAGCTCGTCCCAAGCATGCTCGATCGGGTTGATATCCGGGCTGCGCGCTGGCCACTCCATACGAGTAATGTTCATCTCTTGAAGGTAGTCATTCACAATCCTACCTGTATGAGGTCGGGCATTGTCATGCATAAATATAGCATCCTCACCTCAATTGACCATAAATGGACCAACGTGATCATTGAGGATTTCTTCCACATATCTTACGCTAGTTAAAGAGCCGTTTTCTATGATCACCAGCTCTGTGCGACTTTCAGAAGAAATTCCGGCCCACACAAGTACAGACCCACCACCGTAGGCTACTTTTTCTTCGATGCATGCTTGCTTGAATCTTTCCCCTGGTCTTCGATACACTCTGTGTCTTCCATCGTGCTTGTAGAGCATAAATTTTGATTCGTCGGAGAACATAACTTTTGACCAATCTTCAATACTCCAATTTACGTGGCTCTGGGCATATCTTAGTCTTGAAATACGATGCCCACGCTCCAGTTTAGGGCCGTTTGCAGGTCTAAGGGGTTTTAAGTTAGATTCAGCAAGCCGACGTCTTACTGTCCATGCACTTGGGTTACTTCCTCCGAGGCGTCGAAACTGATTTGTGAGTTCAGTTCCTGTGAGAAAGCGATTTCGAAGCATGGTGTTCACCAAGTATCGGTCTTCTCGTGCTGTGGTACACCTGGTTCTGCCCGTTCCTGGTCTGCGTAGGTTAGAACCAGTTTCTTCGTAACGTCGGAGAACTCTTTGTACTGTTGACAGCGACACACCGACAGTCTTGGCTGTATCGCGCTGACTCCGGCCGGTTTCCAGCATTGTAAGTATTCTGGTGCATTCTTCAGGCGTAAGCGACATAATTTCAGCTTGAATAATGAATATAGAGCACTATCAACATGGTTTATGTACCCACATAAATGACAGATTACAAACAAAAGCAAAACCAAATGCTGTAATTTCGTAGTTCCATCTTCGAAAGTGGCCCTTTTTCAAATTTGATTTTTTTATGATATAACTATACAATAACTAAGAAGTTTTAATACCTTCATTTAAGGAGTATTACATTGTCTATTAAATATAATTTATTGCATTAACCTAGCATTTTTAGTTTCCGAGATTTTTAGGATTCTTTAAGTGACCCGGATTCATTGCTCTCGAGTGTATGTATACGAAACGCTAGCACCTAGTTTCATTTGGGTTTGATGTGGTCTAGACGGTTTTCATTTAGACAAACGTTTTATTTTGGGTCTATTTATAATTGTCTTGATAGTGTTGAACATTTAAGTGTCTGTATCTTAAAGAGAAGACTCACTTTTCTTGAATACATGAATCTGCAAGAAACCTTTACTAAGTTCCATTTTAGTAGAAGTGAAATCCGAACTTGGATTCATTTCCATTTCACCTATAGGCATATTGTGGCTAGGACTAGGCAATACTGCTTATTAGTTTTTTGCAAGAGAAAAACCTTGTCGCTCGCAGATGGCGAAAGACATTATTGATAGAAAACCTCCATGTGTAGCAAAATTTGAATTGCTTATATTACCTACTTTGTTTTCCTACTGATACAATATTGGAATCAGCGGATGACCTTGATACGATTGTCAAGATAATGCATAATGAAATATTGTTCAGAATTTTGTAGTACCTAACTATTCATTTCGCTTTTATGTTTTACAGAGGATCACAGATTAACTTGTGCAACGGCGTTGCCGGCACAACAGCCATGACTGGTCTTCCAAAAATACCCAACGGGTATGGAGATCAGAAGAAGCCGATGGCCTCACTCACACACTTGCCCAAACGTCCTCCGGTAGACATCGAGTTCTCAGACCTGTCATACTCAGTCAGCGAGGGAAGGAAAAGGGGCTACAAAGCTTTGCTCAAATGCATAAATGGCACATTTAGATCTGGTGAACTTACGGCCATCATGGGACCATCTGGGGCTGGGAAGAGTACGCTTATGAACATTTTAGCGGGATACAAGTAAGTGTTTGTTTTATCTTTGGTGTTTGATCCCGTTATAAATAAATAACTTCTTGAATTATGTAATTATCAGTAAGAATAAGAAACATTTAATTTGTTTTTAGTGCGATATTGATGTAAGATAAACTTGAGGTCATCTTAAGTACATGTGTACCCAAAAAGGTTTAATATTGTATTATCTCCGGGTCGTGTTGTCATGTGCGTCGTAGATAAAATAAACTAACATGTTTTTCCCGTTCGTGGCTTTGAAAATGACGAATTACGTGCAGAATGCTACGATTGGAGTAATGCCAAAAATGTTCCAAATTCCTTTTTCGTTTACGATACACTTTCTGCTTCCAGAACGTCCAATGTCAGTGGATCGATACTCATAAACGGCAAGGAGAGGAACTTGAGACGGTTCAGAAAGTTGTCCTGTTATATAATGCAGGACGACTGCTTGCTGCCACACCTTACCGTAAAAGAGGCTATGCACGTCGCGGCGAATCTAAAATTAGGGAAAGACATGACAGTCACTGCCAAGAAGATCGTCATAGACGAGATATTGGAGATGCTGGGGCTCGTAGAAGCAAAAGATACGAGGACTATTAACTTATCAGGCGGCCAGAAGAAACGGCTGTCCATAGCTTTAGAGTTAGTTAACAACCCACCTGTGATGTTCTTTGATGAGCCTACTTCAGGACTGGACAGCTCATCGTGTTTCCAGTGTATATCATTGCTGAAGTCGCTAGCGCGAGGCGGTAGAACTATCATATGCACTATACATCAACCGTCCGCAAGGCTTTTTGAGATGTTTGACTTTTTGTACACTTTGGCCGACGGGCAGTGTATATATCAAGGAAGAGTTAGTGGTTTAGTGCCGTTTTTGTCTTCAATGGGTCTTCACTGTCCGAGTTACCACAATCCTGCTGATTACGGTAAGTTTATCAAATACCAACCAACTAATTAGTGCAGTTTTATGTTGATTCGGAATAAAAGGCAAACATTGATAAAACAGGAGTTGATAGGGTAGAAAAACAAATGATATAGTGCTTTTATGGCGTATATACCAATCCATTACTTTAAAGTTCAACTGTTTCTCCTATTCATTAAAGTTAGTACAAGTACATACTTGTATTTAGGTAGTGATAAGCTTGAGGTACTATATATTTTTAGATTTATTTGTTCTACAGTAATTCAAATTGATTACATCAGTTATCGAAATAACAAAACTACCGTGAAACATGAAAGGACTTTGTAAAACTATAAGGCCAGTCGAAGAAAATTCAATATCTGATTCTTAAACAAAGGCTTGATAAATTGGTAAATAATGTGAAAATGTTATTTCATTAACACGCTTCTTTGTTCAATAGTGAATTGTTTAATAAGAAAATATTATGATATGAGCGCACGATTTCGAAAATCAACACAGGTTTTATTTTTTTACTTTAAAAGAATCACACAATTTCAAAAGGCATTCACTTGATTGAAAGATTGGCGATTGATTTTTAAACAATAAGACGCAATTTAAACGTCCATTCCATTTGACGCAGTCGATACGTATACTGGATTCAGTTCCAAAAATTCCTTTTCCTAAAACCCACCTTAAAATAGAATCACGCATGAATGATGGTCTGTGTAATCACAAATCAAATCCTAATCATTTCAACGACATTCAGATGAAAACAGTTTTTACATCTGAAAACATTTCGTGTCTAGTTCAAATAATTATAGATCAGTTGGTATCGAAATAGTCCATGAAGCTGAAAGCAAATGAACTTTGTTTTCATTGGCGCAACTGGTCCAGTCTCATTTATTATGGCACGAGTTATTTGAGTCGTAAACAAAATGATCAACTATTGAGATCATATGCATCTCTGTCGTTATAGTTTGCTCCAGTTTTTGGTGATCAAAACCAACTAAAAGTGAAATGGTATTGACTGAAACTTCTCAGAGATATTATTTTACCAAAAATAAATAGGTACATAGGTCACCTCGCCTTTTTGTTTAATTGATTCCTAAAAGTAAGTTTAACTTAGGAAGCCGTGGATGTACCAGCAGTATAACATTAAAGTTATCAGTATTAACAATAAAGCCCGCTAACGCCACCAATAACTATCTACATCTACATTTTAGCGCTGAACGGATTTAGGGTTGCGCCACATATAAAACGGGTGTAAACAGACTGTTTACGAAGCCGTCAACCAAGCATTCTGTACATCAAACTATACTTAGGTTGCCAGCAAAAATATTTTTTTGGGGTTAAAAATCACGCTTTTCGGTAGGACTCAATGAAACACACTTAAAACATTGTGCTGGTGGATGGATTGAATAGTATGGGGGTCGTGAAGGTGTTTAAAGTAAAAATCTTAAATTAAAAACATGTATTAAAAAAAACTTGTAAAAAAGTTGGAACTTTGACCCCAAATATCTCCGTAACTGGAACTGCACTGTAACTAGTTCCCAGGTGAAAAATGATCGCAATGACGGTTAGAACCAGTGCTTTTCGGGTTCGTTAAGAGTCTTTTTACAACCTTTATTAGCACGGAATCGCATTTTTCCATGCTCTCTATCCGTGAACCGTCATCTGCAGAGCGTCTAACACGTGGCATCATCAACGGTGCGCTTAGCAAGAAGCGCTATCAGGAAGAAGACAAAAAAAAAACGAAATGAGATTCCGAGCAGATAGTTGTGGCGCAACCTTTAAAACATTTTAAGTTTTAGTAACTTGTAGTCGAAGTGGGTCTACGCATACACAAAACTTAAATATTGAAATTGCCAGACATGACAAAATAAAGTAGAAACTCAAGAAAACATAACATAACCTTTTGGTATATACACCATAGCACGGCCTCGATGTGATAGAATGAAGGTTGAATTTATTAAGTTTTATTTTTAAACGCAACAGAATGGCTTACATGAAGACAAAAACCGTCAGTTATAACTATCGTGCGGGTTATTAAATTGATATCTATGTCGTTGACAATTGTGTTGGTATTCAATTAGCAAGGCTGCTCGTATTTCATCTATCCTCAAATATTTAAAGATAAAATTTCTATTACCATGACACTCAAAACAGGTTCCCTGGACGCAAACTAGGATATAAATTATATGATTCATATCCTAGTTTATAAGGGAGAGACCTTTCCCTAAGTAAAAAGTGTCGATCCATCTTCCAGACAGCCTGTATATCCCTATTACTCACAGTGTAGGGAGCTTCTTTTGAGCCTCTGACCTAAGAACTTCCAAGGCAATATGTACGAAAACCTTTTTGATCAATCAACATATTTTGTATCTGTTTACCCAACTGACCCAAATTCATCCTGAAATAAAGTGCTACCATCTACGATCCCTTCGTCTTCCAAACGTGCTTCTAAATTTAGACCTTTTTATAGTATTACTCCAAAAGAGACTGTTATAACATTCAGATCAGGGGTACGAAAGGGAGATGCAAAAAAACGATAAACTTTTAGCACTGCAATAACCTAGTAACGTCAAACGACTTTATAACTTCCTGTTAGAAAAAAATCTCGTTGTTTCTTTAACGTTATCACTCTTTGTCTTCAGTTTTGAATCAGTGGCTCTGAAAGTGAAAACATTTGTGCTTAGCTTCATTACATTTCAACACTGTAGATTATGTTTATTTATGACATGCGATCTTAAGCATCTTCTAACTGTGATGCAATGAAAATTACTTGTGTTTCGATAACTGTTAATTACTTCATCATAAGAGAACAACTTTCGTTTCTCATCATAACCCGATATTCGTAAATGCCTATTCCTGATAGCATTGTGACCTTTGTTTAAAACAACTATGTTTTAATTGACAACATTTGAAATTTGACCTACCTCAATGAGAAAGTCCGTTTCACATTAAATTTAAAACACAAGAGCCGGAATACCACCACCTATCCTTAGCACTAACCTTCTTTATCTCATCTACTGCAGTGATGGAAGTAGCAACAGGCGAACACGGAGACTGGGTGCACAAGCTGGTGATGGCAGTCAACAAAGGCAACTGCGGCCGGGGCCAGTCCTCATCGTCATCATCATCGTCCTCCGTACCTCAGAACTTGAACTACAATAACCAGACTAGCAAGAACAACGCTCAGAAGGCGGAGCAACAAGCACTTGCCATTGTGATAGGTAAGAAAGAATAAAAGAAAGACGCGTGTTAAATTGTTTGTGGAAAATCATTTGTAGCAACGCTGGTTTAAACAGAGATTCAGATTTAATAGGATTAAGAATTTGTTGCAAGCGATAAATTGTATAGTTGTACTTCGACTTAATTTCATGCATTACTCCAACTAGAAAAGTAGCTATTTTAGTTGACGCCAGATAATGTATCCAGCAATTACAAAGTTTCTTACTCCATAGCAAGAAACACTTAAAATTCTCAACATTTCTTGACAATCACACTAATATTTATTTTGTCGTTTCCAGACAAACCAACCTGCACTGTGATAGACATGTCCGAACCAGTCCTCAACACAGAAAAGCAAATCGCTTTACCCAACGCCACAAACCTCGCACCAGTTACCTGCACCACATCACTCCTCGATTCCAGTGAAAGCTTCACTAAGAAACCCATCAAGACCGGCTTCCCCACTTCGGGGTGGAAGCAATTCTGGATCTTATTGAAACGTACTTTTAGAAGCATTTTGCGAGATCAGATGTTGACACATTTAAGGCTCTGTTCTCATACGGTGGTTGGGTTGCTGATCGGGTTCCTGTATTATGATATTGGGAGGGATGCCGCGAAAGTGATGAGCAATGCTGGATGTATATTCTTTACTGTGATGTTCACTATGTTTACTGCTATGATGCCTACTATTCTAACATGTGAGTATTCTATTAAGTATTATGATCATTGCTTTGACTAGTGGTATTGTTAATAATTGTTTTTACATATTATTGCGAACGATAATAAAAAATCCATTTCTACGTAAACATCCTAAGACTCAGTTTTACACTGAGAAATATTTGATGAATCTTAGCATAGCCATTGAATTGTTGCAGTGTGGACCGAGTACAATCCTTTGGTGTACTACCAATACATAAGTTCCATAATTTGATGAACATACTAAATACACTTTGTTGAGACAACAACATATTAATTACAAATAACTTTTCGTTTAACAGTGTTTAGATATTATAACGATTGTTTTGTTCTTGCTTACAGTCCCTACTGAGATGAGCGTGTTTGTGAGAGAGCATTTGAACTACTGGTACTCGCTGAAAGCCTTCTACTTCGCTAAAACTATGGCGGACCTACCGTTCCAGGTAAATACAAAAAAAATATAAACTAACACAGTTAAAGTATGGAAGAAAATAATATATTGCGCCGACCCTAAGTAAGTAACATACAAAAGGACAGGAAGCTAATGAGACGATGATTATCAATAAAATACTACGATGGTACCTAATGCAAGCCATCTGACATCATCAAAACGCCATGAGTCCTTTACAAACTGGCCTTGATAGTTTAAGGCTAAAACTAGATCTTTTGTAGATATTGTGGTCAGCGTTCCCGTTAGAAAGTTAAATTTATGCTAGGCAGTAGGTACCTAACATTGTTATCAATAGAGATACAATTGTAGTATGTAGGTGAACTTTGACTGAAATGCTTTTATGCTCAATAATATTTGTCCGTTCGATTCTGACATGGTCTCAATTGCTCATAAAGACACCGCTGCTGTATTTATTAGGTACTTGACTGCAATCAAGCTATTATTGGACGTTGAAATATTAACACGAGCTGGTCAATGTCAAATACTGAGTCAACAATGAAATCGAGACAATTTATAAGGAAATATTCTTTTGTTGTTAGGTAGCTAAAATAGGGTATTTAAATTAACACCTGTAGCTATATATAAGTGCAGGTGTTTATTATCTCCAATCCAACAAATCATAAAGGACGTCTCATTGTGGGAGATAATTATGCAAAATGTTAATCTAGATTAACTACACTATTATTAAGTACCAAATCCGTATTTAATTTTTCATGCATAATTACTATCTCTGTATTACATAATAACCTACGTTTACGTCATCTTATATTTGCTTTACAAGATTAAATATAGGTAACTAATCTTCATACTTCTTTTCCAGATTGTCTTCAGCGGCGTCTATGTGATGATAGTGTACTTCATGACAGGCCAGCCGATGCAGACGGACCGTGTCCTCATGTTCACGACCATCAACATCCTCACGGCCCTGGTGGCGCAATCCCTCGGCTTGCTCATCGGGGCCGCTATGAAGATCGAGACCGGGGTCTACCTGGGACCTGTCACTACAATCCCTGTAGTACTCTTCTCAGGATTCTTTGTTAACTTCAACGCAATACCTAGCTACCTGCAATGGCTTACTTACCTCAGCTACGTTCGATACGGATTCGAAGGCGCCATGTTGTCAGTCTACGGCTTTGGAAGAGAAAAACTTCACTGCTCCGAAGCCTACTGCCACTTCAGGAATCCTAACTTGTTCCTGAAGGAAATGACTATGGATAAGGCCAATTTCTGGATCGATGTCGGCGCACTATGCGCACTCTTCGTCTTCATTAGAGTAATCTCTTACTTAGTCTTAAGGTTCAAATTGAAGATGATGCAGTAGGCGCATGCACAAAACGATCAGGACGATCAGCTTCGTTGGCGATGACTATTTCTTTCAATTTGTCGATTTTGATGGAATCGGAGTTAAGTGAATCTTTGCGTGGTTCTGTAGGGTGTGTGTGTACCAAAAGGATATTAATGAATCATTCCTAAGGATAACTTATTATGTTTTAAGTTGGTTTGAGCTTCGTGTGTTTGCTGATGAGGTGTTCAGGCTCGTAAAGTTTATGGGAGTTTGTTTTTTTAATAATATAAACGTGTTGTCACAGCTAGCTATGCTTTAAAATTAGGGATGTACTTAATGGGGTATGCCCCATATAGCTCAACGGTCTTAAGTCCGATTCTATTCCAAAATTCTTTGATCATCACGGATTCTGATAGCAAGTTCGTAGTTATAATAATAAAATAGTTTTCGAAATACTTTAGCTTTTTAGTACGCAGATAAAGTATAGATTGTTTATACGTACCCATAGGGGATAGTCGTTAAGGTTTTATAGGAAATCGGGCCCATGACTTAATTTTTAAGTTCCTTATTTAGTGATTTTTCATACGTTAGTTTATGATTCATTTATAACATCACGCGTAGGCGATATCAACTTGTATGTACTCAACATTCTTAGGTATTTAATTAGTATTTTAAAGTACCTTTCATTACGCTAAAGATTTTTTCGTAAATCTCTATGTCTATCCTAATTACCAGTATTTATTATTAAATAAACGACTGTGATTTTTATAATGTTTTTGTTTGAATTGATTCCTCAAACCTTTTTATGAGTCCCATACAAAATTAAGATGTTAACAAGATGGGTCGCGGTCCTGAGAACTTCGGGACCGAGTATAAAGATACAACAGCGCCAACACAACACCATGGTAGCATAAAAGAAACAGCATACATAGACATAGACATAGACGGAATGCAAGGAACGGGGACGAAGTTGAACATCAATGGGAGGGCCCTTCATTTTATGTTGTTGTCTGTACAAAAGAGAACGATAAGCTAATTTAGTGTGGAGAAATTTCTTTTTGACTATTCCAACACTTTGGTATATGGCTAGGAAGAAAATGGATGATAAAAAACCACTTCAGGACTGTAAATTTTTAATCATTATACTATAACACACGTAGGTATATAGTACACAGATAGTATTGCTCGTGATGTAACTGTCGCAGCCAACTAGCTGAAAGGCTAGGCTAGGCTTAGAGGCTAGGGGTGGATCTGTATTTATGCTTTCGCGGTTGCACAACGACCTGCTTTGCTCATGCTTTGCTTGGTAGCATAGATGCAGGTCTACCTTACTGCCTCCCTCAGAGGCGGTAAGGTAGACCTAATAGTCAAAAAAAAAAAAAAGGCTTAGAGGCTAGCGTTAGCGGCGGCTAACCGTTAAATCAACAGTCATAGCCTCTTTAATAAACAGCGGCGGTTTAACTAGCGGCCTGAAAAAAACAACATTTATTTTCGGGACTTGGGGCACCCCGATGTTAGGATAATAAGGTTCCTTTTAAACCTGCGGACATAAATAGGAGCCCAACGAAGCGGGGCTACGTCGACTATGCTCTTTAGGCGAATATAAAGTGTTTTGACGTTAGGTTAGTTAGGTTTCTTTAAAGTAAAGAGGTTAGGCGGTTGATTGAACGGGTAATTAAGCTAGTTGGTTGCGACATAACCATGATAAAGAGAAGTGCTAGTCTAGAGGGAAAGAATGCAATTTAAGAATTGGAGGAATCCCAGGCAGGTAGTCAGGCACATTACTCTGTGTTAATTTTTTCATTACCATTGCTGCCAAAACGGCGTGTTTTAGAACCAAAAATTATATGACAGGTGACATCATCCAAACCTCAATGGGTACGCGTGATGGAGTACAGTCTGACCACTTTTAGTGTGCAGTTCAAGGTGGCGCTGCTTGTCAAGCAAAAATGCATCGATATGACAAATTTGGTACATTTATTTTAGTTTTGAGATTTCCCGCTTGCACAGATAAGTTGGTTGAAGTGAACAGCCCACTCAATCTTACAAAGAGGCGGCCTGTGTCCCAGCAGTGGGAACTATACAAGCTGATTATGCCTATTCTATGAAATTGACTGCCTAGTGTTGGTCTAGTGGTCGCGAGCGCGACTGCTGAGCAAGTGGCCCTGGGTTCAATTCCCAGGTCGGGCAAAGTGTTTCTGGATTTTATATCAGGAATTTCTAGCTGCCACGCAGTCAGGATCTGTACCAGTTGATGGCAATAGGCTCTCCTCCTAATACTTGGGACTTTAACATAACTGGCGAAATGTGGGTGTACTTTTAGGTACATTTCTGTCTAACCGTTCGGGAATTGCAGGCGTGATGTCACTTTTGCAAAATATATTCCGGTCCATCCATGATCATATTATTCAGAACGTCCAAACTTTTAAAATTATTGCTAAAAACAAAGAAATTACTGATTCTGTCAGCAGAAAATGAAGAACCGTCACCAGAGAACCACAAAACCAATTTACTCGTTCCAGCCGTCGCACGTCGCGTCGTGTGCGCTTTACAGATTTTTATCGTATTTGACGGTCTCTGGAGGGGACTGATGTAGGCTGCTTTTACTATCTACATGATATTTACGTGATTCTTAACTAAAATAACATTTACAATATCTTACAACTCTCTACTAACATAAAACCTTTTTATAGTATAATCGTTTTTTTGTTAATACTCTTTTCTTAAATTTTGATTAAAACAATATTTTTTGACATCTGCCAGAAAAATAAGCTCCTTGATTCTTCTGATTTTCTTTGCGGAGTTCGATTTTCTTAAATAATGATCCAATCACTTTAAATAGACATTCAGAGTTAGTACGAATTCGTTAGAAAATTTGTTGCAGGCTTTAAATTGTGTGTTCGTATGATAGACTAATACAACCTCATGCACAGCTACACTACTAACACTAGCTAGCTAGGTAAACTATTGAGATGATGCCAGATAGTTTTATCCAGCTATGACCAAGGACAAGCATTGGAAGACCATAGCAAGTGGTACGTAAAACAACTTAAGAATTTTATTTCTGATTTTAAATTTCTAGACAAGCATGCTAATATTATTTTTTCGTTTCCAGACAAACCAACCTACTCGTACACTGTGATAGACATGTCTGATCCGGTCCTCAACACAGAAAAGCAAATCGCTTTACCCAACGCCACAAACCTCGCACCAGTTATAGGCACCACATCATTTCTCGATTCCAGTGAAAGCTACACGAAGAAACCCATCAAGACCGGCTTCCCCACTTCAGAGTGGAGGCAATTCTGGATCTTATTGAAACGTACCTTAAGACACATTTTGCGAGATAAGACGTTGATACACTTAAGGCTCTGTTCTCATATGGTGGTTGGGCTGCTGATCGGGTTCCTGTTTTATGATATTGGGGGGGATTCCGCGAAAGTGATAAGCAATGCTGGATGTATATTATTTATTGTGACGTTCACTACGTTTACTGCTATGATGCATAACATTGTAACATGTGAGTATTCTATTATTACAGTAATTGCTTTGACTAGTGTCATTGTTATTTAGTGTTTCTACATAATAATATTACGAGAATTAATAAAACATCCGTTTCTGCGTATACAGTCTCAATAAAACTAAGACAGCTTCACACTGAGCAAATTTTACGAATCTGAGCATGGACATAGAAATGCAATATAAAGATGGACCGAGTACAATCCCTTGGTGAACTCCCATTTCTATAATATCCATCTTATGTTGATCTAAATGTACTTAGTTGTGAAAACGAATATTTTCCTATTAACATTAGAATACTTATTGTTTTGTTCTTTGTTAAAGTCCCTACTGAGATGTGGGAGTTTGTGAGAGAGCATTTGTACTATGGGTACTCGTCGAAGGTCCTTTTCTACGCTAAAACTATGGTGGATCTACTTTTACAGGTAAATAATACCATTATGATTGTCTAACTGCAGGGCAAAGGACAGTGCTTTCACAGACTAACTTAGGTATAGCTAACTTATCATAATTAGGTATTGAAATTGTTTCAAGAGCCCCGTGACGTTAAATTGGTTTAAAATGCAAATGTAAATCAAAACATCGTGAGTCTTCTTCATGGACTAGCCTTGGAATATGGTCATATTTGAGAGGTTTGGGTTTAAACTAGTAGACTAAGCTCCCGTTGCACGAAACCCTACCTCACAAGGTGGCAGATCAGAAATAATGTAGTGATAGATACTACTTAGAAACACTGGATTTTAGTAGGTTGCCATCGCATATCCTGGAAGAAATTTTATTTTTTTTCGTTTTCGTATCGCTATTTTGATCGAAAATTACATCATAAGGTGGCAGATCGAAACGTTTACCCTTCGAAAGAGACATATTTGCAGATAACAACCGGCATAAGTTGCCAGCCCAAACCCTGGCAGGATTAAACGTCAGCCGTGTTTAATGAGCCTCAAAAATGGGGTCAATTACCTCATCAGGTGGCACGATGAAACTGATGCAGATCGATTGCCTTAGACGTGCCGTTCATGAATATATAGGGTTGCCTGCCTTCAGCTTGGCAGTTTTTCTGGTCACCCACTTCGAACAATAAATCTCAAAATCTTGGAATAACGAGAAATTATGTACAGATGCTATGATTCAGGGTTTAATTTAATAAAAATCGGGATATTAAATTAAAGTCAAAACACCGTGAGACGCAAGTCTGTTAGTACGTCGACGTACTAACAGACTTGCGTCTCACGGTGTTGAAATAATAGGGTAAATGTACCAGTTTTGGTCATATTTTCAAATATTGAAAAAAGTGATGTTGCCTTTTACGTTCAACGTGATATAGTTTAACAGGCATTTTTGTGCTGCGTAACAAAGTTTATCATGTAGAAATAATATGAAATAATAAAAAAAATACGAATTTAAAAATAATTAAAAATCAACTTTATTTCAAATAAGGGAAACGTCATGCAGCTATCTTAATTCAAGCTAAATATTCAAAATTATCTGTTCACACTAGAACAGTACGTTTAACTTTTTTATATTTATTATACATATAGAAGAAGATGCATAGAATTGCATAATCACTTGCATACAATTTTTTTAAGGTACAGGTACAAACATAAAATAAATAAAAAATCACTTGCATGTTTTTTTACACGTACAAACATTAACAAATATCATCATCATCATCATCATTTCAGCCGAAAGACGTCCACTGCTGGACATAGACCTTCCCCAAGTGTCGCCACATTGACCGGTCCCGTGCGACTCGTATTCAGCGGATTCCCGCAACCTTCACCAGGTCATCGGTCCACCTAGTGGGAGGCCTTCCAACGTAACGTCTTCCGGTTCGCGGTCGCCACTCCAGAACTTTTCAGCCCCATCGGCCATCGGTTCTGCGAGCAATGTGCCCTACCCACTGCCACTTAAGCTTGGCAATTCTTTGGGCTACATTGGTAACCTTGGTTCTCTTGCGGATGTCTTTATTTCTGATTCGATCACGCAAGGAAACTCCGAGCATAGCCCTCTCCATTGCCCTTTGGGTGACTTTAAGCCTTCTGATGAGGCCCATTGTGAGCGACCACGTCTCGGTTCCGTATGTGATCATTGGCAAGTACTGGCAACACACACTGGTCGTAGACTTTCGTCTTGAGACACTGCGGTAGGTTGGACGAGACGTTTAAAAAATATAAACTTACATTTTTTTTTTAATTTAAGGTACACGTACGTAGTTATTCTTCATCAGAAGAAGAATCACAACTAATATCTGTTTCATTTTTAGCCATACTAATAATGTCGTTGACGTGTAGTGGAGTGGGATCTCCTTCATACCAAGATTTATCATAGTTGTTATTGGGATGTTATAAATTGCATATCAAATAAATAATCGCCTATCAATACATACTCATCATTTATATTCTTTTTTACATCAAATAACTGACTTCACTACAAATAAACTAAATGTTTAACAAAACTCAAACTGCAGAAAATTCGAAATTATACATCAATATAACATTACTTTTTTCCTCATAATGCAATACAGTTAAATTTATTTTTGTACAAAAATACTACATATATATATACTGACATATAAATACTGACTTCACAGCAAATTTTCCATATTTCTTAGCAAAATAACTATCCCAGTCGCATATTAACCAGTAAGTACAACAAAACCTGTTCATCATATTTGTCTTAATTTTCAAGAAGCCATGCTCGGCAAATTTAATAATTATTATAACAAAAAAATCCTTTTACATTGCATTATTTCTAAAAGCAGAACAAATTAACTGAAAAAAGGTTCGCGGCTTCGCGCGCTTTTTCGTCACTGGAGTGCAGAGTGGCGCGAGCGAGTAAGATAGAGATAGCGCTAGGTCGTGTCGTCGGGAGTTAGCCGTATATTTGCCATTATTTTTGGCATTATTGCCATTTCTTTATAATAGCATTTTTAACCTTAATTTAAATTAAAATATTGCCTTGAAAACTCTATATGTTGTGTTACAAAAGTTAGTGACAGAAACGAATCGCTCCAGAACCGACTCCACGTAGTCTTGTCTGCCCTACCCCTAGAGTGTTATTTAAAATCGCGTAGGCGCGGCGGGGCGAGGGGGCCCGCGAGCTGAGGAGCAGGTGGTTCTAACACTCGCCGCCGCGGCTTTGCCGGCCAGCAGCAAGCCGAAGTCGCGGTGGTGAGCGTTAACCACATCTGCGACGATAATCTCGCATGGGACCGCCGGAGCCCCGCAGCGCCGGAGCCGTGACAGAAACCATGCCTGCTGCATGTTGCATGCTTGCTTGCATGTTGCATGCTTGCTTGCATGCTGCATGTTTGCTTGCATGCTGCATGCTTGCTTGCATGCTCTTTTAGTCACAAGTGTTTCATCCCTCCTCATCATATGTCCTTACCAAGGCAAACGATACCCTTTCAACTGCTCTGTAACTAGCGCCACTTGCATACCTACGTCCTCTACTATACTGAGTTCCTTAATTTATCCATTAATAAATTACAATTTTGTATCTAATTTTATATTTTTTTTGCTGATTTATGTGGTAATTAATAAATAATAAGACGACTGTGACTAATAAAATGCTGTTTTATTTAGAAAAACTGCTGTACATAATATAAAAATAGAAGCAATATTTAAAAGAAAAGATTTAACATGTATAATGTGCATTAAGATTATTAGCTGTGCATTGATGAAAAAGCTTTTGCTTTAGGAAAAATCGCTGTACGCTGCGAAAATAAATTGTAGTGTGTTTAGTGATATTTTGAGTTGAATATTTTGCTGTGCAATCAGTAATTTTGATGGGAATTCGGAATCTTATTGCATAGAAAAAGGATATTTTATGATTTGCGTTTAAATACTACCCTTTAGAACCCATCCGCATTCAATGGGATCATTTAAAAAACAAGATGGTTTTGTAGCATTGCGCCACACTGAGCTCACAAGCAGTGTACTTAGTATGAATTTTGATGTTTGCGTTGTATTTCCATATTTATTTGTCAACATTTCGAAACGAGCCTGATTCACGTCACTTCTTGGCGAAGAATATAACTTGCATGTAGACTTTTGAACTATTTGTATCTTTTCTTTGTTTTAAATGTCCTCTGGACTATTTAAAGATGCAAAAACTTTTCATTAACTTTCTTCTCAATGATTGGGAACGCGACGAACTGAGACCGATTATTGGAATTAAAAAGGCATATATGACAAAAAAAATAACTTCTGTTTTTTTTTAAGAGCTTACAAAACAAATTGCAGAAAATAGAAGAGACGGAGAACTTCTGCGCCCACGAAGAAGCAGATACTCGGCTTATCTTTCATATGTCTAAAATTCAACCTGAAACCAAAGTTCTGGTTAATTGCTCGGACACATATATCTTGGTGATTATAATAGGAATCATTCACCAACTTACAAATTGTTCACAAATTTGGATATCCTTCAATCAGCTTATAGCTGTACCGAATTAGCGCATAAGCTGGGACCTGAGATGTGCAAAGCCTTACCAGCTTCACACGCTTACACTGGTTGTGATTACACATCCTCCTTCAAAAGGAAAAGAAAAATTAAAGCTTTTGGTTTAATAGATGTCGACCAAGATTTTAGAATTGTTTTATGCCAAATGTTAAATGCCGAGTGGATATTGTACTTATAGCTGTTGCCCCAAAACTCAATACTGTATCTAAGCCTAGACTCAACCAAGGCAAAGTAAACCATCCTAAGCTGGGCCAAGATCAGTTCTTTCCTCAGGCTTCTAATTGCGTAGCATGCTGAGCTAACAGACTTCGTTACAGACAATGTCACAACCTTCCAGTTTAACAATGCATTAATATGAACACCTAGAAATTTTACATAGTCAACCACTTCAACTTTGTTGCCACATGACAAAACCTCAAGACTAGCGTTGTTCCGAACGTTCGACTTGCATAGGACACATTTTGTTTTATTTACACTGAGCTTAAGATTGTTTGTACCAAACCAGTGTTCAAAATAAGTTATCGATTTTCAATTCTAAATTATTTAAGTTATTTGCACTATTGCATTAGTGTCATCCGCAAAAATAACGAGCCTAGTGTCTGTAAAACGTTTTTTGATGTACTCAATTAAATCATAAAGGAATAGGATGAAGAAAATTGAACCTAGTACAGATCCCTAAGGTACACCTCGAGATACTGTCATTAAATTGGAGTTTAATATTTTTTGTTCTTCATCCACTACCGACTTTATCTCTACAAATTGACGTCTACTATGCAAATAAGATCGAAATAGCTTCTGAACGTTCTCCCTAATACCGTAATGTTTCGAATTGGCCAGCAAAATTTCATGGTCCACCGTGTTGAAGGCAGAACTAAGATCATACACCTGCTACCTTATGTTTGTCATTTGTCAAGATGGCAAATAACCTCATCGACTAATGCCTCAACAGTTTCAGCGGTTCCCAATGATTTTAGATAGCCAAATTGTTGTCCATTTAAGATGTAATGCATTCGTAAGTGTTTCATAAGGTATCCCTATCCATTTGCCTAAAATTTCAAGACCTAATGTGACTTGGTATACTTGTGTTACTCTTAATTATATTTTCGCATAACATTATTTATAACACATTTGCTCGTAAAGGGTCTCTTATTTCACCAATTTCAATATCGTAATGTATCTCATTACGTACTTGTGCTGTAAAGTAAAATGCACGGTTTATACTTTCTTAAATCTTAGCAAAGAGTTTTTATGTCAGAAAAGTGGTCAACATTTTATGAATAAAATTAACTTTTGGAGATGAAATATAATAAATAAACATTTAATTCTTTAATTTAATTAATTTTGACAATAAATTACAACCATTTATCTTGTAACAAAACACACAAAAATATTAATTTACTTTATTAGTAATACTGGCTGTTTTTTGTGTCTTTGCCTTAAAAAAAGGCGCTGAAGCGCGCGCCTCGCTAATTTGTGAACAAGTAAAAATTATTCCGCGCGCTTTTTCTTTTCGCTGTATTGTTTTTATTTGTTTTATTTATTTCCTCGCAAATATGTTATAAAACGTCGTATGACATACGTGCTCTTTGATAATTACAGCCGCTGCTTTTTTATCGCCCTCGCCTACGGTTTGGGCTAGTAATATCGCCTCGGCTGTAATTTTCATGTACTATTACGCATAACAGCTTTCGCATATTTTTTTAAGCATAATTTCTCTAATCATAATAACGATTAAGCTTACAACATTCTTAAGCATACATTTATTTACGAATCCTGTCCTGTTAAAACATATTTTTATTGGCATAACAAAGAAGCATAATAATTATTAACTCCTAAAATGTAAGGCATACCATAATTGGATAGGGATCCTTTCTTTTTGAATAACGTTCTTTTTTTCCTAATATACTTTGGCATAATTTGTTTTGCCATAATAATACTTTGCCATATATTTTTTTGGCATACAGTTTATGTTGGTATAATTATCTTGAAGGCTAATTTGTTTTTGCATAAATTTAATTCGCATAATATTACTAGGCATAATGACTATTAGCAGAACAGTATTTAGGCATACAATTAATAGAAATAACGGAATTAAAATTGAACCGCTGCAAAACCGACTCCACGTAGTCTTGGCTGCCCTATCCCTAGAGTGTAATCTAAGCCCGCGTAGGCGCGGGGGGGCGACATGCAGCAGGCATGGTTTCTGTCACGGCTCTGGCGCTGCGGGGCTCCGGCGGTCCCACGCGAGCTTATCGTCGCAGATGTGTTTTACGCTCACGACCGCAGCTTCGGCGGCGAGTGTTGCAACCACCTGCTCCTCAACTTGCGGGCCGCCTCGCCCCTGACAAATAATTTTGTTTGTATCGCGCGTTGAGCATATATAGATTAAAAAAAAGTGCGAGTTGTACTCGCGCACTGAGGGTTCCGTTAACTTAACTTTGCTGTGCGATCCCCAGAAACGGCTATTGCACCAACCGCAAATAATAAGTTTGTAATAGTAAAATCACTTTTTTTTTGTTATTAAACTAAGGTGAAACAATTTTCTTGAAATTAACATTAGGTTTCAAGTCTTCATGTATGTGGCCGAGTATATAATCAAAAGTTTCTATGCTTGCCCTCGTATATTCAAAAAACTTGTCGGGATAGTTCCTATATTCATTATACGGAGTGTGAAATTCGCCAAGTTCTCTTCTTCTCTGGTTAACTGGGTGCGCTCCTATTCTTGCCTGAATGATATATTGAGCTAAGAACGCACTTGATTCAAGGCAATACCGTGCCACTTTTGACAGGGCCATTTTAAATATTCTAAATACGTCCACCGCAACGCTCACCGCCGCCGCCGGTCACCGCGGCGACGCCGCCGCCGACGCGCGGACTGTGGCCAGGACCTAATCCCTTTCCTCCTTTCCCAGATTGTCTTCAGCGGCGTCTACGCGCTGCTCGTGTACTTCATGACAGGCCAGCCGATGCGTACGGACCGGGTCCTCATGTTCACGACCATCAACATCCTCACGGTGGTGGTGGCGCAATCCCTCGGCTTGCTCATTGGGGCCACTATGAAGATGGAGACCGGGGTCTACCTGGGAATAGTTACTACAGTCCTTGTAGTACTCTTCTCAGGATTTTTTTTTATCTTCAACGTAATACCCAGCTACCTGCAATGGCTTACTTACCTCAGCTACGTCCGATACGGCTTCGAAGGCGCCATTTTGTCAGTCTACGGCTTCGAAAGAAAAACACTTCACTGCTCCAAAGGCTTCTGCTTCTTCAGGCGGCCTAAATTGTTCCTGATGGAAATTGCTATGCATAAGGCAAATTTCTGGATCGATTTCAGTGTACTATGCGCACTCTTCGTCTTCATTAGGTTAATCTATTATTTTGTTTTAAGATTCAAATTGAGGATGATGCTGGACGATCAGTTTCGTTGCCGATGACTCATTCTTTCAATTTGTTGATTTTGATGGAATCGGAGTTAAGTGAATCTTTGCTTGGTTCCGTTGGGTGTGTGTACCAAATGGATATTAATGAACCATTTCTAGAAAGAAAGAAAGAATTTTCAAAGAAAACTTATTATGTTTAAAGTTGGTTTGAGTTTCGTGATTAAATAAACGACTGTGAATTAAATTTATTGTTTAAATTGATTTCTAAAACCTTGTTGTCCTACACAAAATCAAGACACAACATGCTTCACGATTCTCAGCGCTGAGGGACCGAAATACAAAGTTTTTTTCACAGTTCACACACTGTCAACTCAATGGAATCACAAAATAATCAGACAGAAGACTGGATGCAGAAGGGCTGATCAAGTACCTAACCATAGAGCATTATTTACAAGGTGAATGGGTCTGGACCCGCCGTAGCAAATTCGCATATAGAGGAAGTCATTTGCTAATTATTGGACCCTACTTCAGACTTTTTTGGAAAGATTTTTCTTTTTTAAAAGACTTCTCTTAATTTTTAACCCTAGTTTGAGGGAAGTTCCGAGATATTTTAAACACCAATGTTTATACTAGACTACCAACAAATAATAAAAACTAAAATAATGCAAAAAAAAGTCTGAAAAACTCTCAATACAGTCTAAAAAATTATATATCTCCTAAACTATAAAACTTTGGCTGAGGAAAGTAGGGTTCAATAATTAGTAAATGACCTCCTCTATATGCGAATTTGCTATGGCGGGTCCAGACCCAATCACTAGTAGTAAGGGTAGTGAGGTACCATTAAAGGAGGGCAACATGTTAAGGTGTGTTGAAAAGACACGTTGATTTTGTTTGAAGAGAAATGTCAGTAACACGACAAGAGGCAACACCCTGGTACTTATAGTCACAGTAATTACTTGAGTTGAAGTTATTACTTATGCAAATTAAAGCTAAGTTCTCGCTTATGACAATTCTAACTTCAAGAAATTACTAAACTACGGAATAAAGTCTCTTAAGTTGTTACCTTGACTCATGTACAGTGTACACACTCTTTTGACATATTTAAGAGATAATTGCCGCCATTTACTAGTTAGGGTCAATTCACATCGAGACGCGACGCGACGCGACGCGATGCTTCGTGGACATTTTAATAGAGTGACTCAAAATATAACTTTATTTACTACAACTACACGCGGTGCAACGCGAAATCACTGGCCTCTTCTAAGAGTCGAGAGATTTTTCCTTAGGCGCGCTTGCGACCACTTGAAGGAAAACGTGAGGAAATCGGTGTGTCCTAGAACCAAAACCTGTAAGACGTGTGATATCATCCAAACCAGGCTGGGTTCGTGTAATGGATCACTTCTTACACTTCTTTAGAAAGGAGAACTGCCCCAGCAGTGGGAACATTATAAACCTAATTATCCGTACTCTATAGGTACTAATGAGCCCGGACGCCACCTGTCCTTCTATAACCTTAAATAGCATTATTTAAGGTTATAGAAGGACAGGTGGCGTGCTTTTTGCCAAATTACGTGATTCTAGGTCAACGGGAACTACCTACTATATAGGTTTCCGACCCAAAACCTATAGGGTTTTTTTTTTCTAGTAATTATTTTTATTAGATCAGAACAACTCAAAAGTTAATGTACATTGCACACATAAATATATAAATAATTCTGATTCACGAGATCAAGCTGTAACTAAAGCATTCCTGCTCCATCTTCACATTGAAAGGCCCTGATATGTTTTCGCGTGCCTCTTACTCTCATTGAAACTGCTCTTATAACTGAGATTTGTATTTTAACTTTCAACCAGTACACTATTTGAGAATATGCGTTTCCCCATTTCTCATTAAGCTTTGATGCGGTTTTTTTTTAAGCCTATAGGGTACTTCCGGATGACTTAGAATTGCCAATTTTGGTTAAAATCAAGGTCTTACAGCACAAGTAAAGGGAAAAGTCCGAAAAATTAAAAAGTTGAAAATTAAGATTAATTTTGGTACTTACTTACAAGCGAAAATCTAAATTTTACCATATCTTTTTATCGTGTTGACTCAGGACCTTGCTTTTTATACACTTCATAGGGACTATAGACCTCAGTATATGGTATAAATTTCAACTTGCTCGGTCCATCCGTTCCTGAGAAAATTGGTGGTGACAGACGGATAGACAGACGGACAGACGGACGAGAAAGTGATTTTTTAGGATTCCGTTTTCTCCTTTTGAGGTACGAAACCCTAAAAACCGCCCCAATAGTTTTTTTAGTCACGACTATGTAGGCAGGTTAGGTATCTCGAGTTGCCAAGCATGTCGGATTGGTCAGGACAGTAGGCTTAGCCGAGTTGACAATCTACAATCGTTAACGCTAATAGAAAACTAACCAAATGTATGGGAATGACATCTATCAACGATAAGTCACGTGGTCAAAACAAACGAATGGAAACTTTAAAGTTTAGTCAAAACTGTAAGTTGGCTACGATTTATATGGGATGTAGGGATCACGATTGTAGAAACGAATACATTTCATTCTATCATCTTGATCGATGTAAACTTGTCTACGAAAGTTTATATTCGTTTGTTTTGACCACGTGACTTAACGTTTACGATTGTAGAAAGAGAATCGATACGAATCGTTTGTAACTTGGCTAGGCCTGCAGGTCAGAACGTAAGACTATCCTATATACTTAGAACACTTTAACGAAAGATCAAAATCGAAAGGAATCTGGTATAAAAGTATACAATGTGAGCCTCCTCATATACCTTGGTTCACCGGGTCGAAACTGAATCGAAGCCAAATTGTTGCTGCACATCGATTGCGGTCAGGACATATTCCACTAAACAACTTTGCGTATCTCAAGCGAAAGTCTGACTCTCCAAACTGTGAAGTGTGTGGCAAGATAGAGGATGCACAGCATGTGTTGATGGAATGTGTCCGATATACTAATAAGAGAAATGCAGTTATCAATGCGATGAAATTATCAGTAATGGATGTTGGAGTGTTCCATGGTATTTTAGCTAAGCCTACCTCTGAAGCAGCAAAAATTTTTATATACCTTTTTATTAGATAATAAACTAGATTAAGTTCGTGCGGTTTGAGGTTTTTTATAAGTTAAATTAGTTTAGGAAGTAAGTTAATATTTATAAAAGTACGATGGGATTGACATCGTCGCAATTGTGAACAAAAATCCCTTAAATAAAGAAGAATAAAAAAAAAAAAAAAAAAAATCCTATATACCGTTACCCAATCTACAGTGTGTTGTTTTTCGGACCCGACAAACTTTAAGGGTGGATACTACGAGTAATTATTGAAAGTTCAAAACACACCTAACGGAGCTCATGTAAGTTGATTTCATTTACAATCAGAACTCTTTCACTTAAAATTATGAAAGAAACACCAAAAAAAGTGGCAATTACTTTAATAAAAATGATTTACATAAATTGCAAAATTAAAACCATAAAAAAACAGACATTAGTTCAACATTTGCTCAAAGTGACCTTTCAATAATTCTTGACTGCCTCGACGTACAGATACGGTTTTGATATCATTGTTTAGCTTATTTCAAATACTTTAAAAAAAATACATACCATCAAAGGGGGGCTATTTTCAAAGTAATTCCAGTAAATGTCAATTTTTGCTGTTTTTTTTTGTCAAAAAAACTAGATTAGGTGCTTTTAACTTATTTTATGTAACTTTTTAGCAGTTGTGGATATTTTTATTGGATAGAGATGACTTTTGCGGATAAAAGCATTTTATTTCATGTCCGTAAGGCGTTTAAATCTCAAGATATGATTTTCTATGAAGAAGAAGAAAAATCTAAGTATCTTAAACTTTAAAATGGCCGCCATTTCTAGAATATTGAGATTTGACCCCACATATGGGGGTTTTTTCTCGATGAAATTACTCGTAGAATCCACCCTTAAAGTGTATACTAATATTATAAAGAGGTAAGTTTGTGAGGTTGTAGGGGTAATCTCTGGATCCACTGAACCGATTTTGAAAATTCTTTTATCAATCGAAAGCCACGTTGTGTGTGAGTGTCACATGCTATATTTTTTCAATAGGGGCTGGGGGGAATTAGAGGACAATAAATTTCCACCCGTGCGAAGCCAGGACGGGCCACTAGGTGATAAATAATTTAGGATAGAAGGAAAGTTTCATCAGTTACAAGGGATGCTCCATGGTAGCCCGCGAATTTCAAATTTTCTTACGTTTTTTGCAATTTGCAGGCCAGTGTCAGGTTGTATGTTGATTAAAATATGATTTGACAATTTAACCTTGACGATTTTTTTTATTTTTTTTTTATTTTGCAATGTTTGCTTTGTTTAATGCTGACAGTCTTAATAAGCATTAGCAAATAAGTACTACAAATTGTTTTCTTACATTTTATTTACATGTGTGACCTTAATTAATTATATATTTTTGTCCGTATCTTATAATAGCGTTTAAGTAAATTAGGTATATCATAATATATTAACTCATACTTACTAACTCATACTTTTATGTTAAATATTGTTAAGAAATGTATTGTCCAAATAGTATTTATTAGAAAAATGCCGCCTGTGATTCAGGTTTAACCTAGTACAGGCATCGTAGTTTGTTATACCAACATTATTTCTAGAATTTGAATTGTATTTTTTGTGCTAATTCTATTTTTGAATAAATATATTATTATTATTATTATTTGCGGCTGTAAGGCGTGTGTAGTTACAGAATTATAATCATTAAAATCATCAATACAACCCTCTGAGTTCATGTAACTGTCAAGAATGACTATTTCATGAAAAAGTAATTCTTGACAGTTCATGTAACTGTCAAGAATAACTGAATATGAATGTTTGATGATTTTAATGATTATAATTCTGTAACTACACTCGAGAGCAATGAATCCGGGTCACTTAAAGAATGTTAAAAATCTCGGAAACTAAAAATGATAGGTTAATGCAATAAATTGTATTTAATAGACAATGTAATACTCCTTAAATGAAAGTAAAAAAAATATGAGTCACCATACATTTTATAAACACAAAATTACATAAAGAAAAAAACTGCTGATCTCTCCTTAAAACAAAAATAGGAAACATGAAATTTTTGAACTTTATTACGATTTTCTTGAATTTTAATACTTCGTATTGCCTCCTCGTGCTTCCATTACTGCGTTTACGCGGTTTGGCATGCTGTACACCAAGTTCCTTAGATTTTGGGGAATATTCTCCCATTCCTCTGTGAGAGCAATTTTGAGCTCACGAAGCGTGATTGGGGGAGGGTTTCGTTGTTTTACGCATCTGCCTAGCTCGTCCCAAGCATGCTCGATCGGGTTGATATCCGGGCTGCGCGCTGGCCACTCCATACGAGTAATGTTCATCTCTTGAAGGTAGTCATTCACAATCCTACCTGTATGAGGTCGGGCATTGTCATGCATAAATATAGCATCCTCACCTAAATTGACCATAAATGGACCAACGTGATCATTGAGGATTTCTTCCACATATCTTACGCTAGTTAAAGAGCCGTTTTCTATGATCACCAGCTCTGTGCGACTTTCAGAAGAAATTCCGGCCCACACAAGTACAGACCCACCACCGTAGGCTACTTTTTCTTCGATGCATGCTTGCTTGAATCTTTCCCCTGGTCTTCGATACACTCTGTGTCTTCCATCGTGCTTGTAGAGCATAAATTTTGATTCGTCGGAGAACATAACTTTTGACCAATCTTCAATACTCCAATTTACGTGGCTCTGGGCATATCTTAGTCTTGAAATACGATGCCCACGCTCCAGTTTAGGGCCGTTTGCAGGTCTAAGGGGTTTTAAGTTAGATTCAGCAAGCCGACGTCTTACTGTCCATGCACTTGGGTTACTTCCTCCGAGGCGTCGAAACTGATTTGTGAGTTCAGTTCCTGTGAGAAAGCGATTTCGAAGCATGGTGTTCACCAAGTATCGGTCTTCTCGTGCTGTGGTACACCTGGTTCTGCCCGTTCCTGGTCTGCGTAGGTTAGAACCAGTTTCTTCGTAACGTCGGAGAACTCTTTGTACTGTTGACAGCGACACACCGACAGTCCTGGCTGTATCGCGCTGACTCCGGCCGGTTTCCAGCATTGTAAGTATTCTGGTGCATTCTTCAGGCGTAAGCGACATAATTTCAGCTTGAATAATGAATATAGAGCACTATCAACATGGTTTATGTACCCACATAAATGACAGATTACAAACAAAAGCAAAACCAAATGCTGTAATTTCGTAGTTCCATCTTCGAAAGTGGCCCTTTTTCAAATTTGATTTTTTTATGATATAACTATACAATAACTAAGAAGTTTTAATACCTTCATTTAAGGAGTATTACATTGTCTATTAAATATAATTTATTGCATTAACCTAGCATTTTTAGTTTCCGAGATTTTTAGGATTCTTTAAGTGACCCGGATTCATTGCTCTCGAGTGTACATACGTCTTACATCCGCGAATCATATTTTAATCAACATACAACCTGACACTGTCCTGCAAATTGCAAAAAACCTAAGAAATTTTAATTTCGCCGGTTACCGTGGAGCTTCCACCTTAAGATAAATACTACCTATGATTATTTCTTACGCTTGTTTCTTCCATTCCCATCGTATTTATAACACATTGGCTGATGCATACACTAAGGGTTGCTGATGATTCTCAAGACCCACTACAGGGGCTACCCACCGTGTACACTGACTTAGGGATAAGTCCTTCTATGAGTAGCTCCGTATGAGTTCGAAAGTAATAGTGAATACTCGAAAAGGATACGTGAGTTAAACCACACAACATTATATCCCTAAGTTCGAAACGAAAATTTAGGACATTATTGAAAGCGAAATCACAGCCTGAAAGCCCAGTATTTAGGTCAGTGTTGTCATTGCCGTTTATTATATTACAAACACTTTTATATCTTTCGTTGTAAGTTGATTGCCAAGTGCTCGGGGTTTAATGGTGTCATTAGAAGTCTTGTGATGAAAGTTGTTACTTTTTTTTTCTTTTTGACGTGATAACGTCTTATAAATCGATAAACACCGGCTGCACGCACGAAAAAGTGTCACACCGTTCCGCGTGCCTGTCGATCAACGCCCAGCCCAAACCCTTGGACCTGGAAAACTGAAATTTTGCACAGTGGTTTCCTTTATAATGTTGACAAGGACTGAGGAAAGATTTTTCGAAATTCAACCTCTAATCCCGAGTTAAATAGGGATGAAAGTTAGGATCTTAAATTTGATAATTCGACCCCAAAAGAGTTAAAAAAAGGGGATGAAGTTGTGTATATGTGTAGATGTAGTCCTTAATTTTCGAAGTAAAAGTCACAAAATTTATTTTCTAGGCGTATGGTTGGAAGCTTACGCAACGGTGTTGTTAGAATTTCAATCCTTAAGGGGGTGAAAAGGGGGATGTTTTTTTTTTTTAAGTTAAAATCACTAATATCACGAAAAATTACGTAATCACGTAAAATTGTCGTCCGTAAACCGACTTTACAGACAACAATTTTTTAGTGTTTCCAAAGGGTAAAAATGGGACCCTATTACTACTCAGTTAGCGTCTCGCGCTTGTCTCGTGTGCACGCTCGCACCTACTACCTCTCGTTCTTACTCAACTCAGAATAGTGATTCCAAGTTTCGATAATCGTTGTCGATAAAATGTGTTTCGACCATAGCCCCTGGTACTAATGGAAAGATACCTGCAAAGATCGGACTCAAGCAGTAGTCTCAATTCCAAGAGACCAGCGACTGAAAATGTGGATGATTGGCGTACGCCAAAGCGACCAGCTGTCGCAAAACACGCCAAGTTCGATAGCACCCGAGACATTCCAACACACAACAATTTTTAAGAACTTCCCGTAGATGGAGTCGCCAAGACCGCTAGCAATGAATTTTACCTTAAAGCGACCACCAAAGTCAAGAAAACCGGTCACATTCCTCCTATTATCGTGGATATGAAGACCAACTGGACCCATGAGGCTTTAAAGGATAAAATTTCTGAGTTTTCGAACCAATATCACCTACAATACAGAAATGGAGGCAAGGTTGCCATTTTATGCCACACTGCTGAAGGCCACCGGTCAGTTAAGGATGGTCTTCGTCATCAAGATGCTTCCTTTGTAACCTTTACCCGGAAGGATGAAAAAATGCCAAAATCAGTGATTCGTGGACTTCCGGCCTATGTCGAACAAGAACTACCGGAAGAGCTGGAAAAAATCGGTTTCACCGGTGCATCAGTAAAACCCCTTAAGTCCCGCAGTGGATTGGATAATCCCTGTCCTCCCTTTCTAGTACAGCTACCAGCAGGAGCTGATATTACAAAATTTCGGCAAATAAGGTACCTGTGTAATTGTGTGGTGTCTGTCAGCAAGTTCAAGCCAAACCGAGCTTATAGCACCCAATGCTTTCGCTGCCAAGAGTTTGGTCACGCATCCCACAACTGCAACAGGCCTCCTCGCTGCGTGAAATGTGTTGCTCCTCACGCGACTGCCTCGTGTACCAAGTCCGACCGCACTGAGCCTGCGCAATGCTGTAATTGCAATGAAGATCATCCCGCGAATTATAGCAAGTGCAGTGTCCGAATAGCATATCTGGCCAGCATCGAGAAAAAGAAGGCTTTAGAACGCAAGCCCGTACCTTCAATGATGGCTACGAAATCTACGCTGGTTCTGCCAAATCTGATGCATCCGACGTTGCAACCAACATTAACTTCAAATCAGAGATCCTGGCCTACTGTAGGAATTCGCGACACAACAGTGATTAAAAATCAGGTTCCCATAGACCATCCTACGACTGACTCAAATGATGAAACTACAAAGGAGATGTTTGAAATCTTACTAACATTAAAAAACATAAAGTCACAATTTGCTGCTTGCACGTCTTGGTTGGACAAGGTCATGCTGGTTCTCTCCCATCTTGGTAAATATGTCTGATTCTGCAGAACTCCGATTATTATCCTGGAACTCCGATGGAGTACGTTTGAAGATCCATGAGCTACTCGATTTGGCAGTAAGCGTTCTATCTGTTGATATTATTGGTATTTGTGAAACTAGAATAACCCCAAATTCAATGTTAGTTACACCTGGCTTTACCTGTTATCGCCAAGACAAACATCTTACTGGCCGTGGGCAAGGAGTTGCTATTCTTGTAAGAAATAATCTTACTCATTCGGTCTTAACTCTTCCAAACACTAAAAATATTGAAGTTGTTGGTATCACTGTCAAAATATCAGGAATTGATCATATTGTGTTGTCTATTTACCAGTCACCCAATCTGCCATTGCTTCGTAGTGACCTTGAGTTATTGTTCGGCTTGGGTTCCCATGTTGTTATCATGGGAGACTTTAATGCCAACCACTCACACTGGCTCAGTAGCTACACTAACACGCGAGGCAGAGTTCTTTTCAAACACATGCTTGAATCCGACTACGTTATACACAGTCCTAGTCTACCTACCCAAGTGAACTATTGCCCCAATCGCAAACCAACGCGCCCAGACCTGGTGTTGTCCTTGAATGTAGGCTGCATTAGTGATATCGAAACGATTATAGCATTGTCATCAAACCATTACCCCATATTCTTTACCATTGGAGGCTTCTCGAGTCGCAAGGTAAAAACCCAGTTCTTTAAAATTCACTGCGCCAATTAGAGTAAAGGTTTAGCAATACCCCTACCAAGCTACCCAGATATATTAAAAAACTAATTCGGTACATAAACTACTTGCGTCGTATTGAACAGAAACTGCCCAGTGGTTACCTTAGAAGGCTTAACCGTAGTAATATAAACACTCTACAAGCTCTCATAAACACAAATATCCGTAACCATCTTGATAACGTCTGGAATGCCAAACTGGCTAAAGTCGATAACCCCAGTCAAGATATCTGGCGTGTAACTAAATCCCTCAAACCTAGATCTGCGAACATACCTCCACTTAAGCTTTCCAATGGGTCTCTGACGACTACCGAGGCTGAACAATGTAACGCGTTGGCTAAAGCCTTTTATGAAAATATGAGCCTTACCACTAACTGGGTTTGTGACTCTGAACTTGAGTCTGAGGTATCAAAATCCATGTCGGTCATTAATAATTATAATTTTGCTTCTGGTTTAATAAAGCCGGTTAGGCCTTTTGAGATCCGTAAAACGCTGACTATGCTTAAATCCCGTAAATCTGCAAGTCATGACGCGATCCATAATGTACTGTTAAAAAACTTGCCACAGAAAGCGATAGTTTACATTACAAAAATCTTTAATGGCTGCTTTGGCCTGGGCTATTTTCCTAAGATCTGGAAAAAAGCAAAAATAATACCACTTAAAAAACCTGGAAAAGACAGTACTTCACCAACAAATTACCGCCCTATAAGTCTGCTACCGTCTATTGGCAAAATGTTTGAGTCTGTAATTTACTCAAGACTATTGCAGGCCACTGGGCAGTTTCTGATCCAACAGCAGTTTGGGTTTCGTGCTACTCACTCAACTACCCAACAACTGGCTAGGGTGTGCGAGCATATTTCCCATCACCTAAATCTCAAGCAATCCACTGGTATGTTTCTGCTGGATATCGAAAAAGCATTCGACACTGTGTGGCACGAAGGCCTGCTACACAAGTTGCTCACTCTTGACGTGCCTATGCCCCTCATTAAACTTTTACAATCGTACCTTGCGGATCGGAAATTCCAAGTACACATCGGTAACACCATTTCATCACCACACAGTATCCCAGCTGGCGTTCCGCAGGGCTCTATTGTAGGACCCTATTTATTTCTCATTTTTGTTAATGATATCCCTATTCAGCCTCGAACGAAATTAGCTTGTTTCGCTGACGATACTGCGTCTTATACCTCTTCTGACGATACCGATTTAATTATAGGTCGCCTACAATATTCTATTGATTTGCTTCAGGACTATTTGAAGAAATGGAAACTTAAAATAAATGAAAATAAGACTGAAGCAATATTTTTCTCTCGTGCTAGGCAACCCCCCACAAGAACCTTAAAAATAGCAGGCCATAAAGTTCCTTGGAAAGCATCTGTGCGTTATCTTGGGGTCAGAATGGACAACCGCCTAAACTGGTCCAAACATATTGCTGACTTACGTTTGAAGGGCGCCCAAGCCCTTGGTGCTTTAAACCCCATAATGAACCGCAAAAGCAAATTAAGTAGCGGTACTAAATTGAGGATTTATACTACACTTGTCCGTCCGTGTATAACGTATGCTTGTCCTGTTTGGAGTGGCACATGTCTTTCCAACCATCACCTACTACAAGTTATACAAAATAAAGCTGTAAAAATATCCTACAATACTAAGTTTAAGACAAATCTTCAGAAGTTACATAAACCATTAAACTTCCTTTGTTATTTAATTATGTTTTTAAGGTTTCACTAAAATTTTATAATAAGAACAAAATCAATACTATCAACCCGTTGATTTCAAATCTATGTTCATCAACAGTAGACAAATTACCGTATATCGATAGATACGGCACTTACCGCCTACCACATCACTACCTTTTGTTTCCACCGACCGAGGTGCGGGTGACCAGCGACTTGACCCCTGAGTCGCACAATACTATCCCGGCCACGGTCGCTAATACGCAAGAGCGCGGGCGGCAGGGAGGCTCCGTCCGCTGATAGTTGACTGGTCGCGCGTTTGCTTGTGTTTACATACGTAGACTGCGTGATTTAACTTTTTCGTCTTACCTACCTACATGCAAGCAGTTAATTGTGACTAACTAAATAATTGAGACTTTTGTTATATTGTTGTGCGTTAATATTATGTTATTACTATTTTAGACTATCTATGTTTTAAAAGCTTTGAAAGGCGAATTGTTAGCCTAATAAAGTGTTTTAATTTTTAGTGTGTTAATGTAGCTTAGGGTAAGTGCATTTTGTGATTATTATTTGATGGTAAATAAAGATATTTGAAAATGAAAAAATGACAGACAACAATTTTTTAGTGTTTCCAAAGGGTAAAAATGGGACCCTATTACTAAAACTTCGCTGTCCGTCCGTCTGTCTGTCACTAGGCTGTATCTCATGAACCGTGATAGCTAGACAGTTGAAATTTTGACAGATGCTGTATTTCTGTTCCCGCTTTAACAACAAATTTTAAAAACAGAATAAAATAAATAATTAAGGGGGCTACCGTACAATAAACGTGACTTTTTTACCGTTTTGTTTTGTGTTGTATAGATAATGGTACGGAACCCTTCGTGCGCGAGTCCAACTCGCACTTGGCCGGTTTTTTTTAATTAAAAAATGGGCCTGCTCTTGCGCTCGATCACGCCCGCGCGAAAGCTATGGATGAGGTCTATGATTGAACAAGCGTACCCAGAAGATGCCTGTTCACTCTTGCTTTGAAGGCAGACGGGTTAAATGTGGGTGGAAACACGGCGATCGCCGAAATATTGTCAAGAATATAATTTTAGATTGTGTCGACATAAATGTTTTAAAAATGTTTCAAACTGATTGTCTTTTCGTAGGCTAGCAATATAATTTGTTTCTGAAGAATACTTACTTACTTAGGTTTTGCGTCGATGCAATTGTTTTCAGTTTATTTAGATCCATTTCATGTTTATAAATGTGAACGAAAGTACTAGGTTTCATAAGACGTTTTACAATAATATTTCGAAACAAAGTTAAAAATAGATAATGTTTTTACTCTAGTTACATTTACACCTTTCTCTAACATAAATGTTATGCTTCTGTGTCGTGATGTCAGAATATAATTGAATGGAACTCATCCATTACGCGAATTGCGATTTCACCCTTGGTTCGTATTCCGCAAACAATGATATTGAGTAGTGACCTATTAATAATGTTATCGTTTTAACTAAGAGTATCATGACATACAAAATATATTAATTAGTTTAAAGTTGATGTTATTTGTCAGCGGTTGTGTTAAGATTTGCTCTCTGAAAATCTTTACTGCATTTCAGAATAAAATGTGTCTTAGTCAATGTTAGATTCTGTGTAACGGTGTTCTTTCTAACTATGTTTTCTGTCACATTTGATAACTTTTCCAGAGTCAGGTATTCTTTAATATACATTTTTTGATACTTCTGTAAACCGTTTCGCGAAACCAACAGGCGTTGGCAGTAGTCCAACGTGTTGTAAAAATTAATTACTGAATGACTGACATGACAGCACTTTCTGCTTCAAATTTTGTAATAAAACACTGCTGTGTTTGGAACAAAGTTATTCGCAATATCACAACGCAGAACACGGGACCGTAGCAATGGTGTTACCATATTCAAGAGAATTTGGCCTTTCTATCTTTATAAAATACTAGCGGACGTCACGCGGTTTCACCCGCGTAGTTCCCGTTCCCGTGAGAGTAAGGGTATAAAATATAGCCTATGTTACTCAGTAAAAACGTAGCTCTAATGGTGAAAGAATTTTTGAAATCGGCGCAGTAGTTTTTGAGTTTAATATTTAGACGTTCTTTTTTCGTAATAGTTTGTTATTTTTCGTTGTACTAGTCTTCTCGAAATACTAGGGTATTTTTATTGCCAGTGCCCAATTGTAATTGCATCATGTTTTGAATAACTGATTCATGTGGCTAGCTCCTATTACATGAAACTTAAATGGAGCTGAATTGTGGACGTACTAATAGCACAGAATACATAAGTACAAGTACAGAAGATTCACTCTGCAAAATCATTTAAATAAATAGTGATTTTAACTAACTAAAGTGCAATTCAGGTCACTTAGCTCTAACTATTGCCTACAGTTAGATATATTCACCTTTAAGTTGTCTCTCTACAGGGTAGAATTTTTCAAAGCCACCTGGAGGGAAAGTGATGTAAATACTGGAGGCGGTAATGACTATACGGCATACGGTAATGTGCACCTACGTTGTTTATGAAATTAAATATTTCTTTTAGGTTTTAGTTACGAGGACACGGTGGCGCACACTGTGGAGGTGTGCCCCGCTTGGGCGGAGCACCGCCGTGTCCTCGAAGCGGCGATCGGCGGCGGCGACCTCTCGCTCCCGGCCCTGGTTCAATCCATGGTCCGGAGCTAGACGGAATGGGACGCCGTCACTTCCTTCTGCGAAGCAGACATGCAAGCGAAGGAGGTGGCGGCGGATCGTGATAGGGAGAGATCCACACGTCCGGGCCGCCGCGGGAGACGCCCCGGGCGTCGGGGGCTACGTGGTGGCTTCCGGCCACCGTAGGCGCGGGCCTGTGGTTGGGGAGCTATGGGCTAGCTCGCCGTCCGTCCGTCTCATGACGACAGGCCGTGTCGACGGCGCGTTCGTGTACCACGCGCGCCTCAAAGAGAGTCAGCAATAAGAAAGAGGTCCGCAAGGGCCGACGAGTGCCGGGGCTGCGGGACTATTCGAAAGAGATACCGTGGCCCCGGAACACAAAGGGCGATGAAAGAACATGGATGGGTTTTAGTCAATAAAAGTCTGACACTCCCTCCTGCTCCGCCCAGAGCGGGAGGAGTCATTTGATGATTTCCATTCCAAAAAAAAAAGTGTTTAGTTACAACGCCGCCTGTTCAAGTACTTGACGATGTTTTTGTAAGATTAGAATCATAATTAATCAGCTACGGGTTTATTATAAACCGTCAAACGAGGACTAAAAGTGTTGATTCTGGTTTTAGGTACTTTGGGAATAAGTTTTTTAATTTTTTTTTACGCGCCTATTTTGATTTTCTTTATTATTTGCCATCATCGTCATCCCCCCTGCCCTTGTCCCATGTTACTCGGGGTCGGCGCTACGCGTTTTTTTCTTCCATTCTCCCCTGAATACCGTCATGCAATCATTTACACCTGTTTCCCTGATATCATTCCTCACAAAATCCATCCAAATTTATATACATCACTCTTATAGTCACATGCGATTCTTTCCTCCTCATCACATGTCCATACCATGACAGTCGATTCCCTTTCAAGTTTTCTGTAACTGGCGCAACTTTTAAGCTACCTCTAATATACTCGTTCCTTACCTTATCCATTCTTGTCACACCACACATACACCTCAACATTCTCATCTCCGCTACGAGTTAGCGTAACACTGGTCAGTTTCCTTACTCGTCAATTTCACTAATTCACCAGTTTACTCATTAGACAGTTTCTGAATTCGCCAATTTCCTTATTTGCCAGTTTCACTAAGTTGTCAATTTCCCTATTAAGTTGTTTTCCTGGTTTGCAAGTTTCCTTGTTCGTCAGTTAGTTTAGATTGTCAGTTTTGCTATTTCGTCATGTTCTTAAACCCGTTACTTTCCCTGTTCGCAAATTTTCTTGTTCGTCAGTTAGTTTAGATTGGGTTTAACTTCCTTCGTGTCATGTCATATATTAATGTAAATACCTATGACATTCCTTTTTAAGTTATTACCCGATTACGTAAGTACAGAAAATTAATTTCAGCGTTTGTTTTTATCACTAGGCGTTAAAAAGGAGGTTGAATGGAGAGCAAGTATTTTTTCTGGTGACTTGAAATTTCGTACAAAAACACTTTGTTAGTTTCTTTGCGTTATTATTTCGCTTGACGGAAAAATATATATAGTTGAATTTAACATTTTATTTATTGCTTTACGTTGTACATGAGGTCTTAAGGATACAGAAGGTATGTTTTGTTAGTTTAGAAGTATAAAAAAAATCTTTATTTCATCGTGCTAAATTGAATGAAAAACAATACACAAACTGTCCCTAACTGTACCTAATTGTGGAAATTTGACTTATTCCCTATCTGATATGATAACGGTTTGATAATAATCTCAGTTGAATACCTACGGCTTAATTTTTACTTAACGTTTGATATTCTTAACTACATTTGCCACCCTAATTGTTTTTGTCACTGACTGTACCAATAACATAACATATTTAAATATAATCAAATAACAGCCTAGCAAAACTAGTGAGCGAGGAAACTGAAGAATTTCGAAAACAGTAAACTGGCAAAATTGTCTACCTAGCGTAACTGACGAATAGGTAAACCGTTCGATTAGCGAAGCTGACAAATAACGAAACTAGCGGATCGCAATACTGGCAATTTCACGAAACTGTCATTGAGGCAAAACTAGCAAAGGAGGAAACTGACGAATCAGGAAAATGCCTAACTAGGGCAATTGTCAACCTACCGAAATTGTCTAATGAGTAAACTGGTGAGTTAGTGAAATTGACGAGTAAGGAAACTGGCCAGTGTTACGCTAACTCTCCGCTACATGCAATCTTTTTTCACCCATCTTCTTCACAGCCTTATTATTTGCCATGATCTACTTTTTATTGTTTATTAAATAAAGAACAAAACAAAATATATACAGAGAAACATCACAAAAACCTCAATAGGTTTGTCCGGATGTTGAGACACTTATAAGCTATCTTAATACTAACGTCGCAAACTATCACTTTTAATTTATGGTTAACACATAGTTTGAGTCTACTACTGGTGCCATTTCATTTTTTCCTAAATTGATCATTTTTGGAACTATTCCTTTTCGCTTTAATGTTTTACAAAGGATCGCAGATTAACTACTAACCGGCGCAACAGCCATGACAGGTCTTCCAAAAATACCCAACAAGTATGGAGATCAGAAGAAGCCGATGGCCTCACTCACACACTTGCCCAAACGTCCTCCGGTAGACATCGAGTTCTGAGACCTGTCATACTGGTACCGGTAGACATCGAGTTCTGAGACCTGTCAGCGAGGGAAGGAAAAGGGACGCTTAAAGCTTAAGGGAAGCTATAAAGCTTTGTTCAAATGCATAAATAGCACATTTAGATCTGGTGAACTTACGGCCATCATGGGACCATCTGGAGCTGGGAAGAGTACGCTTATGAACATCTTAGCGGGATACAAGTAAGTGTTTGTTTTATCTTTGGTGTTTGATCCCGTTATAAATAAATAACTTTTTGAATTATGTCAATGTCAGTAAAAATAAGAAACATTTAATTTGTTTTTAGTGCGATATTGATTGACACATGTTCTTAGGATGACCTCAAGTTTATTAAGATAAACTTGAGGTCATCCTAAGAACATGTGTACACAAAAAGTTGAATATTGTCATAAATCTTTGTGGGAGAAAACTAGGATATAAAGATTCATATCCTTGTTTATGAGAAGGTGCCTATCCCTAAGTACAAAGTGTCCGCCCATCTTCCAGAAAGCCTGAATACCCCTATTACTCACAATGTATGGAGCTGATACTATCATGGAAAAACAAGTAACTTACAATTGACCACATGGTGAAACATTACCTACCTCAACAGGCGAACACGGAGACTGGGTGCACAAGCTGGTGATGGCAGTCAACAAAGGCAACTGCGGCCGGGGCCAGTCCTCATCGTCATCATCATCGTCCTCCGTACCTCAGAACTTGAACTACAATAACCAGACTAGCAAGAACAAAGCTCAGAAGGCGGAGCAACAGGCACTTGCCATTGTGATAGGTAAGAAATAATAAAAGAAAGACGCGTCTAAAATTGTTTGTGGAAAATCATTTGTAGCAACGCTGGTTTATACAGAGATTCAGATTTAGCATGATTAAGAATTTGTTGCAAGCGAACAAAAACACACACAAACACACCTCAAACCTCGCACCACCTGCACCACATCACTCCTCGATTCCAGTGAAAACTTTACGAAGAAACTCATCAAGACCGGCCTCCCCACTTCAGGGTGGAAGCTTATTGAAACGTATCTTTAGAAGCATTTTGCGAGATCAGATGTTGACACACTTATGGCTCTGTTCTCAAACGGTGGTTGGGCTGCTGATCGGGTTCCTGTATTATGATCGGGAGAGATGCCGCGAAAGTGATGAGCAATGCTGGATGTATATTCTTTACTGTGATGTTCACTATGTTTACTGCTATGATGCCTACTATTCTTGAATTGCATAGTCACCGAATTGTTGCAGAATAAAGGTGGACCAAGTACAGCCCCTCGGTGATATCCCGTTATCATAAGATCCATCCTTTGATAACCTAACTAAATACACCTAGTTGAGAAACCGACATTTTCAATGCGTCTAACAGTTTTATTTTAACGATTGTGTTTTTTTCCTTGCTTACAGTTCCTACTGAGATGAGTGTATTTATGAGAGAGCATTTGAACTACTGGTACTCGCTGAAAGCCTTCTACTTCCCTAAAACTATAGCGGATCTACCGTTCCAGGTAAATGTGAAAAAAAACCTAACATAGTTAAAGTATGGAAGAAAATAATGTTTTGCCCCGACGCCGGATACTTCTTCTTCTTAGCGTGTCGATGGCAAATTTTTATTAAATATGTTTGGCCCAAAATTCAGCTACGCGAACTCCGCTCGCTGATGCAGTCATAAGATCGTCAAGTGTGCAGGTGTCAGGGCATGCGGCGCAAGATGAAAGATGGGCCGTTGTCTGTGGCAAACACCGCATACACATTTGGGATCTGAGCCGTCCATGAACCCCCATCTGAGGAGGTTGTCTTTACTGCGGCCGACCTGGGTTCGGAGTCTATTCAGAGATTTCCAAGTTGGCCACGGCAAAGCATATCATAGCATATCATACCAGGCGGAAGGCTTTCAGACGGTTCGATGAAGCCGTCAGGGGGCTTAAACAACTTCCGCCAGAGATCACATCTCGCTGTGGAGGCATTGCTATTAGCTGGGCTAGCTGGGCCGACCCACCCAAAAAAGCTTTTACGGCTTTTCAGCCTCTGCGGCACTGGATCATAACTGTGTATTGGGTGGCGTGCGTCAGCTTGTAGTTTCGTCCTCTCGGTGCGGCTGGCTATGGTCCTACAAACTTTTGGAGGCGCAATCCCAGTTAGTGGATACAGCATTCGTACCGGGGTCGGTTTAAGGCATCCACTAATAATCCGGCACGTCTCATTTAGAGCTGTATCCACTAGGTTGGCGTGGGCAGAACGGTCCCATACTGGGCAAGCGTATTCGCCAGCGGAGAAGCAGAGCGCCATTCCAGTTGTTCGCAGAACTTGAGGAGACGCCCCCCATTTGGTACATGTAAGGCGGCGCAGCAAGTTATTTCTGGCATGCACCTTCATTTTTATTGTTTGACAATTCTTTTTGTACTAAATATTACAAAGACAAAAAATCTATGGGCAACATAGTCCTAGTGTCAAAATGTACAAATTGCCTAGTGCCAAATGTCACTTTTCCCAAATGCCGCTATGATAGAATACATTAAAGCTGTAATGTTCAATTGTACAAATTGCCTAGTGCCAATGTGTCATTCAGGAAGTTGCCGTCGGCAATGATTATCTAGAGTAAAACAAAAAAAACTGACTTAGGTTCGTTTACGCTCACCACCGTATACATAAATTGGTATATCCAATCAGGGTTTGTCTAACATTTTATGGGTTACTAGGAGTTGATAATACTTTGCCATTTTTTTTTGGCATACAGTTTATGTTGGCATAATTATCTTCAAGGCTAATTTGTTTTGGCATAAATTGATTTCACATAATGTTACTAGGCATAATGATTATTAGCATAAAAGTATTTATGCATAAAATTAATAGAAATAACTGAATCAAATTTGAGTTATTTTTACGCAATTATTTTGAATTAAATATTCATTACGTTGTGCTACAAAAGTTAGTGACACAAACGAATCGCTGTAAAACCGACTCCACGTAGTCTTGTCTGCCCTACCCCTAGGGTGTAATCTGAGCCCGCGTTGGCGCGGAGGGGCGAGGCGGCCCGCAAGCTGAGGAGCAGGTGGTTTTAACGTGGTGAGCGTAAAACACATCTGCGACGATAAGCTCGCGTGGGACCGAGCGCCGCAGCGCCGGAGCCGTGACAGAAACCATACCTGCTGCATGTTGCATACTGCATGCTAGCTTGCTGCATGCTTGTTTGCTGCAGGCTTGCTTGCATGCATGATGTTTGCTTGTTTACATATTTGCATGCGGCATGCTTGCTGCATGCAAGCTGTATGCTTGTTTGTATGCTTCTTACAGGGGAAAAAACCCACATGTTCACAATCAACTATGTTCAACAGAAATGTGTTATGTATTACCTGCTTCTGGGGAAGGTTTTTTTCCAATCATCGAAATAAATTTGTATATCCAAGGTAACTAATATTAATCTTCTTTTCCAGATTGTCTTCAGCGGCGTCTATGTGATGATAGTGTACTTCATGACAAGCCAGCCGATGCAGACGGACCTGGGCCTCATGTTCACGACCATCAATATCCTCACGGCCCTAGTGGCGCAATCCCTCGGCTTGCTCATCGGGGCCGCTATGAAGATCAAGACCGGGGTCTACCTGGGAACAGTTACTACAATCCCTGTTGTAGAGTACTCTTCTCAGGATTCTTTGTTAACTTCAACGCAATACCTAGCTACCTGCAATGGCTTACTTACCGCAGCTACGTTCGATACGGATTCGAAGTCGCCATGTTGTCAGTCTACGGCTTCGGAAGAGAAAAACTTCACTGCTCCGAAGCCTACTGCCACTTCAGGAATCCTTACTCGTTTCTGAAGGAAATGACTATGGATAAGGCTAATTTGTGGATGGATGTCAGCGCACTATGCGGGCTGTACTAGTGGGCTGATGGAAACTACTTTTACTATCTTCATGATATTGACGAGATTCATCTATTTATAATATTTTGCATCTCTCTAATAACATAAAACCTTTTAATAGTATCATCCTTTTTTTGTAAATACTCTTTTCTATTATTTACTTTAAAAAGATTTTTTTTTAAATTTGCCTGAAATAAAAGCTCCTTCACTCTTCTGTTTTTCTTTGTGTATCCGGCTCGAAGGACCACGTATTTTCATAAATAATTAGTGATCCAATCACTTTAAACAGAGATTCAGAGTTAGCATGAATTCATCAGAAAATTTGCTGCAGGCAATAAATGGTGTAGTCGTACGATATACTAAAACAAATTCATGCAACACTACTCTAGATATCGAGGTAAAACTATTGAGTTGATGCCAGATAGTTTGATCCAGCAATGACCAAAGACAAGCATTGGAAGACCATTGCAAGAGGTACTTAAGTAAAAAAAAAATTCAAGAATTTCATTCTTAGTTTTATATTTCTAGAAAATCATTGTTCAAGCTTATGAACGCACCTTTCACCACGTCATCTTATTTAACCAATGATGACCGCGTATCACGTCATGAAGAGCGAATCGCGTTGCTTTTTGTAACCAATCGCAATGCTCCATGTACACAGTTAGTTTTAAGTTTTAACTACAATTTTTATACTACTTCACTTTACGCATTGTTCAAGAATAGATCAATTTGATATCCCCGCGTTTTTATTGAAGTAAAGAAGAAGTCGCCCTGAATCCTATATAGCTAGAAATAGCAAACATAATTTGGTCCTTCGAGCCGCACATCAGCGATCAAGATTTTGGATATACGCTACGACAACGGTTGGGCATTCATCGACGCAAGATCCCTGTCAATTATCATCAGCAGCATCCCAGAGCATTTGGTGAGACGAGCTAACCAGAATACCCAAAACCTGTCCATCCCCTGTGTGTTCTGGGTTTTTAAGACGACCCACTGACTCTAAATTCCAGTGCTGAGCCACCTCTGCGTGACCTGTGCATGACCGCTACGTGTCGGTTGTCTACTTCACGTTCAAACCAGGGTTATCAAGGTAAAGCCGAAGCTTCAATCATCGCTTCAGCTGCTGTAACTATCGCGCACCCGTTTAATCGTGAGTACTTCCACACAATTCCAGAATGACTAACACTTATAGGGAGAAAAGCTTTAGCAGTCGGTGGCAAAGAAACTGAATCAAACACACAAATGCCATCGACTTCTGAACGTAAAGTTATTTTTTTAAGTTAAGTTAAGTTAGTAAGATTAAGTCCCATGTAATAGGGGGCGAGCCTATTGCCATCGACCGCGCAAATCCAGACTCCGTGGCTGCTACTGAGACATTCCTGATGGAAAAACCCAATAACACTTTGCCCAACTGGAGAATCGAACCCAGGACCTCATTCTCAGTAGTCCCTCGCAAACGAATGTTGTATGTGTAATGCATCGCATCCTTTATATTCATGCCAAAAGTTCCTCGATCTTGGTTTGCAAGAGAGATTACATATCGGCGTGATGTTACGTCATGATGTTGTATAAACAATAAACATCCATGCGATTGTAGCAATCACAACAGAATTAGCCGTCTATTATTGAAGAGTTCCCTTGTATATCTCCGAAGATCAGCATCAGATCTTCACCAAACTTAAACGGGACCACCGCGAAATAGTATTCTTCCAAACAAAAAAAGGAACGCAGCTTGTACGCAGGCACGAAATCGCGAGAATTGTTTCCGTATCGGCCACACAGCTGCCGAGTGTAGGTACGGTCCGTGCATAAGATGTGAGACCAGAAAACCAAGAACACAACCGTTCGGTCGCCCTGCACTCGATAGCCAAGGTGCCGATCGCTGTGGACCTCCCCGCCTCTAGTTCCAATACATCACATATACACGCACAGTCACACAATCCAGCAATCCAGGTAAATAATGCTCTCCCAGACATAAACGCGCAATCGTCACCCGAGCAATATGAATCTGTGTTGTTATCTACAGACTGCTCTTGTCGAAATACCTGATAGACTTGGCCAAAAGTTCATAGGCAAAAAACCCAGAATCGCCAGCAACGAAATGTGTAAAAATGGGTTCACTTTACTCTTATACCATATAGTATAGAAGTTATTATACTGTATGAGAATCATAATTCATTGATTTTTCTTGACTTTTGTTTTATCACTATCACTTATTGTAAAAATAATTCATAATCTTTTATACGAGTATTTATATGTTAGAGGAGCTGGCTAAATAATAACAGCCGCTCGGGTTGATTTTCAGGTTAAGCCCTGCTTGCCTAGATTAGCCTGTGGATGGGTGCCCACTCTTTACATACAAAGTTTCATCCGTGTCTCGGAAAGCACGTTAAGCAGTTGGTCCCGGCTGTCATTTGTAGATCTTTGACAGTCGTTACAGGTAGTCAGTGGCCTAAATAGTCTGACAACCAGTCTTACCAAGGGGTTTCGTATTACTCAGTACTAACTGGGTTCTGGAGGTCAGATATGCAGTCGCTCCATGTAAAGTTGTATTCAGCTGCATCGGGTTAGACTGCAAGCCGACCCCAACATAGTTAGGAAAAGGCAAGGCAGATGATGGCATAAGAGTAAATGTTATTTTTCTGTATGTTTATGTGACTTAACTAAACGGCTGGGCACAAAAAAATATTGTTTTTTTGTGTGCGTTTGAGTAAATACTTGGATGGTTAAATCTGCCAGATCAAGACAACGTCAAGTTATTCTTAGTGCAGAAAAATGTTTTTTTAATGATATCTCGCAGGTCAATCAATGAGGTTATCGTCTGCTGAACCGGACTATCCTGTGTTTTGAAATTGATCACGATGTTTGATGTATATTATGTCACCGTATAATTGTATGACCCGTTAGATTAGCGAGATTGTAAACTCTTGAAATATTGTCAACCGAACAAACTGCTTACATTTGACGCATTATTTTTCGGAAGATTATAATCTATCGAATCGAAGTGAAACCGTAAAATTGTGTAACTTACATTATAATAATATGATTATTTCGTAGAATATTATCTAATAATCCGTAATAACAACATTTTTCGATTTACGGACCCCAAAGAACTGGTTAAAATAGATTTTTCTGAATCTATAAAATATTTGTTATTGTTTCATTGATCAATATCGTTTTTGCAGTAAATTATTATATACCTATTTTTGATGTACAGTTTATGACTATTAAAATGGCACGTATTTTCTTCGTTCTTTGTTTGGCCAATTCCTTATGTAATTTACACCAAGTACGCGCAATTTTAGACAACGGCAGTGGTAGATGTTTCATTACACAATCGTTATGTGACAAATTAAACGCGCAATTGTAACAGTCCACTCAAAATGTTCAAGGAGTAGCTTATTCTATAACGCAGTGCACAAAGTATTGCAACATAGAACTGCGTTCTTTGGATAAAACATTTTCCACATGTGTACAATGTTAATCCCCCCGGAATTAATTTGCCAAACTTTACTTTGCCACGGAAACAGTTAAAACAGGACATTACAGGGTGTTAAAGAACTTGCGTGCCATAGCATAGGAGTGAGTTCAGTATCGATAAAGGAACCCGTAAAAATAAATCATAATTCAAATTAATAATTCTAAACGATTGCTATTTTAAGGTTAATAAGGTTTGAGGTTAAGGGTTAAAAGGTTTTAAGCTAAATTAGGTTGATCTTGCAATAATTTTTTAATGATTTTTTTTTTACTTGTCCCTTTATTGAAACTGAACTCACCCTTATGCACGCGACTTCTTTAACACCCTGTATTGTGTTAGCCGATCCCACACTCAATGAAAGCCAAAAAATATATATTTTAATAGGCGCGAATCTACACTTCTCATAAAAAAAACGAAACGGTACTGCAAGTACTATTTAGGTGGCTTTTAAATATAAAAGAGTACTGATATGATTCAAAGAAATACGCCGATAAACAGCTGGCAGTTTAGTCTACACAATGGTGTACCACTATTCCAAATGATTGTCTGCAGAAGAACACGCTTCTTCTTATGAAGGTTGATAATCAACTTCCACTAAAATGGGGCTTACGGCTTGTACACATAATAGTGGGTATCTACGACATCGCAATGTGCCACGTTGCACGGTACGACGTCGTTGAAACTATCTTTCGCCGGTGCCGCATTCATTTGTTATTTGTCTAGTGCGGTCCATTTTTACTTCGACCGACCACACGACGAAATCGTGACACGTTGCGATGTCGTGGCACGTTGCGATGTCATATATTTCCACGATACGACGTTGCATCGTGAGATGATGCCACGTCGTAGCATGATGCGACGTCGTATCGTGTTTGTGTGTATAAGCCGTTAGGACGTATTGTAGACGTTTATCCAGGCAAGGATGGAGTGGCACGGGTTGCCGATATCCAAACCGCTTCTGGCATCGTACGACGAGCTTTTTCGAAGATCTGCCCTCTTCCAATTCGAGATCAGTAGCTGCAGCGGGATCGCCACGTTGCAGTCGCTTGAAAGTTACCACTTCCAAGGCCGGGAAGGATGTTCAAGCTTATGAACGCACCTTTCACCACGTTATCTTCATCAACCAATGATGACCGCCTATCACGTCATGAAGAGCCAATCGCGTTGCTTTTTGTAGCCAGTACCAATGCTCCACGTATACGTTTAGTTTTCAGTTTTAACTACAATTTTTTATATTACTTCACTTTACGCATTGTTCAAGATTAGATCAATTCGACGACCCGAATGGCGCAGCGGTAGTGAGGCTGCCTTACGTTCTTAGGTCCCGGGTTCGAATCCCGGTAGGAGCAAATGTTTGTGTGACGAGCATGGACATTTGTTTCCTAGTCATGGATGTTTATATGTATAATAAGTATGTATTTACAAACAAAAAGTATCTATGTATTATATCAACTATCTGGTGTTCACAACACAAGCCTCGTTGCTTAGTGTGGCACTAGATGGCGCTGTGTGTAATGTCCAGCGATATTTATTTATTAATTTGATAGCTCCGCATTTTTATTGAAATAAAGAAGAAGTCACCCTGAATCTTATTATAGCTAGAAATAGCATACAATCATGCTAATATATATTTTCTCGTTTCCAGACAAATCAACCTACTCGTACACTGTGATAGACATGTCTGAACCGGTGCGCATCAATACAGAACAGCAAATCGCTTTACCCAACGCCATAAACCTCGCACCAGTTATAGGCACCACACCATTTCTCGATTCCAGTGAAAGCTACACGAAGAAACCCATCAAGACCGACTTCCCCACTTCAGGGTTGAAGAAATTCTGGATATTGTTGAAACGTACCTTTAAAAGCATTTTGCGAGATAAGATGTTGACGCTCTTAATGTTCTGTTCTCATACGGTAATTGGGCTGCTGATCTTGGTCCTGTATTATGATATTGGGAGAGATGGCGCGAAAGTGATGAACAATGCTGGATGTATATTCTTTACTGTGATGTTCACTACGTTTACTGCTATGATGCCTACTATTCTAACATGTGAGTATTCTACTATTATGGTTATTGCTTTGACTAGTGTCATTGTTTTTTAATGTTTCTACATATACGCGAACATAAATTTTTTAAATAAGACGTGTCAAAAACGAATGGAATCGCAACCACCAGAAACGAACATGATTCTCCAATGATAGAAGAGACCATTCAAACGGAGGTCAAAACACCAACGATCATTCCTATGGATTGTACCTGTCTTTACCACTATTCTTATATTGGCTATAGACTTCATAGTCGGCTGATTGTGCCCGACTGGCTGCGGTTGGTCTGGCTTTCTCTCCCATTCCAGAGCATGTATTTCCTTACAAATTCGTGCCCCCTGGTGTATCCGGCTTGTCCGGGTCAGGCTTGCTCTTGACTGGGTCTGGTGCTCAATCATCATCATCATCATCATTATAGTCATTGCTTTGACTTATAGTGTCATTGTTATGTTTCTAAATAATAATGACGAGAATTAATAGTAGTAGTGTCACACTGACAAAATTAAACGAATCTGAGCATGGCCATTGAATTATTACAATGTAAAGATGGACCGAGTACAATCCCTTGGTGAACTCCTACTTCTATAATATCCATCCTACGTTGATCTACATGTCCCTACTTAGTTGTGGAAACGAAAAATATTTTCCTATTAACATTAGAATAATTATTGTTTTGTTCTTTGTTACAGTCCCTACTGAGATGAGGGTGTCAGTGAGAGAGCATTTATATAACGGGTACTCGCTGAAGGCCTTCTATTTCGCTAAAACTATGGTGGATCTACCTTTACAGGTAAATCATACCATTATGATTGTCTGACTTCAGAGCAAAGGACAGTGCTTTCACAGGATGTTTAGTACGTTAGCTAACTTATTATCATAAAATGAGGGTACTAAAATTCCGCGGGAGACGCCCCGGGCGTCGGGGGCCACGTGGTGGCTTCCGGCCACCGTAGGCGCGGGCCTGTGGACGGGGAGCTATGGGCTAGCTCGCCGTCCGTCCGTCTCATGACGACAGGCCGTGTCAACGGCGCGTTCGTGTTCCACGCGCGCCTCAAAGAGAGTCAGCAACAGTGAAGGGGTCCGCAAGGGCCGAAGCCTGCCGGGGCTGCGGGACTATTCGAAAGAGATACCGTGGCCCCGGAACACAAAGGGCGATGAAGGAACATTGATGGGTTTTAGTCAATAAAAGTCTGACACTCCCTCCTGCTCAGCCCAGAGCGGGAGAAGTCATTTGATGATTTCCCATCCGAAAAAAAAAAAGGGTACTAAAATTGTTTCAAGAGCCCCGTGACGTTTTATTGGTTTAATATGCAATGCAATGCAAAAATGTGTAAATCAAAACACCGTGAGAAATAAAACAATTACAATGAATCGTTTATGGGCGGCATGGACACCGGGCCGTAGGCCGACGAAGGAGGCCGGCAGAGGCCCGGCACTTCGAAGACAGAAGTCAATGAGTGTTATTTAATATGCGAGCGAAGTGAGCGCGGGTTTACGAACTCTTATCTTTGACTAGTTCGAGTGGGTGGGTCTTTGAAGACAATAAAATCTCAGAGGACCCACTAGTATGTCTTGGGAGACACATCAGTATTCGAGACCCACCGGTGGGTCTCCGAATACTCCCTGAACACGAACTGGTCCGTTTTTGCACATCTGACAAAGTTTATGCGAAATTTCAGGATGATGATGCAGTGGTTTGGGCGTGAAAAGGTCACAAACAAACTAACTGAACTTGAACGTGAACTTTGTTCACCGACTAAAGTTAGTTAGGTTAGTTAGTTAGTTACTAAAATGCTTTATGGCCATTATATTTTGTCTGTTCCATTCTGACATGGCCTCACTTCCTCGTATAGACACCGCTACTGTATTTATTAGATACTTGACTGCAATCAAGCTACAATGGAAAGTTAAATATTCACATGAGTCGGTCAATGTCAAATACTGAGTCAACAACGAAATAGAAACAATTTATAAGAAAATATGGAATTCGTTTGTTGTTACAGTATTTAAAGATTAAACAATGTACGTATTAATGCAGCTGCTTATTTATGATCACGTTAACCCATGACCTGTTCACGAAGTAGACACAATAGTTAAAAAATGGCGTCTCGACCATATTGGTCATTGGACAGATCATGATTCAAGTAATAAGACATACATGTGAGATAAAAGATATTCATCTAGAATTCTAGATTAAATACACTGCTAATCTGTTATTTGCCATAGAAACGTAATGTAGTTAGTATACGTATGTATACTTATATCTAATCCCTTTCCTCCTTTCCCAGATTGTCTTCAGCGGCTTCTACGCGCTGCTCGTGTACTTCATGACAGGCCAGCCGATGCAGACGGACCGGGTCCTCATGTTCACGACCATCAACATCCTCACGGCCCTAGTGGCGCAATCCCTCGGCTTGCTCATCGGGGCCGCTATGAAGATCGAGACCGGGGTCTACCTGGGAACAGTTACTACAATCCTTGTAGTACTCTTCTCAGGATTCTTTGTTAACTTCAACGCAATACCTAGCTGCCTGCAATGGCTTACTTACCTCAGCTACGCTCGATACGGATTCGAAGGCGCCATATTGTCAGTCTACGGCTTCGGAAGAAAAAAACTTCCCTGCGTCGAAATCTACTGCCACTTCAAGAATCCTAACTTGTTCCTGAGGGAAATGGCTATGGATAAGGCCAATTTCTGGATCGACATTGGCGGACTATGCGCACTCTTCGTCTTTATTAGGGTCATCACTTATTTTGTTATAAGGTTCAAATTGAGGTTGACGCTGGACAATCAGCTTCGTTGGCGATGACTATATCTTTCAATTTTGTTGATTTTGATGGAATCTGAGTAAAGTAAATCTTTGCTTGGTACCGTAGGGTGTGTTTCTACAAAATGGATATTAATGAATCATTTGAATAAAAACTTATTTTGTTTAAGTTGGTTTGAGTTTTGTGATTAAGTATACGACATGTGAATTATATCATAATTATTGTTATTTAAATTGATTTATAAAACGTTGTTGTCCTACATAAAATCAAGACACAACATCTTTCACGATTCTCAGCGCTGAGGGACCGAAATACTTATAAAGTTTTTTTTACCTATAAGTGTTCACAGTCCACAAACTGTCATCTCCATACAATCACAAAATAATCAAAGGTAGATTCGACTTGATGCGGAGGGGGTGACCAAGTAAGGTACCATTAAGAAAGGGCAACATGTTGTCGTGTTTGTGTGGTGTGTTGAAAAGACACGTTGATTTGGTTTGAAGAAAAATGTCAGTAACATGACAAGAGGCAACACCGTGGTATCTCTATTCAAGTTTAAGTAATTACTTGAGTTGAAATAATCACTTATGCAAACATTTTTATACAATATGCTAGAATTTAAAGCATTTTATAGCAAATCAAACCTTAATTTTAGCTTGTGACTGTTCTAACTCCAAGCAATTATTAAACTACAGAATAAAAATCTATGTTACCCTTTACCTGTCGTTGTCCTTTACTTAGTCATGTAATTACTTTGACTTGTTTATAAGATACGGGTTATCAGGACGTAAGACCATCCAAAGGGTCAATTTTGACACCGCCAGCGCCACCGTATTGATTTTAGTTCAGCATAACAAATTTAATGCACCGCCATCTGTTGTTATACTTTTGAACTTTTAAGATGCCACTTTGCTTGAGGTTGAATTGTTATAGCGCTTCGTGGTAACGTCCACAGATGTCTCTTATTTAAATGTAACATAAGATCATCGCGGCTGTAATTCCTGAAGGGTTAGGCAGAGGTTTCCAGATTCCGCCAGTTATGTTTAAGTCCCATATAAAAGTGGGGATTATATGCACAAGTATCAACTGCTCTTAGGTACGCAGAAATTCCTGATGGTAATTCCTGGTCCCCAGGAACCCCAGGATCTCATGACCCACAAGGTATTAATTATATTTTCATACAAAAAGCAATAATTTCGCAATAAACACATGGATAATTTCACAGAACTTCGAACACAGTAACAATCCTGACATGGGCAACAACACTGATCCTTCCATGAACAATTGAATAGCTGCCATTATACCTAATTGGCAGCAGTATCAATAAGGACGTTGATTGTGCCGTGTTTCGACAATACGGTAATAAGTAACTGCATATTGTGTGTTGTGTGCGCTTAAAGGTAAGCGTCCACTTGTCCGCATCGGACGCATCGCATCAAACGTATCGTAGTATTCTTTGCATAGAAAGTCACTGATCCGTACCGTACGGATCGCTTGAATCTGTTCAATTAATACTACAATCCGTTTGATGCGTTGCGTCCGATGAGTACGACACACACAGTAATTGGTTTAAATACAACCATTGTAATTAAATAAAAACTTTATTGCAAAAAATAAAACCGACTTCAAAACAAACAAAAAAGTGAAAAATAACTTTAGCTTCAGAAGCTTCAGAAGTCAATAAAACCAAGGTCACCGACTTCTGAAGCTAAAAACTTCAAACCAATAAACTTATTTTTTTTTGCTCTTCTCTATGAGTGGGATTGAGCTGAAATTCGCCACGTGGACCCAATGTGGGTTGGTAGTCGTAACAAATATCTCCAAATTTTCTATGATACGACTACTACGTTTACATTTCACTCACTATGTTTTCCTCTTCCGTGTTGAAACCCTGCAGTAGGGATGAAATAAATATCACAATGCTATGCGCTACGCACGGCGTAGGGACTGATATGTAGGTACGGCTATTCCAACTAGGCCGCCAATGGTCATAGTTTGTAATGATCAAAGATATTCAAATATTTACGAGCGATAGATAGGACAAGACGAAAAAAACGTAATCATATAGTTACTATATGTAGTTACTATTTAGTAACAAGTCGCTCTATCTAGTGTCATACGCTCGCTTGTCAGGTAGCATTTGTGTGTCAAAATCGAAAATGTACTGGATCAATTTTGTATGAAAATATTCCTAACAAATCTCTTAAATCTGGTAATGATCAATACTTACATACTGTTGAAGTATATATACAAAAAACCTAAGTATATTCGTAACAGCACAAAAACTATCCCAAACAGCCTGTTAATGATTCCTTAGACTAAACGCCCATACATTCGCAAATTCACACTCTCTCGTTCGGGACTACATTAATTTCTAATCGAGGACATTTCCGAGGCGCGTCCGATTAGATTCCTCTGGTTTAACTGAATCGTTTTATTATTTATCGATGGGGACCTTTGGTTTCGAAACCGATTAATGAGGGCGCGATGAGTTGCTTATTGAGCTTGAAACCCCTGATTTGCTTAACGTTGCGGTTGTAAATTGATATCGTGACGTCACGTGCGTCAATTAGTTAGGAGGGTAGATATCAGGTGCTGCGGGACTATTCGAAAGAGATACCGTGGCCCCGGAACACAAAGGGCGATGAAGGAACATGGATGGGTTTTAGTCAGTAAAAGTCTGACACTCCCTCCTGCTCAGCCCAGAGCGGGAGAAGTCATTTGATGATTTCCCATCCGAAAAAAAAAAAAAAAAAAAAAAAAAAAAAAAAAGGGTAGATATCAGGTGAATCATGGGGAACCTTCGGCTGGCTGGTAACGTATTAATCATGTAATCATCTAAAGTGATTGGATGTGCGCTTGATATGTTGCTAGCGATTTATACTTGCCTGTCTATGGGTAGGTTTGTGTGCATTGCTGGCAATATTTGTAGGTTGATACCTAACACATCTGAAAATCATTCTTCAGATGTGTTTGTTCGGAGAAGGAGGCACCTTTGAACATTTTTACATCCGTGACTGTAAAATCTAAAATGTTCAATAATATTCAGTTATTTTTGCAACTGTAGTTAGATACCTACTTTATTTAGCTGCACCCATTAAAATTTTAATTAATTTGTTTGTGATTTTATCACAATTGGCATTTTAGTGAAGCAACTCAAATGTTCATAGTCACCCCCCGGGGCATTGCATTCAAACCTACTTCGTAAACTCGTTTGTTCAAAGGTGCCTCCTTCTGCCTATAACATCATTGAAATTGTAGATAATTCGTCACGTCAGAAATGTGGCAGTCAAAACTACAGAATAAAGTGGTCCTCAAAAATAACATAACACATAGCCAACAGATACTAATCCAGACTACGGGCTTCTACTGAGAAATACTTGATGGAAAAACCCACTAACACTTTGCCTGACCATCATGCTCAGCAGAAGCGCTTAATTGCGCTCACTAGACCAAAGAATGGAATAGAAAACGAATGGACTGTGTGAAGGATGCTATTGTAAGAAAAGAGGTGTCTGATGAGATGACGAGTAATAGAGAAGTATGAAAAAAGGAGACTGCAAGAATTCTGCGCCGTATGAACCAAGGTATAGCAACTGCCCAAAATATCACTGAAATGGAAAAAAAAATCATCCCTCAAGAACATGTCTACATGTTTATTACATTTAATAACTAACTAAACTATTGATATCCAAGTCTAGTCCTTATTGCGGTGAGCGTACAACACTTGCGCATTAACCCTAGTTAACCACATGAACCTTCAAAGAACACGTGTATAGTGTCTTCTAAGTACGTGTCGGGGCGAAAACCACAATATTTGCGTTAACTTTAATGACGAGTTGCTAGGGAACGAGGTTTAATAGTGATGAGGGAAACGGCAGGTATGATGTCATGGGGTGTGTAAATCATATGCATTGTATAACACCAGGCTCATTTATCTGTTTCTTAACGTGCCGAATGGCAATGTAAATTGATCGGCATAGACTTCAGCAACTACCTACATAGTTTAGAAAGGGCACGAAAGGAGCCTTTCCGTACGACGTATCAACTGAGCCACTTTACGTCCGGCGCACCCTGGGCAACCGGCGAGTTTTTGCGCTGATTGCCTAATGACCTTCCACTACGGTGGGAACTCAAAATCTCGCCGACGATGTAAATTCTATTTAACAAGACATAACTAAAGCCAAAACTAGGTATTGTTTGGACTGTAAACAACAAAGTCACCAACTAATTATTCAAGATATCATTTATAACATTCACCTCTGCAATCTACTTCTCTAGATTTCCAACATCCTCTACAACACCCATGAGAATAAATAAAATGCTTCACTCGAGGTCAAAACCGCACATACAAGCCACACATTTTCTCACAAGTTCCCCGTTCCTTTTCACCGCATATTAATAAGGGTGCTCTTCCCGCCGCCTTTTAACCACAAATTAAAAACAAAGCTAGAACTTTAAAAAAACTAAAGGCCGTCACCACACCACACCACAAGGATCCACCCCGACTTTTCGTAGCGATACTTCACAATGCTGTCGATGGCTGTAACCTTCGCCACGATTCTGTATCGCTTCTACGACGCTTCAGTCGCGATTCAGTTGCAAGATGGACTCTATGAAGAAAGTCGTACGCTCATCGGTTTTGTTGCGCTGCAAACGCGACTAACGTGCGATAACAGAAATGTAGAAGCACGTTAAATAAACGCATGAAGGCATCGCAAAAAAGAGTCGTTGTGGACAATGGGTCTAAGGAGCGCTTTTATTCGTACTAGGAGTGCAGAGGTTGAAAGATAAAGAGATAAACGTTGTGGCCGAAGCTCCCGGGGAACACCAGGGCCCCGGGGGAGGGGGGAGAGCGGGGAGAGGCTACTGTTTACTGACAACTACAAAGTTTGCTGCATTAGCACTGAAGATTACATTGTTGGGGTTTTCAAGAGATATTATTATGAAGAATAAGTTCTTAGCTTTGCGTCAGAATAAATGATCATAAACTTAGTTTTACTTTGTGTGAGGAAAAGTATAAAGTTTCTGTCTTTTTTATGGAAAACAACAAGGCACTCCGATTCCATAAAATAGTGTCTACAATGGTCTTTAAATCATGATCTGTCAACGGACCGATTTGTTCGAGACACAATTGATTAACTATTGTATCTACTTCGTGGACAGATCAAGGGTAAGGAAAAACATTATAGTAAGGGTCAGCAACGTTAACTTGTGTGATAAAAACACATTCCTTGTTAGATTTCATTAGTAATGATATGATACGGGTGGTCCCGTTAGAGGTATGCTCACACTAATTTCCTGTATTCAATAAAAACGTTTTTTTTCCATTTTTAGCTTGAATATCATCACATCTCATCACTGCTGGACATAGGCCTCCCCCAAATGTCGCTACTTTGACCGGTCCCGTGTGATTCGCATCCAACGGATTCCCGCAACCTTCACCAGGTCATCGGTCTACCTAGTGGGAGGTCTTTCAACGCATCGTCTTCCGGTTCGCGGTCGCCACTTCAGAACTTTTCGCCTCCATCGACCATCCGTTCTGCGAGCAATGTGCTCTGCCTATTACTACTTAAGTTTGGCAATTCTTCGGGCTACTTCGGTGACGATTGACCTCTTTCTCGAAGTTAGACCTACCTAACTGGACCGTTTGTCCCAGGTATACATAATCGTCTACAACTTCGAGTGCAGAGTCTCCGATCTTGATAAGAGTGGGTGTTACATGAGCATTCAACATGACCTTGGTGTAGTCCATGTTCATTTTAAGACCCACTCTTTCGGAAGCTCTACTGAGGTTATCGAGCATTGTACTGAGTTCCTCCATGGTCTCAGCCATGACCTCTATAGCGTCGGCAAACCGAAGGTGAGTGATGTACTCGCCATTGACGTTGATGCCTAGCCCTCTCCAGTCCAGATCCTTGAAGACATCCTCCAGTGCAGCTGTGAACAGTTTCGGAGATATGTTTTAATATCATAAACAAATATTTAAAAAAAACAATAATAACACTTTTCCCGACCTGGTAATCAAACCCAGGACCTTATGCACAGTAGTCGCCACCACTAGACCAACGAGGCAGTCATTTATTTTACATTGTTAACAATACATATCATGGTAATTAATAGGCTTATCCCCAATAAAATGGAACCCAACATACCTAACTGTCAAAATGTGGGTGTACTGTACACATCTGCGTACCCCTCGCATACAGGCGCATACAGGCGTGATGTTATGTTATGATGTTGTGAAAACAATAAACATCCAAGCGATTGCAGCAATCACGACCAATTTGCTGTCAATTTTATTATTATTCTATTATAATTATAATTATAATATAATAATAATAAAATTTATTTATTTACTCAAAACAAGGCATAGTAGTACACGTTAAAAATACAGTTTTACAAAAAAGTACTATATCAATATACAAACGTGTGGGACTCGAGCACTGCTCTCCTAGCTAGGTTATGAAAACCTGTGTTAAGGAGAAGCAGTTCGGTCCCCTAAGGTCTAATGATGTAAAGGTTACATATAGTGCTTCCGATGTTACTGCTGCTATTTCGGAGTATTGAGTTTGACAAGTTTTATGTATATTATTAAGTAATTATGTAAGTATATTAAGTAAGTATGTAAGTAAGTATTATGTACGTTTTATTAAACGTCAATATGAAATAATTTTAAAGTAAAAAGTGTGTGCGGGTGGATCAATGTGTGTGTGTGTGTTTGCTTGTCCATGTTCACCACTTAAGTTAATTAATTGATGAGTTATCCATCCATCCATCCATCCACTGTATATCTCCGAAGACCAGCATCAGATCTTCACCAAATTTAAACGGGACCACCGCGAATTAATTTTCTTCCAAACAAAAAAGAATCATTGAAATCGGTGCATAATTGGCGAAGATTTCGCTGAACATACACAAAAAAAAACAGATAAATTGATAACCTCCTCTTTTTGGAAGTCGGTAAAAAATAGCCTTAGTTCCACTTCATTCTCAGTTCATTATCATACATCCAGCTGACTCCTGGCATCTCCATTTAAGCTCGTGTTCATTCTTCTCCGCTACCAAGTATACTAAAAATCCTAAAACCAAATACCACAGGACTCCGTTAAAGTTTAAAAAGTTTTTTCCCCGTTGTGAAATTAGCATGGAAATAAAACATTTACATAAGAAACTTCGTTTCATCTTGTAATTTCTATGTTAATCAGTTTGCTTTGACCTTTGAAATGTTCGGAACAGAAAACAACTCTACTAAAATGAAATTGATTTTGTTCACTATTGGAGTTGCTAACATTTTGCGAGATTTATTTGGGTTTGTACAAAATTAACGTTATTATTTTATTACCTTACTAATCTGCTCGGCCATCACTGCCCGAATATAGTTTTCACCCAATTGGCGATGTAATAACGAATTTATAATTTTATTTGGGTGGGTTTGGCGAAGGACGTTGTTACAGTTTTAATTCGGTTAGAATAATTAGGTCAGGTTGAAATAATATTAATATTACTAACATAAAGGGGCTCAATCTACACTGGGCACATCCAATATTTAAAAAGTCGTTCAAGGATCTTTTGGTACTCGAATGTTTTTTTTCTGATGGGTACTAGTAAATATTATGGTTCAATACACTTCCTCGAAAACGGGTTCTTAGCTCACTACGATTCGGTTCAACATGCAATTTATTTCACCCATGTGCGTTTTTTTCATTTATCCGCACGTGTGGGGAAATGCAGTTCTCGCCTCAAAAAAATAATTCCGCTTCGAATGCATTAACAAAATTTCTTCACTTGTATCAAATGTACTAGGTATTGTGTATGAGTGCACATTTGTGTGTTTGGAAAAACAAGATGGTGGTGTTCGTTCTAGCGTTTTGACAAACGTGGTCAATCGTGGCCGTTGCGCGTTGGTGGCGTGTAGTACTCATGAAAATTAACAACCTTTACTATCCGACCATGAAGTCGCGTAAAAAACATCAGCTGTTCCAAACATTATTTGTCGCGGAAAACATGTAGGCAATAGCAGATTTCTTAAATACATAGTTTATAGTGAAAGTTGCTTATATATATCAATCATCCTGTGTGAGTAATTTTACACAGTTCCTATAAAATACTCCATTTATTTATTACATTAGTTTCTTAGACCTAAAAATGCATGAGAAAAATACTCTGTCAACCTCATGTAACACCTCTTTAAATCACCGCCAACAGCATTCAGAACACAACAAATAAACGGCACAATAACCACACAGTTACAACACTAACCCGAAGTCTGCAACATTTGACAGTTTATTAAACGTCAACAACAAAGTTGGAACATTCGAGTTACAACCTACCATTGCGAGTTCGTTTACGTTTGTATACTGGAACATTTTATTGCTGTGTGCTACAGATTTTATTGTAGTTTTGATCCCTTGGAGATGTTTGCCGACTTAGCTTTGAATATATTTTGGGGTTTTTTGATTGTTGATCTTGGTTTGGTATTTTGGTTGATGGATTTATGGTGAAGTTATTTTTTAGTGTTACTTCATTTAATCAGTCCCTTACATCAATTATCCATTCCTTTGTTTGTTCGCTTTACATATCATCGTCATTCTTCTGCCGTCACCCCAATTTATTCGGGGTCAGCGCAGCATGTCTTCTTCTTCCATACTTCTCTATTACTCGTCATCTCAGCAGTCACCTCCTCTCTAGCCGTATCATCCTTCACACAGTCCATCCATCGTTTCTTTGGTCTTACTCTACTCTTATAGGTTCTTTAACTCTTTTAATTTCATGAAGAATTGTAGAAAATGGAGCAGGAACAGGATGAACAGTGTACCTCCCACTCTCATCCACATGCTCATGGAAGAAGATCAGTAGATCTTGCCCATCCACACTCATTCTGCAAACTTTCTTCACGACATTTCCTCATTTTGCCAGTACCAATATATCGCTTCTTATATAGTACCTATTATGTCAAATGTAGGTACGCTATGTTTACTCTGCGCGTTCGTACTTCACTCACTGAAGCAAACCTCTGAAAATAGGTATTGATTAGAAACACATTCAATAATTGACAACCCCACTCAGTCCACACTAGTCTATTCAAATACACAATAACTATGATTGTATTCATCAAGGCGTATTTCCGAAATGGGCCAACCACCACTCCGTTCAAAAGATTATCAATGTTGTTCAATGAGTGAGATAGAAACACTAGCCGTCTCTCTCTCCCTTCAAAAGAAGTAAAAGGCCACATTCATATTATATGTACGTACGTATGTAAAACCTTTGAAGTAAAATCCACAAACGTTAAGCCATTTCCGGGGCCATCTTCAACAAATATTGGAACTTAATCTAGGGTTGAAGTTTTGTTGAATAAGTGTTGCTTTTGAACTTTAGCAGTAACATGAATATTATAGCAAGCTTACTACTCAGCACAATGCCTATTATAGCCTTTTAGACATAGCCTTAAAATATTAGCGCATTCCACCAGATCACTCGGATCTGGGACCTTTCAAATTTGCCAGGCTCCGTTTAAAGGCCTACTGATATCCAGCTTTGAACTGCATTATGCTAAATTGGTTGAATTAAATGAATAGTGTACTTAATTTCACTTTAAGCAACCCGTCAGTCCAAGACTTCCACTGCCGAATGGATCAATTAATTTCTAGGTATATCATTATAGACCTCTTTGGATAACAAAGTCAAAATAATCTCTTGGGAATCCTGCCTTGCAATCACTAAGTCAAAGAAAACTCCCTTTTCTCAAACCGGAAACCATACAACATCAACTAGCATTAAAAGAATAAAGCGTGTTTTGCAAGACATTTATTTAATTCACCACTTTTTCCTGTGCGGAACAAGAATTGCTTACCAAGCGGGACCAATGCATGTAATGTGGACCCCACGTAAGCAATAACGTATAAAAGGTCGCAATAAAATAAAGTACAATTGTTTTTATTGTGCAGTTAAGTAAAGTTAAGTTATTTATTGGACTCGAGTTGTTGTTTGAGTGCCATTTGCATTGATTCTGATAATTGTCTTGGCTTTGGAGTTTCCCCTCACTGTTTTTTTTCGTATTTCGTTTTCACTTTGTCGGCTAAAAATGACCGAAATTGGATTGACGATCCGAATGGCGCAGCGGTAGTGAGGCTGCCTTACGTTCTTAGGGTCCCGGGTTCGAATACCGGTAGGAACAAATGTTTGTGTGATGAGCATAGACATTTGTTTCCAAGTCATGGATGTTTATGTGTATAATAAGTATGTATTTACAAACGAAAAGTATCTATGTAGGTGGTGTCCACGACACAAGCCTCGTTGCTTAGTGTGTCACTAGATGGCGCTGTGTGTAATGTCCAGCGATATTTATTTATTTTTATTTATTTGTGACAGCTTTTCTTTAACAAGAAAGTACTAGCTTATGCCCACGACTCCCACGGATCGTACTACCGAGATAAAAATTATCTTATGTGTTAATCCAGGTTATAAACTATCTATGTGCCATATTTCTTTCGAATCCGGTCGGTACTTTTATTATTTATAATTTGAACTGTCCAATTTTAATTAATTTTGATTTTAATTTTATTTTTCCAATTTTGTTACCTTAATGTGTTTGATTTTAATTTTAATTTCCCAATTGCTACTATGTCATTGTTAATTTTATTTTATTTTTCCAACTTTGTAACATATTGTGTTTGATTTTAATTTAGATTTTTTTAAATGCTACTTTTTCTTCGTTAGGTTAGTTATACATTTTATTACGCATGCTCGGACTAAAACCCATCCATGTTCCTTCCTCGCCCTTTGTGTTCCGGGGCCACGGTATCTCTTTTGAATAGTCCCGCAGCCCCGGCAGGCTTCGGTCCTTGCGGACCCCTTCCCTATTGCTGACTCTCTTTGAGGCGCGCGTGGAACACGAACGCGCCGTCGACACGGCCTGTCGTCATGAGACGTACGGACGGCGAGCTAGCCCATAGCTCCCCGTCCACAGGCCCGCGCCTACGGTGGCCGGAAGTCACCACGTGGCCCCCGACGCCCGGGGCGTCTCCCGCGGCAAGGAGTGCACCTACGAGATACTTTTGTCGTCCAATACTTATTTCATGTGTTTGTGTACAAACATCCTTTGTTGGAGATGCTAAATAAATAAATAAATAAGTACTTTTTAGGAAAGAGTAACAAACATCCATGCAACCACCCATTCTCACAAACTTACGCATACATAATATTAGTAGGATAACATTAAACTACACCTTGAAAGGTTAAACTGAGGTTTACCTATATTACATCTACATTTCGCCAGTTATGTTTAAGTCCCACGTAATAACAGATGATCCTTTTACCATCAACCGGGAGCAAATCCCGACATCGGGCCATAAAAAAACTCCATTATTAAAATTTGTTGCTTGAAAACGTGTCTCGGTTCAGATTGTAAACATCATATTGATATAAATGAGTCTACAAAAACCGGTAGTTACCTAAAACATTATTTTATCCAGTATTATTAGCAGGGTAGGGGGTAGGCATTATGTGTTTGGTAGGAAGTTCATTCACTCTATCAATGAAAGGATACTGAGTGAATGGACTCTCAATTGGTTCAAAATAGCGGCTGCATTGCTACATCTTGTAAATTCGTTTACTATAATTGAATCTTGGAAACATCTGGAAACCCTTCACGTTGCTTGATGTAGTTTAGAAGAACACTTGGGCTACTAATTTATTTATACTGTTTTTCGGTAAGCAGGTTTGATCGTTGATAGATCGTACAGACGGGCAGTGGGCAGTATTACTTGGGCACCATTTGGTTGCGCTTGGTCACCATTTGGTCCAGTTGGGAGCCATTAGGTCCAACTTGGGTACCATTTGGTTCCTGCTGGGTGCCATTTTGTAGCAGTTGGGCGCCATTTCGTCCTAGTTGGGCGCCATTGGAGAACATGGTGGGATTCATCGATGAGTTGCACGCAAGGGTGACTACATAAATGTTTCGTTCATCTACTAATACAATAGCCGCTTTGGTTAAACTGACCTTAATACAAAGTATAACGAGTGACTTTGTCATTAATCCTTAAATCTTCATATCCCTACATCTCTGCCTGGCCTGATAACATGCGCCTTTGACTGCACGGTACGGAACCCAATTTGTCGCCGGAGTTCAACCCGGCTGCGCAGTGATTGGGTTGAAATTGAAAATCGAATGAACCACTCAAACGGGCTGTACCTTTAAAGGGACGGAGATGTGGCTTACATTTATTTTGTTTATAAAAAAGGTTGATTTTATTTTGTCGTTGGTAAGCCGGTTGCGGGTTGTTTTAGCGTGTTCGGTATTAAGTGATTTTTGGAATTGAAAAAGTGGGCCCACTCACGTTACATAAATATTCATTTATCCGTTATGCTGACGGTCAGAACTTTTAAATTGCGCAGAATACTCATCATCTTCTTTTAATGATTAGACAGAGGAAAGAAGACAGCCAATTGGATTCTTTTCACAAGTAACTAGATTAAATAAGATCGGTTACTGTGTAAGTACTACGTCAAAGAAATATTATTCTGAACTTATTTTACTATACCCACTGAACCAATTGAACTTACACGTTCGTTTACCCACACCACACGGTCCAAAATTAAATAAACTCAATCCATTTCCCTACATCGAATATAATACGCAGACGGATCAATAAAAGTGTAATATTAACATAAATGTCGAAGCCAAGCCGCGGGCACGCGACTGTCTGCAGGTAAATTGAATTTAGTAAACATACGTACATACATACACCACAACGTATGGGTAGGAAACAAACAGATTCAGAAGGCCCGTTTGTGCTGGGTATTTGTTACCACGAGTTTTACAAATCTGTCTCGTCATCTGGTCACTAGGCCATTAATAAATGAAGGCCCGCCAATGTGTTGAATGTGTTGTTGGTTCACCAACACTAAGTGACACCTGACTGAATGCCCAATTCCTGTTTCACCAACACTAAGTGACACCTGACTGAATGCCCAATTCCTGTTTCACCAACACTAAGTGACACCGGACTGAATGCCCAATTTCTGTTTCACCAACACTAAGTGACACCTGACTGAATGCCCAATTCCTGTTTCACCAACACTAAGTGAGACCTGACTGAATGCCCAATTCCTGTTTCAACAACACCAAGGGATACCCTGACTGAATGCCTCCTCCGTTTTCACCAACACCATCTGAGGTAGGATTAGATCACGTGCATGGGATAATTCTTTTCTCTGGTTTAGTCTAGTCAAGCGCGCTGCACGGAAGTAAACATAATGTCGAACCTGTCATAAAAATGCTTATTATTATATTGTGCAGAGTAATACTTCTATATTTCTTTATCTGACGACTGACGACACGGCAAACGACGCATCCCACTTGGAAATGAGACGAACTGATTGCATTCAGTTGATGGGGGGTGTTTAATTCCTGATCAGGTACAAACCTGATTGATTTTTTGGTACGTTTATTTTGTTATTTTATTTAGATCTCGTGAATATTTGAGCAAAGAGCACACACGAGTTTTATGTTTCAGAGAATTAAATAGAAGTAAACTAGCACTGTGTAAGATTTGTCTTTACGTTTGGCAGTCCCGCTTCCGAACATGGAAATGAAAAGACAGACAGAATGTCGTGATTTTGTTAATCTCTCTTTATCGTGTGGTTAGTGCCTAACCTGGTGTCAGAGTTTGTATGCCACCCAATGGGCCTTTGGCTTGGTTTTACATGCCGTCAAAAAATATCTCTCAGGCATGCATATTTTTCAAGATGTTTTTCTTAAAAAATTAGCGGTACGTGTCTTGGGTTCGAACTCTAGACAGCAGTCCGACAGACACGCCACTAGGTTATCACTGCTCACAGTTAAACATAAGAACAAACAGCTCTTCAACATGTCGATCAAATAAGATCATCCACAACTCAAATCCGTCGTCCAAATTCGGTGAAAGACGTGATAATTATACATAAAGATCCATGTGGGTATGCACATGGATCGGAAAAATCAGAGGTGCGGGCCTTGGGTTCGAACTCGAGACCTGTGACTTGGTAGTCTGGCAGTCACACCACGGGGCTATCACTGCTATATTTTGATAATACATTGCGAAGACATAAGACCACACCCTCCCCAGTTGTGCTATAGGAACTGGACAGTGTTAGGAGGATGTGTAGCAGTATAATTTTGTCTGTCGTCTCTAATCCGTATGTAAAGCAATAAGTAGCGACGACTTATAAACACACTGGGATGTAATTTGCATTGTGCAGCATAATAATTTATTTGTCAGCTGATGTGTGTTTATTTTTTTTTCACACGTAATGTAGAGAGGTGGATTTTATGCGATTCACTGTTTTAAAACTTGCCTGTGCTTTAAAACGACATCGTGTTTGTAATTTATTGCCATGGTTATCTTTTCAGGGGAATTCGTTTATGTAGGTTATTATTCACTGAGCTATAAATTAGAATCTTCGATAAATATCTCACGTAGACGCATAGCAGCGCATTCATACTCTATATTTAATTTGAATCATCATCATCGTCAGGCCTCCCCGAAAGGGGGGGTTTTGCCAAAATCGCCACGCATGGCAGGCGGGTTGGCGATCGCAGTAAAGCACAGAGATCGCTGCTGCCCATTCTCTGGTAAGTCCCTTAGTCGCCTCTTACGACACCCACGGGAAGATATGGGATGGTGCTATTCTTTACGTCCGACACCATACGGTAAATTCAATACATCATTTTTAAAAGTAGGTTAATAGTAGTCTTACTTTTGATACCCCTGACACCTAATTTCCAAAAGTAACTTCATCTAAAGTTATACGAATGCTTTGAATATAAACCTCCGAGAAATTATGATGAAACGAAGCTGCTTAGACGTGTACCTACATTGTATGAAATAAACACTTCTTGCATTATTATGAGCACGAAGCTAAGTATTTGCTTTCTCGGTTTCTAGGTCAGCAGAAGAATGTCTGATACAAGGATTTATACTTTCTTTGTTACAGATAATTCTTAATCCCAAAAATTATAACGTCACAGCGGAAGTTGATTGCAAAGTTATTTAGCATATCACACGGCTGCTAAAGGACATCACTACCTTGAAAGCGGAGATGACCAAGATGCAGACCAGAATGGAGGTTTCAGAAAAAAACAATACCGAGCTGCGTGCGGAAATAGCACTATTGCGCAACGTCGGTTTGGAAATTGGGTCACCTGAGGTCTCAAAGGTGAACACACGTCGAGGGGCGCAAAATGCAACCATCGGCAGTTTTGAATCGGAAAACACAAGTGCGTCACCAGCTGCCGATAACGCTGAGCAAGCGCCGCCCGCCGCCGTCGTCGCCCGCGCCACAACACCGGCTGCGGATACGTCACGCGTAGGTACGTTAACCCCTTAACGTGCCTATGCTGCTATTGTCACCAGCGGTAAAACTGATGCGTCGCAGCCTAGGCGACAAACCAGGAAAGGGGAAAAGTTGAAAATGGGTGCTCAACCAGCCCTGGCTGCGGTCCGTAGCTCCGTGCCAAGAACGAGCCAAGTTGATGAGGAGGGCTTCACTAAAGTGGAAAGGAGGAAGAAGAGGAAGCCCTGTCCTCGTAATCTGTGCGGTACCGCACCGAGCGGACCCAACATGCTGCTGCGTCCTGTTGTGCCTACGACGCAGCTGTACCTTTCACGTCTGCATCACTCCACTACAACTGAGGAAGTGGTGCAGTATTTGAAAGTGAAGACCAACTGGACTCTGAGGGTCGAAAGGTTGGAATCGCGCCACAACATCAACTTTAAGTCATTCGTGGTACGAGCTCCAACCTACCATCTACAGACCTGCATGAAGGAGGACTTTTGGCCGCAGGGTGTCGCATATCGACGTTTCCGAGGGCGGTTACGCGACACTACGCAGCGAAACACGACGCCGACAACGTTGCGTGTTTAGTTTAAGTTTTCTTATGGTTTAAAATATGTATTAGTTTATTATTGTTGTTAAAATATTATTTTGTGTATTTTATCTATGGGCCTTAGTTGCCTGATAATAAAATGATTATTATTATTATTATTATATCATAACATGCAAAACACACACCACACACACATCACACACACACACACACCACACATCACACACACACACACACACCACACACACACAAACACACAAACCACATTACAAATGATTAAATGACTTAACCTCAAGTCTGTGACCACCGAAGGGCAAGGTGGCTATATCTATAGTGAAACCTAAGTTTTATTGGTTATGTTTTAGCTTCAAGTAACGAGCGAGCACACATTCAGACTCTGGGCGGCTACTGAGAAATTCCTGATGGTAAAACTCAATAGCTCTTCAAATAAGCCAAATAATAATAAAAGTTTATAAAAGATAATAAGTACTCAACGATTAGTTAAATAATATAGGCCTAAGGTCCTTTAGTTTGTATTTATGCTGAAATACAATTCAAAACTCAGCATCGCCGTGAGGGTAAAAAAATACCATCACCAAATGCTTTTACGTGAAGCAACTGCGAATTTTAGCGTCCACAAATCATGTAAGGAAATTAGATTTTCAATCAAGATCAACCCAACCGTATTCAGATAGATGTTCATATGTGTGTTTCCACCCTAATTCCCGCTCCCTAAGGAGGGATGATATCTAATTCCCCCTGAGTGAAACCACGGTAATGAGCTGTTTAAATAACAAACTCCTCGTATCTGTGAGTGCATAATATCTGGATTTTAACACAGTATAACTGCTTACAGTGGTTCAATAAGAGCGTTTTCGCAGAACTACCTTTCAGGATATTAGGCGGAGTCTTTTGTTTCGATATGCTATACTGCAGTTTATAGCATAATCAACGTATAATGTCCGCATTTACCGGGACATGGCCTCCTCTCAATGAGAGCGAGTGGGCCATTATCCACCACGCTGGCCCAGTGCGGGTTGGTAGAAAAGTAACCAGTAGTTTGAGGGACTTTGAAATGACATTGTCAGGAGAGCGCTGTTTGTTCACATCTGTGAAATTGTCGGTCAATTTTGTATTGAAAAAAAAAAAACAATATGGCGGTGCTAGTTTCAATAAGAACTATGCAGCAAAGTATAGGACTTGAACCACTGTAAGTACTAACACTGTGATTCTTGACTGCGTTCGCATCTGAATATCTAGTGCAAGAAACTTCGCATTGTACCTAGAACTTCGGAGTTAAGACTTGAGTGCTACTCATCTTCATTTGAAATTTGTAGAGGAGAGGGGGGAGTAAGCAGAGTTGCTTAATATCGTATGCCGTTCGACGTCGCACAAGTTTTCGGCTTGCAACTAATTCTGTAGTGGACTTCGGTCGGAATTGTATATGTTACGGTAAATATGATTAATTGGAAATTATTAATAATTAATTTATATAATTATAATTAATTTATATTAATTAATAATAAATTAATCACTACTCTTAGCAGAGATTATGATAATGCAGAAAAAAACCGGCCAAGTGCGAGTCGAACTTTATCACTTACATTACACTTTATCACTTACATTATCTATATATACCATAGATATTTACTTTATTCTGTTTTAAGGATTTGTTGTTAGAGCGGCGGATAATAATGATCGGTAATTATTAATAATTTTCAATTAATCACATTTACCGTAACATATACATGGTTTTAATTTTTGTGGTATTGTATGGATTGTTTTGAATTGGACAAGTTTTTGGGGTGTCTAGACGTAGTTTGCCATAAAGGCATAGATTTAGTGAAAGTATTGAAGTTCATTGAAGTAGGTACTAAGCTCCTTGTGATCGTCTGGGATTTTACTTGCTAGGCTTGCTATGTTTCATTTTTATTGTTGTTACTAGTATATCGGTAATAGCAATTAGTTACACGGGACAACAGAGCAATTAGTTAGTTATTAGTAAGTACTTTATATATTTCTGCTAGGAGGTATACCATAATAATAATCTCTAGTTGTACTCGACAGCAGAATAAGCCCTTTTTCTCTCCTTAATCTCCAAGGGCACACCATCGACAACATTCTACATCCGTATTCCTCAGATCTACACATCCAATAAAGGAATCTGTGACTCATACATCTTAAATGTGTCTCTACAGATCTCTAATACAGCTGGGCTCGTCACGCATGTTGCCTGCAATAAAACAAATTGGAGCAACTGACCCGAAAGCAAAGTAGTTGTGTCCTTGTAATGTTTAGCACTACCTAGGGACCAACCGGAGTTTTCGGGGGTTAACTTGATTTGGAAAAGCATCAGATGGTTTAGGAAATGTTTTGGGAATGAAGCAAAATGTTTTCGTTAATTTCTAATTCGTATACAGACTTCATTATGAGATCGACTTCTGAAGTACCTATTTGTATTTTACTAGAAGCAATCGTTAGCAATAACAAGTGATGGCTTATATTTTAAAGATAAATCAATTTAATTTACTAACAATGCTTTACATTAGACAAGTTTTTTTTTCAACTACGTAGATTACGTAGTCAGGTAAAAAATACCGGTTTTTACCTGACTATTCTGAGAAGAAACCAAACCAAGTCTTTTTTAAAGTCCACACTTGAACTTGGTCAAGTCTCATATGGATAATGCAGATGATCATGTATCTGAAATGGTCTATTTGAAAAATGGACCTCATTGATTTGAGTGGACCTGTCCAGTCAGTGCACGCGTTTGTCAGTTATCGAGTAGCTCGACTCATAACTCAACGACACGAAGACCAATACCAAGGAGACGGCATTTGGGTAGGCCGTATAAAGTACTCAAACTGCCAAACAACCGTTACAACTGACTAAACTAAAACGAAAAAATAAAATAATATGTCCCACACGGTCCTCACATTCAGTTTCATATCCGAATGTCAATTCCCGTGATGATTAATGTATCGTTAAACTGATCACTTCTCATGATGACTGACAATCTGTAGTATCGATAAAGTATCACAGTTGGAAACAATGCCGATCGGATTGATTTTTTATTTTTATTTTTATTTTAAGGAACAGCAAACAGTTACATTATGAAAACTTAAAACTAGTATAACAGTATTTGCATTTTGCTAATAATGTAACCCACAACACTGTCCACGGGTTATCATAATAATATAAAAAAAACAATTATCGCCAGGGGTGACAAAACAAAATAGAGTAAAAAAATAATAAAATAAACGAAAGATAACAAAAAGTAAGTATACAACCAAGACAGATTTAAAACAATAATTTGAAGATTACATGTAATTATGTATTAATTTTTAAGGATTCTGAAGATAAGACGCTTGAATTTTCCAATTGGGCTAATAAAGATGTCAATATTTACAAAAGTGTTATTGTACAAATCAACCATGCGGCGGATGGGTGAGCGCAGGCCGGAGTTGGTTCGGCAGGAGGGTATAGCGAACAGCGTACCTGCGCGCACCTGACGCCTGTGGAAGGTTCTAGGTACTGCATAGCAGATCATGTTATTGAGGTTTATGCAGTTGAATTTATTTCTAACAATTTTGTATAGCGTGAGAGCTTCAAGGTATTTTCTACGGCAGTTTAATGATAAAAGTTTATACTTGCTGAGTAACTGGGCATAAGGTAGGAAAGATCTGTGGCACCTGTAGTGCATGGCACGTAGAAATTTGTATTGTACGTTTTCAATCATTTCTGTGTATTTCTTATAATAGGGGTTCCATATCGAAACCGCATACTCCAATTGAGATCGAACTAGGGCTTTATACAAGCATAAATAAGATGAGGTTCTTTTAAAGTTGAGGGTGGACCGCATAATAAATCCGTACATCTGATAGGCTTTGTTTACAATTTTATCGATATGCAGGTCTAAGCAGAGTTTCGAGTCAAATATAACACCTAGATCCCGAATAGAGTTCAATTTAGCGAGTGGTGTGTGACATAGTGTGTAAGTAAAATTAATAACGTTCTTTTTTTTGGTGAAAGTAATGCAATTACACTTAGGTAAGCTTAACTTGAGCTTATTGCTGGCACAGTAGTCGGACAGTCGGTCCAGGTCCTGCTGGAAAAGAATACAATCTTCAGCAGTTTTTACTGATTTGTACACCTTCAGATCGTCTGCGTACAAAAGGAACTGAGTATGCCGAAAACATTTCCCTATGTCGTTGACAAATATGACAAATAACAAAGGCCCAAGGATAGAGCCCTGTGGAACACCAGATGTTAACTTGTTAAGGTTCGACCTGTATCCGTTGATTACGACACTCTGGCAGCGGTTCGTGATATACGATGCGAACCAACGCAATAAGTTTCCTCTGATTCCGTTGAAGGCGATTTTATTAAGTAATAATTCGTGATCCACCTTGTCAAAGGCCTTGCAAAAATCTGTGTACACAGTGTCGACTTGTTCATTAGCGTCAATGCCGTCAAACAAGAAACTAGAGAAAGTTAAAAGGTTTGTGGTAGTAGATCTATGTTTGACAAAGCCGTGTTGTTCCTGTATGATGTTATGGTGCAACAATGGGTATATTTCGTTATGAACGAGTTTCTCAAAAACCTTCGATAAGGAGGAGAGGATGGATACCGGACGGTAATTTTCAATGTTGCTTTTGGAACCACTCTTGTGTACAGGTGTGATATTTGCGTATTTCCACCGGTTGGGAAACACGCCTTCGGTGATACACTTATTATAAATAATACTCAACGGTTTATAAATGCAAGCTGCAGTGTTCCGAAGAAAAAGTGCTGGTATTCCATCAGGCCCAGGCCCTTTGGATGGATCCAACGACTTGAGTTCTTTCAACACCTTTTCTTCGCTAAAGTGTAAGTCAGTAGTAATATCGCTAGTTAAAGAAGTTTCTGTTGTCGGTTGCCATTGTGATGGTAGTGGAGTAGCAGGTTCGTACACTGAGTTAAAGAAGTCAGAGAACATGTTACAAATTACCTCTGGTTTGTTGGATTCTGTATTATTATAGTTAACTTTTGCTGGAATAGCCGGTTTGTCCTTTCTGTTTGATACATATGTCCAGAAGTGTTTAACATTAGTGCGTAAACTGTCTTCAATCGAATTTATATACGTAGTGAATTCGATTGAAGACAGTTTACGCTTGATGCTTCCAATGTATACGTTTGCTGTTATTTCATTCGTATTTTACTTCTGTTATTGTAGTGCGCTGTGCTCGTGTCATAATAGTAGGTAACAGCTGCTTGTTTCGATCTTCAAGGTTGGCTGTAGCCGGGTGATGTATACCGACATTCCTCCGTGATTGATTGTTCCATGTTAAGAGGTTGGTCCCAGATGTCATTTGTAGATTATTGACATTTGTTAAATTTAATCCGTGCATGGTCCGAAAGTCTGACAGCCAGTCTTACCAAAGGGAATCGTATTATCCAGTACAAACCGGATAGTGGAGGGCAGATAGGCAGTCGCTCCATGTAAAATACTGGTATTCAGCTGTATCCGGTTAGACAGGAAGCCAACCCCAACGTAATTAGGCAAAGTTTAGGCAGGCAGATTGTAGTACAGTGACTTTTTTCTCGTTGTCATAAGTTTTATGTCAGAGGTAAAATAAGAGCGAACAGACTGTATGGTTAGTATGGAAACCATGAAACCACGAAGCTTTCAATATTATGTATTCCTAGCCAGTAAATTGTGGTCGGTACTTACTACAGTTCGACCAAAGAGGTTACACAATCAGTATTTTACGACCCTTTTTAAAAGATTGCCTGCATGTAATGTTTCTTTTAAAGGCATTTCCTTTACGGAACTTGTTCGCAGTACTGTAATTACTGAAAGTATGCCAGACCGTTTATGTGTTTCCTCCTTTTTTTATGAAACTGACGTAGGTATGACTCGGTTGAAATTAAAATATTAATAGAAATGGAGAAACATTTTTTGAGGAAAATTAAACGACAAATTGCCTAAAATGTTTTACTCTTTTTAATGTAGCCCCTCAAGTGTATTTTTTTTTGCTATGTACGCCCTATAGCTTCTTATTCTATAGGTGGCTCTCCCTTTAATTAATAAAGGTTGGTTATCAACTTCGTATATTACTCCTTGTTGTTTACGAGGAGGAACAGTTCACCAGCAAATGAAATGTTTCTCAACCAAGATTTTAGAACTTCTGTCAGTTTTTTTTTGCATATCATTATCAGTTCCAGTTAGTACCTGTTGCACCGAATATCGGGTCTGAAATGGACAGTTACTTTGTTTATTTAACTCGACTTGAACGGCCTTGGGCAAAATGGGCGTAAGTCCAACAGTATTGAAATATATCTCAAATCAAATCTCAAATCTTTATTGCATTCCATATGTATTACATAGATGGTGTAATCAAATCATAAAAAGAAAACAATATGGACCCTGTTGGGCACAGCAACATTAGGAGAGAGGAAGAGGGCTAAGTAGCAATTTAATAATATTATTATAAGTTATTAGACGTGTTATTGGCTGTATAATTATGAATTTATAAATTTCTAGAATATTAGATCTATGCATTATGTTTAATATCTCAAATCATAGCTCACAATAAATTCTCCAATTCATACCAATGCGACAAGTATCAACGTCACCGGAGACCAGAGTCACGGTCAATTGAAAATGCTGCAATTGCCTGTATTTTGTCGAAGATTTGAATGAAGTAAAGTCATAAATCAAAAGCTATTACGTGAGAAATATTTCAATTCTGTTGGTTTTACGCTCAGTTTCTAGAAAACAGCCAAAGGACCTTCGGGATTCATATAATTACCGCATACTGTAAGTGAATAAAGGCATTAGAGCTAATTAAAAAATCGTTATATGAACTGTACAAATTGAGTTTCTGTTATGTTGTTTACGATAATAGCAATCAAGCAATGCCTCATGGCGTTACCAAGCAGTAAGCCTAATTAACTAAAGGTTTACAGCCATTTATGTACCTTAAAAGCTCGGCTAATCTAACCGATGAAAGCCTTTTTTTGTCCGGAATAATCTAACTCTTTTATTCATACCAGTTGATGTATTGCGGTCACCCATTTTAACGATTTTATTTTATGAATAGAAGCAGCTTTGTCAGTGTATGAACAATGCCAATGTTGGCTAGATTTTACCTATACAATTTACAATGATTTTACCTAACTACATGGTGTAATGTAAACAGACTCATTACGAAGCCGTCAACCAAGCATTCTGTACATTATACTAAGTAACTTTACGCAAAAGTTATTGCTGGGAAACGACTTTTTTTTTGGGGTGAAAAATCACGTTTTACGGTAAAAACTAATGTACCGCAAAAACATTGTGCTGGTGGATGGATTGAATAGTACGGGGGTCGTGGAGGTGTTTAAAGTAAAAAAAAACTTATATTAAAAAAAACATTTATTTAAAAAAATACTTGTGGTAACTAGAAGGTTCCCAGGTATGGTCTAGAACAAAAAAATGCTCGCAAAGACGGGGATAACAAGTGCCTTTCGGCTTCGTTAAGCGTCTTTTTACACCCTTTATATAACATTTTTTTCACAGAATTAAGGAGACATTTTTTTTAGGCCTTTTTTGCTTGTATGTTGCGTTTATTATTCATATTACACCAAAAAAAAGTAACCGTTTTATTATAGTAATTAACGAAAGATTACATTGAAACGTAACCGGAATCATAAAATCATAATAAATAAGATACATTATGATATGTTTTGGCGAGTCAAATCATTCCTGTTGTGGTCAATGTCATTTCACACAAAATATTTACGTGAACAGGGACGTTTTTTACATAAAAAGTACGGTACTCAGTAACAATATCTGCTTTAATTATAATAGAAACAGAATAGAATATAAAAATAAATAGTATTAAACTGTGAACTTTTTTTAATGCTACTTTTAAATGTTTTCGCTAAAATTCGAATTCGTAGATGATTTAAAAAATCGTCGTGGCACGGAACGTTATAAATCCGCTGTTTTGGTGGTTGACGGACTTCAATCAATTGACGGACAACTCCATTTGATATTTACTTCTTCCGTTTATTTCGGTTTTCGTGAAAGTGTTTCTGCAGTTTTTTCGTATTTATTAAAAAATATTTACGAAAATGGCATCTGCAAGTACAGCGCATACTCCACAAAGTCGTTGTGTCAATTGTGCAGTAAGATTTTAACGCAATGTGTGAATACAATTAATTTCAGAGACTGCTACAGACGTTCGCCAACTTGTATAGGTAAGTATGTGTGTGGATTTCTCGCGAGGTGAGTGGTGATAAAGCTTTGATAATGTGATCTTGGTTATATTATTTACGTCGCATCCTTGTGTTGTAACGAACAGGATACCATGAAAAAAAGTTAGAATAGTTTTAGTAGATATAGTGCGAGTTTTCCCGCCTATTCCAATTTCTTATTGTTTACTAGTTCTTGGTCACAACTGCACCCTTTAGGATTTAGTTATCGTGTAATAAACTAATAAGAAATAAGACAGGTACATTCTTTAAATTATACTCGTGGCTTTTATATTTTATTTTATTTTATATTTTTATCAGACTGCAGTAGAAGGAAGGTAGTGGAAAAAAAGTGTTATGTTTCTTAACTTATTTTATTCCTTTTCAGTTGTACCCACTAGATGTAGTTTGTGGAAACTGCCTAATGTTATTGAATGAAAGTATTCATACTGCACATTCAATGTTTGCTTTCCATGTGGATCTTCAATTTTAAGAGCACACCAAACACATGCTGTCCTAGTGTTGACTCCGAGGAACGAAATATTATTTTACAGTGGATACCATTGCACCACGTAATATTTTTATGTGTGTGTAATAAAGACAGAAATAAATATATATTTTTAAGAATATAATGTGTTTTTTTTTTCCTTCTTACACGACCAGCTTAGACATCTTGTTTGCATAATATTTATCAGTGTAGATATAATATTATACAGAAGCATATTTGTTATATTATCTAGTCATTGTGGCTATAATGGTGTTTGGGATGAGCCTATGCCGAATACTTAATCATATTAAAATAAATAAAGTTCCACACCATGCTTGTTTGTTAGTCCGTGATTTTCCTCGGAACTTTTTACTGAAAGTATTTAGATGCAATTGATTCGATTAAATAAATTGGGCTATGCTTGGAATCTCTTAGGGATCGCAACCGGAACGAGGTGATCCGACAGAGAACCAGAGCTGTCGATGTAGCTCACAGAATTAATAAGCTGAAGTGGAAATGGGCCGGTCATATTAGCCGTAGAACCGATGACCGTTGGGGTAGACGTGTTCTTGAGAGACCGCGAATCGGCAAACGTAAGGTGGGACGCCCTCAGGCTCGGTGGAGAGACAATCTTCGCAGGGTGGCTGGTAGCAACTGGATGAGAGTTGCTGAGAATCGAGTTAAATGGCGTGCGATTGAGAAGGCCTATGTCGAGCAGTGGACTGTTGTACGCTGATGATGACGATGATGAAATAAATTGATTCACGAGGAACGTTTCAATGTAAATTCTAGGCGATGCCGCACTATTCGAAATGAATTATAAATTCTTTCTCATATTTCAGTCTATCAAATCGTGAAAATCCTATCAAAATCTTTCAAGTAGAAAAGACATGGATAAGTGACTTTGTTTTATACTACTTTTGTTATTAAACAGTGAACTACTTTAACTTAAAATACCGCTTGAACATATCCATTTCGACAATATCGCACGTTTTGAGGTTATTGTTAGATTCACGTTTTCATTTTCGAATTTCTCAGCATTCCGGTTAGACAAGGCTTAGCTAATATTACCAATGTAATCTAGAGATTATAAGGAAGAAATCAATATACGTTTCATTACTAAACGCTACAATTTAAGAGGTGGCCTGTTCTCCAAACAAAAAAAATTGTCTCCTTTAAAAAGATGTGATAAATATCCATCCATCCATGTATTCTAGAATAGTGCCAATGCATATGAAATAGCGTCCTTTTAAGAAATTGTTATGCCAGTCCACACATACATTCTGACACGTAATTTATGCCGTAACAAAATTTATATTCTGAGCCGAAAAAACTTTCACTATCGACATCTCAGAAGATATTTTTATGTGAAATCCCTTGACATAGCCGTTGGCTTAGGTATCGACTGGCAAATACTAAATCAAATATTTTTCGCACCCAAATAAGAGCTTAGGTCTATCCTAAAAAGGTCACTCCCTGACCTAAATCATCACTTTCAATTTGGGATAAAATCCAAAGGATAAATATAAAGATTTTTCTCAAGCTCAAACACTCATGTTTGCTTGGTTGGATTCATACAGTTTAATAATAATCAAGACCCTTGAGTCAATGCTCTGCCGAGTCGTGAAGAAGCCTTCAATTCCGACTGAATGATAAGATTGATTTGTACATTTTTTGAAGGCATTGATGGCTCAATTCCATTGGGAACTTGAATTTCTCGTTGAAAGTATAATCTCATTAAGGATAACATGGTATGTACTCTCTATTTTGATGAAAGGCTAGCTCGCTGTCATTTGCACGACGCTAATTCTAAATGTAATGAATCTCAACTAGGTATAGACGTTGAGTGGAGCTTTGAAAATCCAACAACATGCTTTTATGAGGACATAATATCTAGTTTTAGATTCCAGCCGAAAAAATCTTTAGTTTAAGACGTGCTTTCCTAGGTCGGTCCATGGATGGGTTGACCCATTTCATACAGAGTTTTCTCCGTGCCCCAGAAAGCACGTTAATCCGTTGGTCCCGGCTGTCATTTGTAGGTCGTTACAGGTAGTCAGTAGCCCGAAAGTCGGACAACCAGTTTTACCAAGGGTTGTCTATATTACCCAGTACAAACTGGGTTGTGGAGGTCAGATAGGCAGTCGCTACATGTAAAATACTACTCAGCTGCATCCGTTAGACTGGAAATCAACCCCAATATAGTTGAGAAAAGGCTACGCAGATAATGATGACTTACTTTTAGATGACACCTAGTTTTAAAGAAAATGTTCTTAATTGACCTTTTGGTAACTAGTTCAGGGTCTAAAAATTGTGTTTTAAAAGAGCGTGTAATACCTGATACTTCAATACCATATACACCGGTAGCTGTCAATTGCGGTATATAATTCTTCTGTTTGACCGGTCATATGCTAGTCCAATACTTAACATTGAACCCACTATTAATAAAACGGTATTTGATTCGTAGCGATGGATAAAATGAAGCGTAAAGAGATAATTAATTAAATAAATTAGGCTGAATCAGTGTAGTTGGGTGATTTTAAAAATGAGATTCATTCAACATTTTTGGATTTTGAACCTAAAATTTCCGATATTCTAGGCCCGATTGCTTAAACAGAATCTAAAAAAAGAAAAGAAAAGAAAAAGTATTTATTAATCTCACACAGGACATAATAGAAACAAAAATATAGAATTATGTATAACACAATTCTGAATCATCATTATTTTATTTTTAGTGTTTGCGTGTTCATATAGAATACTTTGGAGATAGGTGGTGACCATGAAATCAAATTACTTGTTGCGAATATATACTGAGTTTAATACGTTACATAAAATACATGTTAATTGTACCGCGATAGGAGACCAACTGTGGCGACGCGACATGGTGTGTGGTGGCCTTGACCACTTTTGCTGACTCGACTTCTTGCTAAGTATAGGGTCGCCACAGTTACTCCCCTTCTTACAAAAATTTTAAATTACATAATAAACAAAAAAAATTATCAGAAATTACATTGTTTTTTTATCGTTACCTTATACACTTAACATCTATACTTAATTATAACCGGAGCCTGGTCATCATTCTGTAACAACGATAACAGAGTAAGCATAACATAAGTTTCTTTTAACAGTAATGTAACATAATCTGCTGTGAACGCTGAAACTTAACACACTTGTTTGTTACAAAGTAAAACAATGTTGTTATCGTATTCTTAGTAACTGACTTGCTGATACAACAGGATGCGAATAATACTATGGGTAATTTGATTTAAACAGCAATGAAGTTACGTTGTTCTTATTCTAAGTTAATTGTCACAAATAATAACATAATTAACATACCAATAATTTAACGTTCTGCCCATTATTGTTGTCTTGGTTGCTGTATAGCAACTACAGGAACTTCCGTATGTACAGTCTTAACTTGAGACTGTATCCAATTTGCACTCCATGATTTACACTTTTGTAGACAGAAATACATGAACATTATTCCGCATAAAATAAGTACTGCCAACATGATGGATCCGTACATCTTTACGCTTGCTTCTAAATTACTTGTACTTGCACTGTTAGCTCCGTTTTGGGCTATAATAATTTCCTCAGGTTTACTGACTGTTGTACCCATTTTTGGACGTAAGTATTTATCGGTTATGATCATAAGGTTAATAATGAATGTTTATTTGTGAGGAGGTCTAATGATTTTAAATACTTAATTTCAAGTAGTTGACAGGAATCTTACGGGCGGTTTCGTAACTCGGCCACTACGTGTGGAATAAGTGTGGTATAAGTGTTAGTCTTCACGCTCGTAGCGGGTTCATTATGTTGACAGATTTGGTTTACATGAGAATCATTATAATTATTAGTTTTATCTAAAGAACCTTGTCCTTCGGTTTGCTTATCCACATTTAATATGTAAGCAGGTTTAAGTCTGTCAATGGACACTGAATTTTCCTTACCAAATACATCTATAATAAACGATTTTTCTCCTCTCCTAATGACCTTAAACGGGCCTTCATAGGGGTGTGTGAGTGACTGTCTAACCATATCCTGCCTTACAAAAACATGTTCACAATGTTGTAAATCTTTGTGTACGAAAATAGTTCGCGAATCTCTCTGGGTAATTGGTCTAGGTCTCAGATAGTTAATAGTACGGTGTAGGTTATTTACGAATGTATATGAACTATCACTTTCCGCTGTATTAATATTATAGAAATCGCCTGGTAATCTTAACTTTGTACCATACGTTAATTCATGGTGCTGACGCCTGTATCTGCGCGCGGCACAGCGGAACAAGAAAGGAATACACATAACATAACATCACGCCTGTAACCTCTGAAGGGTTAGGCAGAGGTACCAATTGGTACACCTCTGCCTAACCGTCGCATCTGCCATTGAATTTATAAGTTTACATTTCATGGTTTTCCCTTCATTTAATTTATCATGTTTGTTAGAGGGATTCGATCCATCTGATTGCCCCTATTGATTTACCTGAGTCAGTCTCCGACGTATTTACTCCAAGGCTCAAAATTCGCACTCTTCCGGCTGATAGTAGTCATATACACACACAGTGCACGTTGTATACCAAAAACAGTCTAAATTTAACATAATTTGGACATTAAGTCTAAAACTCAGATCTACGATAAAATGTTCCGGTTGACCTGGCACTAACCCTATCAAAGAGTAACAGTTCCGACAATGGCCTCTATGTATAAAATGGGTTATGTTCCATGGAAAATTATGGTAATTGTCGACCACATCCAAAAAAACATCTTTGAATAATAACATAATCAATCACACAGGTCACAATTACATTATATATATATCGCCCCTATTACATGGGACTTAAAAATAACTGGTGAAATGTGGGCGTCTATTAGATAAACCACTGCTACCCTTCCGGGATTACAGGCGTGATGTTACCTTATTTAGACTAAATTCCACTTATCATTCTCCCCAGGTGGTGTACTTAACGCGATCACCGAACTGTTACTTCGTATGGGGCACACCAAACCGGCAAGGAGCCTCGTTTACTCTCCACCTGCGCTACCGGCGATGACTCAAGCCAGCGGCCTTTGAACAAATCCCAGATGTCATGCTCCGTTCAGACTGTCGCGAGACTATACAAAGGAGACATCGTGAACATCGCTCAAAGAGAACCTAACAGAACGGTATGGCTCAGACCAGGCTACATCTACTTCGGTTTCGTAAAACTTAGTTCTTAAACGGCTGTGAACTACATAACACTGGCCTGCAAAAATAAATATCACACTTTTAAAATTGCAATAACTTTTTAAGTACACAAAACATACTTTCGAAACAAAAAGGACTCGTAAGTTTCTACGTAAAAACTTCATAATAGGTAACCTTATTTTAAAAATTAAAATTATAAACGTTTTATATTTTAAATCTCTAACTTCTATAGTTTAGAAATAAATGAAATTTTGAAAGTGTAGTACCTAGTTTTGCAGGCCAGTGTAGTTACGAATGTAGGTAGAATGGAATGTTGAATGTTGAGAATTTTTTTATTTTCTTAATAAGGTCAGAATTTTGTTAGAAGTCATTTTTGTTATTCAGTATAGTTATATAATTATAAGTCATTAATATATTGAAAAAGGAGAAGGGGACTTCTGGGCCCAGCAGTAACTAGTTGAGTAGACAGTACTACCATGTTTCTATCTAGCACACCGCACAGCGCACAGTCACATTTCATAGTTTATTAGCACTAGAGTAGTGACCTGACCTGTGATTGTGAGAAATGGTGATTTTTATGGATGTGAACTGATTATTATTCTAAGATGATTTTTTGGATATGGTCGAAAATGACCTTATTTGGCCATGAGACTTAACCCATTTTATTCATAGAGGCTATTGTCGGAACTGCTACTTGTTGATAGGGTTAGTGCCAGGTCAACCGGAACATTTTATCGTAGATCTGAGTTTTGGACTTAATGTCCAAACTATGTTAAATTTAGACTGTTTTTGGTGTACAACGTGCACTGTGTGTGTATATGACGACTATCAGCCGGAAGAGTGCGAATTTTGCGCCTTGGAGTAAATATGTCGGAGACTGACTCAGGTAAATCAATAGGGGCAATCATTTGGATCGAATTCCTCTAACAAACATGATAAATTAAATGAAGGGAAAACCATGAAATCTAAACTTATAAATTCAATTGGATAAGATAAAGCACTTTTTCTCGATAGCTCATCCGATTACTTATGTTATAATAAAATTAACAATGTCTTTGACGTTATTGTGATGTTAAAATGACAAAAACTATTTAGATAGGAGGATTGCATTTTCCACGTGTTTGTTTGTGAAAAATTGCAATCTTTTTTCTTCAATTGTAGAAGTCCATCCTTTGAATAAAAGTGCTTTATCTTATTGAATTTATCCCATTGAATTTATATCTGTTCATTAGATTTCATGGTTTTTCTTTCATTTGATTTATCATGTTTGTTAGAGAGATTTGATCCATATGATTGACCCTATTCATTGATGTCAAAAAAGTACAGGATGTTATTTTGGATATGGTCGAAAATTACCTTATTTGGCCATAAAACCTAAACCATTTTATTCATAGAGGCTATTGTCAGAACTGCTATTTGTTGATAGGGTTAGTGCCAAGTCAACCGGAACATTTTATGGTAGATCTGAGTTTTGGACTTAATGTCCAAATTATGTTAAATTTAGACTATTTTGGGTGTGCAACGTGCACAATGTGTGCATGCAACCACTATCTATCTATGTTATTATTCAAAGATATTTTTTTTTTATGTGGTCGAGAATTACTATAATGTAATTGTGACCTGTGTGATTGATTATGTTATTATTCAAAGATGTTTTTTTGGATGTGGTCGATAATTACCATATTTTTCCATGGAACATAACCCATTTTATACATAGAGGCTATTGTCGGAACTGTTACTCTTTGATAGGGTTAGTGCCAGGTCAACCGAAACATTTTATCGTAGATCTGAGTTTTATACTTAATGTCCAAACTATGTTAAATTTAGACTGTTTTTGGTGTACAACGTGCACTGTGTGTGTATATGACGACTATCAGCCGGAAGAGTGCGAATTTTGCGCCTTGGAGTAAATAGGGTTATTGAGTAAATTATTAGGGGTATAGGGTAAATTGGGTTAGGCAGAGGTGTACCAATTGGTACACCTCTGCCTAACTGTCACCTCTGCCATTGAATTTATAAGTTTAGATTTCATGGTTTTTCCTTCATTTATCTTATCATTTTTGTTAGAGAGATTCGATCCATATGATTGCCCTTATTGATTTTACCTGAGTCAGTCTCCGACGTATTTACTCCAAGGCGCAAAATTCGCACTCTTCCGGCTGATAGTCGTCATATACACACACAGTGCACGTTGTACACCAAATACAGTCTAAATTTAACATAATTTGGACATTAAGTCCAAAACTCAGATCTACGATAAAATTTTTCGGTTGACCTGGCACTAACCCTATCAAAGAGTAACAGTTCCGACAATAGCCTCTATGTATAAAATGGGTTATGTTCCATGGAAAATTATGATAATTCGCGACCACATCCAAAAAAACATCTTTAAATAATAACATAGATAGATAGTGGTTACATGCACACATTGTGCACGTTGCACACCAAAACAGTGTAAATTTAACATAATTTGGACATTAAGTCCAAAACTCAGATCTACGATAAAATGTTCCGGTTGACCTGGCACTAACCCTATCAACAGTAACAGTTCCGACAATAGCCTCTATGAATAAAATGGGTTAAGTCTTATGGCCAAATAAGGTCATTTTCGACCATATCCAAAATAACAACCTGTACTTTTTTGACATCAATCAATAGGGTCAATCATATGGATCAAATCTCTTCAATGCAATTCTCCTATCTAAATAGTTTTTGTCATTTTAACATCACAATGACGTCAAAGACATTGTTAATTTTATTATAACATAAGTAATCGGATGAGGTTTTGAGTAAAAGTGCTTTATCTTATCCCATTGAATTTATAAATTTAGATTTCATGGTTTTTCCTTCATTTAACTTATCATGTTTGTTAGAGGGATTCGATCCATATGATTGCCCCTATTGATTTACCTGAGTCAGTCTCCGACGTATTTACTCCAAGGCCCAAAATTCGCACTCTTCCGGCTGATAGTCGTCATATACACACACAGTGCACGTTGTACACCAAAAACAGTCTAAATTTAACATAGTTTGGACATTAAGTCCAAAACTCAGATCTACGATAAAATGTTCCGGTTGACCTGGCACTACCCCTATAAACAAGTAGCAGTTAAGTCTCATGGCCAAATAAGGTCATTTTCGACCATATCCAAAAAATCATATTAGAATAATAATCAGTTCACATCCATAAAAATCACCATTTCTCACAATCACAGGTCAGGTCACTACTCTAGTGCTAATAAACTATGAAATGTGACTGTGCGCTGTGCGGTGTGCTAGATAGAAACATGGTAGTACTGTCTACTCAACTAGTTACTGCTGGGCCCAGAAGTCCCCTTCTCCTTTTTCAATATATTAATGACTTATAATTATATAACTACTGAATAACAAAAATGACTTCTAACAAAATTCTGACCTTATTAAGAAAATAAAAAATCCCTCAACATTCAACATTCCATTCTACCTACATTCGTAACTACACTGGCCTGCAAAACTAGGTACTACACTTTCAAAATTTCATTTATTTCTAAACTATAGAAGTTAGAGATTTAAAATATAAAACGTTTATAATTTTAATTTTTAAAATAAGGTTACCTATTATGAAGTTTTTACGTAGAAACTTACGAGTCCTTTTTGTTTCGAAAGTATGTTTTGTGTACTTAAAAAGTTATTGCAATTTTAAAAGTGTGATACTTATTTTTGCAGGCCAGTGTTATGTAGTTCACAGCCGTTTAAGAACTAAGTTTTACGAAACCGAAGTAGCTGTAGCCTGGTCTGAGCCATACCGTTCTGTTAGGTTCTTGAGCGATGTTCACGATGTCTCCTTTGTATAGTCTCGCGACAGTCTGAACGGAGCATGACATCTGGGATTTGTTCAGAGGCCGCTGGCTTGAGTCATCGCCGGTCGCGCAGGTGGAGAGTAAACGAGGCTCCTTGCCGGTTTGGTGTGCCCATACGAAGTAACAGTTCGGTGATCGCGTTAAGTACACCACCTGGGGAGAATGATAAGTGGAATTTAGTCTAAATAAGGTAACATCACGCCTGTAATCCCGGAAGGGAAGCAGTGGTGTATCTTTAAAGACGCCCACATTTCACCAGTTATTTTTAAGTCCCATGTAATAGGGGCGATCATATTGCCATCAACCGGGCACAAATCCAGACTCCGTGGCTGATGCTGAGGAATTCCTAATGACAGACCCAATAACACTTTTCTTTCTCTTATGTTAACACTTATTTTTGTGAATGCTGGTTAACCTGTAGTTGGCGACTGTGTAAGTCCTACACTGCCTGACCTGGGAATCGAACCCAGGACCTTATGCTCAGCAGTCGGTCTTGCGACCATAGACTAACGGCAAATTACGACAAGTAGATGCATACCTGAGAATATATAAGGTAGCAGCCGCCCTCTTTGATGGTGACGTAGTTGCTGTTCAGCTCGATGTTGTCTTCGCTGTTCTTCGAAGAAACCTCCTCGTCGCATACTCAAGGACCCATAATGGCTGAGGACAAGAAATCAAAGATAAGTTAAAATTGGTATAATGATGAAATTTTTTGTGAAAAAACTTAGGCTAAAAGTTCGGTAATTTTAAAACCGCTCTGTTGTATTATCAACTTTCGTTTTGATTTGACTTTCGTATTATTTCTTAGTCACTGGTATCAGCAGCTATTTATTTCTACTTTATAGTTTTTATATTAAGTAACTAAAGTTGCCTATTTATGACGTCACATAAAACACGATGTTTTTTTATGCTGTTTTCTGATAATATTGTCGTATCTTTATAAGAAGTTGTTTTTAACCTACAGTTGGACCGTAGGCGGTTGGTATTATTATAATATTGACTTTACTGGAATATAGAAAGAATTTACAAAAAAATATTTTAGTACTCACATTGCATCCCCGTAGTCAATTCTCTAAGAGCACTATTGAATTGAGCCACCACCATCTCTGTAATTAATAACAAACAAACATTATTGTGATGAATATGACACACATATTTATTTATAACTTAGAATAAATGTTGAAGGTCCATCATATTAACCTTTTTGTAGCACCGATACGTCATGAACAGGAGCATTGTCCTTGCTGGCATTCTTTTTCTCACAGTCTACAATGTCTTCATCTCCAGGGCCCTCAACATAATATTTTCTAGCGTCCAGCTGTCTCCTTATCGAAATCAACTCGTTCCAGAGTAGATGGCTATCGAACAACTCAACACCACACTTAAGACACTTATCACGCTCAACAAAAAATTCAACACGAACAAAATCTTTAAATTCTTGGAAGGTGCTGTTGAGATCGTCGTATTTATATGCATGCCGAGGTCTGACGGTTTCTCTGCAATCAATAAAATACCACGTCATTCAGATTCATGTTTGAAAATTATATTTCATATTACAAAGTTAATAATAAGCACATGTTTGAAAATTATATTTCATATTACAAAGTTAATAATAAGCACATGTTTTGATATGTATGACAGTCGGGACACCCTCGCTTAAGTGGATTTGACTTTCGCTGTCCATTATAAATACTACCTACGGTAACTTGTTTTTATTACAAGCTCTACTACCTACTATTCGGTCAAAAAAAAGTAAATACCACTAACAAACACAACACAACAAACAAAAAGTTTGAACACACTAACTTTCGATCGCTAATTACTAACGAATAAATTCGGTTGCAATGATGATGCTTGCGAAAATCGCATCTTGGATGTAGAGACTTGCATTTCCCGCAAGCATCGCTATTGCAACCGAATTTATTCACGAGTTATTAGCGATCGAAAGTTTGTCGTTATCTATGTCGAGACTGCCGGGCCCTGGCCAGTACCGGTTGCGAGCCAAATTCGAACTGAGTTACTGAGCCAGGATAAACTGTGTCGCAATACTTTTGATATTTCATCCGTGCCTAAACACTTTAATCGATTCGCAAAATGTCTACTATATGCCGACGACCTAAAACTAGCTGCGCAGATAAGATCAGAGGAGGATTGCGAGCTCCTACAAAAAGATATCGATACCGTCTATGAGTGGAGCATTGCGAACAAGTTGTTGTTTAATATTAGTAAATGCAGCGTTATGACTTATGGTCGAGGGTTGAGACCAATAAAATACGATTATAATTTGGGGGGTACAATGATCACTCGTGTCACCACCGTTAAGGACTTAGGAGTGACTTTTGACCACAGTCTGACATTTAGAGACCACGTGTCTGCCCTTGCAAAGGAATCCTTCAGGCGTCTGGGATTTGTCTTGAGGAACGCTCGTGACTTTCGCAATCCCAGTATTATTAAGCTTCTATACACCACTTTGGTTCGGAGTAAGCTCGAGTCCAGCGCCTGTGTCTGGCATCCATATACTGCGTCTCAGACGCTGATGCTTGAGAAAGTTCAGAAAACCTTCCTGAGATTTTTGTATCAAAGGCTGTACAATGTCTTTCCTTTCATGTACCCAACCAACTATCTTCTAGGGGTGTTGGGTTTCAATTCGTTGGAGGTGAGAAGGGGCGTTGATCAGCTCACGTTTGCCTGTAAAACCCTAAGTGGACGTATTGACTGCCCCGAACTCCACGGACTTTTCTGCCGCCTATTCGTGCCCGACAAATACCTGGGGCGCCGTCAATGCCGCCGTCATGATCTGTTCGCGCCACCGCTATCTAGATCTGTTGCTAGAGCCGAATCCCCAGTATGTCGAACCCTAAGGATGCTAAACGCCCTCCTGACAGCCGACCCTGAATGCGATGTGTTTGCTGATGAATGGAGAAAGATAATGCGTGCTTGTCTGGTGTTCTGTGAGAGACAATATGCGAGGGTGTCCACTGTTAAATGCTAGTTTATGTTACTTTGCGATGTATTTAATTTATTTAACCATTTACTTAAATAATTATTAATAATTTTAATCACGAATTGTATACCGTTGAATTTATTTTTATTTTTGTATTGTATGTTATTTGAATGCTTATTTTTATTTTTATTTTTATGATTCCATGTTAATTAATGTAATTGGACTTGTGCCGTTTTAATTAACTATAAATAAATAAATAAAAATAAATAAAAATCTAACGCCGCCCTATATATATTATAAACAATGCTTACATACACAAAATCATTGTTTCTAAAGGTGAACGCACACTTATCCGTGCCGAAAGAAACATTTTCTCATCCGTATAACGTTAATTATTCGTCCGATTCGACGCGAATTTTTTGCGAGGTTTTGTAGGATTTCATACTAGTAATTCTAAAATTATTTCGGCTCCATCGCTTCCTTCCTTCGGCTCTGATAAGTGTGCGTTCACCTTAAACCTACGACCGACACTTCGAGGCACAAAGTGTGATGTTGTTACTATTGAAATATACAATATATATTATTAATTTAAGAAGTATTAAAATATGTAGCTTTAAGCTCTTCCATTTGTCTGTCAAGTGCAGATTAAAACCTCCTATTTTTACTAAAATTGGCGTTGCGAAATCTTTTGTTTTAGGATTTAGGCAACACCTTGAAGAGTCTCTTAGTGTTGGTGAAAATATAAGTAATAGAACATAACATACTTATTTACAATATTACCTGAGTCAGTCTCCGGCGTATTTACCCCAAGGCGCAAAATTCGTACTCTTCCGGCTGATAGTCGTCATATACACACACAGTGCACGTTGTACACCAAAAACAGTTTAAATTTAACATAATTTGGACATTAAGTCCAAAACTCAGATCTACGATAAAATGTTCCGGTTGACCTGGCACTAACCCTATCAAAGAGTAACAGTTCCGACAATAGCCTCTATGAATAAAATGGGTTAAGTTCCATGGAAAACTGAAGTAATTCTCAACCACATCCAAAAAAAGATCCTTGAATAATAACATAATCAATCACACAGGTCACTACTCTAGTGCAATTAAACAGTGACTGTGCCGTGTGCAGTGTGACGCCTATGCCTACTAGTCACAATACTTTTGAAATTTAATCCGTGCCTAAAGGGACACTTTAATCTAACCGCTCAATATATTATAAACAATACTTACTCAACAAAATCATTGTTTCTACGACCGACACCCATTATTAGTAATATATTTAAACCGTTTTCTGTTGCGGCTCCGGGCGTAAAAAGAGCTCCGCTTTGCATACATTTTGTATAGCACATGAAGCTCTTCTTATATTTGCCAAATTACACCAAAGCAAGCCGCGCCACGAGTGCGCGAATAAAAACTTTTTGAGAGTAAGCACTTTTAAAGTTTATCTAACGTCTAAACAAAGCAGCGCTATTAGGGTTCCGTTACAAAATCGTAACTTGCCCGCGACGACCCGAATGGCGCAGCGGTAGTGAGGCTGCCTTACGTTCTTAGGGTTGCGGATTCGAATCCCGGGTTTTTTTTTCAAAGTTACGGCCACGCAAACCTATATTAATCGATAGCCAGTTGTCCTTCAGATGCCATCAATGATTGGACTTTAATCACTTCAAAGTACAAAGTTGTTTGTATTGACACCAGCTATCGATAAATATAAGCTGAATGCGTGGACGCAACTATAAAAAAAATTGAAATGGCGGAAGTTAGGCCGGCCAGGCTTCATACAAAAATCTTCCAATCCTTTTTTAAAATTTTACTTATTAAGTAATAATAAATTTAATATAGAATAATATGAACCCTCGGTGTGCGAGACCCACTCGCACTTGACTGATTCTTTGTTTGTTATACTTATGATTTAATAAACGTAAGGCGAAACGGGATACAAACAAAGACTTGAAATCTACTAATGTCGCCTTGTTCCAAAATGACTACGGGTCCAGTGTTAGATAAGTTGCTGAAACTTGGTGTTTGATTTTTGTTTAATAAATACAATACAACTACGACGATGTCTTCGTTCTTGTGTCGGTAAGTTTTTTTCCAATTATATGTTTAAATACAATTTAAATAATATGTTTAGACCATAGCATGGCCTGTTAATACGTGACTGTTTGTTAATTACCATGGGCCAACTATAGGCTGATAGAATTTAAATAGGAAATCCTAAATCCTAATAGTAAAATAATAATCCTAAATAGGAAAAACAGAAATTTTATCAGCCTATGGCATATATTATTATACTTCTGATTTCTGAATGATAATAATATAAAGATCGGCTTGTGTTTTTTTGTCGACCAATTTAATGAACTTGTAAAGTGAGTGAGAATTAATTTAACTTTAAACTAATTATAGAAACAATGTCAATTTGAGAAAATTAAATTAATAAACATAATGAGATGCATCCATTCGATGTAGCCATATAATTATTGACTAACATATATATCGATGCACTGACGAGCCACTAAACGGATGTTGGAAGCAAGTACTTTAGTTTCACTAAATGTTTTCACATTTGATAACAGGCTATTTTCATGCGGGGGCGATCGGTCCTCGCCGCCCCCGCTGGTGCTACCACCTGCACCTGCGTACGCAGGGCCCGCGGCGCTGCCGCCACCGCCGCCATCACCTGCGTCGTTGCTAGACTCACTGGCGCCTTCGCCCACGCAGGCACGCAGCAGGGCTCCACCACCGCCGCCGCCTCCGTCGCCTGAATGCCCAGCAGCCACCAGAGGATGTCAGTGCGGTTGCTGTGAATCAGGGTACATAATTAATTTTATTATTAATATATAATTTTATTATTAGTGTTTTTTTTTCTATCTTTTCCATCAACCCCTATATATTATGTTATATTTCTAATCCAGATAAAACTATACTGAATATAAATGTCTGTTTACAAACGAAGTAATCAATATGTAAATCATTGTTTGTAAGGAGCTTGTTCGCAAACATACTCCCTTTAGGGGTTTAAGCTAGCGCTAGAACAACCCGCAAAATTAATATTTCATTTAGAAAATTAATGAGAGACTAATTTTTTTTTATTTGTATCCCCCTTTTAGAAAAATCACTTAATTTCCACATACCTTTAGTTTTCGGCGCAGACGTCACACTCGTCGACCGAGTAGTGTTTAAACACACACGCGTCACATATCTCACACCGATTATTGTTACTCTCCAAAAAATCCAATAAATTTATTCATGTCCATTATAAAATGGTCCGGACGTCCATTTTGCAAAACTTCACTACCACAAAAAAAAAACAATTGTTCAGTAACATAAAATGCACAGTCTCCCAGGGCCAATACAAATTACTCATTAGCATTTCTGGACATCATAATATGTAAACTCGTTTTCGACATCTAAAAATAAATAGGCCATGGTTAGCTAGTTAGCTGTTGCTGTGCTTACGAGTTGCGACTAACGAAATGAGGCGTTTAATTTTTGACTTTCATAAAGGGCTTAAGAAATAAATTAAGTTTTAAAGAGCTTTTTTTATACTGATACAGCGCTCTCAGCCTTATCGGGTGTAAAGTGAGTCAAGAGGGTGGCACTTGCAAACTACGAACTAAATAATAAGTGTGGCGGCCTCAAGTATAGAAACAAATAAAAACAATACAGGACTACGTACTGAAAACTAGACAATAACTTAGTTGTAATTTACCTACGCAATACCTTGGACAAGATTCATAGACTCGCACTATGATTTGAAACTAAAATCCGCAAATAACACCAGCATCTGACTTTTTGAAATATTATTTTGATGATTATGATTTAATGTTTCCTTAAATTAAGGAACACAATAGCGACAGACCGTGTAACCTCAGCTGGAGTAGTAAAAACCACTTGTATTTTTTTTCTTTCGACCTTTTTTTTCATTAACAAAAACAAGGGATCAGATGCTGCGATACTATTGGTTGATGAGCGTACTACATAAGCGCTACAATAGCGGCCGGATGCTGCAAGCAAAAACATCCGTATCGGTGGTAAGATTTCGTTCGTTGTCATAGTACACCCACATTTCGCTAGTTACGTTAAAGTCACATGTAACAGGGGCAAGCCTATTGCCATCAACCGGACACAAATCCAGACTCTGTGGCTGCTACTGAGAAATTCCTTACGGAAAAACCCAATAACATTTTGCCCGATCTGGGAATTGAACCCAGGACCTCAAGCTTAGCTGTAGCGGTTGCGATTACAAGACCAAAGAGGCAATCAAGAAGAAAAAGGAATACCCCCGATTGTAATTGACATTAATATAACGATCGCCTGTGCTTGTTAATTGCTGAAGTGCCAGATGTAGCACAAGAGAATGAATTTCCACCGATAAATCATAACAAAAAAATCTCTATACACTTTAAAGAAGCAGCAAAAGTTACTGGATGAGTTTTAGAAACAAATTAGAGTATATTAATCATAAAAGCGTAATTTGAAATGAGATCAATTTTATTACAGACACAGCGAGCATTAAATAAATTAAAATGCTAAGAGCTTTTATCCCAAATTAAATGTAGTCCTGTTATATTGCTGCTTACATTCTATTTAGATAAACCAAGTAAACATCTTTTCAACACCAATTAAAACAACTCACAGCTTTTAGACTCACTGTCAAACAATGTTAGTACTCTCAGCCCCTTGTTTTACAAATCGAATTATTCTCCATTCTTCCCTAATATCTGTTTTTGACAAATCCATTACTCCTTATTGTCCTCCAAATTACTCAGCCATCGAGGTTTATTCTCGTCACGTTGACAAAAGACTACTAAAGTCTTACTAACGTACAAACAAATGTTTTGGAACTGTCCCCAGCCAATCGAAATAACCATTATTTTCGGTGGGAACAGAAAAATTGGTGCTAATGCATCTATTGTTCGTATTTGTGGTACGGCCGGACCGCAGCCATTTTGTGGGCCACATGAAACAAGGCCCGAATAGTGTTGTGTGAATATGTGATTGGACAATTTCGGGACATTCGGTTTTTGGCGGGACGAATTTACCTACATCAATTTTAGGATGGAAATGGGCGCGCCGATATAGCTCGAATAAATAGGTCAGCTAATCAACGTTGTCCTCTTCCTAGTTTAACGTGTTTTGTTAACACATTGTGGTAAAGTTTTATGGCTAGAATTTTGGAAAGAAAGAAAATAGAAAGACTCGCTGTTAAAAAATACAATGATGTGAAAATGGTCCGTTATTTTTCAATTTTAAAATCTGAACTAATTAGTGGAGACAGCAAATAATCCAATAGCCGTGATAAATTATTTACTTAGTCATACTTTATTAACTCTATATGTATTCTGTCAATTTTAGGCAAGCGGCAAGTTACGATATAGTGTTGTTGAGTGTTAGTACTTACAATTGTTTAAATATTTTGCTTAATTAGTATCTGAGGCAAAGCCTAGACAGACAGACAGACAGAGCTAGAAATAAACAACAGTTAAATTGGAATATTATTCCAATTAAAAAAACGGAAAGTATAAATACGTATTTCTCACAGTAATCAGTACCAACTCCAACCGTTTCGCAAAATTATATAAAAGTATAAATTTTTAAGCGACATCGTATATCTAAGCACTCAAACCTTCAAAGCGTTGTGGTAATATTATTTAAATATGCACCCTCTGTACCCTGCCTAGCTCTGTTTGACAACAACGACATAATATACTCAAGAGGCGAGAATGGCGGCCAAGGTTAAGATCTTGGGACGTCGCTTTAAGTTTTGCATCAACGTACTTACTTACATTATAAACTCAGAGGAAGTTTTATCTTATGCTGAATTATAATCGTAACTATCTTGTTTAGACGGAAATATAAATAGTTGCTGGCAATAAACCTATTATAAATATGGGATTAGGTATATATTATATCCGATCGTATAAGAAATGAAAGATGATTTTATGAGTGAATCCGAACTAGTGGAATGTGGCAAAACAAATGAAGATATTGTAAGATAAGATAAGAAAAGATGATGTTCGTTTGAATTTGTAATTTGTAAAGGTACCTATTTTGGAAAAAATAGAAGCTATTAGAAGAAGTCATTAGCCCGCACAGGACAAAACACATAAAATAAAATGGTGAAATTATCAACTAATAAAAAAAAGTTAAATAAAAAAAAAGTTAAACCATAAAGAGGACTACTGAGCATTTTTAGACAATAAAGCTTTAAATTGCCACAAGACAGATAATAAAAGAAATGGCCCAGAAACATCCACCATTATCTATGTCTACGCCAAGAAGCATTGTTGATGTTCAAATACATCGGCAAGCGAAAGGTAGGATGCCCTCAGGCTAGGTGGAGCGGTGATCTCCGCAGGTTGGATGGTAGCAACTTGATGACAGTCGCGTAGAAACCAGATAAGTGGTGTGCAGGAGATGAGGCCTATGCACCAGTGAACTGCTGTGGGCTGATGATGACGGTGGTGACCAAAAGCCATCGTTGTTTTATATATGCTATTCATCCCCTAAAAGTAATGTTCTATAATCCTGTTTTACGGTAGCTGAAAAAGGCTCCCTGAATCATGTAAATTAGCTTTATAACCTTAGTTCTATTCAGCAACATTATGGTTAATATTGCCAGCAACGTATTGTGGTTGTTCAAGTAGTAATTACTGGCCAAATGATCGTTAATTAGCTTCATTGATAAACCTGTAGCCACGTGTTGTTTTGACTCCTTAAAAAAAATGATTTAGAGATAAATGGATACTAAGCAGCATTGGTGAAGGTACTGTTTTGATGAAAAATAAAGTATAAATGTTTTACCCCCTGCTTCGCCCACGTAGAAGTCGGAAATTATGTAATGGGACCAATGCACAATAATTAGAAATGGGAATTAGGAAAAGTATTCTACTTCAAAAACGTTTCAGCCGTTGCCTAAACTATTCGAAATGGTAGTAAACAGACAGTTTTTTTTCGTATTTATAATATTTGTAAACTTAGGAAATGCAATGTCCCATAAAATCATAACATCGGTACAGCACTAGTGGTGGAATTGGGACGATCTGCGCCCGCGTGTATTTGTCATTGTCTTTTCCTTTTCAATTCACGGCTATTTCAGTATCGGCCTGTTTTTACCGTCACTCGCTGTTTGATATGCAACAGTTCGAAATATACATGTGTTTGAACATTGAAATGCTTTGATTTCAATAGGTGCATTTAGCAGATTACGTCTTTCGTTAAAGCCGCTCACAAGATGAGTTCGGATTACTTAGTATAAACTGGGTTGTGGGGGTCTGATAGGCAGTCGCTCCACGGTACAATACTGGTATTTAGCTGCCTCCAGTTAGACTGGAAGCCAACTCCAAAAAGGATGGGCAGATGACAGGATGATTTCGAATAATCGCTACATGACTGGTGTTCAGCTATATCTGGTCTGAGGGCTAATTCACGTAATTTAATGACGCACCGATGAAGTTGTAGTGCAGTGGCAGTTAAGTTCGAGTTCGAGTGATAAACGGTATTCTTGTAATCTTTGAACTGTGCGTAAGCTGCGCGTGAACTGCACGTCAACTGTACGACAACCAAACTCTACCAAACTTACTTATGGTGTGACCATAAGAGAGAAAAAATATCACTCACTAAATAATTGAATAGAATCGATTACATTTCAATGAATATGACGTTATTAAAATATTAAAATAACACCCCAGCACAGATTGTAGTGCTTTTTCTTACTTATTATAATACCAATCATGTTGCGTTCCGAAGCACGCACCAAAGACGCGCAACAGTAGAATGCCGTTTTTGCGCTCGCGTGACGCGAACTTGACGCGAGCGTGTTTGACAGCGGTAGAGAATACGAAAAGCGTTGTTTTGATCGAAACTTAACTGCAACTGCACTGCAACAGCACTTCTTTAGTTACGTGAATTAGCCTGCAGATTGGAAGCCGAACAGAACACAAATGGGAAAAGTCTAGATAGTTTTCGTGATATCTATTATGTCACATCAGCCTAGCCTTTTCGCAACGCCGTCGGGGTTGGTTTCTAGTCTAACCGTATTTAGTTGAATAGGTATCAGTGTTTTACATAGATCGTCTGCCTCTCTGACCTCCACAACTCTGTTACTGCGTATCATGATACACCTTAATAAGACTGGTTATCAGATTCGGACTTGGCTCGCGAGGTTGTCGACACGATTGTGGGTAGTAGACTCAGCGATCAATGTACCGATAGTCGTATCAGCCCATGACTCAATTGCCAAGAGCTTCGATCAATACCTGAGGAGGCTCTCGTTAGGCAGCTGGATAAAGGGCTTGATTTAGAAAGCGGTACTCCTGGACACGGCTCTTATTGTTAGGAGGTTCCTCTCTCTGGAGCCCTGACCACCGGTAGCTTGGACCCTGTTTCTGATACCGGTGGGTTACAATTTCTATACAGTACCCGACTGTCAGACATCTACAAATGACAGCCGAGACTCAAGGGTTAACGAACACATGAACGAAATAATACCCGTGAATGAAACAATAAGGACAATTCAAAACATTTAAACAACTGTAACGTCCAAATCATTCTAACTTCCCATTATTAACGGCGACCTCATTCTAAGTGATACATCATTTAGTTATGAAATATTCTTTAATTTTGTTTTCCTTTGACAGGGGATACAAAAATAATTAACGGTTGGAATTAGACCTCGAGTGCCTCTTTCCTTATCTCGACGGCAACTGATGGGGGAGGACCTCCGACGAAAAAATGACTCTATTCCGCTCCGGTTAAGGTTCTGTTTTGTTTGTAGTTGTCTAAGTTACATCCCCCAACATAGCCTTATTTAATTTAATTGAATGTTCATTTTCTTTATTTGATAGCTAATATTTCACACTTATAATGAAGACAATAAAGCTCTTGGATAGTTATGACACTTGTGTAATAAGGCCCAGCTGGTACTTGCTACTTTATTATATAAAGTTTTTAATAGTTTTTCTTGAATAAAACTGGTATTAAAAGCTAGCCTCGGAAGTTGTTGCCTTGGTGAAATTGTTGGCGTTTTGCTAAACAAACAGTTGGTATGGCCTGACTGTTTTAGCGTGTGATTTGTATTTGTAAGTATGTGTGCACCCACTATACCAAAGAAATCACGAGAGACAGCTTGTACGGTTTTGTAAAATCCAAAAAAAGAATGTGAGCATCCTAAGAGAATTGGCTTGCTTTGTCAAAGTTTGTGTGGCGAGAAACAACTTCTATGGTTGTAAAATTGATTGAGTAGTATGCAGAGAATCAGAAAGTATGTAGGTGACATGGGACTATCGGAATAGGATGGTTAGTAACTAACCTGGTGTCAGTTTTATGCCGCCCATGGGCCTCTGACTTGGCTTTACATGCCGTCGAGAAATATCTCTCTGGCATGCTGGTTCCCTGAGAACGTTTTCCTTTACCGAAGCAAGTGATATTATACAATACAAGGGAGGTACTCTTTGTGGATAACAGGATAATAGCAGTAGGGAAATGCAAAAAAGAATTCATCTTTATAAACAACTTTATAAACGCAACCCACCAAAAGTCTCTAAAGTGTGTACTTATAAAAAACCACCACCGATTTTGAACCTTCAGAGGTATTCAATTTAATTACGTAAACAGTCAAATCTTACTGAAAGCCTATATTCCACCGTTCAAAGAAAGACACTTGAAGTCATGAGATACTTTTATTAATTTCGTCGGGACGTTACGTTTGCGCTTCTTCGCAATTTATTGAGTTCAAGGGTCTTTATTCCTTATAATTTTACATGCCTGTGTACGATTTTCTTTGTGTTACTCATTTCACCAGCCCTGCCCTCGTTTGAGTGAAAGAAAACATCCCAAAATTCTAAGACATAACATCTGAGACTGCCTCGTTGGTCAAGTCTAACACTCACGAGACTACACCGGTGGAATTTTTATTCTCTGGTTATGATTAGTAGGCTTTAAACTTGAATACAGCAATGCAATTTAACAGCCATAAATAGTAGCGATAGATTTGGAAGAGCTTTCCCAGGCGAAACCCTATCACAAATTGCTCCACCAGTTTAGAAACTGATATCACATCAAAGTCATCAGCCACACACAGAAGTTTCACATATCAGCCACACCATCAAATAGCCATAAGTAAAAACCGTTCAAACACTCAAAATTCTGCCTAAACATTGAGTCGGGTCCAGACGTTTCTCAGATAAATTAGTAACTCGGAACTTGCCAGCAAGTTACAAACCCTCATCAAAAAGTACGGAACCACTTAATTCCGACGTCAGTTTTATGAAAAATTTATACTCCACCCATAGTTCCGTGAAATGAACTTGGCTAATACAAGTTTGGACCGGCTCGGGCAAGTTTGGACCGGTCTAAAGCGGATTGAACCGGTTATCGTGGATATTGTAAGTTTTTAGTTCGGAGGAGGGAGTTTGCAAGAATATTTATTGTAGGTTCCCCCAAAAGCTTGTTTTGTAATTTCGCAAAGTTACTTGCAGATCGGAGTTTAGGGTTTCCTTGCGAAAATTAAATTTATTTATAAGTATTGATATAGAATAATAACCAACTTTCCCAAAAGTTGTTTGACTCGATATTGCTGTGAAAACATGTTTAAATGGGTTCTTAATGGAGCGGTTTGATTGGAATTCAGACGGAAGCGAAATTAAAATTTCGTCTAGGCTTCCCGAAGGAATCGATTGTAAATAACTTTGATTGCTTTCCTTCCTTTCGAAATATCTTTAATTAGCTACACATCAAAAATATAAGGGTCTAAAAGAAAATGACAAGTAAATCCACAGTCTGAATGATTTAAAGATCTACATCAGCCGCCACACAATTCCATTTATTCAAGGGCTGTGATAATTTCTGACAAAAAGGCAAGACTGAAAGTAACGCGAAAGCGACAAGATTTGCAAGATTAATCTCTCGTTTTACCTGAAATTCTTCCTGAAACACTCAGACGCGCTTTGTTTCGGAAGGATTACATTTAAACCTCTTAGCCATGTTATCAGTATCTTTTGGTGAGAATATTCGTGATTTACATCTTTACTAGCTTTTTGTGGCTTGAATTTTGCGGTAATGGGTATTTTTTTAGGGGTTTTGATTTTAAATCTAGTTGAAGCGGGTACTAGTTAAAAGTTGCAGGCCCAGAAGAAAGGGGCAATTGCACATTTCGTTTTTAACAAGCTTTTCTTATTTATTGTTTGCTTAAGTACTATTTAAAAGTATTGCATGGCAAATAAAATGCCACTTCAGCTTGTCAATATTAACTGATCGTAGCCGGTGCTCACCGGTTTAACTATTACGAGGAGTTTTTTAAAGCTCCTGTTTAATAAATGAAATTATTGCCTTATCATAGTTCTGGTTCTCATGAACTGACTAAAACATGTACAATAAAGGAAAATCTGTTACATAAAAAATGTACAGCGGTTTTATCCACTAAACAAATTACTAAGCCTCATTTAACTAGGATCAGCAGAACCCTTTTGGTTCCCAAAGCCTTCTAAACTGCGAGATGAGTTAACGCCGAAAGAGGGACACTTTACAAATGCTTAGGTTTGTCACTAGGACTTCTTTGCCGGCCAAAAAGGCGGGTGACTAATGAGGATGGATGGCCAGATACGAGCGCGGTACTACGTACTAATTAAATAATGATTCGGTGACGAAACCGTGGATTCAGGAAATAGTGGATATGTTTTTATTTTTACAGCCGCTCGGGTCGAACTACAGATTAAGCCACGCTTGCCGGGTTTGTCTCCACCGATCACGCTATCAGATCACGTTAGCCACGGATCACGGCGAGTTGTATCCACTGATACCGTTATCCGTTTCCATCGCTATCTTGTTACCCAAATAGACAAGAAATATAATAAATTATTTCGAAAATATTTTATTTTATTTCTGGTCTCTGTACACAGTGATCTGTTTCGATTTTGTTTTTTTTTTTCATGTATCCACGGATATCGTTATCAGTGGGTAACACGATAACGAGAAAATCGGATCATGGTATCAATATCGGAGTATGGATACAACTCGCCGTGATCCGTGGCTAACGTGATCTGTTAGCGTGATCGGTGGAGACAAACCCCGCTTGCCTAGGTTGGTCCGGGGATGGGTGACAACCCAGTACATACTGAGTTATTTTTTGTGGACGTTTGAAAGTCGTTACAGGTAGTCAGTGGCCCGAAAGTCTGACAACCTGACCTACCAAGAGGTATCGTATTACTCAGTACTAACTAGGTTGTGGAGGTCAGATAGGTAGTCACTCCATTTAAAATACGGGTATTCAAGTGCATCTGGTTAGACAGGAATCCGAGCCAAATAAAGTTGGAAAAAGGCTACGCAGATCATGATGATAAACTCCTTCTAGTGTTTTTTGTTTATTTGACCCAATTTTGGCGGAGGAAAGAAAAAAAAGTCAAAAGAAGAGTAATGGTTTAACAAACTATTCGTAAAGACAAATCTATTGATAACGGGGGATTATTACATGGTATATTCATGAAAGGAAATACGATTGCCTAAGATTAGTTGATAAAACACAAAAAAAATACACGAAGAAAAATATCCATCACTTCCGCACAAAAGTCTTTCACTCAACATGATGAAAAGCATAAAAGAAACATCATGGTTTAAAAAAAAAAAGTAAACAGGTTCCCAAAAAACAAATGTCAGCAGAAATGCATGTACATTCCAAGCAGGTTTACACAATTCTTTCTTTGTCAGCTCGTTTTAAATTACAAATCCTTGCAGGATACAACGAGTGCGAGTACTGCTTCGAGCTATGAGGGTAGTTTCGTCTTTTAACTTAGTTTATGAACATTTTGTATCACGGGTGAGGGGACTTGATTAGAAAGACTTGTGATAAGAGGGGTAGGTTGTAAAGGGATTGTGGTTTCTGATGATAAATGGAACTGTGAGACCGAGATTTATAAACATTCCTAGCTTATTCCCTCGGCTTCACTTGCGTGGAGTTCGATAAATTGTCCCACGAGATCATACTACCGAGATAATAAAAAAGCATCCTGTGTTAATCCAGGTTATAAACTATCTGTGTGCTAAATTTCATCCAAATCCGTTATGTAGTTTTTACGTGAAAGAGTAACAAACATCCATCCATCTAGCCTCACAAACTTTCGCATTTATAATACTAACTGCCGCGGCTTCACCCGCGTGGAATTCGGTAATTGTCCCACGGGAACATACTACCGTGATAAAAAGTATTCTATGTGTCCCAGTTGTATCCAGGTTATAAGCTATCTGTATGTTAAATTGTATCCCAATCCATTCAGTAGTTTTTGCGTGAAATTAAACATCTATCCATCCATCCATCCATCAGTCCATCCATCCTTCCATCCATCCGTCCATCCATCCGTCCATCCATCCGTCCATCCATTCTCACAAACTTTCGCATTTATAATATTAGTAGGATATATCAAAATCAAAGCATTTATTTCAAGTAAGCCAGTTACGGGCACTTTTGAATTGTCGAAACAAAGATGAAAATTAAATGTAGCTACAGTCCCAGTCACAAAACATAAAAACTGTGAAAGTACTGTAGTTGCCCATTCCCTAGCGTAGATCTCTATGGAGAAGAACGGGCAAGAAACTCCATGGACACTCTTTAAATCAGAATATTGTTACAAAATCTTGGTTACATCATTCATGTTGAGATGGTATATTATGTGAGAACAATGTAGCAAGATGTGCACGTTAAAAGTGTCCACAGTAAAACAAAACAAAAAAAAACAATTCAAAAACTAAAATAATTCATTAAAATAAGCCATGGCAACTGAGAGATGACCAGTCACAACTGACAGCGCCCGTTCACGGACATGACGCATAGATCAGTACCATTCAACTCAACCATTTTGAAGGGAACTAAATGATCCGACACATGCGTCACCATCAGCGAGACATTTGAGTGAGCATGACATATTCTCAACCGCCAGGGCACATTCAAGTCAAGAAAAGATGTAGGTTTACAGTGAATGATAGCTTTCTAGTACATTTATACTAGGCCCGAACTTTGGCTATGCGTTGTGCCTGTCTCAAACGAGAACAACTCGAATAAAGCAATATGCTTTAAGACCTAGTAAACAATAATAATCGAAGCACCTCCACCAACATCAATATTTCACTCAAAATAACTCCCTAAAATCAGAATCCACCATCTAATCCCTCATAATCAACTCGGCTCATTCCTGCATCGTTGTCGCGATCCATTCATTCATTATTTATAATTAGCTTCGGCCGCACGCATCCGAGAGAGACATTAATCATTTCAATTACCAAGTCCTCGCCAGACGAAAGGGCGTCAGGAACCTTCCTTGTTTTTTAGGAGAGGATCGCTTTTCGGATTAAAGTTTTAAGCTTGATGGTAAGTAAGTCTTTTTGTTTTCTGTCAGCGTTTTCTGTTGTGGATGTAGTTTTTTCAGTCTTTTGCGATATAGGGGTTCATTTATAAGCGCTAGTTTCTGTTAAGTAAGGCTAACCATACGTTTATTGACATTTAAACGTTATTCAACTTAAGGTGCTTTTGAATGACCTGTAAAAGTGAAACTATCCCGCGTTTAGCTCTTATGAGTAAGCAGGTATAATAAAATAAATAATATCGATGAACATTTCACACAGTGCCATCTTGTGCCACACTAAGCAACGAGGCTTGTGTCGTGGACACCAGATAGTAGTAGTATCGATACTTTTTTGTTTGTAAATACATACTTATTATACATATAAACATCCATGACTCGGAAACAAATGTCCATGCTCCTCACACAAACATTTGCTCCTACCGGGATTCGAACCTGGGACCCTAAGAACGTAAGGCAGCCTCACTACCGCTGCGCTATTCGGGTCGTCAAAATAATACCGACGCCTCCTAGGTATATTTTCAGGTTGAACCTTTTCTGGCAGCATGGAAACGCACTGTTCTGTGTTTCTATCCTATCTGTCGCTCAGAACCGTCATTAGCTAGAGCGAGAAACAGAGCGTGCTATCGATGCTCCTGCTTGGCACCTCGCTTTTCGCCTAGCGAGTATGGAAGTAACGCGCAGTGCCGCCTGATGGGAAGAGTCTAGAACGTTTGTTTAACTTCGCTACTCGCAAGCCACCTGTCAGTGCGTACGCGGGACGACAAATCAAACTATACTTAACTAGTTTATGTGGATCATTCATTGTTCAGGGACCTATACAATGCGAGGCCATGTTACACTGTGCATGTAAAGCTTGATGTGTGGCCGTGTGTACGTAACCTTTTTTAATTTTTTAGTAATGTGGAAAGAGCATTCAACATAGCAATAACCATGTGTAAACAGATTCAGTCATGAATCAGTCTTTAACTAAATCTGTTAATATGAAAAATATGTACCTACATAATATTATTCTCGATGAATGACGGTTACCCATTCCAGAAATAATAAAATCATCTGCAAACTCTGCTAAACACTTAAAACGATCGATCCAATCTGCTATATTTACCTTCAAACCCCTTTATTTATAAAGGCTCAATTTTCCAAAGTAAATGAATAATTACATAAATCGTTACGAAACGTCGTTAATTATGATCTTGAATAAATATAACTCTTATAGCCTATTCATTGGGGCGGGTCTTCTTACATTTTTTCCTTTTTTCTTCATTTCGTTCGGGTGCTAAATTATTTCCCCTTCAAGATGTTTTTATTCCTTTAGATTTTTTAATTACCTACCCATTTTTATGCGATTGTATTTCTAAGGAACGTTTTGCGTTAAATAAATTATGTTTTAAGGCGGTTTTTATTAAACATCATTTAGGGGTGGTGATTGTAGGTCATTCTCGAAGAGTGACTTCATCATTATAATAATGATGATGCTTTTACTAAGACTGTTAGCAAATTATGAAAAGAGAATTGGACATTGGGCATGGTCATTTAATCAGGGTGAAATAGTCTATGTGTAAAGCTTAGCGTCAGTTCTATCTAGTGAATCAGGTAGATTCTGTGAGAGTAACCCCCGATTACGGAAACGTCACTCAAAATTTAAGGGCTGCTTAACATTTGAGCAGCTCCTAAACTTTAAATGTCGTATGGCCAAACGTCACTTTTGAGTATCTGTTAAATATAAGTGCTACTTAAATTTTGAGTGACGTTTCAGTATTCGGGTTTAAGTCTCTCAAAGTGAAAAACTGGTACTTACTTGTATCCGGTCAGATTGGAAGCCAACTTCGACATAAGGAAAGGAAGATGATGATGATGTGTTAAACTTAGCACGTCATCTTATGATATTCTCAGATTTTTTTTTAACAGTTATTTATATTTGTTTTTTTTTTGCCCGGAACAGCGCCGTTTGCTACCAACTAAACTATGTATTTTGATACCTAAGTCAATAGTAAATTCACAATAATAGCATCTATTTCACCGAATTGTATTAACACACTATTGAACAAAACAATGTAATTCACGGAAACGAATTATTTGATTTAACCCGGCTTTGTTTGTTGGTTTAATCGGCATTTAGTTAATTACAAGTGACGGACATACAAACTGACCTACATACAATAACAAACTAATTTATTTCCTGCTAACAACGACAATTTGGTTCGTTAAACTGGTTTGTTGTGTGGACTTTACTATTCTAGTTCATATTTTGTGGAATAAATTACGTTTAGAAAGTAACAAATTTAATTCTGGGTATTTGTCTGTTAAGGCACCATCATTCACAGTAACGTCTTTGGTAAGTATTAACAAACGGTTTTGCTTTCGTCTACACTAAACCCACTGAAAACAATACAAACACACAAACGGTTTTCGATCGGACTTCGCTACGTCGTAGCGCATTGGATACGCGCTACGGCGTAGCGCTACGAAACGCTACGAAATTGCTGCGATTGTAGAAACTATAATCCAGAATAGTTAAAGTCTTGTATTGAGGGGGATGGAACCCCCTCTAAATTGTATGGAGGTTAAACCTTCAAAAGCGCCTTAGCAGAACCGTAATAATATGTGTTGGGGTCGCAAGTGCATAAGTGCACAAGTCGTAAACAACAGTTGTAAACATTTTATTTATATCGTTGTACGTGCTATGCATGCGCTGAATTTGTTAGCGTAACATTGTACGAAACTTGTTATCTTTTCGTCTTTCTTGGGAGAAATAAATGGTTGCTCATTAGTAAGTTTTTAAACTACTACAATTTTATTAACTAAGATTTTACGATTTTAGTTTTAATTGGATGAGAGTTTTATTACTTAGTCTTGGTAGATCTCCATTACCGTAGGCCGTGGAGGTTATGTAATCTTTTTTGGTTATCATGATCAGCCTAGAATATTTCTTCTGTTAGGACACAGGCTGACTTGAAGTGTAGGTCGAAGGAAATAACATATTCTCGAATTTTCACTTCTAAGACGTGCCGGTTTTCTTGTTGATGTATTCCTTCACCGTTTTGAGAGCAGTGCTGATTAAATGAATTACAACACGTTTAGTGTCTGCCTGGGTTTGAACGACGTTTTCACTGGATCACTACTGGTCCTAGCTATCGAGCAGCTTCATGTACTATACCATACAGACATAAGGCATACGTCAGGTAGACGTGTACCTAACAAGTACACTCACATTTCGCCAATTATGTATAAGTCCCCTGTACCTGAGCCTATAGCCATCAACCGGGCACAAAGCCAGACTCCGAGGTAGCTACTGAGAAATTCCAGAAGACAAAACCAATAACACTTTGCCCGATCAGGAAATCGAACCCAACACCTAACGATCAGCAATCGTGCTTGCGACCACCTAGACCAACAAGGCAGTCATGTAGTATGCCAAGTTTATCATAACCTAGTATTAGGTTAGACTTGCCATATTCCTGCTACATAATCAAAGAGCAGCATTCAACCTAAAAATTACTCCCGTCAAAGTCACGTTCATCTGTCCGCTCCCGATACAGTTTACATAATTATTTCTGTTAATATGAACATTAATTAACTACCGGGTGTCAGTGACAGCGAGAACGCCTTGTTCACTGAATATTGAGAAATGGTGAGAAGTATCTAGTTCAGCGATCTTCAAAGTTCAATATGAGGGTCCCAGATTTGCGTCATTTTATTTTTTTCTAAACTGCTAATGTTTATTGTGTTTTTGTGCTTATCTACAGTGTTTTGGTTGTTGGATTCTTTACCCTCGCAACATATTATGAAACTGCTGGTTTCTATTATTTTAAATATGTTAGAATCTCTTTGAGAATCTACACTGGTTTAGTTTAGCAGTTCGACTAAACCAGTGTAGATTCCCAAAGGTTTATAAAAACCTGGTATCAGATAATACTGGATTATTTGACTCGATGTTGGCTTTTTGGCCACACAATGAGGTTTCGTAAAACATCGTATTTTATGTACATCTAATCAACTAGCTTTGATACATCTTTAAAAACTGAATATTTTATAGAGTTCGAGAAACTGTACTTGGACTGCACTGTGGTGCGATATTTATCTCAGTAAAACATCTTCTAGCTTATACTGGTATTCAGCTGTATCCGGTTAGACTGGAAGCCGACCCCAACAAAGTTGGAAAAAATTATGCAGCTGATGAACTTCTGAAGCTTACAGAGGTTTCTAAAAATATTATAAATGATTGGAATGGCCGAAACAAATAAGCCCGGTCGATCAAAATTTCCCTCAGGTTGAGAGCCACTGATCTGGCGTTGTTAGCGAAAGTGAAATAGTATGTATGCAAAGTTGTTTAATGTCTTGTGCGAAGGAGAGGGGGTTGGAGGGGGGGTGAAGGGTATTGATTTGTGTTCAGCGGGGGGTGTTTTACATGGTGTATGACTTATGATTAATTAAAATAATAACGGTATTCATTTGCGAATCCTGGTTTGAATTTTGATTGTGTACCCATGGTAATGGTTTCTGTTAAAGGTTACTTTCATTAAGTACTGTTATAATCAAGCGAGTTTTCATGTCGAGTTCATTAAGTACTCTCAAAGTTTATTCCAACTTAATCAAAGCCCACTATTTTCAATCATAGTCATATTGAACATGGTAACAATTTGTCAGGAGCATTAAGTCCGCCTTTGTACAGTTTTTACTTGTGCAAAAAGTTTTAATAAAAAAATAAATAAAATAAATATCGGATAAAACATGGAGAAGAATATTTTATGTAATATATTTTACAAGATCAAATTGAATAACATGGCAATGAAACTCCGCAGAGAGTAAAGTTTCACTAACTAATTTAATAACAGACTTAAAAAAAAAGGAGTTTATTCGATCCGATAATCCATACACCAATATATTGTTCATGCCCCAATAAGTATTTATTTCAAAATAATTCTACTTGAGCTTCGACACTACACAAGGAAAAGTCTTAAAAAAATAACAAAACAAGCAAAACAGAATGTCTGTTCGTTTCATGTAACGTGCACTCGTAAATTTTCTTTTTTTTTTACCGCATACAGCAATTCGTAACCTAGTTGCGGTAGTTCGAGAGCTTGCTGCTAAAATTTTACTATTTAATAAGTAAAATGGGATGCATACAGTTGCATCGTAAATACATATATTGTTGGGTTATTGCTAGAACCGATAGATATTTAATGGTAAAAGCTACAACATTTTATTCATGATTTAATGAATCGCAAATGATCCTCGGAGTGAATGCGATGTTTTCGACCAGACCTCAGCCTTCTTATTGCCCTACAGTTCACTTTAGAGTGCTTCAAAACTGCCACTGATGCTGTGATTAACATGGTCCATTATAACTCGAAAGCATTGAGTAGTTTTTTGAGCCGACTTCAAATAATTTTATTCCAGGAAAGGAGGCAGAAGCAATGTATGTTTCCTCACTGTTTTCATGAAAAGGTTGCAAAAGTTGACCTTAGTAGCATGCTCTCGAACTATACCTAGTTCCATACTATTTCAAAAACTACAGGCGTGTAGAAATAGCTGTCATAAATCTCCAGCCAGAACTTTCTGCTTATCTTATAAAATGCAACGATATATGGTAAAAACTTGCAGGTAACCCCAACAAGAATAATGTATCGGATAAAGCCGCCACTTACATTACGCGATCATTCGACATTTTTTTCCTCAATTTTATTGAAGTCTACGAATGTAATAATGATCAGCATAAAATTTTATTAAGCTTTTTATTTTAATACCGCTTTTCCGTTTTATTTCGAAGTTCGGTAGTAATGCTTTTTATATTGATTTTTAATTACTTTGAAAAAGAGAGTATTTTTTTTTGGAAGTTTGTAAATCGGTTACTTTTATAGGGTAATTAAGATAAGAGAGTCGGTGCCGTTTAAGCTAGGTAGGTGATAAAGCGATCGCTTTAATTGCCTTATGGAGGAAAATATTAGGCAGATATGTACTTATCGTTTTTATCACACGTTCCGAAGTAAAGTTAATGTAAGGTGGGGCACATTTTCTCCATATCGTAATGTAGGGGCGTTATGGTGAAGAGTTATTCCTGTATATGTATGTATGGCATACTGTCTGTAGGTATTTCTTGTGATATTTTAACAATCCTTTACTGTCTCGTTTTTTTTAGGATTAATAACGTCGGACTGTGGATTATGATGATAATGGATAAAATCATGAAGTTAAGTCTACTATATACTACTAGATTGAAACTAATAAAACGTGAAATCACAGTGGGTACACTAAAGCAAACACATTCAAACAATAATAATGAACCTATCAACAACACACTCCCCATAGTGTTTCCTTCAAACTCCACTACAAAACACAAATACAACCATTGTATCCAACATTTGTATACACAGTTCGATTGTGCTGGCTGTTAGCATAGAGCGGTGTGACGTCACATGATACAGGGTCAAATAGAATTAGCTAGCGAGAGACCTCACACGTGTTGAGAAACGATAAAACCAAAAATCGAAGATATAATAGCTGACTACAGGGTCAATGGACGATGGTAGTGTGTGTTTTTTGGGTATGGACATAAAAGTCACGATTTGTCACGTGTTTCAGAACGCTATTTGTTGCTATATTTACTTACTCCTTTTGCTTCGTCAATGTTCACATGACTGGTTTTGTACGCACGCTGGCTTGTTTTCAGGGTTCCATACCCGAAGGGTAAACAACGGGACCCTACTACTAAGCCTCCGCTTTCCGTCCGTCCGTCTGTTCGTCTGTATGTCTGTCAGCGGGCTGTATCTCATCATCCGTAACAGGTAGACAGTTGAAATCACATAATGTGGACTGTTGCGGCTATAACAACAAATAATAAAAAAGGGGGCAACCCTCCTACGATGGTACGGAACCCTTCATTTGCGAGTCCGACTCGCACTTGGCCGTTTTTTTGTATATCTTCATATATCGACACTTTCTAATTTAATTTCACCCTATGAAGCGAACATAACTAACCAAATTCGCTGTAACGTTTCGCGTAAATGAAGTACAGCCCTATCTCAAAAGTAAAACTTCAGCCCTAACATAGTGCGCCGGGGATTTTACAGCAACTAATGGTTATGTAACTCCCTTGCATATTGTAGTTTGTTTGTAAGACTGCCATTAACTTCAAAATGAAACTTTGCGTTGTAAGAACAATAGAATTCCTCAATATTCAAAGGCTATTTCTGACTCGTTTTCATTTATTCGAGTGGAAGATTTTTCCAAAGGGTTGTTTTTAAGATTACGATATTGTAGATAGTGGTGAGACTTGGGCTATTCTCGCCTTGTAGAATATAGTCCTAAGCGTTAAGCGATTTTCTTGTCCCTTGACATAAATACTACATTTTGAGTGTATGAAAATAGCCCAACCGATGCATAGTCACACCGAGGGTTGAGAATATCGGTCATACTTGCTGAAAATTCTGTATCTACACATACATATATGTGCGCTTTAATAACTGACGTCCAATAAATGTTTTTCTTTCTTTTAGTTGACTGCCTCGTAGGTTTAATGGTCGCAAGCACAGCTGCTGAACATGAGGTCCTGGGTTCGATTCCCAGGTCAGGCAAAGGGTTATTAGGTTTTTTTTCAGGAATTTCTCAGTAGCAGCCACGGAGTCTGGTTTTGTGCCCGGTTGATGGCAATAGGCTCACCCCTTATAACATGAGACTTAAACATAACTGGTGAAATGTGGGTGAACTATTAGGTACACCTCTGCCCAACCCTTCGTGGATTACAGGCGTGATGTTATGTTATAAGTGTAGTAATTAAGCTTAGTCTCGTTCTTTTTTTTTTTTAGCCTGCTCTCTCCCACTCCTTGGCAAAGGCCTCCCTCCACTCCTTCCACACTTCTCGCGAACCCGTGCATCCTCTTACCAGTTCGGACGGAACTTGTCCAGTTCGTCCCGCCATCTTCTTCGTGGCCTGCCGCGACCCCGCCTCACTATGTCAGAGCACCAGTTTCCTGCAATTTTGGCCCACAGTTTGTCATCATGTGGCAGACATGACCTGCCCAGTCCCATTTCAGTTGGGCAGCCTTTTGAGCCACGTCAGCTAAATTTGTTTTGGAGCGCAGTATTGTGTTTCGAACAAGATCCGTTAATTTAACACCTAGTATACTGCGCTCCATTGCTCGTTGGCAAACCTTGAGTTTGGACTTCTGAATGATAGTCAAAGTCTCGTTTTTTTGGAATTTAAATGGCCCCGTGTGAGTGGGTGGATGGCAAATTTCTTCAAATTTTTCGGTCCTAGAAACCTACTTTTCTCGAAAAATCTTTTTAATACAATTTTTACGAGCCACAAAAAGCTAGATCTTTGTCACACACAAACAGTTGCAAACAAAAAGATTACCTATTCATTAAATAATACATAAACCTAGAACCTACCTAATCTTGTCAGTCAGTATATAATAAACAAGAGAATTCCCGCTCAACATAACACATACAGATTCCTCAAGGCTACAAGCGAGACATACCAGCATTTTATCGTGAAGAAATATGTTGTGCCTGTGGGATCGCGAGGAAATAATTCATGCGAGCGAAGCTGAACCACTTAGACATTCATCATTCATGTCTGTGTTTATCGTTAGATGCTTTTTCTTTAGCGCAATTATAAGTAAATAGGTAATTATGTCTTTCTTGGAACTAGTACTTATTTCAATTTGTAATTATTTTTCCTCAAGGAAGGTTTCATTTTATAAAGAACTAGCGGACGTCACACGGTTTCAACCGCGTAGTTCCCGTTCCCGTGGGAGTACGGGGATAAAATATAGTCTATGTTACTCAGTAAAGACGTGGCTTGAACTAGTACTCATTTCTATTTGTAATTATTGTCCTTTAAGGAAGGTCTCATTTTATAAAGAACTAGCGGACGTCACGCGGTTTCATCCGCGTAGTTCCCGTTCCCGTGGGAGTACGGGGATAAAATATAGTCTATGTTACTCAGTAAAGACGTGGCGTGCTAATTGAAATCGGTGCAGTAGTTTTTGAGTTTATTCATTACAAACATACACACAAAAATATATTTCCTTATACTATAAGTGTAGATGTAGGTGAACAGAGTCACGCTTACTATGAAATTAGGCAAGTGTCTGACCATCTGACCATCATTTGCCCTTGACCTACGTTACTTGAGATTAGGTAGGAACATATTAATATCTTACTCACCTATAGTTCCGGAAAACATCTTAAGGAAAAATTAATGTAGTAGTTTGAAATTGACACATCATCATCATCAGCCTCTTGATGTTACCACTGCTGGGACACAGGCCTCCTCTCTATGAGAGGGAAAAGGGCTTTAATACACCACACGGGCCCAGTGTGTATTGGTAGATGTCACATGTCTTCGAATTTTTGGTTCTAGGACATGCCGGTTTCATCACGATGTTTTCCTTCACCGCTTCAATCTTTGATTTAGTGATGGTATAATTTTTCTATTTATTATTAGTCGAGTTGTGTTTTTTTTTCTGTTTATTTTATCAATTTTATTTAACTAATTAAAACTTTTTTTATGTAACACATTCAGACACAATTGTTATTATTGTTATTGAATAAATGAAATGAAATGAAATGAACCGCTTTGAAATTGACACATCACACTATAAATTGACTGCCTCGTTGGTTTTGCGGTCGCAAGCACAACTGCTGAGTATGTGATCCTGGGTTCGATTCCCAGGACAGGGAAAGTGTTCTTGGATTTTACCATCAGCATGCAGCCACTGAGTCTAGATTTGAGCCCGATTGATGGCAATATCCTCGCCTCCTAATACATGGGACTTAAACATAACTGACGACATACATTTTTCTTGGAAACCTGAATCTGCGGTATCGCGGACAGAAAGTTTGGGCTTTTTTTTAATAAATAAGTGACATTTATAATGATGATGAGGTGTGTAATGTAGGACTTGGAGGAGTTACTGCTTTGTAAAAGTATACGAGGTGGCTACTTGCCTGGTTCAAAACACTCAACCCAGTACTTGAAGCGGGTCTCTAAACTGCCAGTCCTCACGACACGTAGCCAATATTAAGCCATCATTTATATCAACAGATTGGGTACCCAAAAATAGACGCCCACATAACCCGAACCGCGGCAAAAAGTGGTGCGCACATAAATTTATTTGGTACAAAGCTGTACTCGCTTATTTCACAGAAAACTAAAGGCGAAATTGTTCGATGAAGATTTTTTACGCGTCATAAAAATGGTTTCCCCTCTCGATTTATGTCAAAAACCTGTTTTTGTCCGCGGGGCCGCTTGTATATGAATTATTTTCGTGTTTTTCTATAAGTTTTATAATAAAAATTGTGATTAATAAATGTACATTTTTGTTTTATGGTTACTAGTTTTATTTATTGTGTTGTCGATGTTGTTGTGAAGTTTCAATGCAATTGTTCTTTGTTTTGGTGCCGTAATTCTTTTTACATTCTGATACTAATAAAAAAATCACAAGTTCCAATTCAATATTCTTTATTTCACAGTTATGAACGCTTGGTTCGAAAATGGTTAATTAATAGGGAGAAGAAACTACACGGTTTCATATTATTTTAAAATCGAGAATCTATACAAACAGCGAATTTCTCTATTGCGCAATCAAAATTAGCTGACGTCATTTCTCAGAATCTCAAGATCTTAAACGCTTTCAACTAAACTGGAGACCCTGAAGCAAGGAAATTAGTGTGCCTAATTAATCACAGTGTCAGTAAGTGTCAATTCGTTACTTTGAGCTGTAGGATCCACAACGACTTACACCGCGGCTACAGCAAACAGTCTTCAGCTTCCTAATTTACTATTCGTCGCTCATAAGACTTATTTAGTTACACTTAATTGCTTAATCTTCCCTATCTTTTGAGCTGAAAGTTGGAGGAAAATGTTAATTAATTAAACGTTTAAGTTTAATCAGAATTAGGAGCACTAACTAACTTCAAATGGCGAGCCTTTTGAGATTAACTGAGTTGATCTAATGACGAAATGAACAGAAGATCGTATTATAGTCTTTGATCATTCTTGATTGTACGTTGTCAATGGTATAATCTTTTAATCTCTTTTTGTATTAAACGACCAAAAACGATTTACATGGCCTCAGGCTTTTGAGACAGAAGTAAAATTAATTAAACTAATTCAGTAACAATCAGCATGAAGATTGATCAAAATGCAGTAACTAAGTAGCTGATAAATATTGACAGATTCTTCAATACGTTGAGTAAAGAAAGAAAATTAATCCTAAAAATGTTTTTCTTGTATCTAAGCGGATGAAATATGAGGCCTGAATAAATTAATCCGACGAAAAACATTTCAAATGATACAGAAAAATGTAAACGACTAAATAAAGTGAAGTATTTACCCCATATCGGATGGGGTAAATAGGATTATCTCTCGTTCAAAATATTCCACTAGCGTGAAATGGATATTATAGATTTCAGTTTTTGTTTAGCGAAGCCAATTCGATATTGGGAAATGGGTCACATGATACACAGGGATTATTTAAATGCAATCATTTCGAATGATAAAATTCTTTTTGCAAAAAATTATATGTGTTCATTGTATTTACGGAAACAAACAGACACATGCTTGCATTGTCTAGCTTTTGTCCAAAGACGATTTCAGATATAAACCATTTCTTCGGGACTTCACCCGCTGAGTTTGTTTCTGTTTTGTTTTAAGAGTTCCGCCAAAGGGTAAAAACAGGACCCTATTCCTAAGACTCCACTGTCCATCTGTCTGTCACCAGGCTGTATCTCATGAACCGTGATAGCTAGACAGTTGAAAATTTTCACAGATGAAGTATTTCTGTTGCCACTATAACAACAAATGTTAAAAACAGAATAATATAAATATTTAAGGGGCTGCCATACAACAAACGTGATTTTTTTGTCGTTTGTGCTATCTATTAGGTGGAGTGTCTAATGGTGTCTAATGTTGTATAGATAATGGTACGGAACCCTTCGTGAGCGAGTCCGACTCGCACTTTTTTACAGAGTAGTCAGCCAGGCAACACTAACTTCATCAGGTTTTAATAAAAATGGTTGAAATGTAGAAGTGTTATTGCATATCATTGAACAGCTGCATTTTTAAAGAATCTGTTAACTACCATGCTAAAAGTAATTGCAAGCAAAAACAAACTAATCCCCAAAGAAAGATCTCGAAAAACATCTCAGTAGGCACTCCAACCTGATCCTATAAACGAAAAGCAGAGTCAGGCCACAGATACGATAATATTCCGGTGACAGATCGTCGGCTTATCGCGCCGTAACCCTCTCGTCCCCAATTTTACGACTCACACGTGATGATAAACTGCCGACACATGTTTATTCATCCCCCGATCAACATACAATTTTGGGGAAAAGACAAAAATCTGCTCTAATAGTTTCTGGGTCGAGGAATGCTTGCTAGCAAATTGTTTGTCCGTAAGGATTGGGACAATATATTTAATGTTTTTTTTTATGTCCATTTCGTATTGTTAAGTGGCTTTTTATGTGGGTAGTATTAAATAAATCATGGTGATAGCTGATGACCTACGATGATAATAAAGTCGTCTATCCAATTACAAAAAAATGTAAGTAAGTAAGTTTGTATATTTTTATACCGAATATGGCCGTATCCTATAGTAGCGCAGACACGCGACCGTCGCGTTAATTTTGACCGACGAAAAGTTCGCTTTGATGCGGACTAAGTCATGAACGTTGATATCTAAGCAAATATAAAATAAGGCAAAAAAGTAATAAATAAGGCCAAGCTGGTAGGTATCTGTTCACAAAGTTTAGATGCTACCTAAACTCTAGGCACATTAAACCCAGTAATCGTAAAAGTAACATTTTGAAACGTACCTCCAGAAAACAGCCCCCAAACAGTATTCCCACAAATTTAGGTCAACACCCAGCCTACTATAAACGTTGAGTCCTTCTCATAAAGGTCAAGTTTCCCAATCAATCCCACCCAAACGGTTCGCCTACAAAATTAATTAAACTTTTCACTCCAAGGTTCACAAATTATTTTTATCTCGCCATTGGATGGTGTTATCGAAAAAGAAACGGTGCTGAGATAAGCCCGGTGACAGTAACAAGTGGGTCTAATTTAACTTTAGCGGATCTTTACGAGTTCCCGACAATCGGGGACGAATCCCAATGAGGGACCTCGAGGATTATATTACGGACGTGAAATATTTTTGCTTGTAGTGCTATGATATTTACTGACGAGGTTGGTTCGTTCACTTGCGATTCAGTTGGTGTGGTTTATAGTAAAGAATTTAACAGTCTTCTCATCCGTAGGTGATGCCTATTGAAAGCCGATAGCATTTACTCGTTGACTATTATGAGGGTTGTACTATAAGGAGCCCAATGCTTAGGGAGTGACGTCACATATGTTCCATTTAGTTCGAGTCATGTCGCCCGAACTGAAATGTAGCAAATGACGTGTTTCTCGCTTTTATTTCGTAGACATAATTTTTTTTCAATAATTTTCCGTTTTGATATGTATACTTATTCCCTTATACAATATTAGCTGTTGCCCGTGATCTTCGTCCGCGTGTAATTATTATAAAATACTATTTTCCTTTTTCTTTGTAACATTTTTCATTTATGCTCCGCTCCTATTGGTTGTAGCGTGATGCTATAGCCTTCTTTGATAAATGGGCTATCCAACACTATAATATGTTTTTTATTCGAGCCTGTAGGTCCTAAGATTAGCACGTTCAACCAAACAAACTCTTCAAACTAAATAATAGTATAGCATATAACTATACGTATAGACATGAATTTAAAATTTGGAATAGTTACCTTATTGTCATGAGTATTGTAGAGATATTTTAAAGGTGGACGCACACTTATCCGCGCCGAACGAATCGACCGCGGCAAAAGAATCGACCGCGGCGTAAGAATTTTTTTTTGCTAAATTTTCATTTTATAGGATTTCTTCTAAAATTCGATTCGTTCGGCGCGTTCGTGGACGGATAAGTGTGCGTCCACCTTAATTGTCTGCCATCTTGAAACAACACATTGAGAAATTAATTCATAACTTACTTTACATAAAAACTTTTCAAGAAACGTTACAAAACAGTTGAAGAGTGAAGGAATTTTATTTGTAAAGTGAAAACAGAATGGCGGTTACTTTCACCAAAGGAATTATATCGAAGCACCTTCCCCGTATAACTTGGAGGGCTTAGCTTTTGTTGCTCAAGTCGTCGTATTTGAAACGTAATTTTCAAAATAAGAAATATGTACACACAGCAAATTAGATAGGTTTGCAGAGCACACTAACATAATGTTGGTGTGCGTAAAATCAACTGGTGTATTACTTCGCCTCACAATATATGTCAGCAAACACGTGTGTGTGTGTGTGTGTGTGGCTAATCTTCTCTAAGATTGGCCGCCGTGATTGAAAACGGTTCGAAGGACTAAGTAGGCAAAGAATATGAAGCATAAATTTAATTATGCAAATAACTGGTCTCGTGGCATATGTGTATAAGCAACCCGCTTGTAAAGCAAATGTCGTAGGATCAAATCCCGCCGCTGACAGTGCCTTTTGGCATTTTTAAAAACAATTGTTTTTCATTTTGTTGAATTTTTATTTTTGTATTATATCTGTTAATAAGAAAGAAAAAATGGAAGTGAAAATTAAACAATTTGTATTAAGAAATCAACAATATTTATTGACTAGGTTTTTTTCAATTATAACTAGCTGACCCGCGCAACTTCGTCTACGATATATAAGAGAGACAGAGAGATGGTTAGAGAGAGTGTGAGACACCCTTAAAAGATGTTTCCGAAAAAATGATGCTCGAATTTAATTAAGTAACCACGTTTCCGAACAAACAATGCTCTTACAATATAGTCTATGGCTGTGAATGACATTAACATTCGTTACGCGCGTTTTTTTAAATATGCAAAATTAAATGTATATTTTTCAATATTTCTGAGAGATTTTCTTAATATTTTTTACCGTAAGAACCTTCTCCTAATAATAACAAATACAACAAAAAAAGAATTAGTGAAATCGGTCCAGCCATTCACGCGTGATGCCGTGACCAAGGAAAACGGGTTTCATTTTTATATATATAGATTACAAATTATAAAGTTTTGTGCATGACAAATATTCTAAGTCGGACAGGAAATAACGTTATTTTTCATATTCAAGTGGGTAATTTATTTATTAGTGATATGAATAAACATGTTAGTAAGAAAGATATTAGGATACAAGTATCCCAAATTGTTATCTCACTAACAATAACATCACTCACATAAATCAAATTTAATTACCCCCTGATATTTTTATTAATAGCCGATTGGTGCGCCTTCACTATCTATTACTTGTTGCAATCGTGTCCTCATGCTAGCAACCATTTATTATTATATTTTTATTTTATTATATTTTCGCACAAGTGAGATTCACGAAACGATTCCCATGACAACATAACGACATCATCCACTAGACCTGCATGGAAGAATATTTTTTTATTAAAGCGTTCACCATCTTTTCGCCACAATATTTTGCGACCGTCTCTGTCTGACTTAAAACATTTTTCATCGCTAAATATAACAACATTATTGCACTAATCGAAATCCAAATATTCTCTTGCGAAGCGTACCCGGTTTTGTCTGTGAATATCTGACAGTAATATTTTCTTGGCTGGCCTACGACATTTCACACCAGCTGCACGCAAGTGGTTCCGTACAGTTTGTAATGACACGTCATGTTAGGCGCCGTGGAAAGAGTAGGTAGTGAGGAAGGGCTCAGCGCTATGCGTAGCAACTATATCACGGTGCCGCGCATTGGCATCTGTGTATGCTAATCCAGCCTTTGGTCCCGGTCGGCAAGGATCAATGCTTCTCGAATCTGCATAACGATGGACCCACAATTGCACAGTCCTTTCTCTGTGAACAATAATAAAATTTGTAACAAAAAAAAAAGAATCAATAACAAATGTGGATTAATAAACATAAATCTTCTAAACATAATAATAACATTTTGTTACTTACCGATATCTTTAAACGCCTCGCAATTTCACTAATTGAACCGTTTTAATAAAAATAATAATCTCAGCTCTTAAAAGATTAGTTTTAAGTGATTCATATTGAGTAACAAATAAAAGCACTTCTCAAAACACGCAGGGTATAATGTCTAAACGTAACGAAAGCCCGATAGTCAATAGCATTATGACGATGAACTGTCATTTTTAGAGGGTAGACCTCTAATATATTCTAACTCAAATATAAAGAAGACTTGCGAATAGTTAAGCAATGAATTGAACAAACAAAATGTAAAATATTTTATTAAAAACGATACACACGATACGATACGATACGATACAAAAACATTGCGTCGTTGGAAGTCGGATTCGAACCTACGGCGCTATGCGCCGGCGGTGTAAGTAATCGATTACCGCACGCTCGACCATTGCGCCACGGAGAAGATTGAAATATTTGTTAAATTTATGCTTCATATTCCCTGCAACATCAAGAGACAAGAAATTGCAAGTGTGTGGGTGGACAACGGGTTATTGTAAAGCGCAAACACAAATATAGGCGAAGCCAGACAGCCGTTGATTTTACGCACACCAATATCTATGTTAGTGTGCCCTGCAAACCTATCTAATTTGCAGTGTGTACCTATTGTCAGGGCATTTGAAGGGTTTTGCAATTTTCCCTTTGAAAATGAAGTGCAGAACAGACTATCACACCGCACCGGTATAAATAAATAAATGTCGCTGGACATTACACACAGCGCCATCTAGTGGTACACTAAGCAACGAGGCTTGTGTCGTGGACACCAGATAGTTGATATACTACATAGATACTTTTTGTTTGTAAATACATACTTAATAACATATATACAACCATGACTCTGAAACAAATGTTCATGCTCATCACACAAACATTTGCTCCTACCGGGATTGGAACCCAGGACCCTAAGATGGTAAGGCAGCCTCACTTACGCTGCGCTATTCGGTCGTCAGTATGAGTTATAGAGCTCTAAAAGGCAAATCTTTTCCTACGACTCATAGCCCAGTGCATCATATGCCTAGTCAAAATGCCTTTACAAACTATGTTGTCGTCGGCATCCATTTTACCTGGATGTAGCTGAATACAGTACCATACATGGAGCGACTGCTTATCTGACCTCCACAAGCGAGCTAATGAGTAACACGATGCCCCTTGGACTGTAAAACAAATAGATAACACCACAAATGTATTCTACGTTAGGTTAGGCAGAGGTGTACCTGTTTGGCTCTTTGTATACAGGGTGGGTAAAAAATCGTGGATCAAACGAAACAGGGCGATAGCTACGGTTATTTGCAGTAAATGGTTTCTGTTTGGCAGAGCCCTAACTTGATCTACGTAAAAGTTATGACTATTTGAGTGGTTTTTTTTTAAAGAAAATACTATAGTTTGTAATACATAGGTTGTTTATGTATCAGCAATAAAAAAGTGCTTTTATCACAGTGGGTATGATGATTTATGAGTATTGGCACTTTTTTCAATATCTTTTAAGTCTCACGAAAAAAATATTTGTAACTTTAGAACATTATTGTAAAAAAAAAACTATCAAAAAATACCCTGATATCCCCAACTATCGCCATGTTTCGTTTGATCCACGTTTTTTTACACACCGTGTATAATAACTATGAATGGTAGTTTTTAACATTACATACATAAACTTAAGCCTTTTTCTCATGGGGTGAGTGGGCAGAAATCACAGAACGCCACGCACAGCACGTGGCATCCTTATTTAGGTACTCCCTTTGCCTCGTCCAGATCTGGCCACACGTACGCCGGATGCAAGCACTACGTATCTGATCTTTCTGAAAAACCTGAACAATAGTAATTTTTGATATTAATGCCAAGAACTTTTACATGAATAATTTTGTTATAAAAAGCTTTCTATTATCAAAACTCACGACTTCCTCTCACAACAGTTTCCCTGAAACTACCAGCAAAATTTCTCATCCTCGCTAGTTATTTATTAAGAAAACTGTATTATGTAGCGTAATGTATCTTATTTATAGCCGAAAGTCTATTGTTTCGAAGAATGGTAGTCATATCGAGCGAAAACTGCGGAAACATGGACGGATAGACGTCGAGCAGTTTATGTTGAGGCTGTTACATACTTGCGGGTGTGTAATAGGTAGTGTTGCCATGCGTGATAAATAGAATATTGAAAAGATTTGGGTAGCTACATCGTTGGAAGATTGAAGCTTACAATAGGAAGGACTTTTACAAATATGTAATTTGTAATGTCGTGGATCCAGCCTGTTATGTTTGACATTGACATGACATTTTGTAAAATACTTTCTTTCCCTGACCAATTTCTGCGTGTGTCCCAGCAGTGAGAACTTTTTAAGCTGATATTCTCGCCAACCAATCACACATTTTCACTTCAAACAATGATTAAATAACCATCTCCCGTTTTATTCCTAGAAAATATTTAATCGTTTAATATCAAAAACAATTTGCAATAAAGACATATTTACAGGACCGTTTAAAACGCCACAATGGTCTTTAAAATGAAACCAGAGATACACATTTTAATGTGTACTCTCAGGCCTAATATTGTTCCCTTATTACTGTCGTCAAAAGTCAGTGTTGCCATTATCGCCACAATTGGCGATTATTGCTACAAATCCAAGCTACAAGCTATAATTGCGTGGAACAGAGATGCGATTAATATGACCACAAATTGGTACATTAATACTATGTATTTAAATAATTGATAGATTAATCTTTAAATAGTGCAATTTTGTTAATACCTTGAATGACGTTCTATGTGATAGAGTGTTTAGTTTATTGTTGGAACTTTGATCACCATTAATGTCATAGAATGCACTATTCCACACCTTTGGCAAATAATGATTTCTGCATTTTTAGCTGTAGAAGTCCGACACACATATTTGCAGGTAAATTAGACTACCACAACAGACCGTCCACATCACAAACGATACCCCACCTTCGGTTCTGCCCGTTGTGCCAATCCACGTGCATATGAGGGAGCTGTCCGAAGCCACCTGGAAACCTGCACCTGGCACCTGGTAACGCTGTCATGTTTCAGACTACTCGGGGCTCACTTAACTTATTTATGAGAATCATCGACAAGACGAAGGAAAAAGACAGATATGAAACTGTAATTTTTTGAGTTAGTCTGAAATAACATTCTAGAGAAAACCTATGAACCCTAACATTAGTTTCAGCCTAGAAACAAGACCTAAAACCGGGCCTATCTAGCCTACATACCACTCGCTTTTTTGTCCTACTCTCAAAAACAACAGTTATACCAAAATTGTTTCACACAAGCATGTTTGATACTTTCTCCTAACGGCTATAAATTAGTTTTATGTAAGGTTTATGTAAAAACATTGCAATAAAACCGTTTCCCTTTGAATAGAGACGTCTGAGTATATTTCTGTGAAATTGACTGGTACAAAAGAGTATGGAGATTAATATTATAAAGATGTTGTCGGTATGCTTTTATGTGGGTTGTGGCTTTTCTTGGAGATTGAATTTTTATAAAAGCTTTATTTGTTACAAGTTTTAAGCCTGGAAGACCCTAAACGAATTGCACGACCAGGTAAGACGCTGCTAATACAACTTAGGCCAGGTCGATGAAGCAGGGTGTGACTGCGGAGTTTCATCCCAAACCATGGCCCACCTCCTGACCTGCTCTTAGTGCAACTCCACCTGCACTTTGAGGGACCTGTCCGAAGCCACCACCAAGTCCAAGTCGAAGCGGCAGAGACTTCTGCTCCAAGCTTATTTGAAAATGAAGAAGATTGGCTATATACGTTTAACTCTTCAGTCTTCATTTACGAGGTTTAAGAAATAAAATAAGAAACAACAATAATTGGAGTAAATGCATCACAATGGATAAAATAGACAAAACTGAAAACTATTGTCTGATCTGTCAAGTTTACTTACTAACTAATCCGGCACGAAGGACCGGACTATTTTTGGGGTGTTATGCCAAAAAACATACAAGCCATTACCATAGCCATTGTATCTTCGTCAGTAGCAAATCATCTGCCTAGCCTTTTCCCAACTATGTTGGTGTCGGCATTCAGTCTAATCGGATGTAGTAGTATTTTGGCTTCCACAACCCATATACGTAATGTTTATTAGACAAAGCAAGGCTTTGACTGTGGTGGCCAAGGTTAGGTCACAGAAACCACGGCCGTCCTAAAGCTCGTTGGGTCAACGACATCGTCAAAGTCGTGGGAAACACCGGGATATGGGACGCACAGAACGCAAAAAAAAGGGGATACCTATACCCAGCAGTGGGTGATTCTGGGCTTCTATAATGATGATGTATTGACTGATCCAGGTTTTGTGAAAATATGGGAAATCAAATCCTATCCGTTATTTTTTCTATCCTGCTACTTAGCAATTTGTTTGTTCCAAGCAATAATCTAATATGCTGTCAGATTTTCAACAGTTTGTGTCTTCAGCGGAGTCATACACCCAGCGGAGCGATCCTCATTTTTTGTCTGCGAATCTATTCGCTAGTTCTGGTATACTATTTCTCTTGAGGCGAGAGAATCTTGGACTGCCCTCTCTCTGCAGTTCGGCAGCTAATTTGTTTATATGTCGGTCCAGTCTGATAATATTGATAACTGTTGTCTTGATAATTGTTGCTGTTTGACTCAATCTCTTCCTTAACAGTTCGCAAATTAAAATCTAAGTTCACATATTTATTGCTTATGTGTGGTGGTATGTTGAACATGGCTCTCATTGTTTTGCTTTGAAACCTTTCAAGTATTTTGATATTACTATAGCTGGCCGTCCGCTAATCCGTTATTTAAAAAATAAAAGTTTGTTTGTTACGTAATATTACGTAACAAACAAAAAGGTACGAAATCAAATAGCACCGCAGCAACTGTTCGCTAACTATTGTAAAAACTCTGGCTATTTATTATTCAGATTCATTTCAAACCTTGTGTTACTAATGGCTTTTTAAAAAAAAAACGAAACGAAGCTACAAAATGCATTTTCGTTTTACCTGTTGAACTGAATCCGGGATAATAAATTTGACATTGTATGGTCTTTTCATAAGTTTAATCTACGGTTTTGGATAAAAGCGCTAGAGATTTTTGTCTTAGTTTTTAAATCACGCATTTTCACTGCACCACTTTCAAAGAAAAATCTTACTCAGGTTTATTTTAGGCATCCTAAATCTAAGAAGAAGGAGAAGAGCATAAAGTTTCCTTATCCTATACATACAAATGTTTCTAATGTTCTAAGCCACAGATAAGTAGTTAAATGGAGCAAAAGGTACGCTTTTGAGTGTTCGAACTCGCAGTTATGAAAAACACAGCTAGCATGCTTTACTACTATTATAATGAATGTCAAAGTTTGTGAGAATATTTGTAACTCTTTCACGCAAAAACTACAGAACGGAATTTGATGAAACTTTACAGTGGTATAGCATATCAATCAGAACACATAGGCTATAAATTATAAAGGTATTGTGCCATTGAACAATGAGATGAATAAATAAATAGGGCCATGGAGTACAGTTACATGTTACTGCACCTCCATTTGTTTAGGAAACAAAATCCCAAGAAACTTAGGTCCCTTAAACTACCCCAAAAGGCTCAGTCATAATAGCAAGTCAGATGCAGCAATACCTTAAACCCCGTCCGTATTCATAGAAATTCCATTTTACTCTCTCCTCTGTGGTTTCCAAAGCGAATCGCGTTTTAGGCAACGCGACGCAATCCGTGTTACGTAATTGGAGGCGGAATCAGTCTAGACGCAAGACACGTCTGGCACACAATTATAGCCGGGAAAGCGCTTAGATAAATATGGGTTTCAGCTCTCTTGTGAGCATTTACCGTGATTTGCTTTTATAGCCGATGAGCGTTATAGAATTTTCACTGTTTTGCTGCGGTAGACTTGAATTGAAATGAAGGAACTGAAAGTAAATTCTGAGTTTATTCTGTGGTTGGAGTTGGTTTTATGGTCCGATTGGCAGATGAATATTTTTACTGTGCTGCGGACTGATTGATTAGACTGGATGTGGAAAACGTAGTAATGCATTGCGGTGCAGCTTCGAAAGCTTCTGTCTAGCTAAGTTTATTGATTTTGAAATTCAAAGATAGAATATGTTTCAAGGTTTCCCATAAAATTATGTAGTCGGATGATCGAAATACTATGCGTTGCAAAGTGGCCACTTAGTCACGCTTTCTCGCACTGACGCGACTGTCCAAAAACGGTGTTATATATTTTCAATGATCAGATAATAATATGTTTATGAGAGTTTCATAATTTCACGCATGATTTTCATGTTCAAATTTTTTTGTATGTGTTTTTACGATTTCGTAGCCACATTCTTAGCGGTGCCAGCCGTAGTCAAATATAATCTTCCTCAAACAGGTCCGCGTAGATATCATGACGAAAACGCATTTTCGCGCTGATATAATTACAGCCAAAGGTTCAAAACTGACTGCAAATGCAGCCATGGCAGTCAGACTGCGGAATCAAGCCTGATTGCGTTGCAGACTATTTCGGTTCTAGTTTGTACGTACGTGATCGCACGTCATCGGCACTGTGGTTTCGTTTGTACGAATAGCATTTTGAGTTTGTTAGTTAAGTTTATTTGTTTTGATTTTGGTATCAAGGTTTGTATGGTTTTAATGTGAAAGGATGCTGTAAACTGCACAGTGGGTAACGGAAGACGAGTGTCGTCGCCGAGGGAGGACCATAAAACTCTGGCGACGTTGGCGTGACGATTTTGTGGCGTTTATGGGTGATTGGTCGGAGGTAAAAATCTTCGCTAGGTGATAAGTAGCAGCTGGATAAGAGTTGCAGCGAATCAAGTGGAGAGTGGATATGCCTATGTCCTGCTGTGGACTGATGTAGGTTAATAACGATATAATGATGTAAATTGGTCGGTCTTTATAACATAACATCACGCCTGTACTCCCCGAAGGGTTAGGTAAAAGTGTGCACCCACATTTCGCCAGTTATGTTTACGTCTCATGTCATATAGTACGAGCCTATTGCAATCAACCGGGTACAAATCTAGATTGCGTGGCTGCTACTGAGAAATTCCATAAAGAAAACCCCAACAACAATTTTCCCGGCCCGGGAATCGAACTCAGGACCTGAACCACTAGACCATCGAGGTAGTCCGTCTTCATATTGGTTGGAAATGGATGAAAAAGAAGCATTTACTTAGTAGTGGGACTTTATTTCTTTTTCGCACCAAAATCGCGCCCTATCGCATTCAATCGCTCCACTCACCTAGGACATACACAATATGCATGTCTGCCGCACAGTTAACGAATGTTCGAGTGAATGTACCGAACAATAATGTCGGGACGGCTGAGGGTGCTGCACTGAAGAGGAGCAGTACAATGGAAAGAATATTGACATGCGCGAGTAGGTAGGGAGCTTCGAATGCGAATGATGTTCTGGAGTGGGTTATGTTATGGAGATATATAAAAGTAGATTGGGTGGCTGGATCGTAGTTATTGAATATAATAATTATAATAAATATCGCTGGACATTACACACAGCGCCATCTAGTGCCACACTAAGTAACAAGGCTTGTGTTTTGGACACCAGATAGTTGATATACTACATAGATACTTTTTGTTTTTAAATACATACTTATTATACATATAAACATTCATGACTCGGAAACAAATGTCCATGCTCATCACACAAACATTTGCTCCTACCGGGATTCGAACCCGGGACCCTAAGAACGTAAGGCAGCCTCACTAGCGCTGCGCCATTTGGGTCGTCATATTATCAGCATCTACATTTATTGTATTGTGAAACTAGCGGGTTGTTGAAATCCTAAGTGGGTAAGTGTTATACCATTACCAACTACAGTCAGAAGATTCAACTCTTCCAAGTCATGTCTTATCATGCCTTTCGTGTTGAATGTGACGAATTTTAACTAATCGAAAGGAAAACAACATTTTATGTGAAATCACCTAAAATCACCAAACAGGTTGACTGCTTCGTTGGTCTAGTGGTTGCAAGCGCGCCTGCTGAGCACCCCCCAACCCCTCCTGGGTTCGATTCCCGGGTCGGGAGAAATGTTATTGGGTTTTTCCATCAGAAATTTCCCGGTAGCAGCCACGGAGTCTGGATCTGTGCCACGTTGATGGCAATGGGCTCGCCCCCTTTTAAAAAAGAATTTGATAAACTGGCGAAATGTGGGTGTATTATTAGGTACACCTCTGCCGAACCCTTTGGGGATTACAGACGTGATGATATGTTATGTAAAATAAGTAAACAAACATTTTAAATCACGATAACAAAAAAAAAAAAAACAAACATAAAAAGCACACGTAAAGCAGTACATCGTAACTCAAACCACATTACTTTTAAATCGCCTCTTAACTTACGCGGGCAGAGTTAATGGGCGCCATCTTTCTTTGGTGCAAGCGAACAATGTATTTAGTAGATTAATCACAGCTGCCCCAAGAGCATTCTGGGAGGTGCCTAGCTTATACTGACAATAACAGACGGACTGCAGTCTGTTTTTTATAAAATCTGACTAGAAACGTGAAAATATTCTTAGTCATATTTATGAAGAAGGTAGGTATTTCTAGGATGTGGTTACGACAAATAATGCAGCGAACGACCATGCCTTGTCAATCCAATAACTGAAATACTTATCTTGACCACGTTACAATTATAACGGATAAGAATGGAAGTTTAAAAATATTTTAACACAACCGAGTGCTAAGAAAAAAATACATAATTATTGTTTTTATTGGTACTTGCTCGTATCTTTTTTTTTGTTCTGGGCTATATCTGGTAACCTTTTAGTTACAGAGATAGGTATTGAAGGTCAAGGATTAAACTTTTTGACACGTTTAATTACTTTAAATACCTCCATGGCCCTTGTACCATTCAATGCATTGATTAGCACAATATTTCGAGTGCATACAATTGAGCGTTACCGTAAACCGTGATTTATTACACCAGACAAGTCGGTTTTAGGTTAACAGCATCGGGGATGGTCCGTTTACACCCCGTATTCAAAACGGTGAAGGAAAACGTACCCCGCCTAAACTGTCTTAAAACTGAAAATTCAAAGACACCCACCCTAGAACCCGCACTAGGTCCGCGTGGTGCATTGTGGCCCACTCCCGCTAACAGAGAGGGCTGTGTCCCAGCAGTGGGATATAATAGACTGATGATTATGCTTAATAAAATATAATATATGATCAAACGAACTTGCAAAAGTGAAGTTCGATCGATATTATATGAGTACGTTTCATTATATATGTACGTTTCATTATATATCAAGTACAAGTGTATCTTGGAGTGGCAGGTCTTAATTTATAAACGCCTTTTAGAAGCCTTTTCACTTGGTCGTTAGAAGTTACGATACTGCCTAACAGCAAGGAAAGAGCTGAGCGATGAGAATTTAAAGATCCGTAAGTGGCACCTTCGTTAAAAAGTTTAGTTAAAAAATAACATAACATCTGATGGAGAACCAGTGTATGGGTTATGACTGTTTGCTTCACAGAACTGCCACCATAGTTTATAAGTACCGTTGTACTGGGAAAGTGTATTCTGGGATAACGAAGCTATCATTAGGTCGAGTGCAAGGCTTGGTGTTCCTCTGGACCCGAAGGCAGACCTGAGAGCACCGCTGCAGCCAGGGTAAACTGTCTCACAGAGAGTTGGGGAGTCCTGAAAGAGGACAACGAGATATTTGAATCAGGCGTTAAGTAAAAAATATCAGACTGTCGTATTTTATTAAGCAATGGAAACCATGGCTGTGACGGCCAATAAGGGAAAATAACGATACCTATTGCTTCGTCTTTAATAATTTTTTGTATGCATTTCAAAACCAAAGAGCAGGGTGGAAATGCGTAGAAGTAACCTGTATGTTTCCAATTTATTGTAAATGCATCTACTGCCATGGCGTCGGGGTCTGGTTTCCATGAAACATACGTTTTGCATTTTGCATTAGTGCGAAAAGCAAAGAGATCTATTACTGGTTCGCCAAAGAAAGCCAATACCTTCTGATATTCCGAGTCAGAGAGGTTCCATTCGATATCGGGATGGATTCTTCTCGACTCTTGGTCTGCTTCTATGTTATCTTTACTATTTATATACGACGCAAACAGCCAGATATTCCGTTTCTCGCACCACTGCCAGATTGTTTTGGTTAAGTTGGTTAAATGAGGGAATTGAATCCCTCCCATTTTATTTACGTAACTAATAGAAGTGGTGTTGTCAACGCGTAGCAAAATATTACAATCTTTGTACTTTGGGTCTCAAGCGAAGCATTTTAGGCCAAGAAAGACAGCAAGCAACTCTAAATAATTCATATGAAAGTTGCGCTCGCTGTCTTTCCAACCACCGTTGACACGTTCGTTGTTACAAAATGCACCCCAACCTGTTTTAGACGCATCGGTAAAGATTACTAAAACAAAATCCCGAGATTCGAGAGTATTTGATGTGAAATTTATACTTTTAACCCACCAATCTAAGTCAGGTAAGATTACAGCAGAAGGTCTAAATTTAGCTTCGTATATTTGATGTTTTATAAGAGCTAAATATTTTTGTCTTTCTAGTTCTTTGGTATAGAGCCAGCCGTATCTAACGGCTGGACAAGCTGCTGTCAGAACCCCTAACAAGCGAGAAAATTCCCTAATAGTACAAATAGGTAACTTTAAATATTTTTGTACAAATTGTAATATTTTGCGACGCTTTTCTAACGGCAATGTTATTGACATGTCTATAGAGTTGTACATAAATCCTAGAAATTTGCAACATTGTTGTGAGTGTAGACTACTTTTTTCAAAGTTAACTACAAAACCTAAGCAATTCAACAATTTTAGAGTTTCGGTAACATTTTTATGACATTCATCGTAGGTATCTCCGAGACATAATAGATCGTCAAGATATATAACAGATTTATATCCACGATGCCTTAATAACCTACAACTTCTTTCATGATTTTTGTGAAAGTTCGAGGTGTGGAGCATAGTCCGTAAGGCAAAGCGTTAAATTCGTAAGTGTGATTGCGTAATTTTTCATCTTCAAACTGAAATCTTAAATACTTGCGATGAGATCTAACTACAGGGACAAGAAGGTATGATTCTTTAAGATCTATTGTTCCCATAAAGCCCTTTTTTGGTATAATTTTTGATGCAGTTCTATTGTCTTCCATCTTAAAATGCTCATTTGAAACAAACTTATTTAATCGTTTAAGATTTAGTATCAGTGTATCTTATATAGCTACCATTCGATTTTGGTGTCAAAAAAATGTTAGATACAAATTGATCAAATCTAGATTTTTGTTCCGTGATTGCGCCTAAATCTATTAAGTTACGAATAGCCACTTTCATGTCCCGTTTTTCCTTGACGGAAAAGAAATTTTGGGGAACAGTACTTTGTACAACTTTCCGCGAAAAGGGTATGTGGTAACCATGATAAATCCAACTCAGAACAAGCGCGTTGTTTGTAATGCCACACCAACAATTATAGTAGAATTTTAGTCTACCAGCATGTACCTGAGTTATTGCCTCGTAGGGGCACGCTTGTTGGAGCTCGCGGCCGCACTCGCTCGCGCTGACGTCGACGTCGGCGGTGCCGGCGGCGCCCGGCGGTAAGGTTGGTGTGCTGGTGCCCGGTACGAGGTTGTTCGCCCCCCCCTTCTCGATGACGAGAAGCGAGGAGGCCCTGACCAGTTTCCCTGGTTCTGATAACGAGCACTCGACGTCGGAATGTTTGAAGTTGATGGCTTCGGTATAGGTGCTTTTTTTTATTAGCAGTCCTTGTTTCTCGATTGCTTTTGAGGCCCTGATTTTATCCGGTAATTTACTTCCGAAGAGGGTTTCATCTCTGTCTTGATCATGTATTAAGGTTAGGAACGACTTGTCCAAACCTGGCATCACGAGTTTTGTTCTCACTTGCGTCTCGGTAAAATGGAGATCAGTAAGTATTCGGCAGCTGTCTGACAAAATTTTTATGGCTTGTACCTTGTCATCACCGGTCAGCATCAGAGTCATTGCCTTGTTGATGGCCGAAATGCCCAGGCCGAGTTGGTCCTGTTTGGTTTGAAGCTTTTTGTCTCTGTTTCTTACTAAATCAGTGACAGCAGCCGATATTTCTACGTTTAAAGTAGGTGCTTTGAGTAGCTTGCAGTTGTTAGGAATCGTATATCCTTTTAAAAGCGTTAATTTAGCTTCGCTTTCTATGCCTTTTTTAAGAACTAGGAACCAACGTTGAGCCAGCTTGTCGTGTATGTCCGGGCCATAAACTGGAATATCGACAACAGCATCGCCCAAAGCTTCTAGTAGCTCTGGATCGAGTTCAGGCTCAGTGTTTACTTCTTCCGAGACTGGTGGCTGCTGATCAGGTGACTTGGAGGTTGATGGCACATCTGGTTGTGTTTCATCGACATCAATGTTTTTCTCTACGTTTTGCGTTCCGGTATCTGACATTTTTTTTTTTTTTTTTTAGTTGTGGGTATTTAACCATAAAAAATGTTAAGAAGATTCTTACGATTGAATTACCTTTCAAATGGAAATGTTTCAATGTTTAATCGTAGATTTTTATTAGGATCCTTGATCCCAGGGTCCAAATGGTACCCATTATTTTATTGTTTTTACAACATCAAAGCCTTTGTGTTAACCCGCAGTTGAACCTCCAGGCTGATATTTTATAGCGTCATGCTAACCCATCGTGATAACCCGCAGTTAATCCTCCAGGGAAGCTTAAAGACGCTGAACGCGTAGATAAATTCCACTTAATAAACACCGATTTTTAAATTTGGAATGGAAAAAAAATAATCTCACCTTGTATTTCTTCGGAATTAGATGATGAAGAGTACACTATTAAGCGACGACGCCTTTTTTCGTTGTCACGCTTTTTAAATTTCTTTATTTTTGCACTATAATATTCTATTCTTTCATCAGCACTACGTTTGGGCATTTTTATTTTATTTTAACTTTGAAAAAATTGATTTATTTTTCGGGAGTTAGTGTGCTTGTTGCCGCGCACGAAAAAATAATGGTAAGCCGACATACAGCCTACCCACAGGTAGAAACAAAAAAAAAAAAAAGTAATGAAATTACTCTTTACTAGTGCGAAGTTGCCAGTAGGATAAAAATTACTACACTGTTGTTATTATATATCTGAAGAATGAAACGTCGAAATATAATACATAATATTCTAAAATTCAATTCAGGCAGACACTAAGTGGTACCAACAATGCGCTGGAAGCAACAGTTTTCAACATGATTCCTGTGAATTTCACGACACTATAAAATTCTGACAGTCAATAAGAACCTTCGAGAAAGGATTTGTTGGTAGTTCGATCTTATACAATACAATAGAAGTTCTTCAAACACAATAAACTACGACTCTGTTCTATTTTCCAGGGAAAATGCAGTACCTACATACATCTGTATCATTTAGACATACAGAAGTTTTAGTTCTGCCAAAAGGAGCTAAACCACAATCTTTTACATATTCAAATAAATACGTCAAACTAATTCAACATTCAAAATGTGGGTTACTATACAATAAAACTAGTCCCATACACATCCCAATGAAAAACGTATGCTTAAAACAGATTTAAAATTAATAAGCCCTAACTATTCTGAATCATTACAATTACTTGTTAAACACTCCTTTTTTTGGCCAATCGTGTAAAAATGTTGAAGTGGGTTGGTACGGTATGGCAGAACTAAGCTCAAATAGTAGTCGATACTAAGCGTTGAAAGTGTAGTAATTGAATCTTTCAGCAGACAGTTCGATATAAAATGCGGACATTAATGATTCTTTATAGGCCCAGCCGGCGACAAAACGTTTTACTCAATGTTTATTGAACAGGGAGTTTTCTTAAACGTTTTCTGTAACTTTATGTTGATTTACAACGTGCCGTGTTTTGTGTGGTTCTTTTGAAGTGTACGAATAAATCAGTGGTTAAATACTCGGGGGTGTTTTAATAGGTGACTAACGAGTTGTGAAAGGTAGTGCCGCATTTTACGCAAGTAAAAACGACTGTTACAAATAAAATTAATCGGTCAAGTGAGGTGATTTTAATACCTGTAAGTACCTACCTACTAAGGTTCACAGAATTATTTTTTAATGAGAAGTATCGAAGAAGAAAACAAGCTGCTGACCCCAAATTACGGGATAAGAGCAAGAGTATGATGATGAATCCAGTAAGGTTAAGTTCAGTGAGAATGAGGACATATGCACGATAACGATACGAGTATATTGTAGCAAGGGAAACACCATGTGGTATTTTCGGTCAAGTCTGAAAGAGTTCTCAGTCTTCAACAAGGTGAATTGACATCGTTTGAGAATTTTCACAACAAATTAATAAAAGTAAGTAATTCTAGCATAAACAAAAAAAAAAGATTGTCGTAAGCTCTTAGCCCAGTGGCTTGTTCTTTTATTACGTAACCTAAGATCTAAGTAGGGTCGCATGTGAACTTGTACGAGTAAGTTAGGTCATTGATTAGCTGGATAGATGAGATCTCTTCCATTGCGGATACACGTGGACCAAAAGAAAGAAAGACAGAAAAACAACATGGATGACTTTCGGTTAGCGGTGAGATATTTGAATTGTACGTAATGAGATAGTTGCCTGTTTATTTATTTATTATCTTTTACTTTGGAGGAAAAGAACTTGAAGTAATGATGTTGGTATTTATTTATAAGGTAGCTTTTTGAGGAAAATGATGTTTTGCGGGAGTTACCGAAATTTCTATATTTATGTATTACATAAACATATAATCATGCCTGTAACCCTGACGGGTCAGGCGAGGTACCTAATAGTACACCTACTTTTCACCAGTTATGTGTAGTTCCATGTAATAAGGGGAAAAATAGACTCGTCTTTTGCCATCAACCAGGTACAAATCCATACTCAAGACCGAGTAAAAGGATTAGGTATTTAATTACTAAATTAAATACCTAATCCTTAAAAAAAAACCATTCAAACTAGTTAATGGTTTTAAATTCTGTACTAAATAAATAAATGGCATGGAAATTTCTGATGGTCAAACTCAATAACACTTTGCACGACCTAGGAATCGAGCCCAAGGCTTCGTGCTCAGCAGTCGACCGTACGTGACCCCGGGTTCGTTTAAAAGTCTTTCATTCAGTCATGAGGTTCTATCTAAGTAACACAGTAGGTACGGCACACCCAGTTAAAATCTTATTAGACTGTATTACCTATAGTAAGATTAACCTAGACTAACATCTCTGAAGATTTTGCTGTGAAACCCTATCTATATTTTATTATTTGCCAACATGCGCAGAACCCTCAGCAAAGCGTTCGTCTTACACTCGGTCGAAACGTATTGTCTCTCTTTGTACAACCCTCTTCATTACAGAGCTGTCAATATCAGAGTAGCCCGACAATCTCCAAAGCATATTTCCGCCAAACATTATGCAGGAAGACAATGCTTCCTACTGCTACAGTAAATAATATCTAGTGCAGTATAACCGAGGACGATGTAAACGTCTTACACCACGTTGGCATCACAACGTTGGTTCCAATGTTGGTCACAACGTGTAGAGGCATTGCCTTTGTAGAGGCATTGCGTTATTGGTATAAATGCAATATACTTTAGGACCCGTTTACGACCTCGGGTGATGCGACAAGTGACGCTTGTGACATGAGTATTTTCTTTCGTGTGATAGCAAGTCGTGATGAGTTATGCCAGACTCGTCACTGTTCATTTTCACTTTGGTAACCAAATTTTTTTTCCATACAGGAAGTCCCGATTCGTCAATGCGGTGATAGATATCGCGTCGCGTCGTGTCGTGCCAGTGTGTAGAGAGAGTAGCTTCCTTCTTCATAAAAAAAATCTACGAAGATACCTATTTATGTTGCCGAATTCTACTGTTATCGCCACTTTCGTGTCTTTATATGAACCTTTAATCAGATACACTTAAAGTACTTACGGGATGATATCCGTGATTTTGTTTTTGTTCGATGAGCTCCCGATATTTCGACGCTGTTGCAAGCATCATGATCGCGGGAATACACGATAAAAAAAAAAAACACGGATATCATCCCGTAAGTACTTAAGTGTAGTGAAAAACCGTGAAAGTCTAAAACAGTGCTTTAAACAGATATTTTCGTTTGTTTTCTCCGCAGTTGCCGTTGCAAGACGCGTGTCGGCAGAGCATGAAGGTCGTGACCAATTGGTTATATACGAGTGGTGTTGGCTCCAACGTTGGAACCAACGTGGGACGCCGTAGTAACAAAATAAAATGGCGGATAATTCCCACGTTTTATGCTCCGCCTTGAATAAACTCGGGGATATACTTGTGTTTTACCGTTTATAAGCGGTTGGTGCCGTAAGCGCTGTCCGGGGATGCTAGCTGTCTATCAGTTTATGCAGCTTGAGACTCCAGGACTTTTCAGTTTTAAAAGGATATCGTGTGGAGAAAATGTGTTCCAAAAGCGTGCAATTGTGATAATCAGGATAAAAATGGTCATATTTTATCTTGACCAGTTTCTACGGTTAGCACGGGCTAATCTAATGTGTAATTTCACTCACTGGTGGCAAAAGAAAATGCCGGAAATCAACATTCTTTTTAAAATACAGTATTGAATGACTATTTACTATAATGGTTGTTAAGCGTTCATTATTACAACCAGTTATGGTTTTTTTATGGTGCTCCTTTATCGGGAGTATGAATGTAACAGTTCAAGATTCGATTTTGTTTAAAGACAATAATCTAAACTGATAAAATAATAATAATAAAACCTTTATTTTCAGGCTACTTTGGCCCATAGATAAATACAATACAGACTAAAATATATATTATAATAGTACAAAGTGCCTGCGTTAGTGTATAAACGTGCGTTAGTGCATAAAACTATGTTAGTAAAACTCACTTCACCCGAGCACACACATACACACTATATTACACGCTGTTATTTTAAAATAATGTTGGTTTCATTTAATCATATTTGTTTCTGTAAATTGGTTTTCAAAAACACTTTTACGCGTCACATTATTAAATTTCACGAATCTGATACTTAGCATTCCCTCTTGTATGAAAAGATTCAATTTACACTATAGTGTACTAAAAATAGCACGATAAAACACAAACAATAAATCCAATAACAAATAAATAACACATCACGGCAGGATAAGAGGCTGTCTTTTCATAAAACTTGGTAAGTGCGTAATTCCCTCCGTGCGTCAAGTTTCATCGCTTAGTTCTTCTTGAAGTTGTTCGGTAATACGGGTATCTTTATCTACTATAATACTATACAGGGGAGGCAGTTTGTTGTATAACTTGTTCATCTAATAACTAGTGTACCAGACGGGTGGACTCGTATTTGGGAATCTAAACTATAACGGAGCCAAAATGAGCCACAGGACTACATGCAGTTGATGAAATTATTGAGCCCGCTAAGGTGAGCCACCTGTCTATCAAAATGGTGCAGCAAGCGGCTTTAACAACGAGGCTGACAAGCATTTTGACTTAAACAGGATAAATATTTTGTTTGTCAATAGTTATGGAATCAATGTGTGAATTTTCTGATACTCTCTTTTTTTCCGAGATTGCAAAAATCTTAAAAGCCTGGTTTGTCTGCTTAATTCATAAACCATTTGGGTTAAAAAGCTGTTTGTTGTTTAAATCGTCAAAAAAACACAACAGGTATTCTTCAAACAAAAGGTCATTTTAGAACTGACTAAATCACAAACAAGAAAATATACACATACAAAAAGAAAACACCACACCTATATTTCCCTAAAGAAGTAGGCAGAGGGGTACCTCTTCATAGAACACAAGAACAAAATTTCTCCAGTTATTCTTTTGTCCCATGTAATATAGGGGCTGAGTCCATTGCCATCAACTGGGCACAAATCCAGACTCCGCGCTGTTACTGAGAATGACCAAATTACAAAAATATCTTCAGTAGTAATTGTAAAGCACTAAAATAAAGGCACCTCATTAATTAAGTGCGACATGCGCTTAATTATCGGAATTAAGAGCTTTCCCAAAGATCTGGCTATCAACGCGGCTCGTAAAAACATTTAGGTTAAAGACACACGCATTTTTTATGTTCTATGAGGCAAAGATATAAAAGTTATGTTCCTTATACGTCAGTTACTTCGACATCACCGTAAATGTTAAATTAATAGGATTTAGGCTTGCTCATGGTGTGTGTGAGGCGACCAACAGGAAAGATGAGGATGTCATGTTGAGTTATCAGCAACATGCATGTGTGTGTGTATGTGTGGTGCATCTAACGAATGCCTAAAAAAGCATACTGTAGGATTTTCAACGTTCGGTTCGGTTTCGGGTCAGCATTGAGAATAGGGATGATGACTGCCTAAAAAAAATATGATTCTGTTTAGTCCGTCAGTTATATTATCGAAAAATATAAAAAAAAAATACGAAGATACGAAGATAAACATGTCAAAGATCATGAGTGGGGGCTTGTGACGTCAGATTAAAAAATGGACTCAAATATGACGTCACACGAGTTTGCGACGCACTGTATCGTCTTAATTTTTTGGTTTACGTGATAAAAGAAAAAAATTGTGTAAAATATTTTTTGGAAATCTGTCTGACGGACTAATGATTAATATTTTGGCGTTCATTAAAATCACTGTGTTAGTAAAAATGGGCATAATTTTACATAATTAGCAGCCATAGACGTAATTATATAAAAAAAGGAGTTCGTGGCTAAATAATAACAGCCGCTCGGGTCGATTTTCAGGTTAAGTCGCCTAGGTTGGTTCGTGGATGGGTGACCACCCATTACATACCGAGTTTCCTCCGTGCCTCGCACGATAATGCTGTTGGTCCCAGCTGACATTTGTACATAGATCTTTAGAAGTCGTTGAAGGTACCTACTCAGTGGCCTGAAAGTCTGACAACCAGTCTTACCAAGGGGCAATATAGTTGGGAAAAGGCTAGGTAGATGATGAAAACCTATTTTTTTTATTTCTTTATACAATTTCTTCATTACACTTAAAGTACTTACGGGATGATATCCGTGATTTCCCTTAGTTACCACGGATATCATCCCGTAAGTACTTTAAGTGTAGTGAAAAACCGTGAAAGTCTTAAAACAGTGAATTTTTTCATTGTCCCTTTATCTGACGAAGCCTCCACTTAAAAATAAAATCAAAGCATTTATTTCAAGTAGGCCAGCTACAGGCACTTTTGAATTGTCGAAACAAAGATGAAAATTAAATGTAGCTACAGTCCCAGTCACAAGACATAAAAACTGTGAAAGTACTGTAGTTGCCCATTCCCTAGCGTAGATCTCTATGGAGAAGAACGGGCAAGAAACTCCATGGACACTCTTTTAAATCAAAATATTGTTACAAAATCTTGGTTACATCATTCATGTTGAGATGGTATATTATGTGAGAACAAAACACTTAACTCCCTTAAACACTTAGCTCCCCCCATAACACAGTAATTGAAACCAACACTATCCCACAAACACACAACACGCAGTAACCCCACTCATTACGCCACGTCTACACAGTTGTGACGCGGAAATATTTATCCCACACCCATTGTGAGCACTTAGCCTTATTCCTCCTTGAATTTTGTACGCAGCGAGAATAAGCTTGTTCGTCGGCACAAGATAAGCCATGTATGGTAATGTAGTTTCCTCAAAAGCCCCCAAGAACCCAGTTTTCAGGATCACGGGGATTCTTTTAGATACAACGTTTTTAGATTCAAATTGTGTCACTAAAGTGCCACTCCTGTCAAATTGTATGAATTATTCAGAAGGGGACTTAATTTGAATGAGAGCTTTTTTACAAACGTATTCATGACCTCTTTACCCTGTCTGTGATGTGTCGGGTAGACGTTGAACTACGGCTTGAACCCCGTTTTTGTCTGGTTGAAACTGATTTCGTGGAGATTCTTTTTGATGACGTTGTAGGTTATACTCTTATATCATTATTTATCTCACCAACTATAACATGGGACTTAAACATAACTGACGAAATGTGGATGTACTACTAGGTATACCTCTGCCTAACCTTTTGGGAATTGCAGGCGTTATGTTATGTTAAGTTTCACATTCAGTTCAATTTTCCATGCCAATTTTCGGCATCAATTGTCATAAAGTAACTATTGTAAACCCAGCCAAAATTAAACTTGACAGTCAAAAATTACCCGTTTTAGTGCTCATTTATTATATTTCAATGTAAACACTGGAAAATTTCTATTGACTCAACAGTGGCTAGTAACTATGGCCGCCTGTTACAATGATGTTACTAAGTCAATGTTATTCTTTCCTTTGTTGTTGAAGAGGAAACGTTTTGGTTGTAGGGGTATAGTCGGATCATGTTGGTGAATTTGTATCAGGGATTAGAATGCATAGGAAAATTGTGCTTGTTGTCAACCTTATTAGGGATATGTGGTGCTATGAGGTACTCATTTCTTGTTGTTTATTTCATTGAATTAATATTATGACAAAAAGGATGAAGCTAGTTACAAATTAGAGTCTATTCATTACAACAACAATACGCATTTTAAAAAAAAAACATTTTTGGAAGTCTACTACATGAAAAATTTTAAAATACTTTGAGTTCGCGGTGGCTGAGCAATTGCCTGCTGCGCTGCGTTTCGCGGGTTCTATTCCCGCACGGAACTAATATTTGTATGGCCTACAGGTAATTGTTCCGGGTCTGGCAGTTTGTGTATGTGAGTTTTAAATGTTTCTAAACGCGCATAGCCTTACTAAAAGTATGAAAAATTTATAAAGTGGTTAAGTGGTTTATTTAATACACAGTAAATTTTATCCCGAACTTGAGGTAAAATTCTTATTTAACTCACGTCATGTTAAAGCTGAATTTCCAGAATCCATCCAAACGCGCTGTCTGCGCTTTACGGCTTGCTACTGAAGCGCTGCCAGCAGCACATCACACGAACATGAGTGGAACAGTTCACTTTACAGCTTGTTCAACCATATTCGTCTGGAGCTAAGCTATAAACTTAGACTCCGAGAGCTTTCTGAGCTACCATAAAAATAATCGCTTGGAAACATTTTACAATTTCTTTTTTTGACTATTGTTGTGAAATCAGAATCAAATAATCTTTAGGTTTAAAACTTTTTATTAACTGAAAATTATCGGTTTAGATCACTAGTTTGATAGTAAAATCAAGCCATGTTTGGCAAAGCTACAGCTAATTCCTTGCATTTGTTTGTTAATAAAAATCGGAAAAGCATGCGCTTCGAAAATCATCGTCTGTCTGATAAGTGCACCAACTCTCGAAAATTTTCAAATTTTGATGACTACCTAACTGCGACCGGAGTAGATAACCTGACGAAAACTTCATTCAAACGGATAATGATAGATGCACCACGACAGCACGGCAGGATAATAGGTATAAATCACGATGTTCTTGCTAATTCAGACTCACAAAAATTTTACCGAAGCGCATATTGCACACATGATACATGTATATCCATATCAAAGTCAAAGTCAAACTCAAATCATTTATTTCAATTAGACCATTACGGCACTTTTGAATGTCAAAAATACAAAAAAAGCAAAGCTACAGTCACAGTCACAAGGCATAATAACTTTAGAAAGTACTGTAGTTGCCCATTCCATAACGTAGTTCTCCTTGGAGAAGAACGGGCAGGAAACTCCATGGACACTCTTTTAAATCAAAATATTGTTACAAAATCAATACTCAATACTTTAATTCATTCCACATGTAGGTACTTAGGTGGTAAAAACGTATAATTAGATCACATGGACCCTGTCGGGCACAGCAAAATAAGTGAGTTAGCAGAGAGGAAGCATTTATAAATTCTCAACATAGTAGTAGGTAATCGTATACAATTATTATTAGTTATCTAAAATTATTATTATTATAGTAGCATAGAATATTAATGAATAGTACAGTAAAGTATATATAAGAAGACTAAATGTAAGATAGAATAAAAGATAACTAAATGTAAGTGGTGGCTGAACAGTACAAAGTACTCACACATGTGCTATGCAATTATGTAATACTAAAAACTGGAATCTATACAATGCAAGTAGGTATATTTTTACAATCTTCTGCAGTTGCAGCTGCTTCTATCATGTCTATCATGCTCCGTTTGTTTATCACATCCTATAAAATCGTCATCATTTGTATGATTTTTAAGGAGTTTAGAAATACACAAGAAGTACTTTGACAAGTTATTGCCTTGTGACAAAGCCTGCAGCTTAGCTTTTTTATTTTTTGACATCAATTTGCCTATAATGTGTGTTGTTTAATTGAAATAAATGCTTTGAGTTTTGAGTTTGATACTTCCGTGTTTTTTTCAATCCATTCTATCACCGAAATCATAGTGAGAGCTATCACAATTTTCATTAAATTAAATTCCCCATAGCCATATTCATGGCGATTTTCATAAAAATAATCTAGTCGTCGGGTCGTTGAACGAAATTGGGCAATGTTGCAGACAGAAAGTAATATCCGCAGTGAGAACAAAACTCTGTCGTTCACCAGTGGGTATTGGTTCTTTGTGCTCTCTTGTTCAGATAAAATGCAAATCTAAAATGGACTGACATAGAAAATGCAAGTTTTATTTTGTCTGTTTGAATTGGAAAAGTAAGTGTTTGATGCAGAGTTGAGGAGGATTTTTTTCAGGGCTTCCAAAATACCCAGTCAAAAACCATTGAGCCTCCAAGATTGTTTATAAACTGCTAGTGCGAAACTTACCCAGATCGTGAAAAACTAGTCGTAAATTCTTGGCATTTGTATGAAGGAGTCCCTACCGCAGGAATAATTTATAGGTACGGGGTGGCGCCGACAATTGCATAAGGACTACTCTACGAAACAAAAGTTGTCCATATTTTCAATTTCAATAAAATCTTGATTTGAAAGATGGGCGCTATAGAATAGGTAATATTAACATCATTTTTCTAACTGGCCTGGAATTTCTTGAATAGTCAAAAGTGCCTGTAATTGAAATAAACGCTTTGGCTTCGAGTTTGAATCTCAATTTAGATCAAACCAAACATGTTTTTCACAGTATTTAATTTCCACAACATCGCCTGATTCCCCATCCACCTGGCAGAACATCTAATTGTAGCACCGTAATTATGTTGTGACGTTAGAAGCTGACAGAACAATGCTGTACAATAGTCAGTTCACGGTCATCAACTCAAACGACCGGTTTAATGGCAACTTGAAGAGCTTATAATTGTCAACCTTTACCCTCAGATTGTGGTTCCGTTGAAAGGTAATTGAAGATGGAGGTAATAATGATTATATTTGTGATTTTACTATTTCATTCGGGTCGGTGGACAGCTAAACAAGCTGTATGGTATACTGGTACTTTTTTTTTCCGGATGGGAAACCATTAAATGACTCCTCCCGCTCTGGGCGGAGCAGGAGGGAGTGTCAGACTTTTACTGACCAAAACCCATCCATGTTCCTTCATCGACCTTTGTGTTCCGGGGCCACGGTATCTCTTTCGAACAGTCCAGCAGCCCCAGCAGTATACTGGTACCTGACTTGTAAGTCTTGTAACTAGGTATTTTGACGACCCGAATGGCGCAGCGGTAGTGAAGTTGCCTTACGTTCTTAGGGTCCCGAGTTCGAATTTTGGTAGGGCCAAATGTTTGTGTGATGAACATGAACATTTGTTTCCGAGTCATGGATGTTTGAGGGAATGTAAGGTGGGTTAAGTGGAAACACTGATTGAATGAGGTAATGTAAGATGAAGGAGTGACGACACTGGATGTCAAGGAAGGATGCGCAGAGGGCATTAATATAAGTACGGCGGACGACGAATAAGAAAGATGGAAGACGTAAGATTTTCTGAAAAAAATTATAGAAAGTAAAGTTTGCTTGCTGTTTTATTTTGGAATCCCACAACACGTACTTCATGTATAATAAGTATGTATTTACAAACAAAAAATATCTATGTAGTATATCAACTATCTGGTGTCCAC